>CM065367.1:19841459-21041459 GCA_033032245.1 Poecilia picta | reverse complement strand
TTTCAGCCTCCTTTTTAGCATTTCATTTGGTAGCAGGTTAAATTGACAAAGACGGTGCAATATTTTAGAAAAAAAGACGTATAGTTTCAGTAAGTGGGTATAGAAAAAAATATCGATGTTGGTATAGTCCAAGTGAGCTTTAGTATATTGGCATATCGGATATTGACCAAAAATCCAATATCGTGCATCCCTAAAATTTGTGCTTGGTTGAAAAGCAAATTCCTACTTGTAACCAAATCTTGTGGCATTTATAAGGCTCATTTGTTTCCTCTAAATGCTGCAGCATCTGTAAGGAAAAGGCATTTGTGGGTTACGCAAGAAAAACTTTCCAAATCCTCCCAGCCAGTGCTAAGTGGTTGTTGGTGGAGGTTTGTTTAATTTCACATTGCACTGAAGTTCCTGTTTGCGAACGTAACAAATGAGCATGTATTGCTTCTATAAAACCTTCATCCACTCCTATAAACAATACCAAATATTCAACGGCAGATTAAGATATCTGCTCATCCCACAAGTACATTTTTCTCTGCCACAGTGGTATATTTAAGCTCTCAAATGTTGTAAGGTTTTACCTCTTTGATTGTCCTAAGCATATTTAAAGAGCATACTTGACTTTTCAACAGATGCTTTTGACTTCTCTGATGACTCCAGCCCTGGAGTCGCTGAGGGGCAGAAAGGGCGAACAGGAAGGCAAGGTGACAAATCGAAGGACTCCACCGCTGGTCTCAAAAAGATTTTCAGTGGACCTAAAAAGGTAACTTTTTTTGTGTGTGTGTGTGTTCATATGTAATTTAACTGTTTTTATCCAAAAGTTATTTTCCATGCTTTATTTAGTACCTTCTCATTGTACTAATGCTCAAGTATAAAAATATGGGGGCAAAATACTCTCAAATCTGTTAGAAATTTTAGCGTTGGATTACGTGACTGAAGAAACTGATGGGTCTCGAAACTTTGATTACAAATAAAGAGCAGTAGAAATAAAACCAAATGTTAATGTTAAACTTCAACAACGTAAATACTACGTAGTGCCCTCAGTGCTTCAGGAAGCTCTTTTCACAGGTGAGGCAGTAATAACAAAATTATACCCCATGTTGTTTACAAACTACTAAATTTGATAGGCTGGTTCTGTCTGTTGACACTTTTCTGAGTGGATGCCATGATTCATATGTAATTTGTGTTTGAGTTGCATCTCGTCGCGCCAAACGCCCGATGTTAAAGTCCAGCTTTAATTACCCCTTACACCAACACGGCAAACGTGTGCTTTGTTGTAAATGTGGGTGTTGTGTGAAGAGTTTAGATTATTACCTCCTATTTTGACGGGGTTTTATTTCATTTTTTATTTTTTGTCTTAATAATTCAGTCATGATTAGTGGTGTTTTCAGAGCACTTTTTCCTGTTTTATTTGAATCAGACTTCACCGTGGCTTTGGGTTGTTTGTGCTCTGTCCTCTGCTGTTACCACCATCATCAGCATAAGTTGGTGCATCGCCTGTGCAATGTGTACTTGAGTCACAGAATGTGTTATTTACAGGAAGTGTTTCTGTGCTGCTGGGAGATTCTTCGGCTCCAGACTGAGCCTACAGCTGCCCTGATTAAAACAAGCTTTCTCCCATTTATTGAAGTTAAATAACTAAACTATATGCAATAAGCAGAGTTTTCTACTTTAAAAATTAATGTGGTGGGGGGGGTGTTCAGTGACCCCCAACTCTCTGTGAATGACTTAAAGTACTAGGATGCTGCTACATGGGTGGAAATGAATGAGTCAGCCTTTCCGGGTCAGCAAATTCTAAACCTGACCATCTGGACAGCAACTTTTATCACAGCTTTTATTTATTTTTTCTGTAACAAGCTTCTTTTGATCAGTAAAGTAAAATAAAAATAACATTTTTAAAGTAGCTTGTTAATTTGTCTCATACTGTGTGTGCAACTATTTTCCACAGTTCCTCTTTAATCATTAAATTAAATTACATTTATGATTAGCATTCTATTGAACTGACAGATATGATTTTTTTTTGTTTTGTTTTCAGTCTCCCTCTAAAGCTGTGTACAACGCTCGACACTGGAACCAACCGGAACCCGAAGAGATTCCTGTGCCTCCACTTTCTCGATCTCAGACCTCCCCGGTAAGACCGGGGCAACAGTTGTTCAGTTTGTTTTCTCAGTAGTAAAGTTATTCAGTAGTTGGCAGCTAGGATAACACATTTATAAACTGTCCCACTAATTATTGCTATGAATGATAATATTGTTACTTTTGACACTATTTTCAAGTAACATATTGATAGTATCATAATGACGCAAGTTTGCCCTCTCAAATACCAATAAACTTTAATTTTGTAAATAACACTTTGCACTGAAACTGGAAAATAATTTAAAAACCCAAAATAAAAAACAATAAATAAAAACCATGCACCACCAAAATCATAAAAAAATGGATTATGAAGTCTCTCTAAACAAATCACAATGAGCTTATTATATCAAGCTTATTTTAACTTATCATCCGATCAATTGATTAAACGCTTATTGCAACAGACCTATCAGTAGCTCTTTTCTTTTTCTTTCTTTTTTTTTTAATTTCCAAGTTTGTGTTTTGACCGATGCAGTCGGACAAGCAAGTCCAGCTTTGCTTCTCTATTTACCCTCTGAGCTGAATTTACCCCATGGAAATAAGTGTTTGTTCAGAGACAAAGAGCTCGGGCGCAGGCTTTCTTAAAATTAGCAGTTGACTTTGCTCCATCTCTTCCAACATCTGTTTAAAGCGCTTACTTACACACATGCTCCTTAACCAGTGTTTCTCAACATTTTTTGGCCCAGCGCACCCCTAGCCTTTATCCAGGTCCCTCACCGCCCCCCACCAAAGAATTTGTAGGCTACTTTACACTGACTATTATTTTATTATTAATATAACTATCACTATTGTAGATGTTTTGATTTTTATGCTTGTTTCTGTATTTATCATCAAAAATAATTCCCCAGAGAACAAAAAAGTCATGGGAATAGAAATTATTTTCACAGGTGTCTACGAAAAATGCAATGAACATTCAAGTTAAAATCAGTAGGCCTAACAGCAGCCAATCGGAGTAGAAAAAATATTCTTGTTTTGTGTGATTTTCTAGTTGCTAAATATTCCACAAAATGACCTAATAAAAGATGTGCAACATGCCAGTTTAAACTTTAATGTAACTACATTAATCATAGCTCTTCTCTTCAGTGTTTGTCAGTTTCTGTTGGTGCAGCTCTGTGCTGCCTTCAGGCGAATGGGACAACAGATTATCATCCATAAAACTTCACCCACATGGCATTTATTGTGCAAACCAGAGCTTTCAGTGGGAAAGCAAAAGTTCCAGGCCCTTTTAATGCCATAGAAATATGAGACAGAAACATGGATTATATCTTTATATAGATCTGTCTATTGATTATAGATTAATAGTTTTACTGGACAGAAATTACAAAAACAAATCTGGTTCTTAATCAAATTCTAATGAGTCAAATTGAAAGTGTCATGGAGACATCAACCTCATGACATTAACACTGACATAAAAAATAATATTGAAGAAATAAATATATCAAATCTAATTAAATTAAGTGATCAGTTCTTTACTGTTATGGTCTGTAAGATATATTTATTCTCAGTACTAGATGTGGTCTCAACAAACCCATGGCACTTCAACAATATTATTTTACCTTTTATCTGGAAATAGTGTTTTTTTATTCTTGCCATACAGTCCTCTGTATTGCGTATTGCTCAAAAGGTCTTTCCATATCAGTTTATTCCTCTGTATTTACTTTAGTTTCTTAGTTTATTCTTGCATTTTGTTCTTCATTCATTTCCATTTAGTTTCCTTTGATTAGTATTATCCTCTCTTGGTTTATCGCTATGTCCACTTTAGTTTATTTCCTGTTGCTAGATTTATTTTATCGTTTATTGACCATCAGTAATCTTCACACATCACCTGCTGCGCCGCCTAATTATCATGCGTTTCACATCATGTGTTGATTTTTCACTGTTCAGCATCGGATTCTCTGTTTTTATGCCATAATTCACATCTAGTTTGCCGCTCCGTTTTATGTCTGGTTTCAGAGTTTTGCGCAATGTGCACGTTGTTTTGTTGTTGTTTTTGTTAAGTTTTTTTTTTTAACCTGGTATGGTGTGCAGCGTTCGGGAAGCGCATCGATGGGGAAAAGGCAGACTGACATAAACCTTTTAAAACAACGGAAACAATTTCGGTATTCTGATTAATAAAATTTAAAAGTGCTGTGGTACCGTTGTTCTATCACACCTGTATCATACTGGACCACTTACAGCACCGGTGTTAACGCTATGAAATGAACGCTCTCTATCGTGGTATCACCATGGAGGGATTTTGTTATTTAAATTGATTAATTTTTCAGAGGGACACAAAGTGAAGGTATTGTGATTTTAGTAATTACAGGTTCCAGGTACTCTGGTTTCCTCCCACAGTCCAAAAACATGACTTTCAGATTAATTGGCCTCTCCAAATTGCCCCTAGGTGTGATTGTGTGTGTGCGTGGTTGTTTGCCCTTTATGTCTCTGTGTTGCCTTGCGACAGAATGGGGACCTGTCCAGGGTGAACCCGCCTCTCGCCCGGAACGTTAGCTGGAGATGGGCACCAGCAACCCTCCCGACCCCATTAAGGGACAAGGGTGTAAAGAAAATGGATGGATGGATGTTCATCAGAGCGATTTTCTGTTGTTCTTCCATAGACCAGCGGCCTTCAAACGATGAAGCTACTAGCAGGAGCGGAGCTGCGCCAAGAAGCTACAAACACTGAATAGAAGAAGAGCTGCCATTGATACATTTGCAGCCAAGCATGTTTTAATGTTATGAAATACAGTTTTAGCAAGTTGCTCAAAGTCTAAACTGGCATATTTATTCTCAGTATTAGATATGCAGGGTTTCCCCCAGTATATTATAGGCATGGCGGGCTATTCTGATTGGCTCGCGTTAAGTCCCCCCCCCAACAGAATTATCGGACTCTCTACGGATCGCGCGCAGCGATCTTTCTCTCTCTCTTTCTCTCTGCTCATTTCGTCCTCCTTCTTCTTCAGGCCGTTTTGTCGAGCGGCAGCAAGGACAGCAACTCTCACAAAGACGATGGCTTGTTCAAAGCTCCTCCACCGCCACCAAAAGTCATCAAATCGGAAACCATCCCCACACGGCCCAACCAAGAGATTGTCACAGCACTTAAATGCAGGAAAGAAGACAAAGAGGTGAGTGGAAGGCACAGCGAGACAGGGTCTCTGGTAATTGCAATTGATGTTTAGTTTATGGATCTTTTTTTTTAAGATGCAACAGTCTTTTCAACCAGAATTGTTGCTAATAATTTTAAGTCCCCCATAGATTACTTATGTTAATGATGGGCCTCCTGGACAGAGATTACACTCTGGATCTGCAGGGCCACAGATCACCTGAAGTGCAGAGGTGTTGCCTCGCACTAAAGCTGTAGTTAGCATCATGCTGAGCACACCCGACACTCTCGTTGCGACTGGCGAACGTGCAGAAGGAACTGCTGATCAGGCCTTAACGCTTGAACCGTTATTGATGAGGCAAATTAGCGCAGTCAGCAATTGCCGGTAATGGAACCATCGGAGGGGGCTTAGCGGCCGGCGTTGGGCCTTTCTGTCAATATCGACGCAAATGTGTTTCCCCTTCTCCCCCCGGCTGATTGCGTCTCCGGACAGACGAGCTGCTTTCCAATTAGCTGTAATTAATCCCATTCCTCTTGCAACAGCTGTACACGGTGGTGCAGCATGTGAAGCATTTCAACGACGTGGTGGAGTTTGGAGAGAATCAAGAGTTCACCGACGACTTTGAGTACCTGGAGACGGGACTGAAGAGCAGCCAGCCACTTAACACGAGATGCCTTAGGTAAGTGCAGGGAAGACGCTCGCTGCTCGTTTCTCTCACTTCTGTGATGTGATGTCGATGTTTTTAACTCCTGTCTTCATTGTAGTAAATCTCAGGAGAAAATCCACTCAGGAGAAGTGATAGATATGCAGAGTGAATCAGTGGTAGCCTGTCACTCATTCTGACCCCTTCCGTTTAACAAAGAGCCATGGATAATGCTGTCATTTCCACACTCTATTGTCCTGCAGTATAATCAGCCTGGCCACACGGTGCGCCATGCCGAGTTTCAGGATGCACCTCCGGGCCCGAGGAAAAGTGGCTCAAGTCTTCAAGATGCTCAGTGACGCTCCGCAGCATCCGGTACGTCGACTTCGACTCTGTCTGTTCGTTCATTTGTTGCACATAAATGCAATGTTGCATTAAGCTTTGTCATCTTAAAGCGGCAGGTCTGATTGAAATGCTGGAAACGTTATAATTATGTTGCACAGCAATATGCTGTTGTATTCTTTCACAGAACAGAGGCTTATTAATAGTCGACTTTATTTTAATTGTGTAACTTATTGTAATCAACACAAACTAACTTGGTATCTGTTGTTAACCTGGATTTCAATTGGCAGTTTTCCCAAACATTAAATCAACATTTTAAAGAAACTTTTTTATTTATTTATTTATTTTTTTTTCATTTTTTTCAGAACCTCGCTCTGTGCACCGCCGCCCTGATGTATATCCTGAGTCGAGATCGGCTCAACATGGATCTGGACCGGGCGTGTCTGGAGCTCATGATCAAGCTGCTGGAGCTGGACCAGGACTACTCAGGCGACCAGGATCAGCTGACCGCCAAGGAAGTGGCGAAGGTCAAGGAGAAGATCAGGAAGCTGTGCGAGACCGTACACAACAAGCATCTCGACTTGGAAAACATCACGGTAGGTCGTCCTTTGAAAACTTGTGATGACGTCTAACCTAACTTTTACCTCCGTCTTACTGTTATAATAGTCATAAATTTAATTGCTCAGTTTCAGGGTCTTATTGAAAAATTGTGATTGTTGATCTACGTAGTTCTCCAGAAATGTGTTGAATAAAACGCTACGAATCCAGAGAATCTCCTGCATCTGCATGTCTATGTTTATTTTTTTTTCTTTTCCAAACATTTCCGTGCTTCACGTTGACATTCGAGATATAATTTATAATCAATCTGAAACTCAAACGTATCTCCTCGTGCAGACGGGCCATCTCGCCATGGAGGCGCTATTATCCCTGACATCCAAGAGAGCAGGCGATTGGTTCAAAGAAGAACTTCGGCTGCTAGGAGGCCTGGACCATATTGTGGATAAAGGTCTGTGTGTGTGTGTGTGTGTGTTTTGAATCCTCCTGCTTGATTGCTTCTGCTCTGTGGTTTAACGACGAGAAAAGTCAAGTGTGCCGTTTGCGTTGTGCTGCCACAGTGAAAGAGTGCGTGGAGAACCTGAGCCAGGAAGATGACAAGGAGAAACTCGTAGAATCTTTGTGGGGAGCCGAGAGGTGTCTGAGAGTGCTTGAAAGTGTAAGTGGCGTCTTTTCAAGTTTCTCTAAACTTGTACAAAAAAGTGAGACTGGAGGACAGAAAAAGTTTATTTTATTTTTTTATTTTAAGATTTTCTTTTTGTCACCGGATGAAAGGCACAGTCGAAGCAACTTGTTGACGGCTTTTGTGACATCTGGGTTAAACTCGAACGTTCCTGGTTCCTTTTTAAATCTTTCGCTTTGTGTGTCTCACTCTGTCATCTTCTGCTAACAGGTGACTGTGCAGAACCCAGAAAACCAGGGTTATCTGATTGCCTACAAAGACTCGCAGCTCATCATCTCCTCTGCCAGGTGAGCTCAGGTTGATGTCTGAGTTACCCAAATACTTTTTGTCACTCTGCAGGACTTTATAATAGATTTCAGCTCCAACTTTTTCAGTTGGGTGCACTGCCACAACATTTTCAGAGCTCGTCTTTTTTGTGTGTGTGTGTGTGTGTGTGCATGTGTGTGTGTGTGTGTGTGTGTGTGTGTGTGTGTGTGTGTGTGTGTGTGTGTTTAGGCAGTACATTAAACTGATACATAAAGATGTGAAACAACTTGTCCTACAAGCTGTGGATATTAAATGAACAAAAACACCTGCCTGGTTTCTGTCTGGTCCAACTTTACAAACAGCAGTTGGCTGGTTTCACTGCTTCTGGGAATTAAAATGTCAGAAGATGATGAGTCAGCAGCACAAGCTGCACTACCCGCCTCTTTTCGAGGAAGTCCTGTTAATAAGAGCTTTAAATATAACATTGTGAGTTAAGTGCATGTTTAAAGTTTGAAGAATGTTGTGCCTCAGTTCAGTTATTTACACTGTTATTATTTTTGACGATTATGTCGAGCAAAAGCAGGCATAATAGCAAAGCAGCTAGTCCAACGAACTGACTAGCTGGTAACACGTTAAATAGTCTTAACTGAAAACTGCTAATGTTTGGCGCAGTGGTAACTTAGTTGGCATTAAGTGAAAGGAAAGAAGGTCAATGGATCTGGAACTCATGTTGTGTTTTGTGTCAATGTGTTGTAAGGATGAAAATGTAGCAATTAATAGTAGACACACCAGTAAAACAGGCAAAACATGGAATGGGTTAATATGATTGACTGAAACAAGGAAGCTGTTCGATTGGTTGCTGATCATACAATCAGACAGATCATTTATTTAAAAAATAAGCATTTGTGGATTAAAACGTCAGGGGAGTGTCAAACTTCACACACAAATCCAACACAACCCACAAGCCAGAAGCAGATGGGAAATAAAGATATATTTGTGTTTGCATCAAAAATACAAGTGTGAATCTTGTTCTGTGCATTTGTGAATTATGAGACCGTTTTAGCTCCATATACGTACCATTTGCAGCTAAAAATTTTCAGTCATGTTTGGTTGATCCGTCAAATGAACTTGTGTCTTTAGATTCAAAGAGCCTGGCAAAGTTTAGTGGCAGTGCTTTTTGTGACCTCAATTTTGAGTCCCTCTTTAGTAATCTTTCCAAACTTGAAATGGTAAGTGGCCTGCATTTGTAGTGAAATTTATTAGGTTCAACAGCCGGTCGCAGGGTTGGTCCAACAGAAAAGAAGACAAAGGCCTCTGCTTACAAATGACGGCAAAAGCCGGATTGGAGCTGCTGATCTAGACTCGCCTAAAACTTGACGCTCGTTGACAAACTAAATCAGTCGGAAAAAGTTAAATCTTAATCTCCTTGCTTTACGTCTTTGTGCCGCCTTTTCTCCAGCACTAAACTTTTATTTTCTGCCCCACTTCTGTCATTTCACGCCTCCCGATCTCTAACAAAAGCCGTCCTCTCTTCTGTCATCAGAGCGCTGCGTTACTGCGAAGATATGATCCAGCGGTACAGCCGGGCGCTGAACAACAGCTCCCTGTCGTCGTCGTCGGGCGTAACGCTGCCACACTGCAGCTTCAGCAACGTGGGCAAGGCGGTGGAGGACTGCATGAGGGCCGTCATAGGGGTGCTGCTCAACCTCACCCACGACAACGGTAGACTAACGTTAGCTTAGCTTCTGTCAGGAGGCGATTATTTAGAGAAGAACACTTTTATTTTTATTAGATTTTATCATACGCTGCAAAAACACAAAATTTTAAAGTATTTTTGGACTAGTTTCTAGTGGGAATATCTCAATCAGCACAATAATCCCTTAATATTGATGGAAAAGCACTATTTGTTCATCAATATTAAGAAAGTATAGACTTAAAACAAGATCATGCATCTTGCTGAAAAGTTACTTGTTAGTTTTTGTCTTATTCAAAGGGCACTAACATACACAGTCCAGTCACATTAATGTGACCATCTGTCAAAAGCCAGAATAACCACCTTTCGCAGAGCGAACTGCTACGAGACGTGCAGGAAGAGAGTCACTTAGGTCCCTGAAGGTCTTCTCTGGGATGTTGAGCCATGCCGACTCTAATGCCGTGGCCAGCTGCGCTAGATTACGCGGTTGAGGATCCATGGCGCGAACAACTCGATCGAGATGGTCCCACAGATGCTCGATTGGGTTTAAGTCAGGTGAGTTTGCTGGCCAGGGGAGGACGGTAAACTCATCCTGGTGCTCTTCGAACCACGCACGTACACTGGCAGCTGTATGGCACCTCGCATTGTCCTGCTGGAAGATGCCATCATCCTGAGGAAAAACAATGCGCATGTAGGGGTGGACATGGTCCGCAAGGACAGATGCGTACTTGTATTGATCCATCGTGCCTTCCACAATAATCAGTGAACCCAGAGAATGCCAGGAAAACATTCCCCAGACCATAATGCTCCCGCCTCCAGCTTGGACCGTTCCTGCAATGGTTCCAGGGTGGTTCCTTTCAGAGGTTTCACGCCTTATACGCCAACGTCCATCTGTCCGATGGAGCATAAAACGCGATTCATCTGAAAACGCTACCTGTCGCCACTCAGTGGACGTCCAGCTGCTGTACTGGCGTGCAAATTCTAGCCTTCGTCGTCGATGAACACCAGTCAGCATAGGTGCACGAACCAGGCGTCCGCTTCGGAGGCCCAGACGCAGCAATGTTCGCTGAATAGTGGTTTGGGAGACACTTGTGGTAGCCCCTTGGTTCATTTTAGTGGTCAGTTGCTCAACGGTAGCCCGTCTATCTGCCCGAACGCATCTCCGCAACCGTCGTTCGCCTCTGTCATCTATGGCCCGTGGTGCACCACATTTGCCACGTCGTTGATTTTGGACAGTCCCATTTTGCCATGCACGGTACACTTTTACCACGGCGGCACGCGAACAGTTCACAAACTCAGCCGTTTCGGAAATGCTTCCACCCTTGGCCCGAAAGCCAATGATCATGCCCTTTTGGACGTCGGATAAATCGCTTCGTTTCTGCATTACGCCAACGATTGAAATGTTTTCCGAAGCCCACACACACCCTTTATATACGCTCAACTGCACTGTGCTGCCACCTGCCTTCTGTGATTGGTTATTTAACTCTGAAGTGGAAAGTACTTGGTGGTCACATTAATGTGACTGGACTGTGTATTTGCAGTCATAATGACACCAAAAATACTTTTTATAGTTTTTGCCTTGTGGTGTTCTTGTGCTTTTCACTCTGTATCATTAAGGACGAAGTGGAATAATTGAATAATTAAAGGTTTACTTGACATAAAAGAGTTCAGCCGGGTTTGGTTTCCTGGCGTAAGCAGAGGCTGAGCCATCGATCCTTTTTGCTTGCAGAGTGGGGAAGCACCAAGACGGGCGAGCAGGAGCAGCTGATAGTCACTGCACTCAACTGCGTCCTCCGAGTCCCGCGCTACATCCCACAGGAGCAGCGCTTTGACGTCCGAGTCCTGGTAAGACTCTTCCGAGGGAAAAACCCTCCAGCCGATAACAAAACAACACAATTAATCCCCTCCTTGACCCGTGCTTTCTCCGGTTGGTGTTGCTTTTTATTTATGCACATCAGGGTTTGGGGCTGCTAATTAACCTCGTGGAGTACAGCTCCAGAAACCGCCACTGTCTGGTGGACATGGAGTACACGGTGGATGACACGTGTTTGGAAGACAGCCTGATGCAGCCCGCTGATCCGACGCAAGCGGAGACAGCGGCGGCGCAGTCAGCCGGGACCGAGGGAGACGAGGCGGACGCGCCGAAGCCGTCTGGAGCGCTGGCTGCCCTGGTGAAGGTAGAAACTGCCACGACGTGTTAAGACACCACCTGTCGTTGTCATTGTAGTTTATGTCAAAGCGTAGAAAAACTTCTACAGGAAGCTGGAATATGCTGAGAACTTAGCTGAGGTAATGTGGAGCAAATCAGGTGAGCCGCGTTTCTCCGCTTTGCACAGAACATAATTTTCACAGCTCGGACCGTTCAAGTTGCTAAATTTAGCCGTGTTTCCATAATGCTTCCCTGAACTTTTATCCCCCATAAACTTTCCTTCCCAGAAATCTTAATCTGTGCTGGTTTGTGTTGTTGTGACTTGCTCCTCCAATAGCTGCTACCTGCGTTATTTTTGTTGCTTCAGAAAGAATAAATAAATAAAAATCTGTGTTTCTCCACATCAACTTTAAGCCCCCAGCTACTCTGAATATCCGTATAAAAGGATATATCCTCTCAAAATAATTGCAGCTTGTGTTTTCTCTGAAACAGTTTTTTTTCTCCAGCCTACAATTGAGTGGAAAGAAATAGTCAGGACAGAAAAGGATGTGACACAATCCCCCCCCCAAAAAAAACACTTTTATCTTAGCTGTTGGTTGCCAGCACAGAAAAACACGGTGGAAACGTGTCAGGAAGAGTTAGGCTTCTTGTGTGAGCAGGAGCTGCAAAATAAAATAAAGAAAAATAAAACTCCTTTTCAAAACATTCCAGTCATCATTGGAGAAATTAATAACTATATTTTGTGTTGATTTTAATGTCATATTCCGCAGGCACAGAACCGAGAAAATGAAGACCTTTGATTTTTCAAACTCAAACAGGAGTTGTTGTTTTGTGCGTCTTCCGTGTCTAGCTCATGTGAAATCTCTTTAACATTGGTGCAAAGATGTAACCGTGAGCACTTAACAAATGTCTACTCTGCAGATGCAGACGTTTGCATTTCCTGCATCTTCAGGATTGGCATTTACCTTTCTGGAGTAAAAGTAAATCCCTCTAAGCTGTGAATAAATGCGCAACATTAGCAGCAGTTTAGTAAAGTTAATGTCGGTCCTTAAATAGCCGAAACAGCAGCAGGATTTACTCCGTTCGTATTTACAAATGGCTGAAAGCAGAATGGGTCTAGTTAAAGGCAATAGAAAATATCAGCTGTACATGACTATAAACTAGACATTAAAATCCCTTTTCCTCTGCATTTATCATCCAGTTATTGTCCTCTACAGCTGCATGTGGCCTTCTCTGTTACGTTTCCCCCCCACCTTACCTCTGTCATTTCCCCCCCGCCAATGCTCCAGCTCTTCCTGGAGCGGGAGCGCGCCGCCATCCTGGCCGAGGCGAAAGACGGACGACCTCATCAGCGAGGCCCCTAAGCCGGCCCTGGACCAGAGCGGCGAGTGGCAGGAGACGTCGGGAGAGATCCAGTGGGTGGCGTCCGAAACCAACGACAGCCAGGATGAAAAGAAAGAGGAAGAGGACGAGGAGTTGGACCTAAATAAAGGTAGACGTTTACTGCTTCCCTGTAGCCTCGCGTTTGTTTCATAATCATACGTTCTCAATCCCTTAGTACAGCTTCAGCTTAACTGCGGCCTGTGCTTTCCAGTTACAGCGTTTAATCAAGAAGCCTCGAAAAGTTACCGACATAACTTCGTTTGTGCACATATTTCATTGAGCATGTCTCTTATTAGACATTTAACCGATCACAGTTGAGAACGAAACGTCTTTTCTCCCTGGTTTCGTTCCAGCTCTGCAGCACGCGGGCAAACACATGGAGGACAGCATCGTCGCCTCCTACACAGCTCTCTTACTGGGCTGCCTCTGTCAGGGCAGCCAGGTGAGCCTATGACTAACACACATTCACACACTCCATTCCGGGTGCTTCTGTTCTCGCCCCTGACCACGTCTCAGTTGTTGATCACCGGCCTCTCTGTGTCCCCACCCCACCCTTCTCCCTCCCTCCCCAGATAAATGTGACTACTGTGAGACAGCACCTACCTAAAGGGGATTTCTCTATAATGACAGAAATGCTGAAGAAGTTCTTGAGCTTCATGAACCTCACTGTGAGTATGACCGGCGAGGTGACGGCGCTAAGAAGGCGTCAAGTCAGGGCCCTGAATGAGAATCTCACAGGGTGATGACCTCTAGGTGGAAATTTGAGAAGATTACAACAAGATCTGGAGGCTTTCATGATAGAAATGCAATAATTATTCCCACTTTTGATAAAATAATATTTAATTGCTCTATAAATGCCAACGTCGTGGTGTTTGATGGCTTTTTGAGCCTTCAAATAATTAGAGCTGATAATGAGTCAGACAGCTAATGGGCTTTTTTTATTATTACTATTATTATTATTATTCAATATCCAGAATGTTATAAAGACTGCAGGAATAAAATTGAAATTTGAAGTAGGGAAATTATGGATGATTCAAATGGAAAAATATGTGGGAACTCAGCTAGAGAATTGAACTAAATGTGTTATGATGCAGAATATTATTGTGCCTTTCTTCTCTTTACTAGTCTAATAAGCTCATATTGGCTGGTTAACTAGTCAGCTACTTTACAGACAAGCTGCCTGCAGCCTTGCTTTCAAAGCAGAGGGATTTATTTTCCATACCATGACTTTCCAAACACTTGACACATTTCTAGACAGGAAGGATTATTCTGCCGTTTTGTTTAAAGTCTCGTTAAAATGAGTTCAACTCATTGGAAAATTTAAAGAGGTTTTTGGAGCAGTAAATTTTTTAAAGACTTTAGTATCCCAGAAAATGGCCCATGCCCAATCTGAAACTATTCCTCCAAGAGGAGAAAAAAAAATCATTTGCAAGCAATAACATGGTAAAAAAAACTAAACAAAAAAAAAAGTTTGAAGTAAAGATTTTTATTTGAATATCTTCAGCTGTTGATTCAGTCCTTGGCTCTTGACTAGTTGGAATGGAGATATGAAAAGGCATTTAATTTAGCACCAAATGCATTAAAGCACCTTTTTGTAAAGAGGGTAAGAAAAGCACTCTGAGAGACACTGATTTTTCTTTCTTTCTTCCTCTTTTTTTGTGATTCTCAGTAAATTATTTCAGTCTCTCTTTTGAATCAGTAGTAAAAGCTGCTGGGCTTTTATGAAAGGCCGGTCCGGCCCGTCTGTTTCTCCAGAAGCTTTAAAACGGCTCAGAGGGCCTCTACTAGCTTTTACAGAAAGCTGGCATTAATACAAAATGTGATCGATCTCATAAATTCCTGTGTCACCAAGCTGCATATTTCAAGCAAAAAAAGAGCCAGTTGTTAGATTAATATTTATCGAGCCGTTTCCGGTCCCATATGTTGAGGTTTTGAAGCAGCTTCATATTCGATCCGTTTCGTCGGAACAGATGACTGGAACCATGTGTTCCACTATTTTTTTTTTGTCTGCACGCTTTTTTTTTTTTTTTTTCTTTTAAGACCCTTGAGTTCTCACACTTTCTGTTTCCTTCCTCCACACAGTGTGCAATGGGCACCACAGGACAGAAGTCTATCTCACGGGTCATCGACTACCTGGAACACTGTTAACACACAATGAACCGCAACAAACTCACTTCTTCTGCACACTTTAAGGGTTCAAGATCCCCTTCCCGTTGATGTCACACTCCCACGACCTCATCCGACCACCCATGGACGCTCACACCGATGATGCGCCGCGTGTAAACTCACACAAAGCTACAGTTCGAGTTCCCTTCCCGGAGCACAGCCTGAACCAAAGCCCTGTTAGCTGACAGACGTGTTGATTCCCTCTTGATTTTTTTTTTTTTTTTTTTTTTTTCTTCTTAAATTCTTTCATCAGACTCCACATTTCAATGTCCAGATTCATATTTGTTTATGATTTGCACAGATTATTATTTGCTAAATGATTGGTAGTGACGAGTCGCCGGAAACCGACTCGAAGCGGATCGTCCGACGACAACGAGGCGCCGAGGGGGAGCCGTGTTGGCTGTCGGGTTCTGATTTCTGGCCGCGCAGCTCGAGTGTGCGAAGCCTTGAATCAGATTTTATGGATCATTACATTTTAATCTCTGCCTGTTCACTTCCAAGCCACGGGTGAAATAATTGATCAGTAGGGAAATCAATCATCTTCATGGACTTTCAGAATGATGTCTATATGTAAACAGCGTGGAATGATTTTGAATGCGATCCATCAATTTTTATTTTCTCCCCCGCTCTCCACTAATATTCACGATTAGACTGAATACTTAAGGGAAATGTTTTTTGGTTTTTTTAAAGCTTTGGTTTTAAGTTTTTAATTGTTCTCAAACACAATTATAGCTCTTTTTTTTAGCTGTAGGACATTTCTCCCTCATGTTTGAAGCAGTCAGGATGTGACCCATTAACTGAGACTGAAACGACACGTCATCATGGATTTATGTCGTTCTCGCCCTTATTTGTTTCTATTTTAATTTAAATGTCAACTAATCTAATGGTGTGGTTAGCTCTTATCAACTATAGCACATAATGAATTATTCCAGATGATTGTTTTTAAAATGCAATGAAATAATTTTAAAGAGTTGTATTTAATTTAATGTTTTCTCTCCTCATTGTGTAAAATGCAAAGTCTTTGCTGAGCTGGACTGTGTTTTGTTTTAATATAATCATGTGACCGATTCTTTGCAAAATTTATAGATTGTGGCCCAAGTTTGAACAAAATATAATTTTTTGATTAAGAAACTCGATTGGATGTAGCTTCATGCTTTCCTTTAGTCCATCGTCACGGCGTTGCCGTTTATTTATTCTGCTTCGACGTCGTTTCGGCCACGATCGTCCGGCCGACTCTCTGAAAAGCCTCTCGTCGTGAACTGCTCTCCCGTTTCGACCACTGAGCCGAGTAACAGCCATACTTCTTGTACAAACATCAGTTTGATCTGGTTTTGTAGGGCTGCGGTGAACATGACTGTGTTTACTGTTGACTACTTTGCAAAACTTTGGTCTAAAAGGAAATTTTAGAATGTAAATAATACTCATGTACATATACGTTACTGGACATTTAAGATGCATAAACTTCTTCTTTTTCCCTTCTACCCCGCCCCACTCCTCTAAGCTGATATCTTATTTTATACTATATTTCTGAGTTGTTTGAAGAAAAAAAAAACAATAATAATTGCAAGATTTAAAAAAAACAAAAAAAAAAAACACTGTTTGTACCTGTTTTGAGAACATAATCTCTGGTTACATGTAAATAGTTGTATCTGAAAATGGAACAAAATTGCTACTTTCAGTACATATGGCGTGTGTTTTTTCCTTTATTGCATTTCCTGTTTTATTGCTGACATGACACTTACTGGTAAAGATTTTTTAAAAGCCTTAAATTCCTGCTTTATGGCACATTTATATAAGCACACAGAATTTTTTTTTCTTTTTGCCTGCTTAAAAATCCTGCCTTGTCACTCTTCCAGTTGTTTTTAGATTTATTATCTCTCACATTGGCCAAGTGTAGGTGAGCAGCATTTTCTTGTCCATTTCCTTAAGATTGGAATATGAACGTTTTTCAATTGCAGAGAAATGTACCCATGACATGTCTTATGTACAGACGCATCTTCAAATGCATTAGGAAGTTAGAAATTTAAAAATTTAATTTGCAGATGAATTAGTGTTAGATTTCAAATGCTTAATTTAGTTTCTAACGTTTGTGCCATTCACAGCCCAAAATAAATTTTCATGTTTATCATTGTGTGAAAGGAACAAATATTATTACAGAATTGTCAGCTGCGTGAAACATTTAGCCAGGTGCCGTACACGGATTCGTCCTGTGGTGCCCTGGTTTCCTTGACGTCCTTTCCCTTGTGTTCTTTGTTGGATCTCATATGATCATTGTCTTGACAAGTCCCTCTTTGATTCTCTTTAGTTTTAGCTCAGGTCATTTTGCTGGCCAGTGAAGAAGAGATGTTGGTATTTTTGGCAGTGCGAGCCGGGTACCGAGTCCAGCTGGAAGATGGAATCAGCATCTCTATGAAACTCTTTGTCAGAGTGAAACATTGAGTTGTCCAAAATTCCCTGGGGAGAAGACTGCTCTGATGTACGACTTGATGAAACGCAGACGAAGCCGTGGCTCTCTAAATCATCACCGTCTGTGAAAAGTTCACACCGGACCTCGGGGAAATGTGGATTCTATTCTCCACTCTGCCCACAGACATCGGGACCTCACTTCACATTGCATTCCCAGTTTCATCTGAAAGGACGATTTCGGCCCACTGAGCAACAGTACAGACCACCTCTTCTTTCACCCAGGTTACATCCTTCAGACATTGTCTGCGATTCAGGATTGGCTTAAAGGGTGTACATTCAAAACTCAACCAAGTAACTGTTACTTTAAGTTGTAATAAAAGTGCTATGCGCATCAATCATGATGTTAAAGAAAGTTGACTTTGTAACTTTAGGCCTTGAAATTGGGCTTCTGTCTAAGAAGCTCCTTCTCTTTCTGCACATCATCACAACAATCCTTCTCCATTAAGCCGTTTACAAACGTACTAGGAGCGTTGGACTGAGCGTATTTCCTTTGGTAAGTACAGCAGATCCACCTGTTGCTGCCAGCCGCTGCTGCCGCTTGTCTGGAGGAGCTGAGAGGGGGGAGTGTGGGGGAAGATGCTCTGAGAGGCGGAGACTGCAGCTCAAAGGAGGAACTGTGTGGAAACAGGCGGTGCTTTGCACGAGCAAGTGTTTAGTCGCCCCCGGATGGTTGCCACGGGAGATTCGAGGGTTCCTCAAATATGCATGAAAGAATTGAAGCAATACTAGATATGTTTTTGATGAAGGGATGATGAAAAATAAAAATCAAACAACTAGATTTTCTTTCATAAGATGGGAAGTATTAAGAAAGGGAAGAGTGCAAACACACCTACTCCTGAAATGACTTTGCTCTGCAGTAATCTTAAGACTATGTTTATGTGCACTTTTTTTTCTACCACATACTTTAAATCTACTCAGTTTTTTATTGAAATGCTCAGATCCTGTTCTCTGTAAATGACCAGAATCTTCACAACACTTGGCTTCTTATCCTCCTTGTGGACGGTTTTTTTTGAAAAGGACTTGTGTAACTAAAAAATAAACACACAGCGTTTGACAATTATTTTATCTGCATCTTTTTTGAAAGGCTTCACTCGCATCAGAAAAATGTCAAACTTCGTTGGCTTGGAAACAAAGCAGTCCTGTGCCTTTTTTGACTCGTCTGAAGGTGTGTGCCGTTTCATTCTTAGAACAAATAACCGCTTCAGCCAGTCACTCTTCATATCAGGAAAACATCAGAACCCTTTTAGAACGAGGGCCACCTTCAACCGAGGAGTCCAATACGCCGGCGTGGAAAGAAACGCAGCGTGTGCAAAACTCCATCCTGAAGGGTAAATTATGCCATAACCACCTCAAACATTTTTCTTTTTTTAATGAGGGATTATCTGCTTCAACCACCTGTGCTGGCAGTCTGAAAGTCTACCATTCTTGAATTGTGTTCAAGGGCCTTAAAATTTCCGAGAGGTTTTCATTAGCTGTAAGCCACAATCATCGAAATGAACACACATGAAGTCTTGGAATGTAATGCAGTGAGTAAAGAAGCCCATATTATTTAAAAATGTTCCATTTAATTAGTAAAATGTTTGTTTTTTTTCCTCCTAAAGTTTACGGAGACCAGATTAAAGCCAACAAAAGCATGAGAGTTGTTATTGATTTTGTAGGAAAACATTTTTTTATATATGACATACTCCACCTGTGCTGAATACATCTACACAAACATTGTTAGATATTACAACAACAACAACAACAACAACAAAGCTATGCAGCCAAAGATGAATTTCCACCCAGGGTTTTTTTTTATTTTATTTTTATTTTTTACCTGCCAAATGGTGCCAATAAACACTGGAAGGCCGTGTAGATGTCTGAGTGTGTATCTGTTGTGTCTCCATTCCCATGTCTCCTCTCATCCCAGACAAACCGCCTGTCAGGCACAGAGACTCCAGATTGTGGTCGCCATTCTTAACTGCACTCAGCAGTGACAGTCTGCGGACGCGAACCTCTCAGCTCACCTGACTGATGGATATTGGAAACAAAGGATTCCTGTTGCAGTCGCTCGCCGAGAGTCGCCCTACAAACATCTCGGGGAGTGAAGGGAATATATGGAAATGTGGCAACAAAGGAGGCGACGGGAGACAGATGTGTTAACAGTGATGCAACAAGCATCACTTCTTTTTTTTTTTTTTTTTTTTTTTTTTTTTTTTTTTTAAATCTGAGCCATCAGGAACTGACGGGACTCGCAGAGGCAGTTTGTGTTGTAAACATTGCATCAATACCGTGTAATTATGTCTTTACGTCTCATTGCCCAGCACGCAAATACACGATCGGAGTTTATTGGTGGAGGAAATTTAAATTTCAAAGAGAGAGAAAGGTAGAGGGTATTGAATATTGATGACCTGCACCTCCATACACCTCTTTGCCTTTCATCTCCTTCCTATATATAGAACACGGCAAGGCTCCACTTGGAGGACGGCGGCGGCTCAGAGCGCCTTAGGATGATGGCAAGGGAGAGGACGAGCAAATGCAAAGAGAAAGGCGCAGGCGTTTGCACAGGTTAAGGATGTCCAAGAATGTGAGAGAGAGAGGGGTGGGGTGGGGGAGGGGGGGGGGGGGGGGGGGAGTGAAGAGCACAGGGGATTAACGGTTCCCACCTGTCAATCACAATCAATCTTATTGAAGCTGTGCTTCCTGAGGCAGAGGACCACAAACTGATTCCTGCAGCTTCCCGGTGCTCATCCTTTGATCCTCCTCTCTGTCTGCAGCTACCATTTTTTTTTTTCACGGCTCAAACCTTGTCTTTGAGTTTCTTCTCTCCCCATGTGCATGCTTTTATATATTTAGATACAGTCTTATTGTTTCTCTAGTGTTTGTTGGAAGATCTGCCTCAGGAAAAAAAAAAAAAAAAAAACAACACACAAACAAAACAATCTATCAACTCTATAGGCAGTAATATTTGACATGTTCTTTCACATTCCATTGTGCAGAGACAGACTGAACGCGTTCTGCTGTCTTGCCACATTTTGCTGGCCCTAGTGCCACTAGGTGGTGTAAGTGCACAGCCTCTGACCACAGCGGGGCCTGATTGGTTAAATGAAGTGCACACGAACCCGGCAGATTTTTTTTTTTTTCCTCTTTTCTTCTGTGTACAAGCAACATTACATGCACACAGACACGTATCTCCTCATCGACAGTGTGGGCCCGCTGATTTCCCCTCAAGCTCCAACCTCTCTGGTGTCTCCGCGGAGATAAACGCTCCAAGTCTCGCGCCGAGGCGGCGGCGTGCGCGCGCACCCTCACACATGTCCCCCTTCACCCCCCAAGGATGGTGAAACATTTATGAAGATGCTCAATAGCTGCTTTGCTTTGCTGTAAGTGTCCCTATTTACTTAAATCATGCTACGGCGAGAGGGAAACATTTTGCCATTTGTTTACCGGGATATGCAGCACACACGCGCGCGCGCGCACACAAACACGCGCACACAGACGGATAGGCAGAATCGTTCATTCACCACTTCAATCTGTGCAATTCCCTGCCTCTCATTGAAGTTTATGAGGGAGAAGATGTGCATAGTTATGATTCCTGCAGAGGTGCTAAATTTGTAAATGCACAATGCTCACCCTCTCTAGATCCACCTCTACCAAGGAAGAAACGATGAGAAGCATTTTCACAAGAGACGTGGTCCTGCTTCAATGTTTCAAATTAAAAATAGGGACATGCAATTCAATGTGTATGTAGTGATTGTTTAAAAGAAAACCTCTAAAAGCTGCTATGTATTTAGTTATTGTCAATCTTGTGGTCTTTACAGATAATCTGGAAATGTGATTCTATCTATTTAAGCTAAATGGGTTGCTAACTTGGTGATTTAAAGCCGTTAGGTTGCTAACCCTGCTAACCTGATGACAAAACGGTAAGATATCAGCAATGATCTTAGATGTGTAACTTAGTCATGGCGATCATTGTAGTATCGTTTATTATTTTATGATATTATTTGCAAGTATTTAAGGTTTCTTCATCTACCCTGATGGTAGTAACAACCTTTCCAGCATGTCAGGGTTCTTCTTTGGCCTTCTAATGAACCATCATTGGATCCAGGTGCTTTAAACCAGGGAGAGAACTAAAACATGCAGGATGCCGGCCCTCCAGTTCCCACTTTGGGCTATTGTAGCTTTTTATGGGCTTATTATGATGGACGTGTCATGATCCTGGTGTGTGTGAGTTATCTTCCTGAAGAGAGGATCTTTGTTAGTGATGGGCAAATGAAGCCTCATGAAGCAATGAAGCTTTCCACCCATTTGCTTTGCAAAAAGGTTCATACTTGATGCTTCATTCATTACTCACTAGTGACATCTACTGGTGAAACTGTAACAGCCTTATCATTCAGTTGGATCATACTTCCAAAAATTACTAAATGCAATATTGTCACAAAGTTTTAATCAAACTCATGTTTAGTGTCAGGAGAATAAATGAAACCATATTTAATTGTCAAATGTTTTAATTATTACAATTATTTGTAGTCAATCTAATCCTGGTATATGTTGAACGTCAGTGGTCGTGTTGGGTTTTCTTTTATGTCAGACGGATTTGAAAATGTTTCAATGTTTCAAATTAAAAATAGGGACATGCAATTCAATGTGTATGTAGTGATTGTTTAAAAGAAAACCTCTAAAAGCTGCTATGTATCTAGTTATTGTCAATCTTGTGAATTGCATGTTTTAGTTCTCTCCCTGGTTTGAAAATAAAGACATTGATTTATGTTTTCGCATCCACCTGAAAAATGTGTAGTTGCGCCACTGCTAACACCTGAACATTTCCTCGGACCTCTCCACGACAGATTTCTCCTGGACAATCACCAGTCCCCCTGTTGTCCGCTGCAGCTCTGAAGTTCCCCGACTCTCTCTTGCCTTCCTGCTCTCAACTTGGATTTCCACTCCCTTGTTGACTCTGCTTTTGAAATCTTCCCGTCTGGAGCTCATCTTCTCAACCCACCAAGATCCTCCATCCTTCAGAACAGTAAGCCAACTTTTCTTATCCTTCAGGTCTAAAGAGTCATCTCCATATTTGTCCTCCAGAGTTTCCTTTTACTACTATAAACTCCCCTTACACTTTCAATTCTGTGTCCATTAAATGTTTCTAAATGTGGGTGAGGAAATTACGTGGAAACATGAAAGGATGAAGCTCCATTTCAAACAAATGATCTACTATCACAAAAAGCAGAAGAGACTCCATTATTGAACTAGGCTTTCAGCTGTTAAATGACTAGATTTGGTATCGGGGATAAAAGAAATCTTGATGGAGGCATCCTTTTCATATAATGTATATAAACCCATCAACCTAAACATAGGTAGACGTGTTTGAATGTTTACGTGACACCTCCTCTTAAATTTCTCTCCAGATTGAGTCATCTGGTCATCGTAAACCAGCTTATCGGGTGCAAATTGTCAGGCTTTTATCTTTTATTCCCTTAACTGTTTATAACCGTGACTCCCAAATAAAATCCCACATTAGGCCACAAAACATGCTCCAAATGGGATCTTGCTGTGTTTGTGTAGCCATCCCGTTAGTTTGAGTGCTTTTCTTATGATGCTGAAGCGCAAGTCCCTGTAGAAGGTGAACAAAAGGGGAATCCAAAATTAAAATTTCGCTTATCGTCTGGCGAGAGGTGCACCCTTAAAGAGTGAGCAGCTGCTTTTCACTTTTAGATTGTTGAGTGTTTGAATCAGAGTTTGAGTAGACCTTATTGGCGTTCTTTGTCGCTCCAGGGTTGTGTGTTTCACAAAGGAACTGTACATACCACCGCCGCCGCTGCTGCAGTACAAGCCTCTGATAATAGTGTATTTACTGCAAAGAGTTTGTTCAGTTTGTCCACCAGTGTGCTGCCACAGACTGGTGTGTTCAGCAGCCTAAAAGGATGCCTGTTTGCCCCCCCAAATACACATTTGCGACTGGTCAGGCGTACAAAGGATACACACCGTTCGTTAAACATCACGGCGTGAAAGTGGCAAACAAAAGGTACAACCGTGTAAAGGTGCACGGTTAGTGCTTCGAACGTGAATTCGCTCGGCCACGTTTATATATTCAAATCAGAACAAACGCGCACTCATTCATTTTTTTTTCTGCACATGTATGTCCGTATAGCTGCTTTCATGTAATCTCAGTCCTTG
This sequence comes from Poecilia picta, assembly GCA_033032245.1. Lineage (NCBI taxonomy): Eukaryota > Metazoa > Chordata > Actinopteri > Cyprinodontiformes > Poeciliidae > Poecilia > Poecilia picta. The sequence goes on along the minus strand of CM065367.1, from coordinate 21,017,774 downwards.
AATTGTTAAGTGGCAGAACAGAAAGACTCGCCAGCCCATCTGTATTCCTGGGTGTGCGTGACCTGCACTCTAACGGATGAGCTTTTGTCCACAGGCGAGTCAGATGAGGAGCAGAGCGGAGTGGAGTGCTAGTATTACTACCCTGCATTGGCACAGACTCTTGGTATTCCTTACCTCTAGGCTCAGATGGCCTTATGTCTGTCTGTGGCAGCAGGGTGGAATCAGATAAGTGTTGTGTTGGCTTGGCGAGATTTCTTGTTGGTGTGTTTAGAGATGCCCATCCATGTGTTTGCATTAGGCCAACTTAGACCATGTGGAGGTACAAAGTGTGTGTGTGTGTGTGTGTGTGTACACAAATGTCCAAGGATTGAGTTGAAGCATGAAGCTGCTGCAAGTTCCTTAGGATGATCTGTGGTGGGCTATGAACAAGAGCTTCAATCAATCCCACACTTGAATTACCTAAAACCTGTTGGAAATACTGAAAAGAAATCTGTTCTGCAATTGTTGACAAACTCCTCACTCGCCCATAACATTTTTTTTCTAAAGCATGCTTTACTGGAACTCTCTTATTCGTTGCGTAAGAGAAACCGTATTTATCTCGTGTCAGAGGTCAACGAAGTACAGAGAATGTCTTGCAATAATTTTTTTTCAAAGCTATTCGTGAGTCCACTCTGGTATTACATTTACTCAAAGTATTTTTGAAATAATTTCTTTATTGAGCCCTCATTTATTAATGAATGAAAACCAGCAGAAATCCTTGAACCCATCAGCTTCACCGTCTCCTTTTCTCAGAAATGCCTCATTGCCTTCTGAACTGTCATCTTGTGTTTATAATTTATCGTGAACTGTGCACTCTTTATTTATCTTCAAAGAAAATATTAGACAGAAAACGGATCTATGTGGAAGACTATTTCTCTTTACCGTGGTTATAAAGGAAAGCAGGCCCGATGCATCAAGCTCCAAAAACATTAACTGATACGCCTTATATAGAGCGATCAGAACCAAAGCTGGAGAGACTTGGAGATTATATCTCACAGCTTCTTATTTCCCACCTGAGCAAAAGGAAAAGTTTCAGTGCCAGCAGAATTTTCTTTCTCTGCTGCCAAGAACCAGTATAGCATTGAAATAACCTGAAACGTCCACAAATGCCACACAGCTATCTGTATTTGTTTCTGCTTATTTGCATTTTACACTCATGAAACAAACTGAGTGGCAATAGAGCGGCAATCAGGAAAGATTAAAAAGGTGTTGCTGCAACTTCAGTCGGCTGAAATGTGACTGCAAATAGTCTCAGCCAATAGTAATAATGGTGGTATGTAGAACTCTGATGTCTGTAAAGTCATCTGCTAGTTTAAAGCAAAAGGCAATTTAAAAAGCAGGAGAAGTTTTATTATGATAAGGACTGTATCCCCAGGTTTTCTATGAGTTGTGCCTTAAGCAAATTTCTTTGGCCTAATCGTATATCCAGTCAAAGACACTGAGCGGTCCACAGGTCCGTCAGAAGATTACAAAAAGATCCTCACTCTTATGGTATCTCTAAAGATGGTTTTACATCCATCCATCCTTCATTTTTTTCTTCTCCCTCTCCCTGCCTGTCTGTTTCACCATATCCATCACATTGTTTCCTTTTTTTTTTTCTTTCTCACTTTGCCTGGTTGGTTTTGTTGCTGGAGATCTGAGTGATTAACTGCCAGTGTGAAGCATGTGTGGGCATGCCAGCCCATCTAGCAGAGTCCCCATGGCTTCCCAAAAAAAAGAGAGAGAAATCAAAACATCAGCCTCTCAAGCCTCTAAACAGAGTCTGAAGACCTGCTCCTTTTCCACTCTAATGGCCCCTGTGATACTTCCCTGGAGGTAATGATGTTTTGCGAGACAAAATTCTCATTGCAGTGCTGAGAGATGACGAGGCAAAAGGCCTTTCCTCTTTTAAACTGCACTTCACTGCAAGCTTTATTTTGGGATTGTGCATTTGCGGTGGTATAGTTCTCACCAAATGCAATTATCTTTATGTAGAAATTTCACCAAGAATATTATCATGTACAAATAATTCTGCTCCAACCGACAGACCATTTTGTTTTGTTTTTTTTTGGGAGTGGGATGTACAACGGACCGGAAAGACTCAATATTTGCATTATCGTGCATAGCTGAATCTTTGAGTCATTTCTAAAGCATTAATATTAATTCTTTTCCTCTTTTCCTGTGGCACTGTGCCCTGCAAGGCTTCCTCGCCTAGGGGAAGAACAGAGACGCACTGTGGAGAACATGCACGAATCCCCAGCATCCTTGCAGAAGTGACTAAATCGTGCTTTGTAGAGTTTGACTTCAGAGTCACAAAGAGGCCGGGCTTCTTTGGGGAATGCAATAAGGCAGAACCTCGCACCATCCTTCAAATCCAGCAAAATGAACTATTTTTCAAAAATGCTGAAATAGGATGCTGAGAGACAGAAGGTGTGTGTTTGAAATGTGGGTTACTGACTCATGTTTATCATACAGCTGAGCCAGTTTTTATGAGCAATGGCCTTTCCTTGACTGTTGTTGCACACTTCTTCGTACTCTGCAAAGGGAATCAAAACGCATAAAAGAGATGGTCTGATTTTTGCATTTAATAAATATAGTGTGAAAATGTGCCTGGCTAGAGGAGCTCACATTTCTACAGTCACAGATATGTCTTACAATAACTACAAAACTGGAAGTTTATGTGATAAACGCATAATTATGAAGAAGATTAAGAATATAGGTCTTGGACAAACAAAAATCTAACAGTTTTGGGTGTCTATTTAATTTAGAGCCATTTAAACTATTATTTAAGTAATTGAGTAATTATTCTGACAATTAAGTAATCGCAGTATTAATATTGGATATCAACATCACAAATTTTTATATTTGTGCATCCCAAACAATGACTTTTCTATAGTTTAGAAAGTTAACCTGTAACAATAATGGCTCACCTTTTAAATTAACCTGGACAGAAATCATACAAAAATCTGAAATTACATACAATTTAATAATAAAGCAGCAGACTCACAAAGAACCTTATTTAAAACATGTCTAAACCCCAGATTTTTGTTTATGTATTCATATTGAGTCAATTTAATAGATAAATTCTCACTTTGTTCAACTATTTGTATCTTTTGTGTCCATGTGCGCGACTGAATTCGATGCCTTCATCACACGCAGAAACGCATCTGACCCCTACTCCGCTTTCCATTTGTTTTTGCTGAGATGGTTTGAAATTCATTTCCCGTTATGACAATAGTTTGTCATAACGATACACTTGCGTTAAGCGTCATCAGCCGGCTGCGTTCAGTCCATCCGCTCCACCTGTATAAATCCACCCTTCGTGCTCCTTGCCAACGTTCGCTCCGTCCCAGCCGCCATTTTAAGGATGCATGCCTATTGGTCTCCTGAAAAATTATAAAAAATCTGGACCAAGCAATGAAATCACCCTGGATAACACTTCAAAATTGGACATTATGATGCTAGCACTTTGCATTTGTCAACAACACGTAGGCGGAAGTGGGAGCCTTGCGCAACATAAATAATCACCTGGTTGGAACACGGTTCGCTGAGTAGTGAAACATAATTTGCCTCAAGGAATTTTAATAATAGGGGTACTCGAGAAATCGGTAAAACCCTAATTCAATCCCCTTTTAAACTAGCTGGTAACTCTGGAGGTGCTGCAAAGATCTACAACTTGAGTAGATTGCCATTCCACATTACATTATAAAATATTGTGTATAATAAATATACAGATATGTGTTAAAAACTCTTATGCATCATTGTTCATATAAAAATACTAGCTATGCTGTAGTGTTTGTGATTAAGACAACAATATGAAAAGTGCAGACATGGTGGAATTTGCAGATAAAATAACCTACCATCATTTACATAAGTCTTTTTATAAGAACTGTAGGAAACCTAATTTCCTGTGATTCTCCTGAGAAACCAGTGTGTCTACAACAAAGATATAAAAAGTTGTAACTAAAGAAAAGAGGCTCTGAAATTTCTTTCATTTTCAAAGAAATAAGTGAAAAGCCCTGGAGGGTGAGGAAAAGTTTGTGGCTCCGCTCTCAACAAAGGGTGGCTTCGGTTTGGGAATGCTTCCTTCCTCTGTTTATTTGCTTTTGACCTGAGCTGATTTGCTGCTGGACTGCTTTGGATTTTCTGAATTCGCTGAACTGTACTAACCTGCTTACAGCTTTTATTTTGTAGAACATGTTTCTTTTTTTCCTTTTTTTGTTTGTTGTTTCCCAGAACCCGGTTTTTGATTTGGGATTTGCCTTTAAGCCGATGGGACTTGCATAGAAGCTGTTAATTCTCTGCGAGAGTGTGAACAGTTTATAACAAAGCTTACTTTGGTATCTCCTAAGTGTTGTCTTCCAATTACATGGCAGCACCGTAAGGTTTGCTGGTTCCCACAATGCAATTTTTTTTCAAGAGCTATGCAAAACTTATGTAAAATATGACTTTAATATGCAAAACACGAAATTCAGGTAAAAACATAAAAAAAATCAACCTTAAATGAAATGAAGCAGTCAATCCTCAACTAGCCCTGCATCTTTGAGATGTATCTCTGTATCCAAAATGGCTGATTAAAATGACTGCATGACCTCCTCTGCAGCCAGCAAACGCTGCAAAAGCCTGTTAATCACCCATTAATTTAAGTCAGAGAAACCTAAAATATGCAGGACAGGGGTACTGGAGGACCAGGTTTTGGAACCACTGTAATAAAGAGATGAGCCCACAGGGGATGACATGCAATTCATTTCCACAATAGTTCTTGTGAGCAAACTAATTCGTTGTAATTACAACTAAAAGCTACTTGGCCACTAAAATTACAGTGTAAATTCGATTAAGCTGAGAACAGGGTAATGCTTATTTCTATGGTAAGTTCCAAGAATTAGTTAAATATGGAAACATGCCTGTCAGGGACAAGTAAACAAAGCACCACAGTACTTATTGAGTTGAACAGCTCAGCATGTTTCTAGTAGGATTACATAAAGGGAAACAATACAAATATTGGATGCACAGATGTTCAGTAACATAATGATAAAATAGTGATGAAATCAACATCACCTCACATGCCTGACATTTTCAGTGACATGTGTCACTACACCTAATGTCTGCTGTTAAATAAAAGCACAAGCTGTTTAATGTAACTGAATATTTTATACTGCATTATTGAGACTGCTTTACACATCTTAGGGTATATGTGGAAACCCCCTTCACTTTTAACAAACATCTTTCAAGATTAAGCAGATTATGTGCCGCTTTCATGCACTTAAGTTGCAACCACTTAAGTCCTTACCAGTTCTACCTTTACCCGCTTCCCCATATTTATTTTCACAGTAAATCCCAAGTTTTTAAGCACATTTTTCTTTCAGTTAAGCAACACGTAGTAACTCAAAATAACAGAATCAGAGATCTACCATACCCACCCACTGAGTGCATGGAAGATATCATGAAAGAACAGTAATGGCAGTATTTTTTTTTCACCAGCAGCATGTTTATTAGACCATGATGCAATGAGAAGACATGCTGCTTCTGAGTAAAGCAAGCCTGTGTTTGATAGGAAAAACTGTCACTCGACCGCTCTCATTACGCTATTGCCTGGTCTGTCAGCATCACAGGAGCTAAATTTAACAATTTCACACTTATTTCCCTCACACAAATTGTGGAAAATCACCCAAGCATATCAGGGATGTCACCAGCTGAAGCCATAACTAACAAGGATTTTTTAAAATTTATTTATTTTTTGGCTAGAGAAAGAATATAGTTAAACTGAGCGGCACTTGAATGATATGATGAAACAGTTTGTTCTGCAACGCTGGTGTTGCTCTGGCTTGTCGTGGATAAAAGGTGGTCAAACTGAATTGCCGGTCGGTCTTCGTTTTTATTTTCTCTTGTATTCATTTATCGTGACTGCAGGAATGAGACCCTAGAAATGAATGGGTCAAAAACTTTCCCGGATGGCTGAGTAGATCTGCTGATACTCTGCTGGAGAATTCATCGTAAGGCATCTGATCAGGATGCCTTGAGCAACGTGGGCAGATCCTGCAGGGAAGACGCCCTGGGGCAAACACACAACAGTTGGAAGTGGTAAATGTATACATGTTTCTGTCCTGGGGATGACTTGGTTTTGTTTGCTGTTCAGAATTGGCTTTAGAACATCAGATAGCAGAGGGATGTAATTTTTTTTTCTGCAGGTTTATTTTTCACACAAAACAACCAATTTAGATGTATCTGCAAACGTTTTTGTGTCATTTAAGTCGCGCATTCACACAGATTCGGCAACTTAGGAGGATGGAAAGGATGGTTTTTTGAAACCTGGTTCCAGAGTGGATACATCTCATAACATTGGTTTCATGTTTCTGTGTAGCCATGCGAGAAACGTCTTTTTTTTTTTTTTATGAAGTCATTGGTCCAGCTCTTTCTATTCCACATGCGCCTCACTCACATACGTTGCTCATTCTGTTATCCGTGTGGTTCTCTGGCAGCATTACAGCGCCACCCATTGGCCTGGTGTACCTATTGCACCACTTTCTGTGTTTCATCTTGTTGTGTGGAAGCACATTTTCTCTTGGATTGTTTCAAACAAATTGTCCCTGCATGGTCATGTGTGGCAGTGGCTCAGGTGGTAGAGCAGGTGGCTGTAACCTGTGAGGGCGTCTGGTGTAAAACATCTGCAAAGCCTGCGTGCATGCAATGACGGAGTTGGGCTGTTTGCTGAGCTGTGGCATCTTCAGAAGAGAGAGGCGTTAAAAGGAAAGCAACAACTGGATAAACATCCGTTTTAGCATTTAGCATTTTTTCCAACATTGAAAACTGAAATCTCTGTTTTATTGGGGTTTCCTGGGAGAGCATTAAGAAAAGCAGCCAAGGAACTCTTGATAAATCCACCGCAGAGATCAACCATGCATCAATACGTTGATAGAGATGAATCTGACTTGATTAGAGCATCAAAACTCATATATCTGAATGTCCAGTTTCGTAAGAGCACAGAAGACGGCACTTTAAAGTGCCAAAGTGTGACATGTAGATGGTTTAAGGGGAATGGCTCGTGCAAAGAGAGATGGAAAAACCCTTGGCAGGATGAAAAAAAAAAACTATTTTGAAATGCAAGAAACAAATTGACCAAGTAACACACATTTTAACTTGGAGGTTGGAGTAAAACAGCACTTTATACTGAAAGCCCATCAAGTCAGTAATGCTACAGATTGCCACAAAGGTTCTCTGACCAATGAGAGGGAGAGAATCAGGAGCAGCATTTATATACAATATTAACAAATCTGCATGCTAGCTAGCATGTTGCGTGATCCAAACAAAAGCAGCGCAGTAAAGTCATGTCTATCAGAAACGATGGATCATTAAGGACTTGGATTTAATTACAAATCAGTTTATGTACTGAAGTTGGTGTTGACGTTTTCATCATCAATCAATTTAGATTTTGCTTCTGGATTGTAATCAAATTGATTTACTAAGTGCCTATAGATTCCTACCCCAGCTAAGCATAATATAGTAAAATATAAACCAGTGCAAAGCAATGTAGACTGACCTACTGATACCCTTAATTCATTCTACTGGTAATCAACCTAAGGCAACATAATTAGAACCTTATTTTTCTGTGTGTTTCTATAAATTAAGGTCTGTTTGCCAGTAATAAGGCATTTTAAGCTCACAGGTCTCCTGTGTTTGTCTATTGTCCTTAATTCATGCATAGCTAAACACATTATGATGGTTAATTCAGAACAACAATTCTCTCTTGCTCCCTCTAAGCTCCTGCTTGGATAAAAAGTGCATGGTGGATTTTACAGAGTTCACTTAGAGTATTTGCATTTCTGCTTTTTTTTATCCCTCCAGCCCTGGTGGTTACACCTGAACCCGTTAAAAAATAATCAAATGTATATCTAGAGGACAAATTAAGCATTCAAGGAAATGATGCATATCCATTTTCAGCTTAGAAACTTTCCCGTATCTCCTCTCTGCGTCCCTCGACCGTTCTGACTTACCCTCAAAATCACACCGTCTCCCCTGCCTCCAATATCGTTTCTCATATTCTTCTCTGAATCAGGTTCTGACAGCTCAAAGACAGAGAAAGTCTCCAAGTGGCACATTGGTCAAAAAAAAAGAGAAGTGATTCCTGGGCCTGCTTTTTGCCCGTACACATACTGCTCACTGCAACTTGAGCCTCATGGAAATGTAATTTCTAGACTAGCTTAATGGCAGCAGCAGGAGAATTTCAGAGGAGAATTTCTTTCTGTGTCCAGACTTGATATCAGAACCCTTCGCTTAGTTCCCCCTTGACCCCTAATAATAGCTCCCAGCTGTCCCTTGTGCCACTGGTAACGTGGGAGTTTATCCATTCCCAAGTTTTTGAAAGAACTAATCTTTCACATTTGCAACTCTTATCGTCTGATAGCTTCCATTTCTGCCTCATTGTCGTTTGGGGCGTGACCCGTTCCAAATTAATTTTCCTTGCGTTTATGAGCCGTTAAGTTCATCTGATGTTCAGAAACCTCTAATCTCTCGCTCTTTCCCGCCCACTCAGACACCTGTTACCGTAAACGCTGCCTACAATCAGGCTGCGGGATGTTTTATCTCCAGACCCTCCTCCTTACTACCCAACCACCAGTACAGTATTCCCGCATCTGCCTGCTTCTAAACCTTTATCTCATTTTTCTGGCAGTAGCTGCAGATCGACCTGCCAGTCGGTTATCGTGTGGTTTCTCCCCCCCAGCCGGTCCTCCTTAGTGTTCAAGTGGCTTCTTTTTCATGATTTATGTAATCTTTTTCTCATGTGAATGTCCCTCGGTGAGTCCGCCCAAGTGGCCCTCATTTGTTATTTGTGGTCGCCATGGCAGCAGCGACAGAAAGCTCGTACCAGATGAACAGTGACCGACCCCCGTCAAACGCTCATGTTGTGGTCTGGGAATGCATGAGAGCACTTCAGAATTAAAAGAAAAAGAAAAAAAAAAGCTGAACCCTTTCTTTAGTTGAGAACACCTTGTCTAGGACATCCAGTCTCCATAAATGCACGGATGTTTTCCTTACCCGCGTGTCTCTCTTCCTCGTGAATGCACAATGTGTCCTGCGCTATTAATGTTCATTTCTTTTAATTATCCTCTCCATCAGAGCCGCAGCTTAGCAATCAGCCACAGGGCCGCGATTCTCAGGGGACCACCCTGCCAGCCCCCCTGCTGGGAAACCAAATCTAATTTTGAGCCCGTGAGATGCTCAGTTGTTGCATCCAACAACTGATGTCAGTGGATTCATGATGGATCCACTGACAGGTCCACAGCCAGGGTTTAGTGACAGCATTACTATCAAGAAAGTAGAAAGAAAGTAGCATACAGTCGTATGCGTATCAGAAAAAAAATATACTGATACTATTTCTGAATAAAGATTAGCTTATATTTTATTTACCCTTTCTTTCTTTTTTTATCTAACTGTCCCCAACAATATTTGTGAGCTTTAGAACCTCAGCCAAAAAAAAAAAAAAATCAGGTATGGCCATTAAGTTGAGTGAAATTCTGTTCAAGAGCTTGAAAACATTGGCGTACAATATGTATGCATGGCACATAAAATACCAAATATTGGTTCCAACTGGCCTTTGCAACTGCAGTAATAATAATTTTTGTGATTCAATTTATTCAACATACAGCTCTTCTGCAATGAAATAAAATACTGAAAGCACATGATGTAATTATTTGCATCAAAGTGAGCTGTATTTCTCTATCGCTGCAAAGACGAGCAAGATATAAATGATGAATGGATAGGTAGATCATCTATGCATTTCAATTTATGTAATGCAATCAACAACCCTTTGATATCCAATAACTGAGTTTAAATCTTGTATTTGCAAACAAAATTACCAAATTCTCTTGTTCTAAAAATTAAATCAGAAAATGTGAGGTGTAGAGGAATTGGAAAGGGGAAAACAAATTTTAAAAAAAATGCTTTTAAAAAAAAAAAAGCACCGTATCACTAGAAATACACACCTGTACTTCAGGGTGTATCCTAAAAACACCACCTCCCATCCTGTTTCCTGTAGAGAAGCTGCATCGGCAATCTTCCATTTCAGTGCTGCTGTTGGTTCATTTGCTGTTTAACAAGAAACTAACAGAGAGCGTGCCGCACTGCATGAAATCACAAATCAAACAGTTTTCATTAAGGTTGCCTCAGGAATATCATAATCATCCATGTGAGCTTCAAAGTTAATTAAATCAGATTTACTCAATTCCACTGTGGGAACTTGGTGGGTTGAGGTGAACAGTCAACATGCACGGATTTGCATTATTCACAAGGTGCTCTGAACGCTTGGCAGGTTTCAGTATTTTTTTTTTATTCAAAACCGGTCGAGGCCGAGGCTAATCGATATCGGCCGAGCATTTGCTGCATCAACATCACCTCACAGGACAACCTTTTCTCTAAAAAAGTGTTTTTGCTTCACCTCAAACATTCAGTTTTTCACAAAGTACAGGACAGGTTAATCTAATTAATATTGGATGGATTTGATGTGCTGGCAATGGGCTAGCTTGGTAATCTCCATGGTGTTCTTTCCAGAATTAAGCTATGATGGTTGTTAAAGGTACAGCGCCTTCTAAAACTGTACACACTCTAATAAATCATCTCAAATCAAAAATCCCTTTCCTCAGTTAGAGTGTGAGATGTGTCCTTTACAGTTCAACTGAAAAATAATCCAGTCTTGAAGAAAATTAACTACAATTTTCTCTGTGGGTTCTTTTGAGTTAATTTCAAAATTCAATTTTATTGATTTTACAGCTGCAATTAATTCTGGTAAATCCAATTAACTTGGCAAAGTTCAGCCACTCTAGCGCAGAGGGGATACAAAAAATGCCAAATATGATCTCATACAAAGGTATAATAAAAAGAATGCAAAACAAACAACTGATCAGTTTCTCTAGTTTTATCTTTATAGGCATATTTTTGAGTAAAATGAACATTTTTATTCTACGATCTACTGACATGTCTCAAATTCCACGCAAAAATTTAGTGTTTGTAGAAAATGAGAAATATAACAAAATAACAAACAAGGCGGTACTTTCAGAGCTCAAATAATGCAAAGAAAACAAGTTGATGCACATTCAGAAACAACATACTATGTTTTAACTCTGTAAGATGTCAGTATTATTTGGTGAATAACCATGTATTGGTAGTTGCCATGGTGCAGCAAAGATGGTCATAATTGGAAGAGAAAGGAAATGTGACACTAGGAAAAATCATAATAATGGACACCTTGAAGGTAGTAAAGGAATGAGATAAATAAGGACATGGTAAAGTGCAAGAAGGACAACTGCAAATCAACTACAAGAGAAGGAATTCCTTAGAATTAGTTGCGCTAATTGTGTGTCGACCATTTTTTATTTCATATTTTAGACGTCTGAAATCAGGAGAGCGACTCCAAGGAAAAAGTCCTTCATTCCAAAGAAAACATCCATGCCTGACTAAAATCTCCTGACTTTGTGAGGAACTGCACCGAGTTCTGATGAGCTGGCAGCATTATGCTGAGCTGCATTTCTTCAGATGGAGCCTGGGGATTTTTCCAAGGTGGATGAAGTCATGAGCAGTTAGTTCCAAAGTACCAGGTGGTTTTTGAATCAAAATCGCAGGGTGTCTGTTTGAAGATTGAAGATGAAAGTGTTATTAATTTTTCATCATCACAGTGTGCCACCACATGGTGAACAGAAGGACGGCCGAACCAGCGGAAAATCAGTTTTGAAACAAAACAGTCAGCCTGGAGCTAAAAAGGAGAAAAAAATCTGTTGACAAAGGATTCCCTCACAATAGGAACATTTCAGAGGCCGAGACCTGGAAGATGGAGTTCTCAAAGTAGCAGCATGTTGACCTTTCACCCTATGAAAAATTATTTTCCATTTTTAGCAAACTTTTGAAGTGATTTATCATTGTCTCTATTTTTTATTTTTTTTTGTAAATGAAAACCTTTAGCAGATTCGCGCACACTTACATGTGATCATAACATGCAGCAAGAGAGCTGGTGGAAATCCGTTTATTTCATTATTATTCAAAGCAGGGCTCAGCTTTAGACAGGTGGTCACAAAAAAATTACCAAACAGAAGCTTGATCAGTGAATATATGGTGGCACAGACTCGCACAATGAGTCTTGTTTATGGGCAGATGGATTTATTGGAAAAACTGAGCAGGTGTGCAGGCTGGCTAAAAACATGGCACACAGTAAGAAAGAAAAACATAATATATAAATAAAAATGTCTCCTTGCAAATCTCCTGTGGAAGTTAAACTTATCGTTTCTTTCTGAATCCACAGGCTTGCACTTTCGTGTCGGCAGTATCAAAATATGGGAAACTTTTTGTTTTTGAGAGACTTCCTTAAGCGTCTTGCTGTCTGTTCTCAGACCAGGACATGTTGGAAGTTGCTTTGAATGTTAGATTCTTTTAAGACCTCTTTAAATCCTTTATCAGACTAATGAGGTGCTTCAGTTTTCTTTCGCGAGATTCCGTGCTTTCTTCTGGTTTCCGTGCTCACTTCCACTTCAACACCGAGTGAACACCATACACGTGGTCTTCAAACGGTTTGAACGTACTAAAACAAGTGCAAACTTTATAGCACGCACAAACCTGATCTACAAATTCAAACAGGATTGAGTCAGCAAGATTAGGAGAAATTGGCAATAAATTTAGTGCATCTGCCTTTATGAATATGCAGAACATATACTGATCATCAGAAATCACAAACTTACCAACTGCAGTGAGATTTATCAAACCTGAACCAGATTACTAGATGCTGCTTTTGCGTTTGAAAAGCAGGTGTAACTGGCTTTTTGTGGAGATTCCTCCCTCAAGCTTCCTATCCTGAAGGGGATGCGGTGGGGGGATTACCGGCTAGTATAAAGAACATGTGGCAAATTATGGGCTTGCTTTGTTTGGGTGAAACAACTTATGTCCCTCATTTTCACTTGTTACAGAAAAACTGGAGGTAAGATTAGGGCAACGGAGTTGGAGAGAACGCCCCGGTGAGGAGCTGCAGATTTAAATACTGTTTAAATATTTATTTAGATTTATCTCGCAATGTTTCTACTGTTGTGCTGCACCACGTTGTATACTTACAACGCATTATTATTAATATTAATCCACAAGAATAATGACTTTTAACTTCTTTTATGGCCACTGTGCTCTCAGACACTCAAAATCCTCATTAAATAAGATGCTCTGCACCACTTTCGCACGTGCAATCGATTGTCCTATCTGTAGATTGAATCAAACACACCCGCTTACAATGCCTGCATCTTTCAAAATGCTGAGCAGTAGTGTGCGTTCTCACCCAGCATTATGAAAATATCCCAAGATCAAAATATATTAGAAAACACAAGGGTAGCATTGAAATGGTTGAATGTAAAAGTAATTCTTCATTCATGCAATTTGCTGGAACAACTCCATGAACCTGTTGGGATAACCGGTAATGCATCATAGATGGATAAATGGATTGGAGAAAAAGAAATTAACTCTGCGAACTTTCACTTAATCTGTTCGAAGCGCTCCTGGACATATTGACATGCTTTTTTTTTTTTTTTTAGTTTGATTTTAGCTTCAATATTCTTTTTTTTTTTTTTTTTTTTTTCTGAATTTTGACGTTGTAAAAATGTCAGATATACTGCAGCTTTATCGGTTGATTTTGGCAGACAGAAAAGTTTTCTACATTTAGTTTTTTTTAAATAGTCATTTAAGTCCAAAATACTTGATATGTGTGCACTGAAACACTGAAAAATTGCAAGTTTACTTTTTTTAATGAAAAAGTTCACTCTCAAACAGGATTAAATATTTACCTATAAAACATTCAGTGATGAATTGCATTCCCGATGACCGGCTTTCACTGTGTATTTAAAGATTCCTGTATTTCAAGAATAGACTTCTTTTCTTTTAACTTTGTTAGGCTCAGAAAAATAAAATGCATACCATATCACCTGATGAAGCTTCTTCACATTCAAAGTTTCAAAACTGTAATTACTCTATTGAATAAAAAGAGTCTAGGTCAGAGCTTTACGGACTTTAACCCCTTTTGGAAGTTGTGACTAGTTATTTTAAATATAACGCCTCCGGATCTTAAACATATTAATGTTTTGAAGACTCGGGACACCAGTCACTGGATAAAAGGGCCAATTCTAAAAGGTTTAAAAAATACTTTTTCATGGGACCTTCTCTAACTAAACACAGTGGACCACTCTTCATCTCAATGCAAGGGTGATTCTTCAGCAACACAACAGAACAATGCTTTCCCAAATGAGCTTCATTTGTTTCCATGTTTAGACCCACCTAATACATTATTTTTCAGATATGCCAAATTATCACAAAGAGCCTGAGATTGTTCAGTTTATTTTGCACATAACATCTCCAATTTCATTTTATTTTTCTGTGTAGTAGCTTTAAATATTCTCATAGCATACAAACTCATCTTTCTGATGAAGCTCATGATGGTCTCTCACAGAGAAAGGCTTTCCAGGCAGACTCAATCAGATGCGAGTCATTTTACACCAGGTAATAAAACACTTTGGAGTGGCCACTTGTGATCACAAGATCCAAATTGCATTCATTAAAAGGAACATTTTCATAGACGGACATAATTTTACATCTACTTCAGTCACATTGATGGCTACATTGTAACATTTAAATGTTTTTGTTACATCTCTGCAGGGTTTTTTTTAACTTCCGTAGAAAAAGAAAATCTACTGTGTGTAAATTACCCTGTAACACAAATCAGAGTATTCTTCTTTTTTGACTGCGCTCTGCGTGAAAATTTAATTTGATAAAACTACAGCTTTTAAGCAAGAGTGCATGCTTGTTTTGCCTTTAAATGTTGAAGACTGAAATCCTGGCTGTTGAATTTCCCATTTGTGCAGCAAAGTGGATGTTGCTTCACACACGGGGTGAAACTAGCAACCAGACAGGGCTTCGCAGAAGAAAAAAAGCTTCAGGTTGACGATACTGCACTTTTACAGTTCTTGTAAACAAGCAACATGGTTTCTTAGTTTAAAAAAATGTGTGTTTTTTTTGTAAGACCAGCTAAATACTGCAGCTAACATGAAGTGTATGCATATTTAGACATGTTCAAAATGATCAAAGTATCTTTGGCAAAACTAGCAGGCTAAAAATGAGCATAGCATGTAGAAGGCTGTGCATCATGGAAATGGCAGAAGCTGCAGTTGATGATGCCTCTGTTAAATAGCAACTCCAAACTCTCAACCATTACACACATTGTTTTGTGAAGGATTAATGGATTTACTCAAAAACATTGACACGTTTTTTGCTGACACAAAAAACCGGAGCTGCACAGCCTGAATCAAAGTGATGCCGGGATGTATGTTATCGTATAGCGAAGGTTTATAATGAGGGAACGAGACTGCCCAGTAGATGCTATTAAAAAAATGATGTTAATGAGCCACTGACCACTTGGCTTATTAATCATTCATAATTAGCTCTGAGTCAGCTGCTAAATGGCTCATAATAAATAATCAATCATGTCATCCTTGTTACCCATATATCATTTCTAATTTTATACCTCCTTTAATAAAATGTTCCAGCAGGTCGAGTTTTTGAGACAATCTTTAGTTCTTGGAGGCCGCCTCGTTGTTGCTAAGCATTTCCGTGTCTCTGTGCGGCGTCTTACTACATGGACAATCCTGATAGTTTCTTCTGGCTTCAGCCCATCCGTGGTTTTGTACATGTTATATTTATGATGTTCCTGCCTCTCTTATAGAGCTAAAAGGCCCATAATCTAGACGTTTTGTCGGATGAGTCATTGTTATTCCTAGTTGCGTGGCTTTTTTTTTTTCCTCCCGTCTTCCATGTTCAAAATTAAATTTTAAAGCGCTCATTAATTTTCTTTTCTTTCTGCCTTGCGCAATGTCCCCTTAGCTTATTGGCGCTGCGGCGCTCAGTATGTCGGTCACAGCGGCACTGGGGGAGAGTGGGCTTCACCTGGGTCAGTCCAGTATTACCGCATATTTAATGTTCTACCTCACTGGGGGTCTTTGAAATAATTTGTGCACATGTAAGACCAAAATAAAAATTAAATGTTGATCGAGGATGACAACAACAACCAAACAAAAAAAAGCAAATAAAAAAAGCTTTTATGTTGATGTTTCAGATCCATTAATATCCACTTTCCAGCTTGGAGACAGTTGATTGAAGAATGAAAGAAACGCTTTATATTCACTTCGTGTAGTGATCAAGAGGCCTTGGGATGTTCAAACAAACATGGATTTTTAGCTCTGATCAATCGTGACCATAACCTGGATACAGGGGAGGCTTTGATCCTTTGATGGCAGCGAATTGGCAAGCAATGAAGCTGGGATCCAATCTGGTGCTGTTTGATGACGCATATAAAATACATAAATGGAGTATATTATAAACAGCAAAAACACAATGGCGTAAATTAACCCGCGTTCGAAAAGATTTCTCATCTGAGATGTATTTGGATTGTGCAAAATAAGTTGAAATCAAAATCCAGGTGTATAAATGTATTCTAATTGTCTTTGACTAGACTTCTCATGATGCAGAGTGGGAAGGAAATGAACATTTTCTAATGTGTTGAATTTAGCAAATTTTAACCAGAATTGTTTTGTATTGTGAAAGCCAAGCCAAAATGCTTTTTCTAATCGTATAGTTTTTTGTGGGGACCAAAACTGTGTGTATTCACATTTGATTTTCTTCAGGAGAAACTGCAATCTCTGTGGGGGAAAATGTAAGAAAAATCGGGACAAGAACATCAATGCCTTCTTTCAAACAGCAATAGCGCCTTCACAATTTCTGTCAGTGAATGGATCTGTAGAAACTTCATTAGAATCTCAGCGATTCCAACAACAGAAACAATCTGATCTAGTGTACGCTGTCTGTCCTTGATGCATCTTTCTTGATGAATGAGTGAAACACTGACATATTTGTTTAATGTAGTTTCTTTTACTTCAGTTTTTGCTATGTGCAATATGGTTCACCGCCTTGGGGGTCATGGCCAGAGGGACGCCCTGAGCTCTCAATTTTTTATTTTTTTGTACATCGCAGGTTGAAAAATTTTTCTTATTTTTTGTGTGTCTCCAGTCAGTGGAGAGAAGGCTTCTGTTGTGCTCAGTGAAAGCACTGTGAGGAAATACGGCTGCACTGGGTGGCCAAAGTTGGTGTCTGGGATTTGGATCCGTCTGCATCATCTTGTAACGCATCGAAATGAGCCTTTGGTTTAGGATGTTGGAAACTGAATGGAGCGTTTAAAGCTGATGTCAACGTTGGGCTTTGACTACACAGATTTAGGGTGTTTTGGAGCTTCAGACAAATGAGCTCGTTGAAGCTGTTGCTCCTTTCAGTTTTTATAAGGTTGTGTGTGCAGACCAAGAATTTTCGCATACATCAATTAAACTAGTTGTGACATTCATAATAAGGTTTACTGTCTGAAATGAGTGGAAAAAAAGTATAAAACTTCTTCACAATATTCTCAATTTTTTTGTTTGGATGTTCTTTTAGCCGACTTAAGGTGTCTCAGGAATAAGATTTAAGGAGATGGGTTTAATAAATAAATAGAAGCTCATAGATACCAGTGCATATTTTCATGTTGACTGTAGTCTGATGGATATTTTCATTTTATAAATTCTGCCCTCAGCTTTGCAGTCTGTGGTTTCACTGACATGCATCCAGATGCTGCTTCTTTTTGGTTTTTGCTTTTTCCTTCACCATTTCCCAGCAGGCTCGGATTTAAATTTGGCTCACCGTATTACAGTTTCACCGTGTACTTGACCTGAACCACTGCACTCTTAGCGTGGGCACCTGCACAAAGACACATCCTCAATATTTGCAAATCTAAGATATGCATCTGGCTTTATAAAAATCTGTTTCTTTTTTGTCATGAGTTTACAAAGAATGCTGCAGGCTTAATTTCTGTTTGAAATGATCTCATACCCTTCAATTAGCCAAGAACTTCTTTGCCTGAATTTAGACAAACGGCATCATAAAAACCAAATAACACAGCAAGTGGATCAGAGATAAATTTCAATCTGTATCTGAAGCGTTGAACATCTCGGCAAGCTTTGTTAAATTCACCATAAGAAAATGGGAAGGGGGGGAGTATGGAACAACTGCAAGCAGACTTGGATGTCCACCTAAAATAACATGTCAAGCAGGAAGAGTATGGAGCAGAAAAGCAGCCAGAAGTCCCATTTTTATTCTGGAGGATCTGCAGAGATCCAGCACTCGGGTGGGGGAGTCACTTTGACACGACTAGATTCATTTTGCACTGAACTTGAGCCATTATTATCAGAAGAATTGACTAAAGCATTCATTATCTTTATTTGCAAAGGTAGAAGAGAAAACTTTTGCTCTGTGCAGTCTTTGTGCATCACACTTTTCAGTATTAAATGAAATGATATACTCATTATTAAAAAAAATTCACCAAAATTGTTAATTAAAATTAAAAAAGTAAAGTAGTGCATATAACATTCTACTGCATAATGTTTGTGTTTGTAATCTGATCAAGTGCTAAAAAGGTTGAGGATTATGAAAACTTTTGCAAGTCAAATTGTCAAACTATTGCAGCTCCTCACATTCTATATTTTCTTCCATGCATTTCTAAAACAGCAAGCACAACTTTACTCTGAACCAGTTTGAGACGACAGAGAAACCGCTTTCTGAAATGCTGCACCTCTGTCTCCCTCCATCACCTCCGCCGCACTGCCTCGACTAAACTCAATCATTCGAGGCAATCATTCCTAATGGGCTGCATCTTAAACATTTGTTTTGATTTGCCGAGCTCTGTGGTCTTCAGTGTACCTCCCAGCATCCCCGTGAACCCACTTACCGGTACTCCCACGCATCATTTGCAAGTATGAGTGGAAGTCCTTGAGTACCTGGGTGAATTGCAAATGGGGGGGAAAAAAAACAGGGAAACGTAACTTAAATTGATCTTTGCTTCTTATTTAAATGTAATTTTAAGCTGAGGCTGAGAGGGAGGAGAACGTATGCCGGCATCCAGGTGGTGTTGTGACGCAGCTTGTGCTTACAGTGCACAACTGGGGCAAGTATCTAGCTCAATGCTTTGCTTACATGATTGCTTCCTTCACTTCTGGTGTGTGTGGCTGTTTTTTTTCCCCACCTCCCCTTTCATGCACATTTAGTCCTGAAGCTCCTAAAGCTTTGAAAAAAACACTGTAACCTGCTGGCTCATTGACTCTCAGCCCGATGGGCTTCTCAGCAAAGTCTGGGCACGTACCAGTTCTCCGGTGTTGGCTGACCCAGACCGGTCCCTGGCTACATCACGGCCATCTCATGCAGGCTTTAAAATGGGGCTCGTGTGTTGGAATGTGTCGGCACAGACCCTAACCCGGCCCCTCCGGAGCGTCGTCTGTGGACGACTCGACAGTCAGGTGGCCGAGGTCGCTCCAACGTGGCCTCTCTGGCGTCTGATGATCTATAGCAGCGAGAGTGTGAGGAGTTTTCACTCCCCGCAATCTTTTTAATTTCATTTCGGGGAACTTCTCATGAGCTCCCCGCGCTAATCTCTTTGTGTAAATCTCATTCTGTGCGCAAATCTCTGCAGTCCTCAGACTTCTTTCCGAGCATCTGTCCCACTGTACATCTTTTCAATATCACAGGCTGATATTTCCACAGCCATCTCTAGCTGCTGTTGTGATATGATTTATTGATAAGTCCCACGCTTCCTGTCATCTTTTGCACTGTGTTCTTTTGTTTTTGCTCTCGTCTCCTCTCTCTTTCCCCTTCTCTCTTCTTTCCCTCCTCATCTTTCCTCCATCTGCCTCATTTTCTGGGCTTTTACCAATATCCCTCCTTTGCTTTGGTCCCCTCTTCACTGTGTTGTGCTGTTTTCTTACCTAATTAGAAATCCCCTCTAGGTTTTACATGCAAAGCAGCACATTTACTGCGAGCGGTTCAGCTGTGGGTTTCTTGGTCATGAGTGGGGAAAAATGAGCATGATCAGCTTAAAGATTAGCATGACTAATTTATGACTAAATAACAGTGTGATTAAATTAGCCATCTTACAAATAGTGTAATGTATTGCACTTGTATTTTTTAATTTTTGAAGTCACTAATTACCGAACTGGAGAAGTCAACTTACCAGTTAAATTAGAACTATTACCGCCACTTTAATAAACTGGATAAACTGAATATTTTTCTTTTTACTTTTAATAATGTTTTTCTCTTTAAATCTTTTTCAAACTCTGTCTCTTTCTGTTTTTATTTTAATTTTAAATTGTGTAAAGCACTTTGAAATGCCTTGAATCCTTGTAAGATACAAAAACTCTGAGGTTTGAGTTCTGCTAAAACTCTGAGGTTTGAGAATCCTTGTATGATGTCGAGGTTTGAGATGTTTTAAAATGTTTTTACTTTTAATTTTTACTTCTAATAATGTTTCTATCTTTTTCTAATCTTTTTCAAAATCTGTATTTCTGTTTTCATTTTTATTTTAAATTGTGTAAAGCACTTTGAAATGCCTTGCTGCTGAAATGTTCTATACAAATAAAATTTGATTTTAAGATAATGTATATTCATATGTAATAAAGCTTTTATTAACTAAACATTTAAAAGACCTTTTTTTTAGACTTAAAATGTACATACAGGAGGAAAGTGTTACCAGGCAACAGTTGCAGGTGAAGGTAAAAGCTGAATTTCTCTCCTCACCTTTGCTGTACTTATGCCTGGACTCACTCCTGTTCTGTAGGTTTACATAAACATGCAGCAATTTAAAGATTTATTTGAACAACAGCTAATGTTTGCCTACACACACACATCCGTCTTTCATTCAATTTTCATTTATTTCTATAGCCTAACCTGGACTCTCACCTGAAACAACATACCTAGTACTAACCCACAAAACAAGCACTTCTTCTAAGCTTTAAGCAACAGGACGTGCCAACACTGTAGTGCAATAACCCCCCCAAAACATAAATGTAATGAATAAAAGCCTGAAATAAAGCAGTCAATCTGAACTTAGAATAAAATTAAAATAACTAAATTAAATCTGAAATCCCTGTTTTATATAACATTTATATTATAAACACCAAATAATCAGTTCACGCCACAGCAAAATCTTCTTTGGTTTGCAGCTATTTAGTTACTTTTGTTCTTTGCATCAGTTAAAAGAAGATTGGTTGGAAAAAGTCTGGGATTTTCTGGTTTCTCTGACGTTAACAGAGGTCTTCTCAACAGACATGATCAAGGGAGAAAAAATATTGCCACATAATACAGTTCTCAAAATATTTTCATCAATCTTTTGTCTTTAACTTGGTGTTAGTTTGCGACCGAAGAGAAAACAGACTGGAGCCAGGAGTTTTAGACCACTCAATATTTTTCTTTTATCTTCATTTCCACACATTTCAGTTCAGTTTACAGCATAACATGTTTGTCAAAATAGAAGAGGGAGAATCTCCCTCTCCCCTGTACATCCTGGCTTTTTAAGGATTGGCTCCCACCAGGTCTAATTAGAGGGGTGGAGACATTCACATTTTCAGAAAGAAAGAAACATTTGCACTATACTATACCTTATAAAATGTCTACAGTTACAATCTGGACCCAAACAAAATCCAAAATACATCTCTCCCCCCTCTCAGAAAATGGATTTTCCCAGTGAGGCTGATTGGAAACACCAGGTCCTTGTCAGCACTGCTCATGGGCACGCTTCCATGGCAACACATGACCAGGTGACCTCAAAGAGATGAGAAGATGATTAAAACAAGTAAATAAATCAAATTACTTCCCAAAACGATACATTTACCCAAATTAGAATATATAAAGTACACAAAAAACAGCACCTGTTAGGGAGGGGGTAAATCCCTCACACTTGGATTGTGTGAGAAAACATCTGGCAGGGCAGAAGGTCTTCAAGAGGGGTGTTATGTGAAATTTACCTTTTGGAGGCTTTACATCATGTTATAATGCTATTTCCTCATCAAAAGCATACCTGGAGTGCTGCTTTGATTCTTTCATACGTGTTTCAGAAATCCTTTATTCTCCCGTGGCAACCGTTTGGGGTTCAAAAACACTTGCTCTCACAGAGTGCCGCTTTTTCCTCGCAGCTCGTCCTCTGAGCTTCATGCTGCGTTCAGACAGAACACGTTTGGAGCGTCAGGTGTGTCTGGCTTGCATTCAGTGTCTACGTGGATCCTGGACGCCCGTCAAGGGCATGTTGAGACGTCTCGTGCCACGTCTTGCATGTCTATCACGGTGCGTTTGAAGCATTCTGAGTGTTTGATGCGCGTCAAGCATGACAGTAATTGTCATAACAGAGATGCCTGATGATGACATTCTCTTGCTTTCAGTAAAAAAAGTCAAGACTTACTCAATATTTAATTTGCCATTGCACAAAGAGACTGGTGGGGTAGGGGGGAAGACAAGTTGTTTCTAGAGGGATTTTGACTCTGGATATCAAAATGCACAGGCGTCCAAGTTGGACACGTTTTAGACGTGTGAAATATGTTCAGTCTGAACACAGCATAGTATCCAAGCAGAGCGTCTGTCTCTCAGAGCGCTCCTCTTCCACAATTTCCTCACTCGGCTCCTTCAAACTAACAGCAGCAGCAATTGGCGAACATGGTGGACATGCGCATCGTATCATCTGAACGACTGTTCATGTTGGCGTGTCAGAAAGAGCAGGAGCTTCTTAAAGAGACAGAAGTCCAATTTCAAAATTGCGAAGTCAGTTTCAATTGGTCATGTTTGATACATACAGCATTTTTATAACGTAGTTAATTGTTGGGCTATAAAATGACTCCATGTGCCTGGAAAGTGCATGACATTGCCTCTGCCTCTTGAAAATGCTCCCCAGAGCTGGAAATGACCAGCAGCTTGGCTCTCGGGTGAAGTGCATGAAGATGACAGAAGAGAAATGGAAAAAAGTTTCTGTTCTCCAGGGAAGCTCAGGCTTTTAAACAGTTTGGATTTACACCCACTACAGACTCATGCAGCTCTGCACACAGAACAACTGCTGGTACCTCGCAGACACTTCTCTAATAATATCGACATGACTGCAAATCCCTCTGAAGCAAACTCGCCTCTGTAGCGATCCAGCCAGCTTCCTTATGTTTCTCTAGGTGATGTGTTTCAGCCAATCACTCTGTCCTTTCACATGCTTTGCAAAATGTTTATTTCCAGAAGTCAATTTTTTTTCTTTTGTCTCTGTACTTGTTCAGTGTGGATAGTGTGAAGAATTGTCTTTAGAAATTGGGATTCAGTCTTTTTGGCGAGATGTTTACTGTATTTCTAACTGTGCTTCATCTGCTACTAATATTTTAGTCTGGTTTTTATTCATCAAGAATACAATCATATTTTCTATAGATATTGACATTTTAAATCTGTTTTTATGTTGCTTATATCATCATAATGTGTAAAAGAAACAAGATTTGTTTTCTTTCTACCAGTTGGTGTAAATTCTTTCCATAGATTTTGATAATGACTGGATAAACAGCATCTTAGGCTATAGAGAAATTAAATATTGCAATTACATTAGTAAAAAAACCCCCAACTGTTCAGTTTGGCTGATTTGTTTTCAGCTCAAAAAATGCCCCACCTTAATTATGTACTAATGCACATCCTAACTAATCAGAGATGCGCTTTAACTCATCACAGCATCATATAACAGTAAAGCATGGCAGGCTTACGAATTGCTGCTGTTTTAACGTAAACTGCAGCACCCATCATCATTTCCAGTGACGGCATCCTCATTACTTACAGTGCTTAATCAGATGAATGACAGGTGACAGGGGTTAAACACTGCAAATTTGATTGACACAAAGTGGCGCTCGTCTTCCCGAGGGGACTGGAGTGTGCCACGAACGTGGGGTGATGCAATTAAAGAATTCCCAGTGACGGGTTTAACTGCTTTGCTGGAGGTTCTTCACAAGAACAGTTTCAGTAATAACCTCCAGTGAAATGGCGGATTAGAATCGGCTCCTATTTATTTCTCGCGTGTTTTGTTTTGTAGCGAGACATCTCGGAAATCAGACTCAGCTCTTTAAGACGTTGTCAACAGGAGATGTTCTGTTTGGCAGACTTATTAAAAAAGCATAGTTGGATGGGCTTATGGAAGGATCAGACAAACATGGAGAGCCATCGCTTGCTAACTTCCCCTTCATACTGTCACCACAACAATAAAAATTCTTCCAAAGGTCAAGCAGGCATCATGAGTAAGAGAGTTCTCTAGTTGTACAAAGCTACTGAAGCAATTTTACGAATCCTTCATGCTCGACTTTGGTAAACCACCTACTCTTCTTTTTGATGCTGAAGCTCCATGTTGCTTATCCAGTTAATATATCCCTGGATCTGCGAACAGAGAATTGGGGATAATGAAGCAGCTTCACCAAATGACCATTTTGGTTTGTGTGCTGCATTGTTGCTAGACCTTCACCTAATTTTATTTATTTTGTCTGTTGTGATGTCAACACACCCCCACGTAAGTCCAAACATGCCATCTTTTATTGTACCTTTAATCATGCAAAGCTTAACCTGTGGCTTCACCTGGTGTGTTTACACTACCTACACTCACAGGGGGATTGGTTTACACCTGCAATCTGTTGACTATTTTTCATTCGTTGCTAACAAACACCGTGTCAATCCAAATGTACCAGAAAAGCCTAAATTTAAAGCGACCACTGAAAGACCTGTTGATGTACTCTTCTCACATTTTAACTAAAATCCCCACAAAAAGAAAATTCTTACCTATTGCTTGTGGCTGGGCAACGACGGACCACTGGAGAAGAAACGCCAGCTTCTGAAAAGGATTAAAAGTGATGCTGAGAGCAGATAAAGCATGACTTCATGTTTATAATGAGTATTGTAGGTGCATCCTTAAATAATTAGTAATAATTAATTAGTGCATATCATCTTGGTCTTCCCACTCATTACCTCATTTACAACCTGCAACAGCACTTTAAAAAGGCCAAATGTACAACTAATGTGCTCTCATTAGTTTAAAACAATTTTTAAAAAATGGATGATTAATGCCGAAGCAACTTACATCCTCATCTGAAGCACTGGAGTTGGCGAGTTGCTGGTAAATCAGAGTCCATTTCTTCAGGTCGTCTCCAAACTTTGAAAAATGAAGCGTTTAGTCTGATGATATTCTGCTAGAGACGTAAAAGTTAACTGTGTTTGCTCTCCAAGAGACTGCTTACATGTTAAAATCCTAGTTTGAAAGTTGTTAAAAGAATTAAGTGAATGCATCATAGCACTGAGTGATGAGGTGGATGAAACTCTGGAGCCTCTCCTTGGCTATTTGACAGAATAACCCCCTACTCAAAACATTGGTACAAAGCACACAACTGACGTAACATGGATAACTATCTGTGAAGATGATTCTGAGCAGCAAAGTGCAGCCAGCAGTCTTTCCACTAATACGCATCACCATTGGCGACGGCAGTAGAAGTTCATCTCATAATCAATGGGTTGCCAGTTCCAGCTCCCGCTTCGTCTGTCTCAGTCGTTGTGTCCATTGGCAAGACACTTCACCTACCTTGACTGCTGGTGGTGGTCAGATGGCCTGGTAGCTCTGGTACATGAGTGCACTCCAGGTGAGCTTTGGCTACAATGTGATAGGCTGATGCATGAAGGGTTGAATATAGTGCAAGGTGCTTCTGAGTCCTCTGGACCTGATGACGTGCTTACAAGTACAGGACATTTCCCATTAATAGTGGGTCACTTCAAAAAGTTCTGTCTTAAAATGTAAGAAATCTCCCAAATCTGAAAAGTACTTCAGACGGGAACAGTTGCACCATCCCAACTGTGACGTATGTTTAACAGCAATATGTGGGGCTGTTTTTCCTGCAGAACGAACTGGTACGCTTCATAAAATGAAATGACATCATGAGCTAAGAACGTTATGTTGAAATATCGAAGCAAAATCTAAAGACATCAGACCTCTACTAGAATTTCTGGGTAGATCAGAAAGGTGTGCGAGAGTTTAAGACAATTACCATCAGCATGATAATCTTGGTCATTTTAACAACCTAAAAGAAGAGAAGCTTTGTCTGATTTAATTCAGACAATGAGCAAGACACAGAGTCAAATATTTCAAATCTTTGTTATATTTTGAAGTTTATGGCATTTTTTGAATGTACACACAAGTGAAAAGAGATATTTTAACCAGAAATGGGAGGCGTCTGGACAGCATGTTTATTTCTATGCACTCAGAGTTTGGTTGTGGCTCCTGTTGCATCAATGCAACATGGCATGGAGGCGATCAGCCCGCGGCTCTGCTGCTGAGGTGCAATGGAAGCCCAACTTTTCAGCTTTACATTGTCAGACCTGATGTCTCCCTCTTTCCTCTTGACTATACTCGACAGCTGGTTCAAGGCAGGCCAGTTTGCTGGTAACTCAAGGACATTACCATCATGTTCAAAGTTTTTTTGGTTAGGTACAGTTGTCAAGAAATAAAGACTTAAAATATTTCACTCTCCCTCACTTCCCAGTCCGCTCCCTGTTCTACTTTGCTCTGCTTTCTGCTCCATGTTTCTCATTAAATCCTTTTGCTAATCATTTCTATTTGCCCCCTGGCTGTGATTATACCACCCTCCACTTTTGCATCTACAATGACAACATAGCCAGATTTTAAAATGGTACCAAAGTAAGTTGATTTTCATGTGCTTTACAAATTTCTAACAAAATGCATTAAAACCCTAAAAAAATTGCATTTGTTGTACACATAAAGTGAATATACAACTTTGGATAAAAAACGTTGTGGGGAAAAAAAATTGAGTTATACTTCTCATCACAACAGGTTTCCTGTCGAACACTAAAGAACAGGCATTGATTTAAATTTCTTGGTATGACTGAGGACACTTTTCTGGGACTTGTTCTGAAACATGTATCCTTGCCTGGGAAAATAATGAAGCTTCTTTTTCCTTGTAGAAAAGACAGCCTTAGCTGAAGGATAGATGTATCATGTCAGATTTATGCCTTGTCTGTTAGAGATGGGGTTATTTTCATGCTGTTCACCAAAATTCACTGCAGACTGTTTCTTGAATTATGCAGTGCCTAAGGTAGAAATACAGCCTCGGGCGTTTTTCTCTTGCACTATGTATATCAGGGGAATTTGCATATCATCCAGGTGTTTTTCAAGCGAAATGTGGGAAAACTATAAATTAGAGTCTTTAATTTTTTTTTTTGGTAGTCAAGTGTTCTATTATGAGATTGAAATTTTTAATGTATTTCAATCCATAAATAGTTCTTTTTTTTCTGTGTGCCTCTGTGGCCCTGAGCAGAATTAATTCAGAATAGAAAACAGATGGATGAATAGTTTTCTCTGTACAATGCATCAGGAATACGTTTTAAAACGCTATGCAGAAATGTTTTCCATTTTTGTGCAATTCATTCGTTTTCAGACTTTAAGACCCTTTTGTTGAGGTAACGGTAGATTTGACTGTGTTTAATAGGTAGTTGCAGATCCCACTGTGTGCTAAGAAATGCAGAAATGTGTCCCTGGGGATGCTTTCACCGCAGCCTTCAGTCGCTGTTTGTATTTCTTTCTTCTGTCCTCAGTTTTGTCTTCAGTGTGTGAACGGCATACTAACGCAGACTGTGGGTCAGATAACTGACAGATTTCTCATTCAGCTCAACTTTACTGTGCTTTGAACCCTTGTTGGTTTTTCTTTTTCAAATTTTGTTTTCGATGAATTATCTCCTTATGAATTATCTGCATTTTTACAGCTTTTTTTTTTTAAATCTTATTTAATTCACCTGCGCCAAGTTTATTTTTGGTGAAGTCTCCCTTCCTCCTTTGTCTGTATTTTAGCAACCAGCCCTTAGGTAATGTGCTATAAAGTGAGATTAATGGTGTAATTATCCAAACTCAGTTTAAAACGGGGCTTTCAGTGTCACAAAGCTACCTCTACTGGTTACATCACAATAACTTCATTACCTTTACAGTTTATGCTTTTAATACCAGAATTATGTCCATTTTACTGATAATCTTGGCTCAAACCAAAGTTCTTCATACAGATGGCAGATTTAGATTGTAATTTTAATTTAACCAAAAGGTTTTTCAAATAGCAGGGACAAAAAATTGTCAAACCATACGGTTTTTATTTTTTTGGTATACATTTGATCTCAGATTCTAATAAACACTTTTAAAAACCTTCAATCGTTTGAATTGTCAAGTTTATTTTCCAATGTTTTGAGGGTTCAAATTCCAGTCCAGGAGGGAAACTATCTTGAAAGTTTCTAAAACCACTTTAATACCTCTGAATAAAGGAAAAGGAAAAAAAAGACATAATTAAGTGTTTTATAGAATGTGATAATGTTACGGGGACTTCATTCAAACCTTTTGCTCACTTGTGTCCATGCAAGGACAGATATAAAAGTCCTTTAATCACAGGAGTTTGACACTCCTGCTCTAAAGCGGTTTTATGATCACTGATCCTCAAGGCAAATAGTTTTAGATGCTACCCTGTGTCAGCTCAAAGCTAACGGGTAAATAACGGGGCCTCTGCTGAACTGGATAACTCGATGTTCAGCAAATTTGTCCCTTTGAATCAGGTGTGCTGGAGAATGGTAAAACCTAGTGGGAAGGAAGTGTGTCATGGCTGGTCACGCTCTTAAATGTCATGGGTGCCAATTCAGATATTGAGTGGAAGGAAAATCCTGCATGTCTACAGTCATGGCCAAAAGTTTTGAGAATGACACAAATATTATATTTTTTCACATGATCTGCTGCCCTGTGGTTTTCATGTGTGTATGTCAGATGTTTTCATCACATACAGAAATACAATTGCAATCATATTATGAGTAACAAAAGCTCTTATTGACAGTTAAAATTAGTTAATGCAGCAAGTCAATATTTGTAGTGTTGACCCCTCTTCTTCAGGACCTCTGCAATTCTCCCTGGCATGCTCTTAATCAACTTCCGGACCAAATCCTGACTGATAGCAGTCCATTCTTGCACAATCAATGCTTGCATTTTGTCAGAATTCCTAGGTTTTTGTTTGTCCACTCATCTCTTGATGATTGACCACAAGTTTTCAATGGGATTAAGATCTGGGGAGTTTCCAGGTCATGGACCCAAATTCTCTTATCACCTTTGCTTTATTGTAAGGTGTTCCATCATGCTGGAAAAGGCATTGTTCGTCTCCAAACTGCTCTTGGACGGCTGGGAGAAGTTGCTCTTGAAGGACATTCTGATACCATTCTTTATTCATGGCTGTGTTTTTAGGTAAGACTGTGAGAGAGCCGACTCCCTTGGCTGAGAAGCAACCCCACACATGAATGGTTTCAGGATGCTTTACAGTTGGCATGAAACAAGACTGGTGGTAGCGCTCACCTCGTCTTCTCCCAACAAGCTGTTTTCCAGATGTCCCAAACAATCGGAAAGGGGATTCTTCAGAGAAAATGACTTTATACCAGTCCTCAGCAGTCCACTCCCTGTACCTTTTGCAGAATATCAGTCTGTCCCTGATGTTTTTTCTAGAGAGAAGTGGCTTCTTTGCTACCCTCCTTGAGATCAGGCCTTGCTCCAAGAGTCTCCGCCTCACAGTGCATGCAGATACATTCACACCTGCCTGCTGTCATTCCTGAACAAGTTCTGCACTGCTGGTAGCCCGATCCCGCAGCTAAAACACTTTTAAGAGATGGTCCTGGTGCCTTTTTGGCAACAATGGAACATCTCTCCTTGAAGTTCTTGATGATGCGATAGATTGTTGACTGAGGTGCAATCTTTCTAGCTGCGATACTCTTGCCTGTTGGGCCATTTTTGTGCAGTGCTTCTTGTACCATGGTTCACAGAAAAACAATGATGCCAAGCACCAGCCTCTTTTTAAAGTGTCCAGTGGTGTCACTCTTACTTAATCATGACCGATTGATCTCCAGCCCTGTCCTCATCAGCACCCACACCTGTGTTAATGGAGCAATCACTGAAACGATGTTAGCTGGTCCTTTTAAGGCAGGGCTGCAATGAAGTTGAAATGTGTTTTGGGGGATAACGTTCATTTTCTAGGCAAATATTGACTTGGCAATTAATTGCTGCTAAGCTGGTCACTCTTTGTAACATTCTGGAGTATATGCAAATTTCCATTATAAAAACTGAAGCAGTAGACTTTGTAAAAATTAACATTTGAATCATTCTCAAAACTTTTGGCCATGACTGTAGCGAAATACACTGGAGCTTATTTGACACCAATCACAACATAGTGTCCACAACAGACGCCATCCCTGATTTTCACCCTCCTACCTTAAAATCAAAGCTATGTGTATGTTTGAAAAGTTAGGTTTACAACAGATTATATGACTGACAGGAAACTGCAGCACCCAGTACTGTCTCTCTAAACATCACTATGAAAAGTAAAAAAAAAAAAAAACTTCAATGGTGATTTTTGGGAAAACCCATATTGAAATAATTGCTGTGAACAAGGACTGCACTGCAAATAAATGATTAGGTATATTTAACTTGTTATTCTTTAGGAACTAATTTACTCAAAATAAAAATTAATCATTAAATAAATTAGAACATTTTGTAAGTCATGCACTTGAAATTAGGCTGTGATTGTTAACAGCTGGCTCTGCATAATGTAGTCTAATGGCTGACCAAGTGTGCTGCTCAGAGCATCAGTATACGTTTCTGTTTTTAAAAGTTCACATGCTATAAAAGGAAGAAGGAGGCTCCTGGAAGTCTCTCTGCTTTCCGCCTCTGATATTTACTCCATCTTTTTGTCTTCTTAGTGTTACAACTGGCCTCGCTCTCAAAGCGCACCCATAACGTGTCTCTTACATTCACAAAGGCTTGATTGCAGATTTCGAGAATACGCCTACCCTCTTCAGAGCGCTCTTGACTTGGGACGGACGTTTTTCATCATGGAAAACAATCAACAAATGTTGTATTTCGGGTCTTACTGCAGAACTCGCGAATGCAGCTTCCAGCTCTGAGTGAGTTTTGTTTTTTTGAGCGTTGACTGGGCTTGTACCGAGAAGCAACTCCTCATTGGAGCTCATTAAAACTTCCAATAGTCACCTGCAGTTTCAAAACCTGGAATTAACAGTTCTTTTAAAGTTTGTTGAAGCAGGCCAATCTATAAAACTGCTCATTAATCATTAATTTAATTACCCGAGTCAGTGAATATAGGCCAACAATAAAAGGCAAATTTTTAAACGGTTAATATTACACCATTGCACACCTCTACCCAGATAGTTTGACTACTTAGGCGTCATTGTTAGTGGCAAAAGACTACACGGTTGACGGAAGCCTAAAGCGAGTGCCAAACGATGACGAGGTCTGTTGTGACGAATCTCTTTGGTAAACTAAAGTCAGTCCTGCCTAAAACACTTCCGTCAGAAGCTAAAAATAATCAATTCCAAGAAGAGAATGTTGAGATCCTCGTCTGATGTCTACTCGGCCGCCGAAACCATGGCTGCAAAGAGGAATAAACATTGGCTCTTTTGCATCCTCCTCTGATGTGGTGAAGCGCGTGCCTTCAGCGGTTCCTCAGAATTCAGAGGAGATTTCCGCTGAGCAGCTCGACCTCACAGCCTAATCACCAGATCTGAAACTCCAGCAGAGCTCCAGGCCGACCGAGAGGGATAAAGACCCCCCATTCCCCTGCTGTTGCTTCTTCTAGCCCCACATGCTAGGACACAATTAATTCATTCTGCTGGCAGCCGTGGACCATCCCAGTTGTGCAACTCCCATCCCCTACGCTCATTCCGTCCTTATTTGCATAATATCAATTTGGTTCATAATGGCACATTGTAGAACACAGGCTGCAAGTTTGCATAAAATGAGGAAAATGGAAACGCCTAACTCTGGAGATTGTTTGCTATGTGAACAAACAACTTCTGCTCTTAGTGGAGAACTGAGGGGATTCATGATCTAAATGGAGGGAGAAAGCGAGAAGACTTTCAGTGAACTTGACGGAAATGGAAGTGCATGCGTGTGAAGTTATTTCTAACGGGAGTAGGGGGAGGGGGACGCTCTGATGGCAACTCTCTGAGGAGAATAATGTGGCTCCGCATGCGAGAAGGGGAGAGTGTTGATGAATTTAATCACAGAAAAGCAAACTGGCCGTAGGCTGAGCAAGTGTGCAGAAAATAACCCCAAAAAAACCTCTGTACCTCTCTCCAGATGAATAATCATGCACTCCTGCTTCTACTCCTCCTACTCCACTGGCTGCTTCTGGGGAACAAACGCCAAACAGGAGAGAGATTCACAGTCAGAAATGGAGACAGACAGACAAGACATGGAGAGATGAAGAGAAATAGAGCGAGAACGATGGGATGGGAGGAAATGGCGCAACAGTGCAGCGGGGAAGATTAGGTGAGGGCAAAACTAAATCTAGAAAACGATTCCCCAGGCAGACGACGTACAGCGGCGGCAGATTTCTCTGAACAGACTTTGTTGGGGACGAGGAGATAAGATCACTGTACGGCGCGTGACTAAAAATAAATCTTCAGCTGTGTTTGAATGTCGTTTACACAGATAGGCGTC
Source organism: Poecilia picta (assembly GCA_033032245.1). NCBI lineage: Eukaryota > Metazoa > Chordata > Actinopteri > Cyprinodontiformes > Poeciliidae > Poecilia > Poecilia picta. The sequence goes on along the minus strand of CM065367.1, from coordinate 20,985,325 downwards.
TGATAAGAGCGATCACGGCGAGATCTGTTTGACTCTCGGCATCTGTCTGCTCGGTCTCCAAACCATAACTCGGGCATCAGCGTGCCAAAGTGAAGTGAATGGGGCTGTAATTGGTGCCTGTGTGTGTGGATTGTGATAAAAACCGATACCCCCAGGACTCTCCCCTGTGCTCCTCTGTTGAGCACATTTCTAGAGTGTGTTTCAGCCAATGTATGTTGACAGCAAAAGGATAATCCTTTTTTAGCCCTTCCTTCGCCCGCAGAGAGGTGAAATCTTGATGGTAAAGAAAGCGGGAAATTTGGTTTGCTGCTCATGAACACTTGAGGTACTTGTTGAATGTTTCACACCCGGTGACGATAATCAATGACGACATTTCTCATGTGATTATTTTTCTTGTAAAATACCAAACTTCTGCGGAGTAGGTGAAGACAAGTTTGCATCTTCCTTTGTCTTTTTCATTTTTTTGATGACTAAATCTGATTATTTTTCAAGTACAGGCAGCTTTCTTTTCTGACTGAATAAATCAACAACTGAGAAAAACTTAAAATAACTTTTATGCCACTTCTTCCATATACAAATTGTGCAGTGCCATACCAATATAGTCAAACTGCATGCTTTTGTATTTTGTGACTTCTTGTTAGAATGGCCTAGTCCAAATCCAGCCTTTATTCCAATAAATAACCTGTGGCAAGCCTTGAAATTTGGTGGTCTGTCCAAGTTTGAGTTATTTTGTAAAGAATAATAATAAAAATTTAGGCTCTGGATGTGCATAAGTATAAGGCAACATATTTAGAGCTGTAACTGCAGCAAAACACTGAATATTTTTGGAAGAAAGTGCATCAGTCATTCCACCACACAATCATTCACAACGTTTTGTTGGTCTGTCCCATGGACTTACAATTGCACTGAAAGATCATAGATGTTCAGCCTATGGTCCTGGATAATATACCGACACTCTGGAGGAGGTTAAATTATAAATCTGCTACTGTTAGGGATTCCTTACAAAAATACTCAAAACTCACTGATGGAAGACTTTGTTGCCCATCACCAGATTAATGGACCAGGATTGAGAATCACTGCCCGATTTGCAAAGCTAGCAAAGACATTCTTCCTTTTCCAAGCAAAGTTCCACAACTTAATTCCCTTGTTTCAAAATCACCAAGTGTTTTTTTTATTATCCATGACTCCTCTGCCTCTTTTTTTGTAGGTGTCATTAAAAATAATGTTGCAGCTGTTTGACCTCAAAGTTGAACAAGTATAACTTTTCTTTCGAGCCGAGTTTAATCCTTTCAAATCTCAATTGCATATTTGACAGTGGACTCCAGTGTACTAATCAAACATTTGTAGCAGCTTATTAATGCCGTTATAAAAAGACCAGATCAAGCCTTTTGCTTGTGTATTATAATTATGCAGATGAGCTTGGAGCGGTGGTGCATAATAATGTTTGAATTTACCTGTGCTAATTAAATTACTCTGGTATTGCTGCCAGGGATCCGCGATGGTCTCTATTAGAACAAAACGCTCATTTAGGGTTGCTGAAGAGTTTCAGTTTCTGAAATATACATTTGAAGTTGTAGATTTGTGCACTTCATAGTTCAAAATGTAACTTGCAAGCACAAGGATGACCGTGTGCATTTCGGACCGTCATTGAAGAGGATTCTCATTCCAGTCACCATCTTTCTCATTTTCTGCCCTCAGTAAAGTGGTGCTTAAAACACGCATTAACGGAGTGCTAAAAGGTTTCTTCCCAAAACTCATCTTGTCTCTGGACGCCTCTGATCATTTGATTTTTTTTTTTTTTTTGTTGACTAATTTAATTGACAAAAATTCAGAATCATGCACAATAAATAAATCTCACCGTCGGGACACATTACCGCAACATCCACACTTAATGTTTTCATACAATTAGTTAAATATTAGGTTTATACTTTTGCATGCCTCTGGGTAGCTGGTAACTCGTACAATAACCACACAGTAAACTTTCCACTTGCCTCATCCATCTGGAGAGATCCACTTTAGGCTCAACGTTGTTCCTATAGAGCCAAGAGTTTCAGCATTTGCGCAGTTTGCTCGCTGTTTCTTGAGATCTGCTGGAGCCACTCCTTCAGTTCGGGTGAAACTTCAAGTGTACGGATGATCACTGACTCCACTAAGACCTTGACTCTACAACTTAATATTGGATTTGAATCATGTTTTCTCGAACTTCTTGTATTCTATCTTTATTTTGCTATGTGCTCTGCCCACCACTACAATGTCTGAGACTGGAACAGGAATAGACGACAATTGTTAACCAAAGATTCTTTGTTTCCTCTCAATTTGATTGGAGAGATTTTTCTGTGTAATATTCCTGTCACTGAGTTATGATGTTCCAAATTCGCATCACCGTCCAGTATCTTAAAACCAAAAATTATTTCATTGGCATCTGTTTGTTTTGAAAACAAAATGTTCAAAAAATGCTGACCAACATGTCCACAGAGAACATCACAAAGTAATAATGAAGAAGCACCATAGTTCAGGTAAGAAATGCTGTCAAAATGTCCTATGACCTTTAAGGCCGGTTTACATTAAAATTAATTTATAAGACTACACCATAACTGCTGCAGTAACATAAGATATTTACTTTTCCCAAGTTGCACACTGCATTGAGACAAAGTCTTGAGCTCTGTCAGAGATCAGAGCAAAAGCTGTAACACAAATATGCACACTCAAAAATATGAACTCGTTTTTTTTTTTTTTTCCAGCTAAGATCTGTGTCCCCTGGCACCTCTTTTGTCAGCTCCTCTTTCCACAATGCTGCTTTTGAAGATCACACATCTGACAAAGAGTTACGATGATGTTAATAATAGCCCCATGTAGTGTTATCATAACCACGAACCGAACACTTGAGGCCACGGATTCACTCTCTTCCTATTTCTATTTCCATGGTGTTTTTTAAGCAATTTGCGACGGGAACTTGGCAATGCAGAGCACGAAAGAAGACAGGGGAGAAAATGGGCCTAATGACTGGCCTTGGGGTCAGGGAGACAACTGAAACTGTGAAGGCGGTTTTAACCACATCATCAGCCGGGGCATATCTGAGGGCACTGAGGTGACTAGGAAACTGATTATATAAAAAGAGGATTACTCAACAAGATTAGTCGCGTGGAACTAAATGGACAAATGACAAATATAAAATGTATATATTTCAGTTGGTTAAGTGACGTACATTGGAAATGTTGATGCAGATGGCGAGAGGGAAATTATTGTCTCATTTTTCTACTAATTTGATTATAGTTTGGATCAGCAGCTGCCACAGTTACACACTCCTGCCCTCTCATGTGCAATACGTCATCACACTCCTACGCTGACTGTGCTTTACTCTCCTGACACACAGAAGCTCTCGATAAACAAGAGTCTTCAACATTCATTATTAGGAAGGGATGTGAATTAATAGATGTTGAGATGAAAAGAAAAAAATGCACAGGACTTTTGTATGTTCAATATAATCAATTTGAAAGAAACAGTTTGGCATTTAAAATAAAATACAATGAGGAAAAGAAAACATTCTGTCTATGTAATTTATTAGGCATTTGTTCATGGCAAACGTTTCTGCTGAATTTGGAGGGATTTTAATGGAAAAAATAAAAAATATGACGTAGAGCATACTTTAATTATTCTCTACAGAAGCTGGTGTCTTTGTAATATTAAATTTTTCTCAAAACAACCCATAGAATGAAGTACCTGTGAAATATTCATCAGTTTGTCTTAGTTGCAAATAATTAGGATTTTTTTGTGCTCGTTTTTCCACATGAAAGTTATTTGTTTCCTGTCCCCGCAGACGTTTGAGAACAATCTTGCAGCCAGAAGACAATGGCAGAAGACAAGTCAAGTATGGCAACTCTTTTGTGCATCAGTGGCCGCAGCTCTCAAAAATTGAACTGTAGTTGAAGAGAAATGTAGCAAAAGGGAGATGAAAGGTTTAGGGTAATAAAGTTCAGGAGGAAAAAGTTTCAGAGTAGTCAAAAGGAAACGCTGTGATCAGACAACATGGAGCCATTTATCATCAGAGCCTTGAACTGCAAACTACTGTTTTTCTGCCGTATATTTTACATATACTATGGTAAAGCAATAAAACGATTCAGCGCTTATTTTAACAACTTGAATTTATAGGGTCTAAAAAATTATTCAAGATTTGAAACATAATATACATCTATTTATAGCATTTAAAGCAAAGGTTTTACATGATTATCAGATTTACCAACAGCAATCATACTTTGCTTCTTTCTTTATTAGCTTTTAATCCCTTTTGGGTATTGTTGTATAAGAAATAAAGTGAAATACTATTTAATCTTCAAATCTGTTATTACTGATTTATTGATTAACTTTCATACATTTGTCATAAAAATAAACCAACTTGCCTTTTGTTAAAATGCATGTAACTGTACAGACTCAACTGTTTGTTTCTCTATTTATTGTTTGCATTTAATCATGTTATGAGGCTTTAGACTTGCAATAAATGTAAAATAATATACTTTCTGGGAAGTTTCAACAACAGTGGCCAAACATTAGCAGCAATAAAATTATCCTTTTATTACTTCCACCTCACTACAGATTGTGTCAGGCTTAACTTGCTCTGAAATATGCGTGTAAATCCTCAGTAATGTACGTGAGGTAGGCATATGGGTAAAAGGTCCTCAGGGATTCAAGCAAAATAGAAGCACAACAGTGTCCTAAATACAAGGACAGTCACCAAGTCAAGTTAAGTCTGATATATGGTGCCATTAATCCACTGTCACTTTTGCAGTTTCAGTCAATTTTTTGTTCTCAAATTGTAGATGATGCATATTTATCAAATCTCAGAGCACCAGAAGTTTAATCTCTTTAAGGACAACACCGGTTTACTCTTTGGTGTGAAAGCTCTTGTAGGCTATTGGCACAATTACTCTTTATAATCTCACAAATCAGCTTTAAATGATGTGAAATGTAGGACCGAGTGTTTTACTGAATGTTTATGATATGCCTACCTTGAGCTGCAACTAAAACTTTAACACATCTGAACACGGGCATAAAGAAGTGTGCAGTAAGATGTGCCCAACGGGCTCACGCATTTATGCATAAACAAACCTAAATAAAAAATTCAGTCATGAATTCTCATTAAAAATAGATGCATACAGATGCAGAACACATATTGGACACACAATGCGTTTGTCAAAACCACTTAGCAATGTGGCTTTGAAGATGTGTGTGTGTGTGTGTCCACTCTTGCTGGATCACACCTGGCCTAGAAGAACCAATCTTAAGTTAAGAAGTGAGATGTGACAAAGTTCTCATTTCAAAGCATCAATCAGGAATGTGCTTTGCTGACGTTGTCATGTCTGCACAATAACTCCTCCTTATTGCTTCTTTAAATTATGAATAATGATTGATGTAAAAAAACAAACATATTAATTATAGTCTTAGGGCTTGAAGTGTTGAGAACAAGATTAAAGAGTATACAGTCTTTTAAAGACAAAATATGGCCATCAACTTGGTGAATATGCATGCAAAGATGTCTTATCTGACTTGAAGATGAAACAGAGTAAAAATATTTAATAATTCAGCAGAGGTCAAGCATCTGACATGTCTTTTCCTGAAGTGATTTTACGTTGTGTTGAAACTGAAAGCTAACTTTTGATCCATCGCTTCTTACCACGCTGTTGTGCAACATGGTTATCTGATTTACTTGCTAACTTTCTAACATTAGGTCTTTGTGTTAAAGGGATTGAAGGTTTTAATTCAGCAAACTCGCATATTTTTGTTTTTAAATGCCTCAAACATTTGAATACTTTGTTTTTATTTATTTTTTTACTCACTATAGTTTCTTCTCTCTACTTCAAATGCATCATCAAAAAATCTTTCTGCATGTGTAACAGAGGGGGAAAAAGAGTGATGAAAGATTAGCATGGATGTGTGTTGGGCATTAATGAGCATGTCTAAGTCATTTCAGATGTACTGGGGATGTTGGGCATTGGCAAATCAAATCAATAAATCCACATTGGAGTTCAGCAGTGTTGTTCAGTGTCAAAAATTTAGAAGTTCAGAGTGCCGAACAATCAAATTCCTGTTTGTACTTTGCTTCAGGGCAAACAACAGCAAGCCAGACTCCGGTCTGAAAATATTCCAGGAGAGATTTTGAAATGAGACACCCAGTGCTTTGAATAACTTTGTGTGCAATGCAACAGCACGCACTTCATGACAGACGGCAATTTAAAACGACAATATTTAGCTATTAATTTGGTCGTTTCGGGGCTAAAAGTCATTGTCGGGATGAAACTCTTGTTTTTGTGCTAAACCTTTCCTCACAATAATATGTGGTAGGAAACGCATTTAAAATGTGTCGCAACCACACAATGATGAATAAATGATTAGATTTTTGTCGCACTCCTATTTTGAGTTATACCTGCAATAAATATTATCCACATATATCTGACCAGGCATTCAATTATTGACCAGCTGCCAACAGGCTGGTCAATTATTGAAAGCTTGGTTTGATATACCCAACCTAAATGTTGTTTTTACTTAAACCTTTAGGTTCTGCAGACAAATATTCACCTTGATTTCAATTTCCTGCAACGACTTGAACCTCTGGAGCGACGTGCTGCCATAGTACCGACATGGATAATCTGCACCGACGTGTCATCAGCTCCTCTTCATTATTTTCCAGCTCTGTGGTAGAATCAGCTGTGCACTACCTGCCAAGAAACAAACAGCAGTCAGACACCATTAGCACTAGATCACAGCAGAGCATTTTGCAGCTGAATAGTCAGATGTTCCCCTCAGGAGGACAGATCAGAAATGCACAGAGAGCTTTGCACTTGCGTTCAACCAGCTGGATGGAAGCAAGACTCAAAACAACCAAATAAGTAAGCATCTGTTTAGCATCTCCAAAATGCCAAATGTTTGACTTGTTTTTGTTTTCGTCTTTAACCAAAAATTGCTGCCTGAATCTCTCAATGTAGATGTGAAGCTCTGTCTCCGGATTTAGCACATTAGCATCAATCATCACTTGAGAGCGTCTGCATCTCTCTTACAACAGCCAACAGAAGGAGGCAGAAAATAAACACTTTTTGGATAAAGTGGAGGAAAAAATATGAAGCATCTGTTCTATTTGCTGAGATTTGTTTCCCTCGTTATCGAAGACAAACACATCTTTCGCCGTTCATTTCTCTTCCTTGCTATGAACCGTGTAGCTCTCCCTTTGAGCAATGGGTTACAACATTAAGGCTTTTACGTTCCACTTCGTTTAGACGTGGCTCAGCATTGAGCCTGTATGCATCTCTAATTTAGACCTTTGTAATTCTCTCTATGCTACATTTAATCCAAGCAGTTTAGACTTCAATAATGTCCTGCAGATTTCATGAAGGAGAAATATTTTGGAGGAGCCCTAATCAAAGTTTCTCAAACATGTAAACATGTCAGATATACAATAACAGACAGTAACTAAAAGTCTGAATACTTTGAGCCCTCGTCATGCTGGTCTGGTCCTCATTTAAAACATGAAGTCTGCCCAGCTCTTATCCAGCCCTTATTGATCCCCTGTGATCTATTAATAGAGCTGAGCACTGACTGTGAGTTGTTAGCTATTTTTAATAGAAGCTATTTTTCAAGCAGTAAAGTGGGGCATAGATGATAAGTGGTCTAAACGAGAGGCGGATATATATGTAAATTAGATCTATTTTTTGATTTAAGCTTCAACTCTTCTGCTGGAAGGCATCTGTTCTGAATGTAAGGCAACATGTTCCCTGTGGGGAGTTTATGTGACAGAACAACACAAAGTAATATTTTTTTAAGTTTGCCTCAAACAATGGAAGAACGTTTTTTTTTTCTTTTTTAGTCGGATGAACTTTGCAAAACTCTATACGCAAGCAATGATTTCTAATCTGAAGCATGGTGGTGGCGGCAGCGTGTTGCGGGAGGATGATTTTCTTTGTCGACGTCAACCGGGAAGATTGATGGAGCTAAATAAAAGGCAATCCTGAAAGAAAACCAGTTGGAGATTAATACTCCAGTAATGCAATGCCTCTAAACATTCATCCAGACTGCCAATCGATTAATCATGTAGTTAAATGGTCCAATCAAAGTCCACATTTAAAGCCACTTGAAAATTTGTAAGAAGACTCTGACTGCTCTGGAGTTGCTTTGAATGGAGGAATAAGCAAAGATCTGTTGCCGAACTTGGAAATCCAGCGCTATATGGAAAATGCTTGCATATGTCATAGACACACTTTTCCTCATGCATACAATCTGAACACTATTGCACTTAATACATTTGTATTCATTAACCGTTAAGAACCATCTATTCCTTTCAACTCACAATGCTGTGATTACTCAAAGAAACTCAATAAAAATATGTTGAGGTGTGTGGAAGCATACTCCATCTTACAATCACATCCATCTATATAACATCACCATAGCTTGTTCAGTTGATGACTTTTCATACTACTTCATATTAATCTTCACAGATTCCCTGATCGGAAGCTGTAAATGGACAATAAAACAAAATGTCCGGCTCTGTGGCCAGTGTGTGTGTGTGTAGGCCAATAAAGATCTGCAGCTAACCATCATGTCGGGAAAAGGCCAGGATCTCAGACTTTGTCGATATCGATGAAGTCCCTGACAAACAGGCTCTCTCTGAAACGCTCGTGGCCTGTTTGATCTGGGGTCATTATGACTCGAGTCAGCTCAGTCCTGTGTGAGTCTTCAAGTTACACGCTGGCGAATAAATTTCTTTCAAGATGCCTCATCATTAGAAGTCAACAAAAGAGAGAATTATACAGAGAGTTAGCAATTCTTCCTAGAAAACATCCAAGATCATACACAGTCCAGTCACATTAATGTGACCATCTGTCAAAAGCCAGAATAACCACCTTTCGCAGAGCGAACTGCTACGAGACGTGCAGGAAGAGTCACTTAGGTCCCTGAAGGTCTTCTCTGGGATGTTGAGCCATGCCGACTCTAATGCCGTGGCCAGCTGCGCTAGATTACGCGGTTGAGGATCCATGGCGCGAACAACTCGATCGAGATGGTCCCACAGATGCTCGATTGGGTTTAAGTCAGGTGAGTTTGCTGGCCAGGGGAGGACGGTAAACTCATCCTGGTGCTCTTCGAACCACGCACGTACACTGGCAGCTGTATGGCACCTCGCATTGTCCTGCTGGAAGATGCCATCATCCTGAGGAAAAACAATGCGCATGTAGGGGTGGACATGGTCCGCAAGGACAGATGCGTACTTGTATTGATCCATCGTGCCTTCCACAATAATCAGTGAACCCAGAGAATGCCAGGAAAACATTCCCCAGACCATAATGCTCCCGCCTCCAGCTTGGACCGTTCCTGCAATGGTTGCAGGGTGGTTCCTTTCAGAGGTTTCACGCCTTATACGCCAACGTCCATCTGTCCGATGGAGCATAAAACGCGATTCATCTGAAAACGCTACCTGTCGCCACTCAGTGGACGTCCAGCTGCTGTACTGGCGTGCAAATTCTAGCCTTCGTCGTCGATGAACACCAGTCAGCATAGGTGCACGAACCAGGCGTCTGCTTCGGAGGCCCAGACGCAGCAATGTTCGCTGAATAGTGGTTTGGGAGACACTTGTGGTAGCCCCTTGGTTCATTTTAGTGGTCAGTTGCTCAACGGTAGCCCGTCTATCTGCCCGAACGCATCTCCGCAACCGTCGTTCGCCTCTGTCATCTATGGCCCGTGGTGCACCACATTTGCCACGTCGTTGATTTTGGACAGTCCCATTTTGCCATGCACGGTACACTTTTACCACGGCGGCACGCGAACAGTTCACAAACTCAGCCGTTTCGGAAATGCTTCCACCCTTGGCCCGAAAGCCAATGATCATGCCCTTTTGGACGTCGGATAAATCGCTTCGTTTCTGCATTACGCCAACGATTGAAATGTTTTCCGAAGCCCACACACACCCTTTATATACGCTCAACTGCACTGTGCTGCACCTGCCTTCTGTGATTGGTTATTTAACTCTGAAGTGGAAAGTACGTGGTGGTCACATTAATGTGACTGGACTGTGTATTTGTCTGAGTTGTACACACACACACACACACACACACACACACAAAACACCCTTTTATTGGACTCTTCAAATTCTGTTCCTATTGCTTCGTGTTGTCCGGTGTCTTGGCTTTCTTGTGTTGCTCTACAAATTGCGACGTAAAAATAACAATTCTGATGCTGTGTGTTTCTAATTTGTCACGTCTTTTGCTCGCTCGCCTCAGCTGCTTTCTTTTGATGGTAAAGCATCTTATTTATCTCTTAGACAAGAGTTTTTAATGACTGTCCCCTGGTTGCAGTGAGATCATCCAAGATCAAAATGTCATGGGTTGTTTCTTATCTACGCTAGCTCTAAACGCTGCACAGCCAAAAGAAACGACAACAAAAATCGATCCTAATGGAGACTATATAAATCCTGCGGCTTTGTCATTTCTGTCATTAGGAGAGCTGGTGAAATGAAGTGGGTGGTGTTCTTTCTCATGTAACCGTCCCATTATTTTAGGCTGTTATCTTTGAGAAGCAGTTCAACGGCTGAATGTGTTGCACGTTATCTAAATAAAGAGCGTCCGTCAGTGGCTGCTCTTAATTAGTCTTAGTTTAAATGTAAATGAATACTTTTGATCATAACTCCAAAGCAATGAAATCTCACATTTTTGTCTTGGCTCCTATAAAGCTAACCCCTAGTGTATATAGAATTAAGAGGAAACTCTTACAACCTTCATGTTAACATGGTGTCTTTAAATGCAGCTTCAGGTATATTTGTAATTTCCTCCATTTTGACTATTCTTTGAACTATTCACCACTGAATTTCTCCTCTCTTTTTAATGTTCAGAATAACCCAGTGTTTTGCTCTTAGCTATTATTATCTTTTTGAAGTGTGTCTAGAGTCATCTCAAATATTTGTTTGTCCAACATATCTGGTGATTAACCCCCGCAAATCCTGCTGGGGAGTCAATTCTATTTTAAGCTTGGACTGTTAAATTGCAAGGTTTAAGTAGAAAACTAAAAGATGACAATGTAGTGGTTGCATATGTATTTTTTTTTTATTTCTGTGTTATGTTGAGACAAAAGCTAGTTTACTCAAACTGAAAACATATTTTAGTGTTTCAGCTTGAGGGGGCAGTACTTTTAAAAAACAAATTGAAGCTTAATATAACATCAACAAATAACTAACATTATTTTTGAAATGTATACATTTTCAAAATGTTTTGTGACCATCCTTTTCCACATGAAGGCTATGTGTGATTGTTGAGCTTGTCATCATGTGTGGTTGTAAAGATTGGATCTAAATGCAGAACAGGCTGATGTGACAAAGACACAAACTGTCCCTACAGTTCAACCTGCTGGGGTTCCTATAATGTACTCCTCTGTAAGCCAGATGTGATTAAATCTGAACTGGTTAGTTGTTGTCTTTATAGTCATGAAAGTTTCCCTCATTCAAGTTTACTTTTATTTATTTTAAAAATTATTTATGTGGAAATTCCAGATATGGAAAGACAACTTGTAATATTAATTTCTTTAGTTCTGTACAACGAAATGCTCATGTGGCAAAATCTTAACCAGCAATTAATTCACTGACTCTTTTTAAAAAGGCACTAAATAGCTGATAAATACTGATTTGAGGAAAATCAACAAGATAGTTTAAATTAGTTTTTCCATATTTCATTTTTGTAGCGATGCACTACATGTAGCTGTCCACCAAAACGATTGTCAACCTCCAAAATTCGGCCATTGACACAGAGAGAAGCTCACTCGTTAATTAATTTTCTGCGCACGGTTTGATGGTGGACCTCAGATCGTTTAATATCAGGACATTTAATGAGTTCCTGGGTGTGGCTCGCATTTAATGGCTTTATTCCATCATAAGACATCAGTCATGTGGCAAAAAGACAGGGATGCATTCAGATAAATTGTTGCCATCTGGTCCCGAAATAACTCCCATTACATGAAGAACGCAGCTCGTTTGATGTCCTCATATTTTTCTAATCCTGTCTGAACTCACTGTTCAATAATTTAGCGTGTTCTCCTCTCGGTTTTACTAAGGATGCTGTTGTACAAACAAATATAAAAGAGCAAGTTAAAACACCTTGGGTTTAGAGCAGCATGCAGTGGATGAATAACAAAAGTGGGTAAAGATCTTACACAATAACATTTGTAACAAAACTCTATCTTTAATGCATATTGAGAAAACCATGTAAGAGATGTGGAGGGAAGTTAACATTAGCATGTCGTCTTCAGAGGTCGGTGGGAAACGAGCAGCTATTTACAATACAAGACGTACAGCTGTCTTGTAGCCTATGTGTTTAGGAATGAACTGCAACTCCGAGTAACAATGTCCACAAAACACTACATCAATGTTAGAATTTTGCTGTGATGTCATTCCATATATACCACAGTCATAAATCTTAAGAAAAACAAATACTTGAAATGTAAAACTCGATGTGAAGGAAAAAATATGAGTTTGACTTTTTTTTTAAAAATAGATGGAGCTGAAAAGTTTACAGAAATCTGTCGGTCGGTGGTGAAAATCACTACCCCCATGGCCAGGCTTTGCTGTTAAAATCCAATGTTATTTTTTTTTCTTCTGGTTGCTCAACAGGGACTCCTTGTTGAATTTAGATGAAGGAAAGACTACATTAAAAGTTTCTGTTAAGGTAAAAAAATGTTAGACAGCTGGCAAAAAGTCTTTCGACTTTCCAAGAAAACGAGGCAACCTACCAGAATCTGCCTGAGTCGAATTCAAAAGCAGACTGCAGGTCAACTTAAAAAAAAAAAAAAAAAGTGATGGGCAAACTCCTAAATGACATTTGAATATACCGTATTTTTCGGATTATGACATTTGAATATGCCGTATTTTTGGATTAAAAGCTGCTATTTTTTTCACACACTTTGCCATCTGGTCCCGAAATAACTCCCATTACATGGGATTTTCTGTGGATTTTTCTTAAACCACCACGGGGCGCTTTAGCAGGAAGTGAATCATTGGAAATCAAATAAGAAAGCACTGATTTTCATTTAGAACAAGCACATGCTATATATAAATAAAATAATATATATCCAACATATATATATATCAATAAATTAATAAATATATATCCAATATGATAATAAATAAAAGAATCAATATAAAAATAAAAGTATAAATATATTAATAAAAGAATAAAATAACAAATGTATATCCAACATAATAGTAAATAAAAGAATCGATATGAAAATAAAAGTAGAAATATATAAATAAAAGAATAAATATAAAAATAAAAGTAGAAATATATAATTTACAAAAAGAAGGAATTTAAATGTAAAAGTTGCACATATGTAGATTACTCAAGAGAAGCTATTAACAATAGTTTTTTACAGAACTATAAACATCAATTAATTTACTAATAGATACATATAGATATCAACTACAGAATAGATGAACAAAGATTTCATTTCTAACAGCTGCTAGCAGTAGTGAGTGTTCATCCAAGAAATGTGGCTTGCAGGAGCAGGGAGGCTCTGTACTGGTTTGTCTCCTTTTAAATCAAGAGGCCCATGATAGTTTGACTAGGCAGCAGATGTCCCACAGCTGATTGACTGAAGCTGCCATGGACAGAGGAACAAGACCATCCCAGATATGGTAGGTTGTTAGGTCGGCTACTGCTGAGAAAGATGGACAACAGAACAAATGGAGAAATTATGAATCACATCAGAATATGTAAATTATTTGGCAGATTGTGCTTAAATCAATATTTAATATGTTTTTCTAAACAGTGTTGGAAGATGCAAGTGGCTTTTGTGAAACTTAACAACACAGCACTGAAAGGCAGCAGTGTACGTGTATGTTTCCTATCTGTGGCTAAATCTGCTCCTATAGCTGGTTTACTCTCCGATCGGAGACTGATTCCTTTGAATACAGTTGAAGAATGGTAAATTGACAATGACTAATGACTGCTAACACTTAAATGCTGTTTTACTAAAGTTGATACATAAAGTGAACCTTTGCTGCTGCTAGCTGGTTTACTCTCCAATCGGAGTCTGTTTATTTTATACAGAGTGAGAGAATGGTGAATTGACAATGAGTAATAACAGCTATCTAACACTTAAATGCTGTTATTTACCTTAATTTTTATTGTATCCTTAAGATAATGAGTATTCGTGAATTTTTCAGTCAGGTTTCCCGAGGACTGTTGAACTGAGGCCGAAAGCGCCAAGTAGGTAGGCATTCACAATTGATCTGCACACGAATCGTTCTCTTTCCTGTTTATTGACCAATAGAGAGCTGGACATAGAAGGCAGCTCACCTCATTAACATAACGATGCAGCAGAAATACAGCGAGCAAACAATACAGCAATAAATACAGGAAACGGAAAAAACAGCGAGCAGAAATACAGCGAGCAGAAAAGGGAGAAGCAAAAAAATCAAAGCAAAGTATACATTTATGCTTTTATTTCTTATCAAAATATATATTTTTATTTGTTTTATTTATTATGTAGGAGATGTATTTTATTTATATTTTTATATTCTTTTATTTATAATGTTGGATATATATTTATTTTATTGATATATTTATTTTATTTATTATTATGTCAGTTTTGGTCCTCCATAAGCCACAGGCATAATGGAGAATATGTATGTTTCCATTTTTCAATTTTTTTACTTGGTAGGTGCAGCTTATAGTGAGGTGTGCTCTATAGTCTGGAAAATGCGGTAATTTGTTAGCCATTACTTGCTCTCTAGAGTGATTTTTGTCCTCATCTAGATGAGTTTTTGTCTTGATTTTAAAAGCAAACCAATTTGCTTACATATGCATTTATTCCTACATGAATTTACGTTCACCACCAAACTTTGGAGTGCAGAAATAGCAGTAATAGTTATAATAATAGCTATAGTAATAATAATTCTATAATTGTGCACCCTGTTTCTCTGTTTGCTTTGATGCACTGGAATGTTTTGCTCCTTTAAAAAAAAAAAAAAAATCATCTTTAGCCCATGGATATTCTTGCTTAAGCCAGCAATGTTGCATCAATAAAAACAAACACATCATCTCTGTATTTGTCCTCTCTGGGTAGGGCTGCTGGTTGGAGTCCTTAAGGTGCAACCTTGTGACAAAGCTGACATGTGACTCGACCAACACAGCCAGAAATCATTAAGAGCCGGATGAAGAACAACTCTCAAACTCTTGCCTCAGAATCCCTTCTTGGGTAGTATTTAAAAACTATGTATTTTAAGGATTTAGTTAAAGGGAGTAACTATACTGCTATACTTGTTTAAAACATCTGCATATGAAATGGTGAAAGCAGCATAATATTGGTCCTTAGCTCTAGAAAAGAGTCAACTTTTTCTACTGATGAAACCCTAACCCATCATATTTGATCTGAGCAAAGACTCTGCAACATTAAAAGCCCTGGGCGACACTTTAAAGGAGAACTGTACTTTTACTCGTTTTCTTTCCACATCTGCCTTGCAGACTAGCGAGTTCATATGTATTCTTTTTATCCCGTGAAGGACCTTTCTTCAAAGGTTCTGAGTTTAGTGCAGGCACTTTTTGATCACATTTTGATTTGTCTCTTGAAACTGAGATGAAGGAGCATATAATGTTCACAACACTTTAGATGCAGGAAGAGAAATAAAAGTTAAGTCAATAAGAGAAAGTAAATAGTTATTTCCACCATGAAGACTTAACACAGCTCATAGTATTTAAAAGGGCTTGAGGTGGTGAAATACAGTGTGCAGGGCTGTGAAAAAGTTTAAAGCATATTTTCCCAGAAGTCTTAAAGTTGTGTTGTTTTTTTTTTTTTTACTAAAAATGTGAAGCAGGTCTTGTTTTTCTTTTTGGTCAGTAGAGGGTTTTGCTTTGAATCTTTGCTGTTGTTCATTCATGAGCCAAATGTGACCTGCAGTGCTGTAGCTGTCGCTCTTTGGTGACCTCCAGGATGGTCCGTTGTGGTACTCTTGCGTTGGTTTTGGTTTGCGGCCAATCCAGGGAAGGTTTGCCATGCCTCCATGTTTTCTCCATACATGGTTAACAAGTCGCACTTCATTTCTTCACACTGCAGTTGCTGTCACTTTCTACTTGACATATAAAATCAAGAATCAGGCCTGGATGTTACTGGGGATTTTTTTTTTCCTTTTGTTATTGAGATTAACTTATTTTAGCAGGCAATTTTATCCAGTAATTAAAAAAGAAAACAGAACAAGTTGTTGACAAAAATGACTTTGCCAGAACTGAATTCAGCTTTACAAAAAAATGTGGTATGAACAATTAATTCATAATTTAACTAGGAATGTGATTAGTTTTTCACACAGGGGTTCAATAAAACAAATTAATGTAATCATGATGAAAAAAACACACACATTTTAAATTTAATCAGGCCATTTTTTATATTAAAATTTGTTTGACTTGAAACTTTTACTTATGGTAAAATAGCAAAAGAAATCTGTACAAGGATTAAAGCTGTTTTTTGTAGCAATGTAGGTTATGTGATTGCATATTGACAATTGACCGAGATAATGGCTTTTCCTTGGCTAGATAATTACTTAAATACATGATCATCTTGTTTGGTCTTGATCTGCAGTCACTCTTTTAGGAGTCAATGTGTTTGCTAGAGCACTGAATGTACTGTTTGCTTTATGTGAATCTGGCAATGTTAAAGAAAGATATGTTTTTACTTAAATCATAACACATTTTATCTCAAATTAGCAAAGGGGTAAAGAGTGGGTACAACAACTCTCACCAAGCTGCCACTTTGGTTTTGTAATATTCTAGTAAATGTCTTGGCCTAATTACTGTTCAGGTGCTTTAATCCACCTCTTACATTTCACTGTATTTTACTTCGATTGACCGAGCCTTTATTTGTCTAAGGTGAAGTTGATCAATAGTTCTCCCAACTCCCTGAAGGTTTTTTTTCTAAGTTTTGCTTTGTCTCCATGACAGTATTGTGCAGTGTGTGGTTAGAAAATGACAAGTAGGACAAACAAGAAGTCAGGCCTACCAAAAAAAAAAAAAAAAAAAAATTATATATGTCCAGATGAACAATATTTCAAAGTCATATCTTCAGGTATTGGAAAGCACAGCCAAGTCCTGATAGAGCACCTGGGAGATATATCATCCTTCAATTTATCATTTACTGGATGCCAAGTTTTCAACCAAAAGGTCCTTATTGATGATAAAGCCATTTTCTGTTGATAAAACTGTTTTATCTCTTACTCCCAAGAAATAGGAGCTAAATGCATTTGTTTTACACCATGTAAAATGTAATTTTAAGACTTGCATGTTAATGTGTTTGTCATATTGTGTCATAAGTATTTAAAATCCTTCAACATTTCAGCATTTTGTCACTTTACAAACTTCAGTATATGTGGATGTCAAGAGATCAGTCCAAGTAAACAGTTCAGTATCCCAAACATCTCAAATCAGTTTTTTGTGTAATATGGAGGCCCAACAAGATCATTTATGTTTAGTGACAACATGTATGTGATGTATATGAAAAGCTTAAGGCCCAGGAATACATTTGCAAAGTCATATATGTTTGTGTCACAAAAATTTGTAACCCAAGATCAAGTTAAAAAGACAGGAAAAGTAGTCAAAGTTCAAACAAAGCCAGTTTAGGACCTTAAAAAAAAAAAAAAAGAAAAAGCACTTTTTGATGTGACATGGGCTGAACTTGTATAGCACTTTTCCGGTCGTACTGATCATTTGACACTTTCTGCTACAGACACGTTCACCCATTTACACTCACAAATCCATATATGCTTACCGACACACAGATCTGTAGGAAACTGGCCCAACAACAGGGGACAGCTGGAATCAAACCCACAACTTTTTCAATTGTAAGACTACTGAGCTACAGTGGTCCCATAAGGTAAATGAGTATCTCTAGTTTCTCAAGTAAAGTTCACCTCTCTTATAGACAACTGACAGGTGAATCTCACCAATAAACAAGAAAAGTCCAGTTGGCTTCTCCTAAACTCTTTGGATTGCTTAGAAGTCTGAAATGATTGAGAATTTACCCCTGTATATAGGAGGACTCAATAATTTCTCATGGCATCATAGCTCAAAAAAAAAAATCATAATTTAAAAAGTGTTACAGTGAAATAAATGCCGCCACACAAAATAAGTAGCTAATTATGAGCTCTTAGAATAAAAATCATTTTAGTCTAAACCATTTTAGTGAAAAAGTATGAGTTTAACCATCTGCAATTATGGTTCAATTTACTGTAATTTATGTCTGGCAGTGCAGCTCTGCTGTGGGACCTCCCTGCCCTTTCCTGTGCTAACGTGAAGTACCAGAGGGAGCAAGAACTGAATGTGGCATCGATGACAGCAGACATTGATTAATGCAGACAGTTTGAAAATGAGGAGCTGGGGTCAGAGTAGTTTGTGAAACAGACGGAAGCAAAAGTAGTTAACTCAGAACTCTCCGTGTGAGATCCACCAGCTAAACGAACATAGAGAAAAAGCTCATCATCTTTAAAATAACATTGTGCTTAATCATACTTTTAAATGCGCAGTTTGTATTTTGTTGTTTCTTTTTACTGCTTATTTGAACATTGTAGGTCTCTCCACAGTTAATAAATTACATTCCCCTGTCATTAGGCTGTTAATGTTTGACTTTCTTTAATTAACAATATCAAAGTCTGAGGATGATTTATTTGCAGATATTTTTTTAAATAAGTCCCAGAGAGGGCAGGAACATAAAGAATACAAAACATGGTGAGGAAGTGAATGCTCTCTACTCCAAAGCATAGTTGAAAACAGGATTTAATGGAACAAATTTAATAATTTAAAGAGTCGTAATGAATCGCCTCCTGTTAAGATCTGAGGTAGCCGTGTAAAAGTTTTATCAGTCTGCTGAAACATCGGGGTGGCTTTAAATCTGTCGGCTCCGGTGTGATGGAGCATAACACGACTGTAACAAACTAATCTATCACGGATATTAAAATACCACGCTGACTGAAGGAGCCTGTAATGACTGAGGGGAGTAGAAATCTGCAATACCTGTTGACTGATGGCATCAGTAAGCATTTTCACACTTAGTCATTATAAATGAATTCACTTGTTTTACTTGTATATTTCTCCAGGTGCTAAAAGGCAGTATTATGTATTTTTCAGGGACATGATGCCATTTTGTAGCACAGTCAAGTAATTATGTTGACTCCAGTTGTTATAAAAATGCTGTATCTCTTAAAAAATTGACTTCATAGTTTAAAGCATTGAATTGTTAAACCAGGTTTCTGTGTCTTTAAAACTCCTGCTCTTTCTGAAACACCGCCTTCAGGAAGTCAACATAACGTTGCTCCTATTAACCCTTTATCAATGCTTTTACCAGTGTTTTACAGAGATGTAGCTCATAATGAGCTCAGCTAATTGCGTTTGGCTAGTCTGAAGGAGCTGAATGAGGAAGCTGTGGGGAGAGGGGCTGATCTGTGCAGTGGAAGTTGGGAAACTCCCAAATTGCAGGCGACCACGAGGCCTTTTGTTAGAACTTGTAACTCGATAAAGTGCCTAAAGCCTTTTGTTTTTGTGTGTGGTTTTCACAGCATTCAGGAAAGATGAAGCTGTGTTGCCATTTCTGAGTTACAGCATCTCTGAAAATCAGTTTTCAAAACTTGTCAGACTCCCCATTATTATTATTCACGTGCCATTCTGACACATGAATAACCATTCCATTGTTGAATCTGTTTGAACTCATTCTCCTCCTGGAAGATGAACCTCCATCTCCATCTCAGGTCTTCTTTGTATCATCCTAACAAGTTTTATTGAAGTGTTGCCCTGTATTTACCTTCAACTGTCTCATCAATTTAACCAGCTCCCTGCCCCTCCTAACATACAAAACATTCCTATTTTTTGTGGAAATGCAAAATAATTTTGAGAATCTTTGTCATTTAAAATACAGCGCATAATTATGTTCAGCAAAAAAAAAATCACTTAGGATGAATGCTCTTGCAAGGCACTGTTGAGTCCTCTTTTAATATGTAATCAAGTGTAAATTTTGCAGATGCTGAGAGCACTTGGTGTGCAAAAGGCTTGTATGAATGTATTCTCGTGCCATGGTTTTACTTTTACACCCTGAAAAAAGCAAGATGCTCACATTTCTTACTGTCACTGAAAGCCGCACTCTGCTTTGAGCCATGAAGTCATGCTTGCATCAGCTGATTATCATCAGTGTTTTCATCTTTCCATCAGTCGTCTTTCTCAGAAAAAAAAAATTTACCTGCCATTGCAGAAGGGAGAAAACACTGAAGAGCATTTAAGCCATTAGTACGCTTCAGCTTCAGCTTCATGGTGCTTCATTCGCCAAGATACGGTCACACTGCTACAGCCGCCACGGACATTATGCGGTGTGTCATATGTATTTGTTCCTGCTGTGATATGTGGTAAATGTCTGCTGTGAAAAACCCTGAGTGTCAGTAATTATGGTGCATCATGCATGGCTGCCAGATGTATGTATCTGCATAGAGCTGCTGCTACTGAAGACGCTTAAACAGAGCATCTACTGAACTTCCTCCACCAAAATGATTTAGTTTTTACTTTTAAACGTTTATTAGTAAAACAACCCGAGTGTTAATGGGGCATTCTGACTTTAAAATTGTAAAATGTTTCTCTTTATTGAAACAAAAACACATCTTTGGAGTCATCCCAATATTAATTGTAAGAGAGACTATATGGACCACCTTCTGTCAAATTTTAATCGGATGATTGATTGATGACCGTGACTAATTAATATCAAACAGGATATCAAACCCCCCCCCCCCCCCCCCATGGGAACCTTGTGACCTCTTGACCCCCCCCCCCCCCCACCAATGGGAACCTTGTGACCGGATGCCTCCTCTGTGATGTCATGTCTCCTCCCAAACTCTTTGAATTACCCAATAGAATCAGAGACAGAGGGTTCGGTCTTTTTTTTTTTTTTTTTTTTAGTGTTTCTGTTATAAATACTGTTAAGAGTTGTTCGAGAACTTTACAATGTATGGAGCTTAACGACTTCATCCTGCTGCTGAGAATAAAGAAACTGTCTCCTCTGCAACATCTGATACGGATTCGGAGTTACCTAGCCCGAGAACGTTTGCTAAGATAATGGCGTCAAGCCCGTTAAGAAATAAACATCTGCTTGATGAAGAAGAACCTACAACTGTATATGAGATCCCGATAGCAGTGAGACCGGATTTGGGTCCGGTGTTGGACACACCGGGAAGCTCACCTTCATCGCCTGATCCATCTACCTCAGAAACTGTGGATAAAAGAGAAGTACTGGCAAGCGGGACTTCTCTTCTATGCGAGACACCAATTTCCATCTACGACAACTCAAGTCTCGGAACGGGTGCCCCCAAAAGATTGAGATTTTATCTGACTCGTATGCAGATGCCGACGCTCCAGTCCTTCAAGGAAGACTGGTGTTTAAAACCTCACGGTCTTTGGGGCTCATGGGGTTATGTTTTCCGTTATGAGTCCGGAAACTTTACCTGTACCAGCTGGACAAGGATGAGGAGCTCGCACCAATAACTAATACATGCAGCCTCACCTATAATGACTGGACAGTGCTAAGACTTGCAATTCCTCGTGCCAATGAAAACATCGAATCGGCCTTGAAGCAAAATACAAGAGAAGATGAGCCTGACCCTCGATCAGCAAAGAAAACCAGAAAGCGGTGTTTCCCGACCGATACTGAAATTGGAAGGGGAGAAATTCTCTTCAGTGCAGTATGGGAATCGAAAACTACTGAGTCTGGCCGGTGGTCCTTACGGGCAAGCAGACGGAAGGGAGACAGCACGAATTCCCCAGACCTGTTTGTGTTGGAGGCATTTAATCTAGATTGCGGTGTATTCAGAACCATGCTGGCTCTCCCATTTGATGCCTGGTCTGAGAAAATGAAGGAAGTCGGGGATCGAATTTCTGAACTGTTCCGAAAATCCCGCTGCTGGATTGATATTTTGTCAGTGAAAAAATCTCTGACATTTCAACCCCAGCCTCTAAGGCGGGTCCTTTTCTGAGAACCCGCCCACTACCCTATATAACGCGAGGGTTGCAAGGACTTCTGACACTAAACCTTGAGAATGGAAGAAGCAAGAAGCTATGGCATATGGGGACCCTACTGGGGCGAGCCCAGTTATTCAACCGAGAGCCTCTTCTGTCCTCCATCTCCTGGAAGCTACTACTACAAGGATCCGTATCATCCACCTTCTCCTCTCTTACACTACTCCTCATCGGAATCGTCTCCAGCACTCTTCCTTCAAGTTTTCTGATACCATGTACCATAGTTGAAGAGGGTATCCCTCCAGCAGCAGCAGAGGACTCTGGGGATCCTGCTCCTAGCTACTCCCAACCTCCAGCACCAGTTGCAGAGAACTCTGGGGATCCTGCTCCTAGCTACTCCCAACCTCCAGCACCAGCTGCCGAGGACTCTGGGGATCCTGCTCCTAACTACTACCAACCTCTGGCTGCTGAGGACCCTGGAGATCCTGCTACCAGCTCATCTCAACCTCTGGCTGCTGAGGACCCTGGAGATCCTGCTACCAGCTCATCCCAACCTCTGGCTGCTGAGGACTCTGGAGATCCTGCTCCTAGCGACTCCCTGCAGGAAGATGAAATTGATGGATGGATACCAAGTACCCTGATTGCTACCGTTAAAACAGCCTTACTGCATCTATTCAGTCTAATTTGTGTCAAGTATGTCAAGGAAACCTGCTACGGCTGCATAACAGATCACCCAAGCCAGAGGCAGCATCAATGCCTGGAAATACCGGAGGAAGATTTTTACCAGCTCAACTTTCATCGCATCGCACAACGGCTCCTGACTCCACGGTTCATACCTGCTGTCCAGAATCTCCTGAGGCTGCGCCGCATACAGGCTGAGGATGCAAAAGTGAAGATGATTGCAGAGACGGTTTTACATGAACTGAAATCAACATATGGAATCCAAACTGCAATTACTGACATGTATCAGGACATGAACAGTGAGGAAAACCTCATTCAACTCCGTTCTGTTACAGAGTGCTACACTGTGAATGAGAAATAATCTATATTCTGTGCTGACTTGTATCATTTTATTTCGTATTGCTTAAGTATTTTGATCATTAGAAAAAAAAAACAAAAACAAAAAAAAAAATAAAAAAAAAAAAATAAAGTTTTAGTTACAATATTATTTGTATGATTAGTTGATTAGTAGAGTTAAATATATCTTCATATATGTATTATTGGCTAACATTTAATTGTGATTTCTACTAAATAAATGATTCTGATTTCATATTATTAGAGGAATAAAATCTTTGTACTACAATTTTGTTCTCTCATTATTTTACAATCGATCATCAAAGCAGGTGACAGAAGGATGGCTGAGAGAAGGTTAATGAAAAAGGTTTACTACACTCCATCACACCCCGGTAGTTTAGGAGGACTAGCTAGGCTGAAAAGAGCTCTGCAAGATGAAACGGGAAAGAAGGTTAAGGTGGAAAAAGTACAAGATTTTTTATCAGAACAAGACACCTATACTCTCCATAAACCTGCACGCGTACATTTCCCGAGAAACAGAGTTTTTGTTACAGGGCCTTTAAAGCAGTTTCAAGCAGACCTTTGTGATATGCAAGCCTTGGTCAAGGAAAATGACGGTTATAATTACTTGTTGACAGTCATTGATATATTTTCTAAAAGAGCGTACGTACGAGTTTTAAAGAGGAAGACTGCCGATCAGGTGGTAAAATCCTTTGAATCAATTTTCAAAGACAGTCAGATTCCTAAAAAATTGCAAACAGATGCAGGTAAAGAATTTTTCAACAAAAAATTTAAAGCTTTAATGAAGAAGCATGGCATTGAGCATTTTTCCACCGCGAGCGAATCAAAAGCATCTGTCATCGAGAGGTTTAATCGCACATTAAAAACAAGAATGTGGCGATATTTCACAGCTAACAACACCCGTCGTTACATCGATGTTGTGCAAGACTTGGTGAAAAGCTACAACTACGGGTATCATACAAGTATCAAAACTAGCCCTATGGAAGTGAATTCAAAAAATGCCTTTCAAATCTTTCAGAACCTGTACGGTACATCCTCAAGCACACATCGCAAAAATTACAAACCTAAGCTTAAGCCCGGAGATCTGGTTCGACTATCTAAATTACGCGGTGTTTTTGATAAAAAATATGAACAGAGTTTTACGGATGAAGTGTTTACAGTAGTCGAAACCATACTTCGATCTCCTCCTGTATACAGACTCAAAGACTTGGATGATGAGCCTATACAAGGCTCTTTCTATGAAGAGGAGCTTCAGAAAGTGAAATTGTGTAAAGATAAAATGTACCAAGTGGAAAAAATATTAGGTCGTCGGTCCGTTAGAGGGGTTAAACAGGTCTTCGTGCACTGGAAAAATTGGCCTGAGAAATTTAACAGCTGGGTTAGAGAGGATGATCTTCAAGATATATAAAGGGAGCTGACAATACATCTTACACAAAACAGCACCATGGAGCGCACGGTAGAGGATGAAGGGTTCTACATTACCTTACCGTCAAACGCTGGTCTCAACGTTTTTAAGGATAATACCATTTCAAGTTTTCGCGTGAATTTAGCGCAGCATATTAATTTAGAAGGAGCATGGCAGGTTGCTTTAACAGAGATTTCTTATCCGCACACTTGGTATAATGTTCCAAAAGATGCAGCGTTTTTTGAATGGAGGAAGACGGGAAATGAAAAAATTTCTCGACTGGATATCACACCCGGATACTATGAGGCAATAATACAGCTAAAAAACGAGATTGAGTCTCATCTTAGTGCTATAGGAATCGGTATTTCTTTTCATTTGGATATTATTGAAAATAGATTATTCTTTCTACAAACAGATTCTGAGTATCAATTGCGTTTTCACGCTCCAATTGCTTACATTTTTGGCTTCGAACCAGGGGAATGGACTACTTTTTTAAAACATGACGCCAGTCCTTACCCGATGGACAGAAAAGCAGGATTCTACCACTTTTATTGTTACAGCGATGTGGTCGAACAGCAAATAGTGGGAGATGCTTATGCCCCCCTGCTGCGTACAGTTGAAGTAGAAGGTAAATTCGGAGACATAATCACTCAGAATTTTAATCACCCCGACTATCTTCCTGTGGCACGGAAACATATAGAATCTATTCAAATCGAACTGAAATCAGACCAGAATGTTCCAGTAAAATTTACCTATGGAAAGACAATTGTGAAATTGCATTTTCGACCCGCGAGGTCACAACGAAGCTTGAGATGATAGATGAATGAACTCTGACATAAACATTCGTATAAAATCGGTTGATGACAAGGTTGTCAATCATATGACCTCTCAGCAGTAGTGTGGAAGAGACTATTGTTTCCTCAGTAGGACTGTATAAAACTATAGTAACATGACTCTGATAAACCCGAGAGATGATCCTCACCGGTTCGTCCATTATTATCATAACCAAGTGGGCGGGGCCTTACCAGGTTTTTATGGATCTGCGACCATGTATGGTCGTGGAATTGGGTCAATATTTTCAAGATTATTCCGGTTTGTGTCACCTCTAGTAAAATCAGGTTTTGCCCTGGCTAAACCTCACTTAAAAAAAGCAGCCACCAATATTGCCACAGATGTCATCGGTAGAGCAATGAATAAAATATCAGGTTCCAATCAGGAAGGATCAGGAATTATGGTTCTGTCAAGAAGGGCAAGGAAGCGCCCACCGGGGGAGCGTGTGCGGAACTCACAAAAACGTAGAACTCTGAAGCTAAAGAAATCAAACGGGAGAAGCAAGGCTAAGGGGAGGAAGTCTGCTCCTAGCAACGATATATTTCACTAACCACTAATTCAGAAAAAACATGGCTTTTCTGCACCACAAATCGTCCGAATGCACTCTAGCAGAGTTGGATTTGTTTTCAGCCCCTATGACCCAGCTGTCTATAGAGGATAAGGTTTACACAGAAATTTTACCGGTGTCGGCTCTCACGAGCGGCGGGCCTATTGAGTTTATGATCCCCGGAGGTGAGAAATATCTTGACCTGAATGACACACTGCTGCATCTACGGATCAAAATCACCAAAGGAGACGGGGGTAACCTGGATGATGGCGAGGCTGTGGGGTTAATTAATTATCCTCTTAACACAATATTTTCTCAATGCGACATTACGCTGGGAGACCGATTGATATCTCAGTCAAGCTCCACGCATCCATACAGGGCAATGATTGAAACGCTACTCAACTTTTCTGAAGATACACTAAAGAGTCAATTTAGCGCGGGGCTGTTCTACAAAGACACGGCAGGTGCCATGGACTCTATTGTTGTAGCCAATGGCCCGAACAAGGGTTTAAATAAAAGGGCCTTCTTCACCTCAGAATCCAGCGAAGTCCACCTGTTAGGAGCGCTTCATGCTGATTTACTTTTCTGTGAGAGGGCGCTGCTTAATTCAGTGGATTTGAGAATTAAATTAACACGAGCCAGCGATGCATTTTGTCTGATGGGACCCCGTGACTCAACCTTTAAATTGAGAATTTTAGGAGCTTCTCTTTTTATTAAAAAAGTTTCAGTTTCTCCTGCGGTGCGTCTAGGGCATGCTTCTGCTTTAATGCGAGGAAATGCTTTGTACCCGCTTTCCAGAGTTAACGTTAAAACATATTCTATGCCAGAAAATTCGAGGATATATACTCAGGAAAACCTATTTTTGGGTGCTATACCAAAGTACATAGTTTTAGGAATGGTTCACCATGAAGCCTTCACAGGAAGAAGAGACCTGTCACCTTTCAATTTTAAACACATGAACGCTGAATACCTAGCATTGTGCCAGGAGGGTAGGCAAATTCCCGGCAAAGCTTTCCAGCCCCAATTCAACCAAGGAATATCGGTCAGAGAATTTTACAACATATTCTCTGCAACAGGCCGCCATTTAAAAGATGTTCCTCTAAGCTTCGACCGTAGTGAATTTAATAACGGATATTCCCTGTTTGTGTTCAACCTGAATCCAATTGCAGACACAGATGCTTTATCACCCGTTTCTAACGGCAATTTAAGGTTGGAGATGCGGTTCAGAATCCCATTACCGCACACAACCACGCTCATTGTCTATGCCTGCTACGACTCAATCCTGGAGATAAATTCAAAAAGGCAGGTCTTGGTGGATTATTATTAATTATGAATAATCATCAACTGGAGAGTCTCCTACATCATCTGATGGGAAAATTATTTTGCGGAGTCTGGGCCTGCGATGAACTGTCTTTGCTCCCGCACAAGTACACGGGACCCGCATATTTTATTGTGAACACGCATCCCGCTCACATGCCCGGAGAACACTGGCTGGCTCTGACTTTGGAAGGAAACGTTGCCACGTTTTTCGACTCGTACGGATTATCCCCAGATTTTGATTTCTACCCAACGAGCATCGTAAAGTTTTTGAAAGACAGATCTTCAAAAATAATGTATCATAATAATCAGCTTCAAGACACTCTGTCTATTGTTTGTGGTCATCATTGTGTGTATTACCTGTGTAAAAGAGCTTGCGGTTTATCCATGCAAGAAGTACTTGATTCATACCCCGGTGATGTGATAAAAAACGATGTGATGGTTTCAGATTTTGTGAAAAATATCAACGTTGTGTAAAAAAACAAAAGTATTGTTCTTTTAACCACGGGACATGTTCTATGCAAATGTTTAAAGATTGCTACAACTTGTGATTTTCTATTGTTATTTCTGTATTCAAAAAAGAAACTGTAGACCTGAAAAATTTTTAAATAAAATATTTTATTGAAAAAAAAAAAAAATTGCTGTCAAAGTTTATGGAGTATAAGTAATCCAGCGTGATGTTTTTATTCTTTTACGTGTACTTTGTCTGTTTTTGATCTCTTCTTCGAAATCAAATTTAGGGGACAATTCAATATGCCTTTTGACTTTTCTCGAAGGGATTTTCACACCCTCTGTCTTGATACGCAGATACTGCTCACGGGCTTGTGGGTTATTCACAGAAGATACTGGAATATTTAGTTCATGCAGAGTAGTGAGGAAATCAGTCCATCCTGCAGGGTGGAGGCTTTGAGCTTTTCTTTTAAACGGAACCAGAAGGTTTTTGAGTAAATCAGTCAAATGGGATCCCTTGGTGACATTTCCTTTATAAACAAATTCTGCTCTGGGTGTCCATCCGCTGTTACTCTTGGACAACTTTTTCAAAATATATTCAGCATTTTTTCGATCTCTTTCAGAAAATGCTTTCACAACTTCATTTGCAATTTCATCCAATTCAATTGGTTTATGAACAGAATCATCTTCACGGTTTCCAGGTTCAGATACCAACACAGGATCGTCCTTAGTATGCTGCACAGTTACAGATAACTGAGGCTCTTCTAATTGACCTTGCTTGATTAAAGATAGATATCTTTGTAACAAAGCATCATATCTCTTAATTTTCTCATATGAAGTCAACCCTGTTTCATTCAATATTACTCTCATTTGAGAATCCAGATCCTCCTCGACTGTTTCTCTGATGGGAGTGTCTGAGGGGTTCAGACGCTTAAACTGATGAGGTGAGATGAGAAACATCTTCTGAGATGTTCTAAGAGCCATTGCTTTTTTTTTTATTTGGTCAAGATTCCACCCACCAAGTTCCCAATCAGGGGAGTAAGAGCAGCTAGGATGGGTAGAATAAACCCTCCTCCTTGACTTTTGAGAGCCAGCTGTTTACGTTTTAATCCGGTTCTTTTATCGGCCAACAGTCTGATGATTTTTCGCTGCTTTTTCAATTTCTGGTGTTGAGAAGGTGTTAGTTTAATATTTCCTTTCAGAATGTTCAAAGCTATCTCACATAAAGTTTTAAGAAAATCGGGTGAGCAATGTGCTAAAATATCTTTACGCTTCTGAGGAGTGGCTTGGTAAAGAGCTCTGAGTAAGGGAGCATTCCTTTTTATGCGCGCAGACATTCTGACTTACTTTGTTTTAGGTACGTAGACAGTCGGCCACTCGTGAGGTAGTATTCCCGTTCTCAATCTGTAAGGTTCTGGGCAGGCTGGATGAGAGCCGACACCGGTAAAATTTCTGTGTAAACCTTATCCTCTATAGACAGCTGGGTCATAGGGGCTGAAAACAAATCCAACTCTGCTAGAGTGCATTCGGACGATTTGTGGTGCAGAAAAGCCATGTTTTTTCTGAATTAGTGGTTAGTGAAATATATCGTTGCTAGGAGCAGACTTCCTCCCCTTAGCCTTGCTTCTCCCGTTTGATTTCTTTAGCTTCAGAGTTCTACGTTTTTGTGAGTTCCGCACACGCTCCCCCGGTGGGCGCTTCCTTGCCCTTCTTGACAGAACCATAATTCCTGATCCTTCCTGATTGGAACCTGATATTTTATTCATTGCTCTACCGATGACATCTGTGGCAATATTGGTGGCTGCTTTTTTTAAGTGAGGTTTAGCCAGGGCAAAACCTGATTTTACTAGAGGTGACACAAACCGGAATAATCTTGAAAATATTGACCCAATTCCACGACCATACATGGTCGCAGATCCATAAAAACCTGGTAAGGCCCCGCCCACTTGGTTATGATAATAATGGACGAACCGGTGAGGATCATCTCTCGGGTTTATCAGAGTCATGTTACTATAGTTTTATACAGTCCTACTGAGGAAACAATAGTCTCTTCCACACTACTGCTGAGAGGTCATATGATTGACAACCTTGTCATCAACCGATTTTATACGAATGTTTATGTCAGAGTTCATTCATCTATCATCTCAAGCTTCGTTGTGACCTCGCGGGTCGAAAATGCAATTTCACAATTGTCTTTCCATAGGTAAATTTTACTGGAACATTCTGGTCTGATTTCAGTTCGATTTGAATAGATTCTATATGTTTCCGTGCCACAGGAAGATAGTCGGGGTGATTAAAATTCTGAGTGATTATGTCTCCGAATTTACCTTCTACTTCAACTGTACGCAGCAGGGGGGCATAAGCATCTCCCACTATTTGCTGTTCGACCACATCGCTGTAACAATAAAAGTGGTAGAATCCTGCTTTTCTGTCCATCGGGTAAGGACTGGCGTCATGTTTTAAAAAAGTAGTCCATTCCCCTGGTTCGAAGCCAAAAATGTAAGCAATTGGAGCGTGAAAACGCAATTGATACTCAGAATCTGTTTGTAGAAAGAATAATCTATTTTCAATAATATCCAAATGAAAAGAAATACCGATTCCTATAGCACTAAGATGAGACTCAATCTCGTTTTTTAGCTGTATTATTGCCTCATAGTATCCGGGTGTGATATCCAGTCGAGAAATTTTTTCATTCCCCGTCTTCCTCCATTCAAAAAACGCTGCATCTTTTGGAACATTATACCAAGTGTGCGGATAAGAAATCTCTGTTAAAGCAACCTGCCATGCTCCTTCTAAATTAATATGCTGCGCTAAATTCACGTGAAAACTTGAAATGGTATTATCCTTAAAAACGTTGAGACCAGCGTTTGACGGTAAGGTAATGTAGAACCCTTCATCCTCTACCGTGCGCTCCATGGTGCTGTTTTGTGTAAGATGTATTGTCAGCTCCCTTTATATATCTTGAAGATCATCCTCTCTAACCCAGCTGTTAAATTTCTCAGGCCAATTTTTCCAGTGCACGAAGACCTGTTTAACCCCTCTAACGGACCGACGACCTAATATTTTTTCCACTTGGTACATTTTATCTTTACACAATTTCACTTTCTGAAGCTCCTCTTCATAGAAAGAGCCTTGTATAGGCTCATCATCCAAGTCTTTGAGTCTGTATACAGGAGGAGATCGAAGTATGGTTTCGACTACTGTAAACACTTCCTCCGTAAAACTCTGTTCATATTTTTTATCAAAAACACCGCGTAATTTAGATAGTCGAACCAGATCTCCGGGCTTAAGCTTAGGTTTGTAATTTTTGCGATGTGTGCTTGAGGATGTACCGTACAGGTTCTGAAAGATTTGAAAGGCATTTTTTGAATTCACTTCCATAGGGCTAGTTTTGATACTTGTATGATACCCGTAGTTGTAGCTTTTCACCAAGTCTTGCACAACATCGATGTAACGACGGGTGTTGTTAGCTGTGAAATATCGCCACATTCTTGTTTTTAATGTGCGATTAAACCTCTCGATGACAGATGCTTTTGATTCGCTCGCGGTGGAAAAATGCTCAATGCCATGCTTCTTCATTAAAGCTTTAAATTTTTTGTTGAAAAATTCTTTACCTGCATCTGTTTGCAATTTTTTAGGAATCTGACTGTCTTTGAAAATTGATTCAAAGGATTTTACCACCTGATCGGCAGTCTTCCTCTTTAAAACTCGTACGTACGCTCTTTTAGAAAATATATCAATGACTGTCAACAAGTAATTATAACCGTCATTTTCCTTGACCAAGGCTTGCATATCACAAAGGTCTGCTTGAAACTGCTTTAAAGGCCCTGTAACAAAAACTCTGTTTCTCGGGAAATGTACGCGTGCAGGTTTATGGAGAGTATAGGTGTCTTGTTCTGATAAAAAATCTTGTACTTTTTCCACCTTAACCTTCTTTCCCGTTTCATCTTGCAGAGCTCTTTTCAGCCTAGCTAGTCCTCCTAAACTACCGGGGTGTGATGGAGTGTACTAAACCTTTTTCATTAACCTTCTCTCAGCCATCCTTCTGTCACCTGCTTTGATGATCGATTGTAAAATAATGAGAGAACAAAATTGTAGTACAAAGATTTTATTCCTCTAATAATATGAAATCAGAATCATTTATTTAGTAGAAATCACAATTAAATGTTAGCCAATAATACATATATGAAGATATATTTAACTCTACTAATCAACTAATCATACAAATAATATTGTAACTAAAACTTTATTTTTTTATTTTTATTTTTTTTTTTGTTTTTGTTTTTTTTTTCTAATGATCAAAATACTTAAGCAATACGAAATAAAATGATACAAGTCAGCACAGAATATAGATTATTTCTCATTCACAGTGTAGCACTCTGTAACAGAACGGAGTTGAATGAGGTTTTCCTCACTGTTCATGTCCTGATACATGTCAGTAATTGCAGTTTGGATTCCATATGTTGATTTCAGTTCATGTAAAACCGTCTCTGCAATCATCTTCACTTTTGCATCCTCAGCCTGTATGCGGCGCAGCCTCAGGAGATTCTGGACAGCAGGTATGAATCGTGGAGTCAGGAGCCGTTGTGCGATGCGATGAAAGTTGAGCTGGTAAAAATCTTCCTCCGGTATTTCCAGGCATTGATGCTGCCTCTGGCTTGGGTGATCTGTTATGCAGCCGTAGCAGGTTTCCTTGACATACTTGACACAAATTAGACTGAATAGATGCAGTAAGGCTGTTTTAACGGTAGCAATCAGGGTACTTGGTATCCATCCATCAATTTCATCTTCCTGCAGGGAGTCGCTAGGAGCAGGATCTCCAGAGTCCTCAGCAGCCAGAGGTTGGGATGAGCTGGTAGCAGGATCTCCAGGGTCCTCAGCAGCCAGAGGTTGAGATGAGCTGGTAGCAGGATCTCCAGGGTCCTCAGCAGCCAGAGGTTGGTAGTAGTTAGGAGCAGGATCCCAGAGTCCTCGGCAGCTGGTGCTGGAGGTTGGGAGTAGCTAGGAGCAGGATCCCCAGAGTTCTCTGCAACTGGTGCTGGAGGTTGGGAGTAGCTAGGAGCAGGATCCCCAGAGTCCTCTGCTGCTGCTGGAGGGATACCCTCTTCAACTATGGTACATGGTATCAGAAAACTTGAAGGAGAGAGTGCTGGAGACGATTCCGATGAGGAGTAGTGTAAGAGAGGAGAAGGTGGATGATACGGATCCTTGTAGTAGTAGCTTCCAGGAGATGGAGGACAGAAGAGGCTCTCGGTTGAATAACTGGGCTCGCCCCAGTAGGGTCCCCATATGCCATAGCTTCTTGCTTCTTCCATTCTCAAGGTTTAGTGTCAGAAGTCCTTGCAACCCTCGCGTTATATAGGGTAGTGGGCGGGTTCTCAGAAAAGGACCCGCCTTAGAGGCTGGGGTTGAAATGTCAGAGATTTTTTCACTGACAAAATATCAATCCAGCAGCGGGATTTTCGGAACAGTTCAGAAATTCGATCCCCGACTTCCTTCATTTTCTCAGACCAGGCATCAAATGGGAGAGCCAGCATGGTTCTGAATACACCGCAATCTAGATTAAATGCCTCCAACACAAACAGGTCTGGGGAATTCGTGCTGTCTCCCTTCCGTCTGCTTGCCCGTAAGGACCACCGGCCAGACTCAGTAGTTTTCGATTCCCATACTGCACTGAAGAGAATTTCTCCCCTTCCAATTTCAGTATCGGTCGGGAAACACCGCTTTCTGGTTTTCTTTGCTGATCGAGGGTCAGGCTCATCTTCTCTTGTATTTTGCTTCAAGGCCGATTCGATGTTTTCATTGGCACGAGGAATTGCAAGTCTTAGCACTGTCCAGTCATTATAGGTGAGGCTGCATGTATTAGTTATTGGTGCGAGCTCCTCATCCTTGTCCAGCTGGTACAGGTAAAGTTCTCCGGACTCATAACGGAAAACATAACCCCACGAGCCCCAAAGACCGTGAGGTTTTAAACACCAGTCTTCCTTGAAGGACTGGAGCGTCGGCATCTGCATACGAGTCAGATAAAATCTCAATCTTTTGGGGGCACCCGTTCCGAGACTTGAGTTGTCGTAGATGGAAATTGGTGTCTCGCATAGAAGAGAAGTCCCGCTTGCCAGTACTTCTCTTTTATCCACAGTTTCTGAGGTAGATGGATCAGGCGATGAAGGTGAGCTTCCCGGTGTGTCCAACACCGGACCCAAATCCGGTCTCACTGCTATCGGGATCTCATATACAGTTGTAGGTTCTTCTTCATCAAGCAGATGTTTATTTCTTAACGGGCTTGACGCCATTATCTTAGCAAACGTTCTCGGGCTAGGTAACTCCGAATCCGTATCAGATGTTGCAGAGGAGACAGTTTCTTTATTCTCAGCAGCAGGATGAAGTCGTTAAGCTCCATACATTGTAAAGTTCTCGAACAACTCTTAACAGTATTTATAACAGAAACACTAAAAAAAAAAAACAAAAAAAGACCGAACCCTCTGTCTCTGATTCTATTGGGTAATTCAAAGAGTTTGGGAGGAGACATGACATCACAGAGGAGGCATCCGGTCACAAGGTTCCCATTGGTGGGGGGGGGGGTCAAGAGGTCACAAGGTTCCCATGGGGGGGGGGGGGGGGGGGGGGGGGGGGGTTTGATATCCTGTTTGATATCAATTAGTCACGGTCATCAATCAATCATCCGATTAAAATTTGACAGAAGGTGGTCCATATAGTCTCTCTATTGTAGATATTAAGTCATAAACTACAGCTTACATATATTGCTAGATATTTGTTTTTATTCCCTACATTTTTTAATTGTACAAAATGTTGGTAATGAAAATTTAAAGGATTTAAAAACCACATGTAAAGATTGAACTGCAATAAATTAGATGGTGTTTGGTTCAGTTAAAACACAAAAAGAGCGTTGTATGCTGGATTTGATGATTGATCTTATTGATGGTGTGCATTTTTTTCTAACTTAACCCATCTCAGTACTTGATATTCACTACATTTCCATGGCTACCCGTACTTGTCAAAAATCCAGGAGATGTATGTTTTGCTAAAAAGTACATACTCGTCCTATTCAGTACAACTTGAGTCAGAACCTGAAGAAAAAATTGCAATCTTGACCCACTTCTTTATAAAAATGGGTTTAATTTCATGAATCATATTGAGCTTGCATTAAGAGAGAAATAAATAACTTAAGTTGATGCAATTTATAAAATAACTGGAATATTAAATATTTACATGCAATTAAAATGGAATTTGATCAATTAGGTTTCCTAAAAATTACTGGAATGCCTCTCAGCGTTTGTTTGGTCAGTAGGATGCTGAAGAATAGAAGAATGAAAACTTCTATTATCCACACTACAAATATTTCAGTGTTTAGCTTTAGGTTATGACTGATGCATGAATTAGACGTGAGGAAAGTTTACTGGTGTGTGCGCTATTGAAAATCAGGAAGTACCGTTTCTCCCAATTCAAATCGGTGCTTCAGGTCACTGCACATGCATCCTGCAAATACATGCACTCTAAATCAGTACCAGAAATGTGCAGAAAATGTCCACTGAGACTAAATCCAAAGTTTTTTCTTTTTCTACAAGTGAATTTATCTTCATGTGTGATTAATAATTTGCTCTGTATTGCGAACAAGGCATAT
Source organism: Poecilia picta (assembly GCA_033032245.1). Taxonomy (NCBI): domain Eukaryota; kingdom Metazoa; phylum Chordata; class Actinopteri; order Cyprinodontiformes; family Poeciliidae; genus Poecilia; species Poecilia picta. Next base: position 20,950,109 of record CM065367.1, on the reverse strand, counting down.
TCTCAGCATCTCTATTTCATCTCCCTGCTCAGTCGCTCATCACGGATCACTTCCTGCAGTTCCTCATTGAAATGATTTTTGAATATGTACACTTGTGTGTGTGTGTGTGTGTGTGTGTGTGTCTGTATATATATATATATATATATATATATATATATATATATATATACACCACAATTTTGCACCTATCTATTTTGACACATTGCTGCTTAGACAGTCATATTCACATCTATAAAGTGACACACTATTCCACGACACCAAAAAAGGTCTTTTTTTTTCTTTTTCTTCTTCTGGTGGCTTCCGGGCGGGCGGCGGTGCAAGTCAGTCAACTCATTCGAAGCCGAAGGTGCAGAGCTGCGCAGCAGAGATAGCACGGCCCAGACAAACGCATCCACAGACACGCAGCTGAATACATTTCGATCCCACATCGCCAATGACCTCAGCTTTGCTTGTGACCGAACTTCTCTGCTGTTTAACTAGAATGGAGGGAAGAAGAAAACCTCTGCTACTCTGAATTTATTTAACTCTTATGTTTGTTTGTTGAACACATCCAAAAGTACAACTTGAGTAATAAATTTAGCTACTTTTTTTGGAATATTTGTCCGGCCACATTGGTGCGCTTTTGAACTTTCCTAGTCAGAATGCTTTTAGTATTAGTGTCAGAGTTGACACCTATTAAACACAGCAAATAACACAGGAAAGACAAGAGAGTTAGATTCTGAATACTCGCGAGGAGAACAGACAGAGATGAGCTTTCAGTTACAAATCTCCTACTGCTCTGAAAGCACATTTGCCTGCCCCTCTCTTTTTATTGTGTGTAGGATCCCTAATCACAGAGAGCTGTAACTCTAAAGGGAGGGGGAAGAACACTTTCACATAGTTACAGCGCCAAGATTATCACTAACAATCACAATCTAAGAGGTCAAAACCGGGCGTTCTGTGAAGAGCTGCTGGCTCTGCTCTTCTTCAGAGAGGCCCTCTGAGAAAGGAAATCAGAAGATTAACAATACAGAAACATGTTCTTAAAATATATGACTAAACTAATAAGAGTACATAAGAGTACCTAAACTAAGAAAATAAAGGCACAACAAATAGTTGATAATAATACAATTTACCCAACAATTAGAAAGAGACATTTATTCTGCAGATTACATTATTATGAATATCACAGTGCTAAGCTTGACCTCAACTAGAATTGTTCAATATGGAAAACCTTTTGAATGTTTTGTAAAAGTTTTTACAGGGTAGAACCCTGTCGTTTTACTGTTGCATGGTAAAGTCAGACTAGTTTCTTATGATCCAAAGTAAATTTCAATTGCCAAGTCTGCTCATGTCCTTAAATAAGAATATTGCTGTAATATTTTATAAAGATTCCAGCGATACAGCCAATACTTCTGAAGTATGCACCAACTGCAAAAAGTTGACTGCTTTGGTTTCAGTCCTAACTGGACATTTTCTTTATGCATTTATTGAGTTGTGTGTCAAAAAGCCGATAAAAACGATATGTGCACATCAATAATTTATGATCCCCGAGTCACATTTCTGGTAGTGGATTAATATAAACTACTGTGGCAGTATCATCCACAAATAGACTGATCTGGAAAAGTATGTCACCCAACAAACAGACACGTATGATCTAAACTAATCGAGCTACAGAGAGACCCCAGACCTTCCAAACAATGATTAAGTACTTTATTCTATATACTCTGTAAGTAATGTGTTATTGATCAGTGGAGGGGCATCATTTTGCTTCTTCTCTTTTGGCAGGTCAGGGCTACATTAGATAGAACAGCAGTGGGGTTCAGGGATTCACAGCTTGGCTTGGGGACACCACAGGAGCGTGCCAAGATTAATGTGTTAACGAGGTTTGCTGAGCCTAAAGGCATCTTAGGCTCAGGGGGCAGAGACCGTGATATGAAAATGTTTTTCTTTCCATCGTTCAACATCAACATAACTCATAACGAAGACAGTCCACCAGAGGTTGCTGTGTTCAAATGCAGTTTTTGGAAAGAATGGAAAAACACAAAGGCGTGAGCTAAAAAAAAAAAAAAGCTGTGTCCAGTTGAACTAGATGGTTCAATTAACGTAATACGGCTGTTGGATGATTAAAAAATCCATAACGTATACACTGTGTAACATGTTTAGCGTAAATATTCCTACTGCTTTAAAAAAGTATATTGCTGTGGAACATCCTTGTATTGCTAATGAAGTACAGTTTCCTGACTTGCACTTGGTGAAGATGGATGCAACAACATCCCCACATCTGACTTCTGATAGATAAATATCAGAAGTCAGATATTTACACTTTTAAGGTAAATGTTGCCATATTTCAGATTCAGAAATCCTAACAAATAAAAATGGGAACTACGCAAAGTCTGTGACTTTGAGGTTCCAAACCCTCAAACCCAGCGTCTCAACGTCGTCCCGAGTCTGGTCGTCTCATTGGTGCCTAAACAAGACGTCTGCAGGAAATCGCCTCTAGGAAGTCGTCTACTCAACACTGAGAAGGGGAATAACCCTTTCCAGAATGTCTGACCTGCTGGAGAGATATCAGCTCACCACGGTGGACAGAACTCGGGGAGAGAGGACGCAGTGCTGAGAGAACGGCATCCCATCCAACTTCACAGTTGGTCAGACCCAGGTTTTGATATGGCTGACACCACTGCACAAAAATCTCCCCCACTACACCAAGAACATTTCACTGCAACACTGTGGGACAAATCCCAGACCGCCAATACCAAGAAAGTTGGCCATGACGTCTAATATCTTTGACTGCAGGTTGGTAATTTTTTTTTTTTTTGAATGAGCTAGAAACGCATAGAAAAACTGGTGAGTTTGTATTTACTTGCTTGTGCAGAGCTTTGATTGTAACCATTTACCGAACGAAAGGTGAACCTTTGCAGTCTGAATGGTGCTAACTTGCCGAGGACATGTATTCACATGCTGCCAACTGAGCTTCTTTAGTGTCCTGCGGGGAACCATTTCTGTGCAAGCTGGATTCAGGGTTAGACATCGGCCTATTTGTAGGGATCTCGAAGGAGAAGAGAGCGAACTCCAGCTTAGCTTGAACGTGTTGGCGATCCCCATTGGAAAATAACATTACATTTAGGCTCTGTGAATCAATGGCGAGTTTCCAAATAAATTTTGTTCGGAGTTTTTAATATCTGCTCCCAAGTCCCATATCAAGCCAAAGTGAAAGAGAAAAATAAAGTACCACAATAGTTGTTTATTTGCCATCTGCTACTCAATTTGTCTGAGATTGAAGGATGCCTATTGTGAACTGCTCAGGATAAGTTGAATCTCTGTTCTGCACAAAAACCCATTATCCCTGAAGGGAATAGCCTTCGTGTATGTGCAACATTTTCTGTTTTTAAATTCCCAGTGTGAAGCATGTTTTCCCAGCATTCTGAAAAGTTGTTTTGTGGCGTTTAAGCCTGCAGACATGACTATTTCAGAATAGCAGCTTATGTACGTGCTACGGAGATGTTTCCACTCAACCTATCACGCCATATGAATACTGCCATTTTAGCTCAGACGTGGCTTCTTCTCGCTCTCCGTAGAGTTCACTGATCTCCTTTTTCCGCCCTCTGTGTGCCGTGCCCTCTGGAGGTTTTAACTCTTGGTTGAAATGCGAGTGAGTGATTGATCTGCGGCTGCCGACTCAAAAAGGTGAGCGCCCAGCTTCCTTTGGTCTCATTCTGGCAAGTCACGCAGCTTTGACCTCGTCACAGTTATATCATCGATTTCTATTCCCTGGACTCATGTTTATTTTAAAGGCCTCTGTGGTTCATTACCCATGAGAACACAGCTCCGTGCACGGATGCTCATTAGGGTTGATGCTGGAGCTATATCTTGAGAACACGTTTAAATTTCAATCGTTTTCTTTTTGTAGTTTCCTGTCTACACTGGGACTTGAATAGACTATATTTTAAACCCTATTCTTAAGTAAGTCTGTGAAATAAATTTCAAATGTGATTTCTGTTTGATTTCCACTTCACGATCCATATCAGATGATCACGGTGGAGAATCGTAATGCCAGCAGACCAGCAAGCGCGTCGCTTTCTGGCTCATCTCTTTCGGCTCCGTGTCGATCCAGACCGGAGCCCTCGTTAGTGCAGACGAGTCCCTGATCCATACATCCATCTCCAGCTCCATTGAGAACCCATTGCTTAGACGCAGAGGAGCCGACTCCCGTTCCGGCCTCTTTGGTCGGGACGAGAGCCTGAACAGAGATTCAACAGATCCTCATCAGTTCGATACAGGTGTCCTCCTTTCTCAGACGACTGCAGATGTCTTCAGGGCTCACTGGAGGTAATGGCCTGTAAACGTCAGCAGAACCGCATCATTTGTAAAAAGTCAATGTTGTCTCCATGACTACAACTTGATTTACTATCCAATGAACACGACAAGCACGATTGGGGATGGTTCTAATGACTCGCCCAAGACATTCTCTAAGGCTTTCTTTGGACTTTACTTTTTAGATGATTTTCTATCCGTTTCCTGGCCACGTTTAAAATATATTTTTTATTTGGTTGGGATGTTCTGATTTCATTTCATGTGGTTTACAGTCCACGTGAATGTTTTAAATGTTAAGTATTGGGATTCCCTGACTAAACTTGACTTTTAATTAGAAGTTATGCTAGACTTTTTTGTTGTCATTTTGACTGATGCGGTAAAAATAAATAATCCAGTTATAGCTTTACCCTTCAATTTTATTTTAAAAATTACAATAACATATTCAACCATATTTGACATTCAGTGTAATTAATATTCGATCCCAACAAGCTGAATAGAGAATCACATGATGCCATCATGCAGATGAATACATGTAGCTTCTTAGCACTTTGCAGTTACAAAAATCACTGACACCGGTTACTACATGCAAACAATTAAGTTAAAAGATTGCATTTAAATTATGAAGGAATCGGCTGGTGTGGTGTGAACTTTCAGTTTCACAACTTCCTCCTGGATCTGAATAGTGCGCCTCCCTCACCCTCCATCTTCAGGAGATCTCCAAATTAAATTTTTTCTATATTTACTCTCCGATTGTATAACATCATTAGTTGCCTGTAATGCAAGCACTGGCATGTGCAAATGTTAGTTTGAAGTGCTGTGAAACTATATAATACATTAACTCACTTACCAATGACGCTGCATACACTGCAGCCTCGCCAAGCTTCCTGCCCATTTTCCCTTTTCTTGACATTGATGTCAAGAAAACTCATTCCAACCCAAGTTGTACTTAAGAAAACCACTATGTCATAATAAAATACCACTTAGATTGAGCGTATCTGCTTGTATTGGTTCTCGACACAGCTGCATCCGTCTTTAAGTTTACCTTTTTACTTCTGCTCTGTTGTTTCCATTGAGAGCACTTTACTAAAGTGGGTAGTTGTGAACATGTTTATGCTGATTTGATAGGAGTTGTTAATAATTCAGTTTGTAAGATATTTCAATGAAGTTCTACTAAAGCATTTGCATGCAAAACTTGGAAAACAAGATGGTTTTCCTGCTTAGGAGACATATTGGATTATTACTTGTTTATGCAGTGAACTAATCTAGCAAAGCAGGTCAAAAATGAAGTTGCATTCAAGGGACCTTTGGCAGCCCCTCACTCTGTCTTTCACTGTGAAAGTAATCTAGAGTGATTCACTGGATTAAAAGATTTACAAGCCATGCAAAAGAAAATGTTAAAAATGCAAAACATATCTTTGCTTTAATGCACTTTAACGCTACAGAGCTCTTAAACATAAGTGGAACTTATTTCAATTATGTATTGGGCTAGTTACAACATAGGTATTATTCCTACAGTATTCCCAAATCACTTGCAGATGTAAATAATAATAAAAAAAGATAATTTGGGCAACCTTTAATGAAGGTCACATCATTTTATGCAGATATTAATATTGAGAGCTACTACCTTAAATCAATTTGATCATTTTTTAATAACTAAATTTTAGACAATCTTGAAGCATTTCCAGCCTGACACTTTTTCTTTAGCCCTCAATTTTAAACTTTTGAGATTTCTAATCAAATTCTGAAGGGAAACTTGAAAAACCTTCACAAAGCCAAGAGAATCATTGATTTTTATCACCTTAAAATACCTGCAAGCAAAGGGGGTGGAGGGGAGAGTGATTTAAAACTTTTGCACTGTTTTATAAACTCACTTTAATGCATCACAGATCAAAAGGGGCACCTAAGGATAAAAAAAGGAAAGAAAATCTCTAATTGCTGACTGAACTATAATTATGTGTGTCTTCCTCACATATCAAAGAGTTTTTCCTCAAATATAGAAATATTTACTGACGGTAAAAATAGAATAAATTGCTGTCTGGGTTCAAGAAGGAAAATAAATGCCTGGAGAAGCAAATGAAGAACATTTTTCCTGGAGCCAATTGCTGGTTTTGCATATTGAATAACTTTCATATGAAGCATGAACATCTCAAGTCACAATGTAATTTCAGTAGCTTTCTATTGGTGCCCCCATGTTAATAAGTGCTCTACTCGGCACATTAAAGTGTTTAAGGTTTGTTAGGACTGAGCCTCATAAACGTGCAATAAGTTTGTAGGGGGAAGCTTAGTTTGTGGCTGAAGAATAACAGGAAACTATTTTACACATATTGATTTTTGCGCTTTCATCAGAAGCGATCGCAGTTGGATGTACACGCTCCTGGTTGCTCGATTACTCGGGTCACGAAGGATCGATCACTGAAACGACAAGAGCACCCTGCTTATTCAACCCTTTTCAGCTCACTTTGGATGAAAAGGTTAACTATATAAATATTGGATTTCTTTGAGAAAATCATGTTACAGCGGCCTGTGGCAGGTGGTCAAAATGACTACAGTGGAGTCATTTTCAGAACATACAGAAAACCCCTTCCTGCTGATCCAAAGAGTATGAAACATCAACCTGTTAAGTAAAGAGAACCACAGTTCTGCTGCTTGTTACTAGTTATTGCATTTTTGCAATTTAAAGAGTAAAATATTCCCAGGAACCTGAGAGAATGCTTGCACTCGAGCTTTGCACTGATGCCTATTTCAAAGAAATGTTGATGTAATGCTCCAATCTTCCATAATAACCTCTATTTATTACATTTTAAAACAAATGTCTTTTTGCCATGCTGGAAACGGGATGTACGGAAAACCTCACACATGTGCAGGCTCATAAAGCTGGACGCATGGCAGGGGTCTTGTTTATATTTTCAGCGTGGCTGCCAGTCCAAATCTGCTTTTCACCTCTGCTGCTACTGCTGTCTTTCTTGACTAAAAAGTCCAAAAGGAAACAGGAAAGAAAAATATCCTTTTTGCTTCTTTTTGAACCTCCTTTCTTAGTAGAAGCAGCATATTGTATTGTTAACCTCACATCAGGTTAGATTTTATTGCAACTTTTCAATTTATGCAGTTAACCTAAAATGCCAAATCCAGCTAAACACACAAAGTAACACACAAAAATTAACGAATGAAAAGTAAAGCCTCTTGTAACACAATATCTCTTAAGAAGACATTTTGTTTGAGACTAATTATTTATCCCTACATCAGATTTTACCTCCCACTCCTGATTAAGTTGTCAAGGCTGCCCATTCTTCTCTCCGGCAACACTCTTGAGCTGATTGTGAGATCTAAATGCTTGTTTTCACTGCAGAGTATTCGCAGTATATTATCTCTCCAGTAAGTTCTGCATCTTGCACCGGGTCACCTCCCAGAAGTACAAGACCGAATCATTGCCGTCAGGTGGCGACCGGGAGGCATCGTAATCAGATGCACGAAAAAAGCTCAGCTGTCTTCTTTCACTCCACAACTGAATTGAAAAGGCTGAAAACATGATATAATGTGTTTGTGTGCGAGATTTTGAAATATGTATATATATTTTTAATTGATAGAATCTAAAATGTACTTACTGAATGATTTAATTTAGTTTCTTTGGAAATGAAAGTCTCTGCGTCAGCTAGTTAGTATTCAAAACTCAATCCCTAAATGTACCACTATTTCCTTACTCATGAGTATAACATGTCTCCAAGAGTACACAGAAATACTTTCTCATCCATCAAAATTACAGCCACTAACTTCAATCTTCTCTATATAGTAAACCAGTACTAATTAGTTTAAAACCGTATAGTAGCAGAAGAAAAAGGACACAGTTTCCTGATTTTTTATTTTTAAGTGTTTCATGCATTTGTATTCAGCACCTTTAAGATTCCATATCTGTAAATAACAATCAATGCAGCCAATTTCCTTCAGAAGTCTCTTAATTAGCAAAAAGAGACCACTCAGAGTGGATGAATTCGGCTGTTCAGTGAATGCCTCGGAGGTTTGTTTGAGAACTTTAAAGAACAAACAGAGGTTAAAATGGTGGAGGTGTTGGAAGCGGGGTCAGGTGAGGGATTTTGTTGAATGTAATTATCAAGTGTTCACTCCACAAGGGAAATGTGGCGAGAAGAATCCTAATAGGAAGAAACCCGGAGCACATCCTGTTGAAATTATAGCAAATCTGGTTCTACAACACTTTTCGTATTTTCATTAGTAAAAAAAAAATCATTATTCCTCCACTTCACAATAATGTGAAGTGGAGGAATGTTGATCCGTTGATACTATGTTGATCCGTCACATAAAAACGTAGTAAAACGGATTGAAATTTGCTTCTAAGATGACAAAATTAAGGGAAAATCTGAAGAGGAGTGAACACTTCTGGAGGGAAATATATCGTTTAACAAGAGTCAGAGCAAAGATTAATTTATTACAGCTAGAAACGACTGACCAGGTCCAGAATCTGCGTGCAGAGATGGACTCAAACCTGAACCTTCAGAGACGCTCAAGGACAATTGCATCTAACCATTAAATCTAGTTTTATTACCACTGGTCAGATTAGGAATGAGCAGCAGGTGACATTCTTTCACCTGAAGAACTTTTCTAGGATTAAAGGACTAAATTTCCAACAAATTAAAGGACTAAATTTTAAATTTATCACACTGATTACTGCAATGACTTCTTTAGAGGTCTGCCTAAACGAATAAAAAAAAAATCAGACAGCTGCTGCTTGTGTTTTCCCTAAAACCAGGAGCACATCACCCCAGTTCTAAAGTCTTTGTACTGACTCCCTGTAGCTCAGAAACAAGACTTTAAAATATGTTGTTAGTTTATAAATTACCGAATAGCTTAGTACCACAATACGTTAATGATATGTTGTCGTTGCTTTGACCTTCCAGATATTCTGTTTCTAGTCTGCTCTCTATTCTTAAAACCAAGCATTTGGTTTCCTCCTCTAATCTGGAACAAATGTCCAGAAAACTGCATGACAGCCAAAACACAATGGTCCTTAAAATAAAGCTCAACACATTTGTTAAGAGTTGCCTTTAGCTATTAATAACTGGAAAATCAATTTATTCTAACCTTGTTGCTGAAATCTGGTTTACAGATAAACATGACTTCACTTCTCATCGTTTCTAATGGGCATGAAAAGGGTTAACTGTGCCACAACAATTACTGAGCCATTACTTAACTCCTTTGAACCATTACATGTAGTTTCATGACCTCTTGTCGGATTAGGCACGAGCATCAGTTAAAGCCCGGGAGTCTTTTACAGCAGGTCAGATTACAATAATAATCTGCTTCCAGGATGGAGCCACGTTGTTGAAGAATATGTACGAGTTCTTTAATAATCATCCATGTCCTGTGGCAGGAGGGCGCAGCTTTTGCTTATCTCATCTGTGTACCGTCTGCTTCCCACAAGTCACACCAGGCACTTCATTTGTTAAAGCCACGGTGGCCTTGACAAGGGGAGTCGGATTTGAAACGGATGCAGCATAAATCATATGGTTCTGACAGCACTTTATGCTGAACACCTCTGTATTTCTATAATCTGCTATGCAAATTAAAGACCCACTCTCGGAAATCACCTCTGCCGTATGGACTCGTGCGGAGTAAAATGGGGCCGTGACAATATGGCGCGCTGCCGATTAAAGCCGAAACTCTAACTTTTAATTGACTGTAAAACTTAATAGGGGGATATTAGCAAGTCAGCGAGCCGGTCCGCTATCACAACTCGCGTTATCGCCACATTTTAAATCAGAATTATCCCTGGGTTAATGTCTCATGCAGCAGAAATGACCCCGGAACGCAGTATTTTCTTAGAGTTTATGAAGTATGGAATAGTGCATGTATCGATTTTGATGTTTCATAAATAAATAGAGATCATAAAACACCAAAGTAGCTTGTAAATGGGTTTGAGAATACCGGGGGTCTTGTAAAGAAAGCATCTGTCATGGTAATGTGCTGCAGCTCGGCATCTTGCTGTTGATGTTGCTTGTAATTAATACAAATTGCAAGAATATTGGTTAAACACGGCTTCGCATGGTCTTTACCTTTTAGTTAGGAACTGCAACACTGAGCATGTGACCTCAAAATCTTTGCTCCATAAAGCCGAACCATAATTGAAAAGGCTGTAAAAACACCTAGTAAGCTTCACCATACTAAATGATCACCTCTAAGGAAGAATGGATAAGCTTTGTCTCATTTGTCACTTCTGCATTTCCCTTCGCCCCGTGTCCAATCCACATTTCATGCTTCCCTCCTGGCTAATGAAGTGTTGATCTTAAAAAATGGTCCAAGATTCAAAATTACAGAGTTCTGTGCCCCACAAGGAAATCGGCCCATGAGGCCTGCTGCTGAGGTGCGCCCTGTAGGAGTTGCTTCTGCAAAAATAAAACGGCCCTGCAGACAAGCACACAAATGTGCGCTGTTGTATAACAACTTTTTTTCTTTTCTTTTTCTTTTTACCTAGACGGTAACATAACAGCACCATGACTGATCAGCCTTTTTCCTCTCAATTTGCAGGTCTGGAGGTGGTGATGGTAGTTCTGCTGCTCAAGATGAGAGAGAGACAAGAGAGAGCGGAGTGTGGGAGAGAGTCATTTCATTGCTAGTTTGTCAAAAACCTCCACAGTCAATCTTGTTCTCACAAGTCTGGAAAACTACATAAAAACTCCTCTCTGTTACCTGTCGATTTGTCATCCTCCGCCCGGCACGCAAAACGACAGCTTTTTAAAAATTTTCCATTTCAAGGAACTCGCGCGCAAGTGTCAGATCATTCTACACTACACTACTACACAAACTACACTAATTTCTCCTTTTAATTAGCCGTTGCTCTCTCATGCCAGCTAAAGCGTACAGTGACACGAGTGGACAAGCTAAATGCTTTAGTGCTGTTCGCTCGGTGAGCTCTGCGAAGCACGTCTTGCCCGAATAGCTCAGCGGGGAGGCTGCTAACTGTCTGACACAGAACATGATGTTTTTTTAAACAGTTCCCTCATTTGCATTTTAACTGGAGGGGGAAGGAGAACAAATGAGCCACAACATATTGTAAAAGAGCGCGGGATGAGAGCGGCCGGCTCACACAAGCACACGCAAACCACCCCACGCCACACCTGGATCCATATCGAATCGGTTTATCTGTCAGTGTGAGCCGGATTCAGAGAGGGCGACGGCTAGCTTGCTGTAACAGCTGAATGTCCTGGTTTGGTCTGTATTGTCCTTTATCAGTAATTAGATTTGGGTCGAGCTTTAAGTCATTTAGAGAACTAGATCTTACACATGAGCGACAGACGAAAACAGTCCTGATTGTGAGCATGACTAGAGATATTTAAAGCAAAGCCTTTTTTTAAAAAAATCTGTTTACTCAAATGGTGCTGCATATATTGATACTAGAATAGTCAGTGCAATCAAAAGCTGGCGCATTTTGAATGTCTGAAAGAAATGTATATCCTTCAGTGATTGTTGTTAGTCAAAAGTGAGCAGAAGAAGTTATTCAAAGGCTCAAATGGATTTCAGTCTGGACTTTAACTGGTCCGTTCTGAAACAGAAACCTTTCTATTGCTGCTCTGGTTGTATGTTTAGGGTCCTTGCTCTGTTGAAAAGCAAACCTTTTCCCCCGGTTCACATGTTTTGCAGCCTCTGGCAGTACTACAGCATATTTAGCTTTTCTTTATTTATTTTGCTTTTCTTTCTGTTGAAGAAAAGCACAATGCTGCCATCACCATGTTTCATATTCAGGATAATGTGTAGTGTTACTTTTCCATGTAGCATTTAGTATGTAGACAAAAAATTTCTGATTTCTTACCACGTTTCCAGATTTGTGTTCGGCACAACTAATAGTTTTCTTGACTGATTAGCAGTAGATCATAGAAGCTCCTTTAACTCCAGGTGACATTTTAGTAGGCAACTGTGGTTCAGTGGGGGAAGTAGTCATCTTTCCTGTCATAAATTGACTGTGCCAAGAACTGAAATCTGTTTGTGAGTGCGAGTGGATGAATGTGGCTCTAGTGTAAAGTACATTGAGCGGTCGCCCTGATTAGGAAAGCACTATCTTAAATCAGACTATATACCCAGTCTGTTAGTTGAGGCTGATGAGCTTTTCTTGGTTGGCTTACTGCTGTGCAATAATGCTCTTTACTTTACTGCATATCTGCTTTGTTGTTTAATGGTGTAGAACAGGCATCTCAAACTGGAAACAATGGAGTTTGAGTCGGGAAGAGTCTGGATGACTCGACGTTCCAAAATGTCTTCAGGCATTTGATTTTAATATTTATTGTTCCTCGAAAATGTAACTGTTCTGCCAAGCATAACTTTCTATAGCTAAGCTAAGGTGTTTCTTGCTTATTTTTCTTACTACCAGAGAATGTGTCTGCTGCCAAGTTCACTTTCTGACCTTGGCTTTTTCATTGCATTTCATTTGCATTCTTTTGAAGGATATTAATGGAGAAGGTGTCTGCAGATATATGGAGAGTGTCTGCAACATGTTGGACAGATTCTGCCTTTAGCTTCAATGACATCAATATAATTTTCAACACCGATTGCTGACTTCTTGTCCACAAGATCCTTACATTCTTAAAATGGCTTGGAAAGGTTTTTCTGGAAGTGCTGGTTAGGTTTTCTGGAGATTGCTCTGACGTTGTCATGCAGCGCTCAGAGAAACGCCATGTGACGGGTGTTTGTAGTAAAACATCTGTCACCTGCTAAGCACATAGCCTGGCTTTGACAGCATTCAAACGTCAAAAACTATTGAATGCATATAATCTAAATCTATGGTTTACTGTATGACAGAACAGTAGTTGAGTAGTGCTGAATCAGCACTACTCAACATAATCACAAAGAGTACTATGAAAATCTCTCTACTGGGTTCCATGTCCTGAGACCTAAGAAGCCTCATTAAGTAAATTATGCTCCATAAGCACCTTTCTTTGCTTCTGACACTGTAATATATTTAATGCTATGGATTGGCATCAACTGACCAAACTACTTCCTGGATAAGTCAGCTAAAAATCATTTGACCTCTTTGGAATACTCATATTGTTTAGAGGGTATCGAGCTTTCTCCCCAGATCATTAAGTAAGGACCACATAAACATCAAACAAGATGGTGGAACTACAGCAAAAGTAACATCTCAACCTGGAGCAACGGATGAAGTGGTGATGGGAAACTGTCACTTTTTCATCTTTCAATCCAACACTCATCCCCTTGCACAAAGCAAGACATTTTATGTACATTATTGAACTTCCCATCACCACATTTGCTTAATTTCTTCAGGCTAAACTGAAGTAAGATGAATTTTTATCTACGCCAATCCAAGTGGCAAGAGGAGACGCAGTGTGCCGCCATCTCAAATCACTTGTTTGTTTTTCATGTTTGGAGGAAGTCGACACACACCACATGCTCAATGGGTCTCTGATCACTGACCATGTGGTGGTGAGGGTCTCATCCTACGTTGACTGAGGTCAAGAACACACTCAGATTATTTGACAGCCTTTACAGCTAAATAGATGCAGCTGCAGCGCTCAGTTCTCTACCAGACATGAAAAGGGAGATTGGTCAAAGTGTTTAGGTCTACATAGAACATTTCAGAGAAATAGTTTGTTTTATGAGTTTTCTGTATGTTTTATTTAAAAAAAAAAAAAGCATCTAAAGAATTAAAGGACTTTGCTCTTTATATAAACATTAAACGGAGCACTGGGTGTTTGGTCTACATGCTTGTGTCCTTGAGTATAAATAATATGTATTCAGAGGGAAGGCAACACTTTTGATGTTGTACCTTCACATTCATAACAGTCTTTTTAATATGATTTCAGACACTTCTATTTATTTTTATGCATGTATATTTGTAATACTTTTCCAAACAGCAGAAGCAAAACTTATAATCTCAAGCTCAATGTATAAAAAAAATAAAATAAAATAACTGAATCTGCATAAAGTCGAGGCAGGTTTCATATGCAAAGGTAATCAGAAACTTATTTACATGCGGCTCCACCTTGATCCCTCAGTGTACCAATTACAGAACAAGATGCGCATGTTGAAATCCTGCCAGCAATTCCCCTTTTTGAGATACTTGTTTGGACAGAATAAATGTATGATTCTTCAGGCAGGTAACAAGCAAGTGTTTGAAGACTGTCTGTCCGCCTTGCTGTAGTTTGTGTCTCACAAACAACCACGGTAATGATTTTGACCTGACCACACTTTAACTTGCTTAATCTTTAACACACACACGTTCACACATATTGTTTATCAGTTCTTGGGGATAGATTCGAAAGTGTTGAAACTGGGGAGCAGGAGGTCACTGGTGATCAAGCTGAAAGTGCATCATCTTCTAAATCCACACTCACACACACTTTCTTACATCTTAAAATGCAATTAGAAGTTCCTATGTAGTTTTGAACCAAAGGAAACTCTCTATACTCACCAATCATTTATTGAATAAAACTGGCTAATTGCTTGCTGAAACAAATTGTGAATCGCCTGGCAGCACTGTAATATATTTAATCATCTAGACCTGGTGGAAGACGATATGATGAATGACCAGCTGACATAACCCGCAGCAAACTTGTACTTTCAAAATATATGCAATAAAGTGGCCTATGGGTGTAAAATATATATTAGTTTTCTTAGTAAGTCTTATATTTGGCCTTGGACAGATAAATGACTACTAAAAGCTCCTTTGTGTCACTGATTCTGTGTCGCCATGTAGCTCGAACTGAAGGCTCAGATCTCATCAAAGACTGCGCTCACAACAGTGATGAAACAAATGTCACAGCTCTCCAGTGAAATCAGACTTTTTAATTACTCTTTTGGCCAAATGGATAAATAATTTCCCTGATCACAAATGCACAAAGCTCCTGTCAAAGTCGTTCTGAGTAAATGTTATCATCTGTCACCAAAGAGAGAAGTTGCCTGCAGCAAAGGCAAAAATGGAGACAAAATATGATCTCTCTACAAAAAGCCCGGGGCAGGCTGAAAACCGTGGAGAAGCACAGTTTCACACAAAGCTTAAATCAGGTTTATTAATACCAATAAGTGTCTTAGTCACACACATACATCTGCTGTCTTTCTTGAAATCATACATGTCATGATCAAGTTGATATCAATTTTAAGATGTATGCCACAGACTTGTGGCCTGATCTACAAAGATTTCAAATAAGGACAAATAAAGTTAACAATTGCATGACGTAAATCAGTGGCCGATCAAGGAACGCCGTCTCCTGTCAAATTGCTTCAGTGCAATACGCAGCTCAGTATGGCTTGTAGGTATTCCTGAAGTGAGTGCGACAAACGGAGAAGAGAAGAGCCCACCTGCATATAAATGCAGGTGGGTGTAGAACAGCTTGGACACTCAACATAGTGGTATCAGTACAACTATGTGGTGAATTTTCTTCAGCAAAGGTAAGGAACTCACCTTTCTGCTAAAATGCAATATTGTTTGCAAAGTTGCCACCTATTTAATAAAAATGTTCTCAGACCATTTACAGACTTTGTCACTTGGTGTAACGCAATCAGGTTCTGTTCATAGAAGATTGGAAACATAAACGGTCTGCTTCTGGAAGTCGTTTTCCCTCATTTGTGGCTTTCACACCTTCACTCCGTTCATCTCATGTCAACTTGAGTTAATGAAATCTCCCACTAATTTCTTTTGAAGAAACGCCTGCTGATACGAGGGAATTCAGGAATAGCATTGACCTAGAACAGGAATAAAGAGCCGAGTGGCAGGTATTACGGCAGGTGGGTTGTTGACAAATGCTAACTGACACTGAGAAATTTCCATAAAATCAATGAAGCAAAAGACACAAATTAAGAAAATTTATCTTGGTCTTTAAAGGGGAGATAAATATCTGCCCAAGTACTGACTGATATATAACTACCTACCAGAGGCTTAATGATTAAGTCCCTTTTAACATGAAAATTGGGAAGCTTCTGATCAATTTTGGCAGTAGTTTCATTTAATGTCCTGTTTGAACAGTAAAGAGATTTTTCTGGCCATGTATTTATTCCAACATTTTTCTGGATATAAAAGTAGTAGCTGCAGGAGTTACCTGCAGTAATTATCCTGTCTTTTTAGAGGAATGCTTTTTGCATGAATTTACCCCAAACACTTGCCGTTAACCATTGGACAGTGATTTGAAATCAGCTGACCCCGTTCCATTGTCAAGTTCAATAACTTTCTAACTATTCATGTTAATTCATCAAAATATCTGAGGATATTTAACAAAGTGCACACTGAAGGGATGTTTGAGATGATTGTTACTCTTGGCATTCAATGCCTGCACTATAAATGCCAATAGTGTTTTTTAAAAAAATTACAATTCTGTGTTAATGTAGCATTTTAGCAATTTTGCTTTTTATCCCCCATCTTACATTCAACACATGAAGCTGTTAAGTCTAATTGCGACGGAGGGCTACTATGATTGTGTTGTCTTACCAAAACAAATAAAACAAACGAGAACATTTAGTGCAAAAACATCTTGAGGAAAACGACAAATGCATGTTTAAAATAATTGGTCCCTTCACACATGAATACACGTTGCACCCATTCTGACCTCCATAATCTCCCAGATTCTGAAATCAGATGTGTAACATTTGGAGTAAATGTTTCCTGATTTTGGTTAGTTGGAATGTTTTTTTTTCATAACTTTCTACAATGTTAGAAGTTCACATAACCCACACAGGGACAAATGTGTTAAGTGTTGTGCTGTACCTTATGAAATAAATGGTATCATTAAAAAAAGAAGTTATGTTGAAATGGAATAGTAAAATGTGAAGATATTAATGCTTACGTGTACCTGGGTTTTCCAAACTGATAATCACCTCTAACACCAAAGTCGTTAGAAAGTGCCTTTAGGACTACAGATGTAATGCATTGCTGAAAAGGTGTGCATGAGCAACCGCCCACAAACCAAACACAGCAACACATTTCATGCTTTTCTTGCAACATTCGTGCAATGATTATATTAACACATTAATCTGTTTTATGCTAGGCAAGATTTCTAGCCTAGCATAAAACAGACATACTTCATTTTTCTGAGGTTTTGATTCTTGCCTGATCCTTTTGAGAAATGGGATTAAACTAAAAATACCTGTTTGCAACCTTTTGCTGATTAATTATTTTAGCCAAATAACCACAGACAGTATTTACTGAAAACATGTGAAACGTTCAATATAAAAACATTCCCATATATCTGCACAGATTTTCTTCGTTCCTGAAATGAACATCAGATCGTCTTTTTGGGCCGTTCATGTATTCCTTCTACTTGTAAATAAAAAAGGCAACAATTACTTAATTTTTAATTAACAGCTTTCACGAATCAAAGTCAGCTACGTGATATTTTGTACATGTTTATTACAAAACAGGTATTTAAAACCACTTCCTTTCAATTTTCAAGATATTTTTTCACACAGGTGCAGGTTCTTACCTACTTTGAGATCATTATCCTGCCCTGCAGTGACTCATTACGAATATTTTGTCAATCCTTTCAAAGTGAGTGGCTGACTCAGAGGCTTCCACAGTGTTTTTTTTTTTTTAAAGCCTCAAAGAGCTTTTTAGATCTCGGTATAATGACACCACACATTTCAATAACAAAGTGAACAGCAGACGCTAGATGTCAGATGAGCAAGATGGGCTTCTCTTGTCACTTTGAATTGGACGTTCTAACCTGTGGCACCTAATCAGAAATGCTTGATTCCAATTTATTGATTCTGATGGTGCGATAACATGTGCAGCTACTCTGTGGATTTATTTTCTGTATTTGAATTCGAGGCATGCAATTTCAGATTCAGCCTCGACACTCCAGGGCAAAACCTAATTAGCTTTTATCGAAATATGTGAACGTAAAACCCTAGGAGAGTGTGCGTTGTCATATCCCCGTTGAAAATGACTTATAAAGTTAGAAATTACATTTTTTTTTGTTTTCCCTTTCCCACGACTGACTTCTTTAACTGGAGCTGAACTCGAGTTTAACACCAAGTGGGCTGCAGGGTTATGTAATGTAGCACAGTGGATATTTACAGGAGCAGGCAACGGCTGCCGCGGTGGCTTAGGCGGTAATGATGGTGTGGAAGTGACAAGCCTGCACGGCCGTATAAGACCGAGATGGGGGAAAAAAGTAATTTCTGAAACATTATCTGCATCTACTGCTCTAGGAGTCGGTCATAATAGTCAAGAAAATTATTATTAGTAGCTACCTTGAATTGTTTAGCCAGGAAATTAGTTTTCACCGCAGAGTTTGAGACGGTCACGATTTTTTGTTTTACTGCTGTGTGGTTGCTAAAAGTTGGGTGTCTTCCACTTCTTTTCTTCTCCTGGCAGCAGCTAAAAATTTCTACATATTTTCCTGGGATTTGCTTGAATAGACGAACACACAGCCAATGCATAACTGTGGTGCGGAAGAAAAACAATACAGGATTTAAAATTTGTTTTGCAAATGACAAAATCCAAAAATTGCATCATGCATATGTATTCAGCTTCGAATAAGTCAACACTTTTTAGAACCATTTGCGTGTGATTAAACCAGCGCGTCTCCAGTAAGTTTCCATGTCTGCAGACCGAAACTGGTATCTATTCTTGTTTGCTAAAGAACTCGTGCTTAGTCAGAAAGAATTGAGAGCTTACATGTGAACATGAAATTCCAAGTACTGACAGATTCTCAAGTATACTTGGTTCTAGGCGCTTCTACTTGAACATGCTCTGATCCAAGCCATTCATTGTAGTTTGATGTCTTACTGTATCTGGTGAATTTCTGTCCCAGTCTCAAAGCCTTTTGTATAGCTCTTAAAATGTTTACTTGGAGGATTACTGTGCATCTATCGCAGCTCCAACCATCGTCTTAGTTCAGCTTCCTTTGTGTTGGCGTCTCTCCTTCAGTTTCACCACAGCTGAGCCTCGTCTCCTCTGATCAGCTCACCTGTTTCGTATGTCAGTTTCCAACCCAACCTCAGTGTCTGAGCTCCTGATTTCGTTGTTCATTACTGGATTCTTCCATTACTCTGCCTGATCTATATGACCTGCTCCATACTGTGATGCCCCTGTGTGTTTTTCTCTGCATTTACTTTTAAAGAAACTCTGTTCAGGCTCTGCAAACCACAACATGACATCTTCACAACAACTTTGCCTGACGTCTCTGTCTCTGCAGAGCCCACAGCGCGATGCTGTCAGTGCTGTGTTTTACCTTAGGAGGTTGTGTTCCAACTAATGTGCAGCAATCTAATTACTACAGTTGAAGTTGTATGTTTTCATATAACTTGTAAAAATATAACATTAAATCCGACCTTTCTGTTTTATTGTCTCTATTTGCCTAAATGCCCAAAAAAATTGAGAAATTTTCAAATCTCTCCTCAGATTAAGAGTTTTGCATGAATTCCTTCATAATATCAAGGAGTTGATATTTTACGTTTTCTTCAGCAAGTTTCTCGCATTAGTTTGCTGGAGCTTTGACCGATTCGTCTTGTCTTGAGGTTGGGTGAACTCTACTTCGTAACAGTGTGCCTTGTTAACCTTGAAAAATATGTGCATCTCCATCTGTGGAGTAAAACTAGGGAACAAATTAGACATTCAATTTAAACAATATAACATTCAGTTCAAATGCAAGAAACATGTTTTAAATAAGTTTTAGGATGAAGCCTGACGACAGTAGGTTGTAGTTTACTATACATTACTAGTAATGTGTGTGTGAATTTAGGTCTACACGTTGTTTTATCTCAAGAGGTTTTATTGTAATGTATACTTCTAGAATGATTCATGGTATAGTTTATAATTTCTTTTTTGTAATTGATTTTCATTTATTGGTATCCTTGGTATGATCATCTGGACAATCTTAAATTGTTAAGTGTGTGAAAAACGTCTGAGCCGAAAGACTTTCTGGTTCTCGGTCCATCATGGTTTATTCCTTGTGAAATGCCTTTCCCCATCTGCCCTCCCACCCCTGAGAAACCTTTGCCATTTACCGCAAAGTCAAAGGATAAGTACCCAAGTGGAGAGAAGTACAACTGAAGAGATTTTCTTTTAAAATAAAGAAAAAATCCTCAGCATGTTCTGCTGCTGTGACGAGATTCACAAGGGTGCTAATAAATCATTGCTGACTCTTAACCGCTTGCGAAGGAGCACATCTGCATAGAAAACTCTGGCGACTATCAAAATGAGTTTCCCCAAAGTAGTCAAGTGGGACACGTGCATTTAGATCCTCTGCGAGGATATCCATTTAGATTTCATGCTGTCTTCTCTCGCTGTTTTAAATTCTGTCATAAGGGCGATGACTTTAACTTCTGAGAATAGTCTGGAGGGCCGAAGGGGGGAAGAGAGGAATCACATTGAGTTGAAAGAAAACTGTGAACTAGGAGGAATACTAAGGATCTTGTCATCTCCACCCCTCACACCTAATATAAGACCAAGTGAAAGATCTTTCAAGTACATCTGTGGAGGCTGCAGCGGGCAAGCTAGGAGGAGGGATGTGGGGAAAAGAGGGAGAAATGCTGGGAAAGTGGGTAGACTCTTATTTTTAGTTCAGCAGGAGCAGCTTTTCAGAGAACTAAAAGTTATGTTTGACTGTGATTAGATTATTTCTTGTTGGAGGCTGTGCTGTCAGTCTGACTTTTGTCTCCCATTATGCTGTAATATCGGTGCCATAGTTCATTTCCCTACACAAAGATAATGAGCTGAAGCAGAGTGTCTCACCTGAGGAGCAACTGAAATCTTGCTGTGTGGGTTGCTATGTTGCCTCCTTTAATGCGTTTTAGAGTTCTTCCTGCGATCCTTGGCTATAAAAAAGGGGATAACGGCTGTTTTTCTGCTCTTTTCCAGCTTCAGTCAGCTCCTCCATGTTCTCCATGTAGCTTCGGTATTTTCTTTTTCCTTTACTGCTGAATTCAACAATGAACCAAACGACCCGCTCTTAACGACTCAAACACAGAACAAATTTCCGCCGCTCTCGTTTGCAGAGCGTACCTCTTTGCAGGTAGATTTCTGAGTTGGCTTCTGCTAATTATCTCCCCTTTCAAACAACCCCATCAACTAATGAGCGTCTTCCAGGCACAGCTGGAGCGAAATGTGGTTGACGCAGAGAAGAGTTCAATAGCACCGCTCAAGGCACCAAAAACAAACGGCAGAGCAGTGGCGAACAGGCATATGATGTGTAAACAGCTCTGCAGGCAAAATTAATGCTCTACAGTTCAGACTAATGCTGGATAATAAGGAGTTTGTGTTCCAATGACACAATTGTACTCTATTATGAATTAGCAAGCATATTTTCCAGATGAGTGCAATTATTTGAACAATATCAAAAGGATTTCTGTTGTAATTTTCCTGAGAAACTATACCCATTTTAAGCTTTTATTTAGGTACGTTGTTTACAACAGAGGCTTTGTTTATCTTCCATTTCTAGAGGAGAAACAGTATTGACTTGTGGAAAGCAGAAAGCCCTTACTACATCTACATGTTCTTTTATTTCTCATTATGGCTACCACAGTCCTGTCTCAATCACTGACTGTTTTAACACTCTGGGTTGTGGTGAGGGAACGGAGACACACAACAGCTGAATTTTTTATTTATTTACTTTTCCTAACTGAAGAGAAACCTGGTTCACAAAAATAAAACCGGCATATAACAAGCAGCAAATTGAAGACCTAAAGAATCAGTGGGAAAAGTGGAAAAGTTGCTGTTCGTCCAATCGGACTGAGCCTGAATGAAAAGGAAGGGTGCCACAGGTGGCGACTGGTTTTATTTTTATTTTTAAGAACATTAAAACAGTTTGTAGTTTTAAAACCAACTACTGTATATGCCAATTTGTGCTTTTTATATTAGAAAAAAGTCAAATAAAACACCAGTTTGTGGTTGCAACATGACAAATCCTGAAAATGTAGGGCATAAATACTTTGCAAGACACTGCATCTCATACAGAATACTCTTGTTTGTAGTTTAATTTTGTGGAAGTGGTTTAAACCTTACAGCTACTAGAAGGTTTAGACAGAATCCTTGCATGCAGGTGTGATGGTACTGCTGACAAACAAGTCTTGACCTTGCTTGGGTCTCCCACGTCAAACAGTTGGCACCATATTATAATAAGCCGTAACTCTGTGTTGATAGGCCGCCGTGATGCCTTTGACGAAACCCTGAGATATTTAATGAGTTGGGAAAACTCATGAAAACCTCGGCTTTGGCAGCTGTCAGTTTCCAACTTCAGCATGACACAAATCCGATTTCATTTCCTGCCGTATTCACAGTCCCTGTCCAAAGGTGTATATGCTTTTGCCATGCAAGCATTTATATATGAACCAATATGTATTTCACTCAGCTTTTGCAGACTGGAAGGCTGAAATATACAATGTTACAGATAGTCCACATTTCCCTCATTGAAATGCTGAGTTTGATGGAGGTTGTCCTTATTTTTCCCATAACATGATTAATCTATAATGTTACCTCAGGCTGTGTGTTTGGTAGTGCAAGCCTTGCTTCACCTCTTCAGGTGCAGACAGGTATTACTATTCCCTGCACATCTCTGCTTGACATGAATGGATTCTCAACATGTCTCAGGTTTAACCCTTCTCTAAATTGGTTTGGGGGAATTCATATAAAAACAACATCCAGGGTCGCCAAGGCATGCACACACCCTATAGTCCTTTCAAATGACAGACTGTGATGGTGTGATACAAGCACAAGCTTTAATTAAGCTATAAATTAACATACATCTGTTGCAACTGCAGAGCACTTTCCCTGGTCTCCTTCCTGCTAACACCACAGTTATTATAGGATTCATGTATGCCTACTGCTGCAGCAAATGGTCTAATTATGTTGACTATATCAGTACATTTGATTATGAGCTGCAGGCTCTGTCCAGTTCTTTTATTAGACCAAAGATCCAGGCAATTAAGTCATTTTGCTGTGGCTTTTTTTTTTCTCCATGGTACATATCTCATCATGATTCCATGTCCTTTAAGAGAACTACTGCACAGACAAAAAAATAGGAGGTAATTTCTTAAATCTAGGCTTATGCTATTGTGACTGATGTTGATCAGTTTGAACCAGCCATTAGGTCAAAAATGATGAGCCATTTTGTTGGGGGTCTCCACAGGAACCTCATCATTCTTTTCAGATTGCCATTTTGAGATTAAGACAGCAGTGATAGCGTGACCAAGAAATGCCAAGATGCTAAAATGATATTATTCACAACATCAGAAGGTTGTGCTAATGGCTTTAGTTCACATGAGAGAGAATATGTTCGGTCAATATTGGCCTTCTATCTTTAAACTAACTAGAGGAAGATAATGATAGTTTTGAACGTCATTCAAACCCAGACGAAGGAAATGGTCATGAAGGCAGCATTTTAAACGATATAATCTCCTGAATTTAAATGTAGTTGTGCATTCATAACGACATTCTGACTGTGTGATATAAAAACTCAATGGACTATAAGAAGTTGCTAAGTTTGACTTTCTAGATGTGTGTAGTGAAGGAACTCCTTAAGGAGAACATCAACAGCTCAAAAAAAGACTAATAAAGAGTTCCTGTGGTTTGAACCAAAAGGCCAGTCATTTGTGAAAAGATTGAAGATCCTTGACACAATCTTGACTGTGAAGATTGGGTCAAAATATAATAGATTTCTTAGGAAGACTTCTTGCTACTGCTTGATGCCCGTCGAGTTGGTGAGACAATCGCCTATAAAACATGGGAGGTAAATACATTTTCAATGCATTTACCAAGGATGTTTGGACAACCTTGTTCCCTTAATAAATTAAATCATTCTTTGTAAATACTCAATGTAGTTTTCAAAGATTGTTTTCTCTCTTGTATTAAAAATAGATCATCTGAACATTTTAAATATGATTAAAACCAATTTTCTGTCTTTTTTTTTTAGAAAATGTTTTTATTTTTAACAGCACTGTGATTGTGGCATGAGACTAAATTGAGAGCAGGGACTCATCCGAAGGAGCACCAAGACAATTATGGAGGAGTTGTAAGGGAATACAGACGTCTGCAGATGAGTCTAGTATTAAAACTGTCTTCTTTAATGGTTAGTAACACTTTCTTTTTTTTCCCCTCTGGCTTTCAAGCACCAGATGGGACAGTCTGACTTAATCTATATTGCTCTCCCTGTTACCCTGTCTGTCTTTTCCTCTCCATTGCTCATAGCTATAAACATACATGACTAGTCTGTGTAAAATTGCCTCCCATCTTTGCTGTCGTGACCAAACTGCCGTGGTCTCTGTGTCTCTATCTAGGCAGACATGAGACTGTGGTATGCTGATCCACACTGTAGTGCATGTGGAATTGCACACAGAAAGATGATGATTATTAAAGCATGGATACTGGGAGCTGCACGGGTTGGAATAAACTGCATAATAAACCCTCCAAAAAATCTCAAATATTTTACTGGAATCCACAAAAATATATTCTTGCTGTCATTTGGTATACACCCCTACTTATTAATGCATGAAGCTCACCTCCATGAGACATAAAACACGCTGTGCTATTCATTTAAATATCTGTCTATATGCAGATTATAAATAATAGAGAGCCTACATTAATTTTAACATACCTGATGCATTTGGTAATGATTACCGTGATAGAGATTCAACTTAAAGCATCCTCACCAAGTGGAAGCTAGGAACTGGAAGCAAAGTTATTTTAATCACTTTTAGTGCCATATTTAGAAAATTGTTTAATATAGTACGTTTAATAAAACATCAAACTTCTTAGGTATTCCTTATATATACAAAGCAAAAGATATGAAAAGACTCTCAATTGAGATTTAATACAAAAACAAGACTTTATAGCTCTCTACATGCATGTCTTCTCAATATAGCAAGATGAAGGGAAAAGGGCAAATTTGCATTAGGAACAAAAACTTCAAGGAATAAGGATTATTTTTGGGGCCTGTGTGAAGTTAGGCCACTTTCTAAAAATGAATAATTCACTGAAGAAATGTTTTCATCATGTTGCTTCATACATGAGTGAAATTAAGGGATTTTTATATCCTCCTTTGGGATGTTTTGAATTTTTTATGCTGTTTTGGACGCCGTTGAAAAGCTAAACCTCAAGGTTAAATCTACTGTGTTACGAAAATGATAAGAAATCAAAACACTTTCATTATATTTTACCCGAGTCGACGTACGGCTGGGATGAATTAAATATTGACAAAAATGTGTCGTCCTTCTTTAGCTGTTTAGGATAATCGGCTATCACTGTGAGCTTATTTCATCACAAAATGTATTTTGTACCGTTTGACAGAGATAATGGTGAAACAATTATTTTATTAAAACAAATGCATCATCTAAAACAACCACTAGGGGCAGCGCTTGAGCTTTTAAAAAATATAAGTTATTTGGATGTTACTGCTTTATAAATGAAGAAACTTTCATTTTATATAATGATTTATTCTCTTGTGGCTTAAAATCCTCTCTAGAACAAATGTTTCAGGGATGATTCTTGCGGAGATGGAAAAAGTGCCACAGAAGAAAAAGAGAGTGAATTGTAAACCACTTCAAGTTAGAAGCAAATTATTGAGTCACTTATTTAAAAGTTACAAATAACAGTAAAAAGAAAAATAAACTCACATGTTTCGTTCACAGGAAGCATTCATGTGTCCTGTTCATTCTATTCCACTTTTTATTCCATTGACATGCAGACACAATGGGTTTATTTTTAGAAATGTAAAGTCAATGGATGAGCCGAAGACAGTTCATCTCAGCATAACTGTTCTGAAGTGCACTTTTGGTGCCAATTAACTAATCAGATGTTGCCGTTTATTTGATGGGCCACCTTGACAGTTTAATTATTCGAGGCTGTACTTTGGCGCATGAACTTTGATATAGCATTGATAGCAACATAACTGGAAAAAATAAAATAAAAAAATAAATAAAAATCACGTTTGACAATGTATGTATTCCCCTAATATGTCACCCTGAAAAGGCAAATCACCGGATCTATGAGGACACCGGAATCATCATGCCATTTAAGGAGTGAAATCATTTATGGATACATATGAATTATATCCAGTTATTCCCAGTTTTAATTAAATTATAAGCATCTATAGATAATTGTTTTTATTTTATTTTGTTTAAAACAGGCTGGCAGTTTTGGCACTTGATAGAGGAGCTTAGACTGTGGCCTGTCCAATAGATTGTGATGTCTGAATGATTAATAAACTGAACAACACGTCCACTCCAGACCAATCAACTAGACCTTAGAAAACGTGTAAGTAGGAGCACTTAGTATCCATTTAGCCCAGTTGGATAAGAGGCCTGAGCTAGTAACCAAGATACTAACAAAGGATGTGACCTTGGTTCACAACGGGCTTCCTCTATAGGATCATTTAAGTTGACAAACATGTTGGTAGTAAAATGTAAACACGGTCTACTGTGCCTAAAATGGATATGGGAAAAATTGGTTCAATCTGTGTAACATGTTAAGTACTCTGGTATAAGTCCCACTTTATTTTCAGAGCTTTTCTGGCTCAAACCCATCAAGACTGTTAACACAGGGCTATTAGATAATGGTCAGTCCCATATGGGAGCCATTGATTAACCCATTTCCTGCCAATATTTTTAATGTTGGCTGGGAACAGGGAAATGTCGTCCATCATACACTCCAGAGCACAATAACCCCTTATTACTACAAATACTCAAAAAAGTATTAGAAATGTCATATTTAATCATATTTTTATCAAATTATTAACACATTTGAATAAACACAGATGCAAATATATAATCAAGCATATTTATTGTCAATTTTATTTCTAAACTGACATGTAGAAATAGTTATTCCTTTATTGCTTAGTGGCACAGTTGGACTTCCATAGATGCATCTGTTGGCTCTCTGTTCTCCCACTGTTCAGAACTGAAGGCGCTGTCCAGCTCGCTGGTGGTGCTGAAAGTTTCTGCTCTGTGCCCACGACTGACTTAACCAAACAATTAAGAGATATTTCCGTTTTTTTTATGACATCCACGAGAAATATCCTTTAATTGTAAGATTATGCCCATCGAGAAAGTCCGACTTCTCCCTCTTCTTAGCCGGTTTGTACACGCAGAGGTGCATTTGTTGGATAAGTGGTGCCCAGATGCAGATTTACAAGCAAATGTAACGCACAAACAAAGCGATCCCACGATTAAAAGACAAAGTGTGGCGTGAATCCATTTCGCGGACATAGTTGTGTTCCCTTTTGCTTTAATAATACTCCGGTTAACTCCGGCAGCCTGCTCCCCGGTACACTCCGTCGTTTCTGGCTTGTGTCACGTCTCGCCTCTCATCCATCAGCTACCGCCGAGGACGGATCGCGGCATGGAAATCCGTTTTTTTTCTTTTTCCCCCTCTCCTCAAGACACACCAGCTGCGCTCCGCCGTTCCGCTTCGATCCTTCACGTCTCAGCCGAGGAAAAACCACAAAGCGCACACTTCTCTCTCAAAAGTGAACTGTTTCCTCCACTTTTCACCTCTTTTGCAACATCTGTGTCGGATTTGGGCTCTCCAGTCAGAAATTCTCGTCTTTGTTTTTTTTTTTTTTTTTTTTTTTTTTTTTTCGCCTTCCGCCGGTCACAACCTCCGGCTCTTTTTTATTTATTTTTTTGTATTACTATTATTATTATTATAATTATCGGCTCTCTGCGCGTCTTTCTCCGGCGAGTCCAAATCATTTCTCCTCGGCTCGCCAGGACGGCGGCAGAGTCGTGAAGTCTCCGCAATCACGTGATTGAGACAGAATTGAAGAGCGTCTTTTTTTTTTCTTCTTCTCTATCTCTCCTTGGTGTGTGTGCGTGTGTGTGTGTGTGTGTGTATGTGAACCTCTATCCGTGTGTAGTTAGAGGGGTGTCCCTCCTCCGTGTTTTTTCTCTTTTTTTCAGCTGCTTGCCATGCTTTAGACGCCGGAGCGCCGGGAGAGAGAAGCGGGAGTGAGAGAGGTGCGCCGGGTCTCTCCCTCGCCGGGCTGTACCTGTTTCCTCAGTCCTATATCGGGTCCCTGTCGGTTTCTCCTCGTCCTTTATGCCCACCTTCACGCGGTTGACCTGATTGTGTTGGCTTAGAGAAAAAGGAGAAAAAAAAAAACTTAGAAGGAAAGCATTTTTTTCTTTCTTTTTTTTCTTCTTTTTTTATTTTTTCCTTTAGATTTCACACCTCTCTGTTCTGAAGCGAAAAGGACCGCCGTGGGTTTTATTATTATTTTTTTTTTATATATCTACTGATTGTATTTTTCTTCTCCGGGGGTGTCGCTCCGTTTTGGACAGTGCAGGACAGTCGAGTTAAAAGCTTGGATGAGACGCCTCGCTGAAACACCGAGATGGAGTTGCTGCTGATCTGCTTTTCCTTTTGGATATTGCACTGCAATCCAACCAATGCGGACTCAATCATTCACATCGGTAAGCGTCCGAGGAAACGTGATGCTCTTAGAGGAATAAAAAAAGCTCAGCCGACACATGAGATTGTAGTCAGACGGCGTAATAAACAGTCTAACCAGATCGCCTCCTGCTTTTAACACCATCAGACCTGGTAAAAAGTTTTGGCTTTTTTTTCTCCCTCTCCTCTAAATGCCAAACATTTAGTCATGGCTATATTCTTTCTGCCCACTATCTCTTGTTTTTCCTGCAGGTATCATCTCTGCATTTTCCCTGGCTTCAGATCAAAAGCCATAATAAGCACATTCGGCCCCATAAATTGCGCTCCGTCTGCATTCAAAACACGGATTACAGTGAGACGCGTTTTAATTAAAGCTTTGAAGAGCTTGACGTCCATAAGCCAACATACTCAGGGGTTTCTTCTTCTTCCTCTTCTGATTTTTTTTTCTTTTTTTCGGCCACATCTTGTGCAGCCCACAAGCTTCAACTTTCACCCAAACGTGACTGCAATGTCAAATAACAAGAGAGAGAGAGAGAGAGAGAGAGAGACAGAGAGAGAGAGAGAGAGAGATGGAGAGAAAGAGGTGGGGGACGTCAGCGGAGTTTTAGAGATGCAAAAGGGCATAGAGCCTCTTTGTACTCCAACTTCAAACCAGGGGTATGCAGAGATGGAGGCATCCTCTATCAGAGGATGTTCAAAACAGATTCTCTTCAAACATGGCATTAGGCTTTTTTTAAATCCAAACAAATCATTTGCATTAAATATTTGCATCCCCCTCCCCCCACCTTGTCCTTATCAGATCACAGCGACTGGCCTTGTAATCCCTGATAAAAATGTCAATGTCACTGTGTTCAGATTTCCGTTCTGTCGCTGCTGCTGCTGCTGCTGCTGCTGCTGCTCACAGTTTACTGCAACAGTCTGGCAAGCAGCAGGTGCTCAGTCACTGGCTTAATACAGCAGTGGGACTCCATCCAGATGATGTTGGCTGATGCTTCGCATAGCGTTATAGGGTACCCCAATTATATCTCCTGAATTCCCCCTCACAGCGATATGCGTGTGCACTTTTTCCGTCGCCGGCCGATGCCATTTTGATCAACAGAGGAGGAGCAGAGGCGGTTTAGAAGCAGCGTGCCTCCTGCATGCAAACCTATAATGCTCAGGAGGTCGTGTGCATTAGATCTGAACATTTGCTGCTGCGGATAATAGACTCAGCACATCAAATGTTGCAGTCTTCACCTGTGGCAGACGGGTCTCAAACTAGATGCTGGAGATTAAATATGGTCGTGTCATTCTGATGAATGGTATCAACAGGTCTGTGAATGATCTGGGATTACATTCTGTAGCCCGACCTGGCATGGACCAGTGAAGGTGTGCTGTGGTGTGTGGTGCCCAGATGAGCAGCGGCTCGTTCCAGTCGAGACACCCTGACCTGTCTGCGGCCCCCATATGCAACAGCGGTGATGCACTCTGTTTTCTGAAACCTTTATATCAGAAGCAGTGTGAACTTCTGCAGCAGTTTGAGCTGCTTTGGTTCATTTGTTCAGACACCAAGTGCCTCAATGAGCCTTAGCCTTGACTCTGTTGCCGGATCATCACTGTTCATTTATTTTACCTCATCTGGCAGATGGAATACCCTACAAGGTTGATCAAGGTGTCTTGAGCAAGTGGCTTTCCCATTTTTCTTTAAAGTCGTCAACTTTGAGGAAGTGTTGTTTACTTGGTGCCTCACCTGTTACTCACTAGTAGGTGCAATGCTGAAGAGACGATTGCTGTTAATTCATTCTCAACTCAGTGGTCATAATGCTATGTGTGAAAAGTGCAAGTCTACTTCTCGCGCATGTCCGAGCTCCAACATGTTGTTCCTTCTTTGCACATTTCTTACATGACTCCTCGTTTCCTACCAACAGGTGCCATATTCGAGGAAAATGCTGTCAAAGACGATGAGATTTTCCAACTCGCCATCTCAGACCTGAGTTTAAATGATGACATCCTGCAGAGTGAGAAAATCACCCACTCTGTGAAACTTATCGAGCCTAACAACCCATTCCAGGCTGTGCAGGAAGGTAAGACGCCATCCCAATTCCCCAGCAGCGATGTTTCTAATTGGTCTTGGTGACTTTTCTGATGGCTCGGTGGCATCTTAAGAAGGTGGTCTTTGTCTAAATAAGTCTTGTGGTAATCCTGCATCAAGTCTGTTTTATCTTCTTGCTAAAAGTGTCAAATTTTATTGTATCATGAGTCAGAAAACAAATTAATGGGGGCATCAGGGAGCCAAGAGATGATAACCCAAGGGTCTGGAAGTGTTAGGGGAATGTTGCCAAGCAAAGGTGTCTTCTGTGGTTGAAAAGCTAGGTGGAAGCATTGAGTTGGAGCACAGCAGCATGAAGATAAGATGAGGAGCTAAAAAAAGATGTTTGAAGATGATCAAATGTTGCTCCAGCACTATGCCACTGAAAATAAGAGGAAAGCATCGCTGGCTTGCTGTGCTTCTTTGAATAATGAGTGTCACTGACTTGTTCGCTTCCACAATTACGTTGATTTTCATTTTTTTTCTCTATCTATTTT
The DNA here is from genome assembly GCA_033032245.1 of Poecilia picta. Classification (NCBI taxonomy): domain Eukaryota; kingdom Metazoa; phylum Chordata; class Actinopteri; order Cyprinodontiformes; family Poeciliidae; genus Poecilia; species Poecilia picta. Next base: position 20,918,917 of record CM065367.1, on the reverse strand, counting down.
TTTGCTGGAGATATTTTATCTGTCTCATTTGGTTTAGACATTCTGTTTGACTGCACACACACACACGCAGACACACACACACACACACACACACACACACCACACACACACAAAAATCCTATCAGTTTTTCATCAGGTTCTGCCAAGGTCATCCTTCTCAAACATTAAACAATGGTCCTGTTGACAGAAAAAAAAGTAATTAAAAAATCTTCCACTAAAATGAACCATTAAGACTTTAATAGGTTCTCAGGGACCTTCAAAAACTGTTTATGTCCCCTACTCTTCCTCACGCAGTCTGTACTTTTGTTCCCTGTTGCACAAAGGTCTTGATGACTCATTGCTATTCACAATACTCCCGACAAGCACAAAATCTGATGATGTGTCTCGGCTTCTGCTATAATTATCGTTGTCATTGTCTTTTAGCTCTGCTGTTAACAATGACAGTGATATCTGGTGTTCTTATTCACATGTTCTTTGGTGAGCCTAGTAGACGTTAACTTGATTTGTTTGAACAGCGTACATAGTTTGTCGCGTCTGTTTCCAGGTCTGTATTTGAGAAATATTTAAAAGTTTGTGAATAAAACAAAAATAAAAGTGGGCATGAGCAAAAGTGACCAAAGAGTGAAAACGTTGTAATTAAGTCTTAGCTTTATGCAGCACCTGGTTGTCAAAGGAAAACGGTGGCGAAAGGGAATCCTCCAGCTCTTATGTGACGACATAATGTGATAATTTATGTCCTGATTTGTCCAGTAAGGTTGAGGGAGTTTGTGGGAATATTGTCTTAGATCAGTAGCTTGGAGATCTAATGAATTGGCACCTAATATGATTTAAAACCCTTATGGTCCCCAAGTCTGCCTGAAATTTACCACAGTGGCAAATCATTATTGCTCTGGTGTGTCCCAGCCAACAAGAATAACTTACATTAATGTGCCATAGAACGAGAGACTTTCTTTTCTACACATATTCGGTCCCTGTTTTAGTCACGAAGACTTAATACAGCAATGGAATAGTCAAAAGTCGTATCTCACATCACCATATGTAAATCTGTCTGCAGCTCTCACATCAATATTCTCACACTCAGACAGAGAGGAAAGAAGTAAAGTTGCTGCTGCAGCTAATTACTGGAGGTAAATTTGCGGAAAGTTCATTTGGAGAAGGAGCTTATTGATTCATCTTAATACAGCCTGCAGAAATCAACAGATGGGTTGGGTTCAAAAGAGAACATAAGCAAAACAAGACAGGCAAAATTGTGATTTGTGTTGCCTAAAATACTTTGTGCTCAAGCAACTACACTCGCAATCATATTAATGGATCAGCTACTGACTGTGCTACCTAAGACAAGCGAACACTTTTTATCATTGCTGTTTGCTTTTTTTTTTTTTAAAAAAAAAAAAAAAACAACTTCACTTCCATCCAGTGATTGAACATCCTTTTGTCAGCCTTGATTGGATATCATTTAACACGCTTAATTATTGTTTACAGCTCTGCCCCTGAAAATCAAATATTCACAGACGCAAGTGTTTTGGAGGGAGAGGGGATAAGAAGTGTGTGTCTGCTTGTGTGTGCTTGAGGGTCTGCCTCGGTTTCCAGAGAGCGTGGGGAATAATGTGCAGTCGATGATGTGAGGATCGATGGGTGGCCTCAAATTCTTGCACCAGAGGCAAGACGGGCTGGAGAGTGTTGAGTGACAACGGGGATAAGTTAACCTTTTTGCTATGCTCTTTTGTTCGCGGCCGTCCCACTGTGAGCAGCAGTCAGGATCTTGCTACAGAATGAAGGAGGAAGGAAGAAGGAGAGGATGGACATGAGCACGCTGGGGAGGGAGGGAGGTTGTGGAGAGTGGAGGGGAATGAGGATGAGATGTGCAGAAGTAGAAGATGCAGGATGTGAAATGAAAGTGAGCAAATTGGATTAAGGATAGGAGGAGTAAAGAGAGAAGTAAAAGAGATGAATTAGGAATGTTTTACAAAATCCATGTTACATGGCTGCAAAATTGTTTCACTTCCTGGCTACGAATCTTCAATTCATTCCCTTTCTCATTCTGTTTTTGTCAACATACCATTAGTATTGTTCATCAGCAGTAGATAATCCACCATTTACCCTTTTGAAAATGCCAGCTATTCTCGTAGAATTTAAAATGTAGTAATTTAAAGAAAAGGCTGAGGCAGTTTGAAGTTAGGCTCATCACTGTGACAGCAGAAGCATAAAGCTTAGAGTGACTTTTATTTTTTAAGTATGGCACAGATATTGCAGAAACCTTGATGTTGATCTGACAACTTTTAGTCTTTTCACAGACTCTGAACCCAACGTAATTGAGCTTGAACAAATTTTCGAAGTTGAATGTCTAAAAATTATTTTTATAGATATGTGAAGTGTATTTGCAAAAAAGTATGCAATTAAAGCTACGTTCCTTGCACCAGATGCACATTATGAAAGCTGTCACTAAAACCCATGAAAAGTATCTGTATTGTAGAACAACATGAAAAATTCCAAGTGCTTTGCAAGGCGTGATTGTAAAAACGTAAAAGAAATTACTTTTCAGAGTACAACCCTACACTGCTTCACAGAAGCTAAAAACACAAAAAGAAACAAAATGAGACAAATTATGTGTCTAAAAACAAATGATTCATAACACAAAACACAGCACGAAACAAGAAAACTGATCAAACCAAGTCCTCACTGATTACTTACCTGTCAAAAGAAATAAAAAAAGTGGTTTTAACGACAATTTGAAGATGCGGGCAACACAATTTGCAATTGTGGCTGCTGTTCTAAAATAAGTCTGGCATGCCTTAACCAGATGACTCCCAGATTACAAACAAATATATTAAAATTGGTTCCTGATGTCAGTCTGGGCAGAATCACATTGGGCTAGAAAAGTGGTGATTAAATTTCTTAATTGGATTGAGAAATATCAAGGTAATCAGTGCAGAGTGGCTAAATTGGGTTTTACCTGGCGCCTCTTTCTCATGTTCTTCAGTTGCATCCTCTACTGAATAGATGTGGCCAAGTTCTGTCTCGCTTGAATGGGACATAATCCAGACATGGAGATAAACCGTGAATGATCACTCAAGGTCTGTCCACACCAGACTTTGAAGATTACAAATATGTTTTGCTTAAAAATCAGGATAATAGTTTAAGTATGACGGTGAGCATTTACACATTTTCATCTTTAAAAAAAAAGTAGCGGGAGTAAAAAAAAATCTACTTTCCTATCGGTAACACCTGTCCTCTCTGTAGATGAGATAACATATAGGATTTTTTTTTCTGCTGGCACATGGTAACATTTAATGCAGCAAGGCATATGGGTCACCATGACAACAAGGTATTTAAACTGTAAACTATCGTGCGAATATGACAAGAGCTTTGTGATATACATCCACACTTTTAAATTTTTCTTTTTTTTTTTTTACCTTCTTCAAAGCCACTAACTCGTCTTCTTTGTATTTTCCTGTCACGTTCTTAACCCTGATCCATCATTCTGCTATCAGCTGGTGCAAAAGCTTACTGAACTGCTTGGAGTATTTTTATTTTTTTTTTTAATGAACTGTTCCACCCTGCCATAAATTCGACTGCAAGAAAAACTCGAATCTAAAAAAAGATCATGAGCATAAGTGAATGGGAGGGGCGGGGTAACCAAAAAAAAAAAAAGAACAGTAGTGAGGCGGTGAGGAAAATCTGCTCGGAGTCATTGCAGTGTCATCCTTGCCCTTACTTGGCTTCCTTTGTCCTTGTGATAGTGCAACATGTATTAATGAGCGTGTCACACAGGCACCATGCACAGAAAAAACACTAACCTACTCAGTCCGCCCACGTTCTTATCTTTTGGAGATGACAGCTCAAGACTGGCTAAATATACCGTCTGACCACACGTACTTGCGCATAAAGGCTCCTATTTATGGCATATTCTTCTCCCAGATGCAGGGGATAAAAGTGTCCATTTTTTTAACATCACCAGCAACAACTCTGAGGAATTTGGCTCTAGTGAGTATCAATGCTGTTATGAGTTCTGAATTTTTTCATCAGCTGCTGTCAGGAGGGGGAAAAAGGAAAACATTGGATTTAAAGCGGTGGTGGAAATGATAAAATGGGCAGAACGTCATTTTCTGTGAGAGCTGAGTCAAATGTGATAATGTGGCTTCTTAGAATGTCCCTAAAATGTGACATGAAATCAAGATAATGTAATCTGCTGTAATATTGAAAACAATATGCTCTTGTGAGATCTAAACTGAAAAGATTGAAACTAAAAGAAAAAAGGTTTTCTTTGAGGGTTCAGCTACAACATTTTCCTCAGATTGTTGACTTTTCGAACAGTTCAAGACTCCAGTTGTTTTGTGTTTTTTCATCTCTGGAGGATGTTTTTTTCTTTTTCAAGTTTCTTTGGTCATTGGCTCCGTTTTCAGTTTAGCTTCAACACTTGTTCGTTTTCAGAAAATAATTTCTAGTTGGTTACCAAGTGGTGCATCTGTATTGGCTGGTCAGACTTGTCATAAAATCACACATTTTCTTTTTTTAATTTCCTTTTTAACAAACTAAAACATAGTAGTTTTTTGAGCACCGATAAGGGGATTCCTGCTACCATTGCCACACTTACTGCATGATGAATCTGACTTGAAGACTAATTTGAGAAAGGTTTACTGCATTGGGTAGATTTCCATTTGTCATGTTAACTTGAACATTTGACAGAAAACAACAAATATGAACCAAGATGAGGGATTTAATAAGATTTTGCAATAATAAAACCTGGTGTATATTTCTCTATCTAGTTGCTGATTACCCAGTTTGGCATAGGGATAAATTAAAGGACTGTTTCACAGATTTTGTTTTGAAAGGAATCAGAACTGCACCTGCTCATTTCCTGTTCAAAATTTACAATTCTTTTGGTCAAATCTGGCAACCCCAAAATGGTTGAATTTTTTTATTTTACTTTTTTTTTCACCTTGGATTGAGATAAACGCGAAAACAGAAATATATCAATAAATCAAACCTGGATTGAATAATCACACACTGATTATTTAAAATAGTTTCTAACTTGTCAACTTTTCACTTTATTTGATGAAACATAAACTAAAAACGTACGTACTACCCTAACACTGAACAGCTCTTACCAATACATAAGCATTGCATATTTAATGTTAAAATTCTTACATGCTTAAATAAAAACTTTATAGATACCCCCCCTGTCTGATCCTCAAATATCAGACTCATGACCCAAAGTGCTGCATTTAGACCATTATATGATCAGCCAGTGAAGCTAGAAATAGAACCAGCAAGGGAGGGCGAGTTGAAACCAATCCAATTGCATGACATGCGTTACACAGGGGCTTTAAGTATCTGCACAAATGGCCTTCAATCTACTAAAAACAACCTTTGTGGCAAGGGTTTTAAAATCTATTTTTGCCCCCATCTATTTTTTTTAAAAAGCTCCTGCAGGTTTTCCTTGCATTTGAAACAAAACAGTAAAACAGGTAGAAAAATATTCCCACCCGGCTCCAGCTAAGGGCTTCCTGGACCTGCAGCATGCGGTGAATCGCTGAGTGCTCTGCCCCACTGAGTCCTCTTCCAAAGCCACGCCACCAGTGACGGACAATTTCCTTTGACCCCTGCCAAGGTAATGTCAAGGAGGATTTAATTTTTCTGCCCTTTAGACCCCTGAAAGCCAATAGTCTTTTGAGGAGCACAAAGTGCAGTCCTCCTTTTTCTTTTTTTTTCTCTTTTCTCCAGCTCTCTTTCTGAATCAATTTGTAATGGAAAGAAACGCTGAAATAATGGTTCCCTTGAAGGATTTGGCATGCATAATATAATCTCCTCCATCTGATCTTCTGTTTAGGACAACTCATTACTCGCTGAGCTCTGTATCTGATATAATGCTGCCCTTTCACTATTATTGTCCCAGTGAAAAGAATAATGCTGTGTAAATCTCATTAATGGATTTGTTTGTCTTTTCATGTCTCTCTACTAGCTCTACACACACGGAGGATGATCAGGTCATTTACCAGGCCCTGTTAATTACCCAGCTGTAGTTTTAATACGTCATAAGCTCTTCACTGGACTGCGTAAAGGCTACATAGTACCTTAATCTGCTTAGTAATGTTATAGCAGAAGTGTTGCTTTTATTTAATCCGTTCACAGCAGAAGTGTTTGCACGGAATGATGTAGGGTCAGACTTTATCACTGTAAAGATCTGCTAAAATTTTGTATATTATGGCTCAGAACGTCTCAATAGAAATCTAGTTTTACTTTGTATCATATTTTGTTACACTACACCAGAATTTTTTTAAGTATCTCATCTGGGTTTTTGGTAACACTTTATTTGAAGTGTTCATAAACAAACATGGAGTTTTCATGAATGTTCAACACTGTTGCCATGAAGTGTCATTCAGTAAATAATGACACTTTTAATGTAAATTTGCATTAAAAGTGTTAACTTAGCATCATTTGGTAAATTATGACTTTTTTTTAATGCAAAGTTGTTAAAACTTGCATTAAAAGCCAATTAAAAGAGTCAGCTTTGCATTAAGAGTCATGATCTACCGAATGACACTTCATGACAACAGTCATAAACATTCATGAAGCCTCCTTCATGTCTTCATGACCGTTATGTCATGTTTATGACAGTGTAATGTCAGTCTTATGCACACCCCTTCAAATAAAGTGTTACTGGATTTTTTTTTTTTTTTGTGATTCACCAAATAACATTTAAACCATGTGGAGCAAAACATCTGGAAGAAAAGGCGCTCTGATCAGATGAAGTTGGAATTGCTGTTGGTAGATGGAAAGTAGCATGGTGCAACATCTAAATGTGGCAGTGGCAGCATCCTGATGTTCAGTTTTATTGTTTTAAGATAAATATGGAGGCATTGCTGGAATAGGAGGCAGCCAAAGACTTTTTCTAAGCGTGCAGTAAGAGCTGTAATGTGGTGGTTTGGGTCAACGCATATTTATTTGGTTTAAAGAACTCAGTCAGAGTCAGGACCTAAATCCAACTGAGATCAATTGTTTGTTTTAGCCTTTTGTCTGAACAGCTTGTCTCCAGTAAGAGAAAATGTTTCCAAGTAAGTTCAAAACATCAGATTTATCCTCTTACCGTCAACAAGATCCCAAAGTTGACAGCAAAAGTGGCAAAGAAGTTTAAATGACTTGGTAAAATTGTCGACATTTTAAACTGTCACCCATAGACTTGCATAAATAAACATTTGTTTAGTTTTCATATCTAAAATATGGACTGTGATTTTTGATTACAAAATTTCACATGATATTGAGTCATCCTGAAAGATCTGAGCCTCTGACTAGAGTCGCATATGCCAACAATCCTGTGCATTCGCTTTATTGATATACGCAGCAATAAAGAATATATGATTTAAGAAGCCTGGATGGTGCACTGTTTCATTTAATACGTTTGCACGAGAGCTCTGTTTATTGCCGAGATATATTGGTTCTCTCCCCATTTCTCGCTGTTTATTATTGATATTGATGTTTTTTTTGTTCTTTACAATAACGCAGAAGGTTTGTAAAGAAAACACTCTTGTTGCACAGGCTGTGTGTTACTCCCATAACACTTGTCAGAGCAGTTCCACAGATGACACACAAGTGCGCCATTATACTAGTTACATTCACGCCATGCGACAAGGATGACTCAGGGGGGGAACCTTCATAATTTGCAGGCCAGTGTAATAACTACAAAAATATACATTCCTGAGGCTTTTTACTCCGATTAGCTGGAGTCAGTCATGTCCAAGCAGCTGACACACACAGAAAAAGAGAGAGAGAGCGGAATAAGGAAGAGAAGTGAAACATAAAGGTCAGGGCTTAAAGGCTGGATCTGTTTCGTAGGTTTTCAGATTTTCTGCTTGGAGCTGTACAGGATCCGCTGTCAGTACTTCTCTGCAGTGTAGAGACACCTCTGTGTCACTTTGTCTCATCATCTCCAACAGATGTCTCATTTTGCTTCCCTTCGACTCTCCTTGAAGGGAACTCAAATAAATGTCTAAAATAAAAAAGAAAAAGAAGAAGAGGAGGAAAAGACTGAAGTTTTTCAACCAAACATTAACTTTAGGATTAGATGATTTGTTAATTACAGGAAATGTGTAATTTGCTTTAAATGCCACTTCTGATTCGTATCACTGAAAAAATTATGTGCAAGATGCTAAATGTCACCGCGCGCTGTGATTTAACAATTAGGAAATACTATTCAGTGGTATTTTTTATTTTTGTTTATTTTTTGGTGACCAGAGATTCCAATGGCATTTGAGTTAAAAGGGGTTCAAAATGATGCGCTTTGAGTTTGATTCCCAACTCAAGATGGTATCAGCTGAGGATGGAGAAGTTGAATCAAATGGCGGTGATCCTCATCAGAACATTTGCTGGTGTCAATTTGTTTATATTCCTGCTTGAAACTTACCGTCTTATTGGTTTTCTGCTCATTTCCCACTGTTGCAAAGTGCGTAAATGCTGTATTTTTGTATTATCTTAAATATTTATGTGAATTGCTAATGCTTTGACACTGAGAGCTTTATGACCTCTGAGCACTTGAGCTCACCCAGATAACTTTTCTCCCTCTGACTGCCAAATGATGGGATTGATTTCTTTCTTCTCCCCTCTGGTGTTGCCTGGATTGATGGCAACGTTACAGAAGCAGAAGCAAAATGGCAACAGTGAATAGGTGGTAGGAGTTCATCCTGCAATCGACACTTAACTGGCCTTACCTTCTGGTAGTGGTCAGAGGTCAGCGGCGCTGATTGCACGGCCGCCTTGTTCTTGAGCTTAAATTTTAATGAGTAACTCCCTCTGTTTACAACTGAAAACATCTTGAGTAGAGGATTGAACACAGCACAGGAAACAAACGCATACAAAGGATGTCATTTTAAAAATAAAAGTTGGTGTTTCAAAATAAAGCAGCAGCATATACACTGCATGGCTCATTTTCTGCTGCTCAAGTGCTTTTCTGCAGACGTACACGAATACCTAAAAAAAAACCCACAATAAAATATAATTCGATGTGTTGCAACAACTTTGATCAGTTGCCTAAAACACTCGGTGAGGTTGCCAGATATGCACATTTCAGTGCTTGTTTTTAGGAGGGCAGATTTAATCATAAACAAATGCTAAACCAAATGTTTCACACTTATCTGACATGAGCTTGGTTCCATCCGTTCCTTGGACTGAAGCTCATGCAGACTACCAGCCCATCAAGAAGCTTCAAAGAGTCCCCGCAGACAGCGTGAGGTCACTGCGCTGCAGTTATTCGGTTTCCCTCTTCTTTGATGCAATCGGAATTACTACATTGCTCTAATTACAGACAGTGACAGTCATGTTGTGCCTTTGTTAGTTTATGTATTCATTACATTCCCCATGTTGCCTCTCCGGCAGACTGCTGAAGGCTGACTTCAAAGTATTTCTTGCTTTTTATGCTTCCATCTTTGATTGAGGATCCTCTGAGGGAGGAGGGGAGTGGGGGGGTCATTGTGTGAGGGGATGACTGATGGCCTCTGTAAGGCATTATGACTCTCTGCTTCCTAAAGAAACAAACCAATGTTGGACAATATAACACTTTAAATGAGCCCAGTGCGTCAAAATCCTCCCGGATGTTTGATTGTTGGTGCTTCCACAATCCATCTCGAGTCCAGGATTACAAAATCTGGCATCGGATGAGGATATTGGGCTCATTTTACACTGTCAGCTGTTGACTTCAAAACAAACGGCCCACATGCATCCTGTCTGTGTCCTGTAATTGTCGTTTGAAAGCACCTTCATTGATTTCTTCGCTTTAACAACAGCATCCAGTTTGTGACAGCCAGAAGAGCAAAAAGGAAAAAAAAATTGATGTTTGTCAGGACACCTGCTTAGACGCCACTCATAATTCAACAAGCAGCTTGTTACACATGTCGACGCGCGACCCACGTGTTCCCCCCCTCACCCCCCATGGTGAAGGTCTCACCGCCCCCATGTCTTATTCATGTCACCGCCGTCTTTTGTGTGACAGATTTATAACGAGCTGCGGAGGACGCTGTGACAGATGTTGGTGCTTCGCCACGACCCCAGACCGCCCCAACCACCACTGGGGTTTGGCCATCAATACCACTCTACCTGTTGGGGCAGGAGAAACTGACAGATAGTTGGGCATAAAGAAGAGGGGAGAGAGTGGAGGCGGTGGCCTGCGGTGATCCATTCTGTAAGATCAGATTGATGCCGACGAGGCCTGCGGCCTCTGTCCATTGTGACGCTCTGCAGTCCCACACGATGGGAGCAGTGTTTCTCTTTGTACGTTCCCACTATGCTTTGCTGTTGTTGGGCTTCCCAAAGTGTGCTGAGATGACACAGATGCAGCAGAGGGAGGTGGAGTGGGCGTATAAATGCAGGGAGAGGATTTGCCTGTTTGTGCATCGCGCTATGAATACGTCGTGTGTTTGCATGGTGTAATAAGTGAGCGCCTCTGGTGCTTTCATCGATGCAGTTTGTGGGCTTGTTTGAAAATTGGTTTTTGTGGTTCTAGTGAGAGGTGCTGAAACCACTTTGGTAACGGAGAGCTCGCAACTCCCTCTTTCACTCACTTCTGACTCGCTCAGGGGGAAGTGTGCATAATTTACTACCCACCACCTGCACTATTGGCTGCAAGAAGACTTCATTCCAGGACGCAGGACAAAGAGCAGAAAATCAGCCTGGAGTAAATCCCATTAGAGGCTAAACAGGAGTCAGCCAAAAAAAAAAAAAAATGCATGCAGCTATATGCAATGATGCATTCTTTGCAGACACATGGAGGAGGAGGTGGCTCTGAGACGTAGGCTTGGGAGGTTTAGGAGTTGAGGGATTAAAATTGGGGGCCTTGGTGAAACTAGATTTGGGGAAGAAGAGTGAATCTGACAGTGAGGTTGATAGAAATGGCAAAAGGCTGATAAAAAAATTGGACGGGGCGTTAAATTCTCATAGAGCTCAAGATGTGCGAAGCCATTTAAAACTGCAGAGTTGGCTTGCTTGCTTGCCTCGTTGACAAAGCGGCGCCAACAGTATGTGGAAGCCGTTGTTTGCATTGGTGCCCACAGACCCAATCGCCAAGTTTTGGACCATCTGTCGCAAGAATCTCTCTCTGGTTTTACTCCCATGCTCTCTGTCTCTCCCGCATTGGTATGGACCTTCCATCATTCCCAGGGAGAAGGGATACCATCCAAAGACGAGGCTAAGCTAGTGTGTAAGCTCTCTCTTAGTGAAATCAAGACCCAGCTTAAACCTCTCCTGGGATCTCTCGAGTGTTCAGTGCAAATATGCAGGCATCAGTCAAAACTGGGTCAAATGTGCATGCAAATGTATGCGCGTCTAAGACTTTTACTCCAATCGGAACAGTATAATCACTCGCATTTGGATGATTGCTCTGTTACCTTTATTAGATTCAGTGTTAACACGCCAATTTGTTTCTTATTTACTCTTTTTCGTGCTCCTTCATGGACGATTCTGTTTCTTCCGTCTGCAGTCAATTCAGCTAAGAGCAAGCTTTCATTGCTAAAATGTAGATGGAGAAATGAACTTCTTTGACTAATTGGCACAATGACAAAGAGCACAGGAAAAGATGAAGATAAATAAAACATTTCACATGCTGTAGATTTGTCATTTGCTTCTAAAATTAGAACATTTTAGTTGTCTCTGTCCAGTTTGCTGCTACTGGCAGACAAATCCCTCTCGGAGTATTCGTATTGAATGGGTATGATGCACCCAGACACCCAGAGCTAACTTGTAATTATCATGTTTTTAATCACTGCTGAAACAAGTCTGTAAACTCCAGCGAGAGACTTTAATGGATCCACGTTTTAACCTTTTATAATCTCATTGTTCTTTAATAAGGTGGCCTCATTTTTTCGGAGACGTCCCATGTCACTGCAGCCAAAATCTGAAAACGGCAGCACACTTTAAGGGACTTCAGACACTGTAATACTTCACACGTATTTGGCTTAACATCTATCGTCTTTAGCGCAACTGTACTTGCCAAGTTTGTGCAAACAAACAAGGGGTTTGACTTCACTTCCCCTTTTCTATTTGCATAAAGAAACATTGTAACAGAGGTGAATAAAGAAGTCAAAATTGGACTCAAATGAGAGTAGCACTACTTTGTAAAATGTTTGCTGAAATACGGGGAAAAAGTAGTTGTACTGAAAATTACTCGGTAAAATCCCATTTTTATGGCATTAAAAAAAGGATCACACAACCCTAGAAAATACATGGTTAGTGATGCATCTTGTATGGTTTTGCATCCTGTATTCATTGTTGTTGTGGGTTCAACATGGAATCCCTCACCCCTACACAATTACTGCTGCCTTTAATTCATCTGCAATATGTTGCAAGCCAGATGTTTTGTCTTTCTCCTCGTTTTCTTTTTTTAATGTAGAATTGAGCTTTTTAACGTGGTCCTTATCTCTAAAGTAACACCCGATTTTTATTTTAATTTTTTAAAATTATTTTAGGTAGTTACAGCATGGAAAGCAGAGGTTTTAATCATCCAAAACGACCCCCATCTTTGGGATGATTCAATAGGTTAGGAAAGATCGCATTACTCACTGAAGAAGGTGGCGAGCACAGCAGCGTTAATGTGGTGTTTGCATCACAAAAAGCTTTTTCAAACCCAAGGCAAAGAATGATTCATATCTTTATCCTGACTGTGACGGATCATCTTCATGATCTCTCGTTATGTCACCGCCGTCTTGTGTCACGCGTTGTAACATTTTCTGCTGTCACTTTAATTATGTCTGTCTGTAAATTGAAGACACAAAGCGCTGTACTGTGTACATAATTACAGTATTTACTTAGAGCGCACAAGGGCGAATGTTATACTTGTCAAGCAAAATCGATATCCACCAGTTTGAGTCTTGACTTTTTTAAAATGTTTTAATAGTGTCTGACCCCAATGCATCTGCTATGAGGATGTCATGCTTCCAGCTTAGCCTTCTGTGGAAGCGGAGGTCAGGAGGTACACAGCCACTTGTAGGTTTAGTGTCTGTGGATGTGGCACCTATAAGGAACGGCATTATTTTAGCAATATAAGTGGTATAGTTATATGAAGACAGTGATATAAAAAAGGTTTTGCTATTGGCATTATGTGCAACTGTGCATCAGAAACCACATAATTGATTGAAACCAAGAGGTAATTTAAGGGTTCCTTATCCTGATTGATGTGGCGTTGTAAAGTGTGTTTGAAGAAGCAAGACAGACACACATGCTGGCAGCCAACAGAGCCATGGATACACATGGCGAGAAACAAACTAATTAAGAGCAGATCAGTCTCAATTTCCTCTGAAAGAAGTGATTCCCAAGTCCTCATACTGAACTGACACCTGCACTTACATTTTTGGGATACGTACAGTGTGTCGCAAGAACATTCACATTCCCTGAGTGTTGCATTTTATTGGGGTTTCATCTTATAGATCATAAACAAACTATTTCAGTCTTCTCAAGTGATACTCAAATTGCTCAGCTAGAATTTGTGTTCAGGTCACATGGAGCTTTTAACCCCAATCCCAACCTATTACAGAATTTTAAGATGTGAAGCAAATGGATTTGAATATTGCAGAGGTTTTCACTACCTCCCTCATAAAGTACTTGAATTATACATCTTCCAGTCATTTTAATGAATCCTATGTATATACAGAATTTTCCAATTCTCTTTCCAGTCCTTGAAGATAATCACTACCCCAAGCCTTATGCTGATCTGTGTTTTCTTTTGTTTTCAGAAACGGAGGTAAAATAAAACCAACGTTGTGGTATTTCAAGCAGTGAGATGGAGGATTAGAAAATAAACAAACAAAAGGTTTCAGTACTCAGATGGTGTATTGTCAGACCATCGCTTTATTTTTTTGGTTGCACATGTTAGAATATCCATATGTTTACAGATGCATTAAAAAGAGAGTATTAAAAATGTTTTCCTGCTGCCAGGTGCAACACAAACCTACTGAGTTTTGAATGACATGTCTGGTGTGAGACTGGTGCAGTTTTATGCTGGGAACAACCCTACACACACTCACACAAATTACACTGCAGGCAGTGAATTTCTCTCTCCTTTTGTTGTCTTTAGCATGTCAGAAGTATTTGTCCGAGAGAACAATAAAAAGTTTAAGTAGCATTTTTAAAAAAACATAGATCAAGCCAGTTGACAATCACAACTTTAACATTTTTCTTTCACGAAGAAAATGTGTTAAAGACCCTTAAAGATTATACGACAGAGGATTGGCGCTGAGGGAGATGGAAGAGTTGTGGAGGATGTGGCACTAATTCAGATCATATCTTTATCTTTTTCTTTTTTTTTTCCCCTTTGACACCAGGCGGATGCCTGTCAAAGCAACGCCATCATTTCTGGCAGCGCTAGCTTCCTCCTAGCAACACCCCAGCAGTCCATGAAAACCGGGTAAAGGGTCTGACAAAATGAAGCATCTCCTGATGGAATAGTTGTCCCTCGCTGACTCGCTGCGTGATCACTCCGTCAACTCAACAAAGGCCCCTCTTTAACTGCACGCTCACGTTTGTCCGGCACAAGCAGCATGTGCGCTTTCTCTTACGGGGTCTGCATTTGCTTGGCAAGCATCCAGTTTGGGTTTGTGTGTGAAAGAGAATGTGTGACACACTAGCTTGCTTTTTTTTTTCTCCCCATCCCTGAATAGAGATGTTTGACAATTCCTCACAAAACCTATAACAAGATGTCAAGATACAACTATATGTCAGGCTTCCATCTCATTCCTGTATTGTGCTATGGTTTGCACTTGGGCTATGTAATCTAATGCCCCCATCTTGCGTATCGGTTGATATGGCAACTCCTGCCTATTCGAGAAAAACAATTTTTCTCCGTCCACCTGTTGACAAGAGGAAAAAACAGATTGGACACATAAGGATGGAAGTGCTGCCGGCATGAAAATAAAGTTGCAAGCAGGAGAACAAGGGTGGCATTTAAAGCATTTATCACAGTAGCAATAATTTTCTCCCTCTCAATAACTCAGCACCTACATGAATGAAACCAGTCTCTGGAGGGGGATGATTGGAGCGTTGCTTTTGAATGTTGGTGCTTGCTTGCAGGGGTTTTATATTCTGTTTGTACAAAAAAACAAAAAAACAATGGCTCTGCACCGAGCTGGGTGTCTACAGCTTAGCCAATCTCTTTACAAAAAGCTCAAAGTAGCCTAACATGAATCCACGCAGTGTATAAAAACAGAGGTTGTATCGGGGATTAGGGTTAGGAAAATTCTGTTTAAATCCCTGCCACAACAGACAACACAGAAACGGTGAGTGTTAATGACCACTGACTTATTTTCTCTGGCTTCCTCACATCAGAGCCGGGGAAACGCATCCGTGTGAAAGTCGACTCTGTCGAATGTCTGCGGATGGTGGGGATTTCCTTTGCTTTCATTGCCTATTCTGAGACAAATGTGGGAGGAATCATTCCACTGTGGGTTTATGTGCCGTCTTTCCATCTCAAAACAATCCGGTCTTATTGGTTTTGCTCCTCATTAGTTTTCAAGAGCCTAATATGTCCTAAGGCTGCATCAGTTTTATGGTTTTGGGTTAGTTAAGTGGTAGCAGGAAACACTTTTTTTTCTTAAAAGAACAAACTTATTTGAATACGTTCTACTTGATAATAACTTGAAAAAACAAAGGCAAAATCTGATCCTATGAACACAAATGTATGTTAAAGCCAAAAATCTGATAAATATATTGATATTTGTCAGATATTTGTCTGACAAATATCTGACATTATTATTATTTACAAATAATAACCCCCATTCCCATTGTTTTCATAGCAGATAAATAATTTCATAAGCATTTTTTCACCTGTGAGGTCACGACTCCTTTAAAAACAGGAAGTGTCTGGGTTTTCCAGTATCTGAAAGACGATTTATGTTTGCAGGACATTGATTGTTTCCTTTATTGAAAAATGCATTTTTAATATAAATATGTTGAATAAATGTGTGCACAGTATTGGTAATAAAGACGGGTGAGGAGTTTTGCTTTCATGATAATTTATTAAGGAAATTTGACTCGGCTCTGTGAAAGTAACCAGGTGAAGAGAATGGAATGAAATATATATTTAGCTCAAAGAAGCAAAAGCAGCAGATAAAATAAGTAAATAAACAAAAATGCACACATAGGGTAACATTTTTTACATTTCCTTACATTACCACATTCTTAGTATTTGCCTGAACTGACATTAATGCTTATAACAGACTAGTTGTGTCTACCACACAGCTCTCTATTCTGGGGCATGTTCTTTCCATAAACCAGAGCAGGAAAGTCCCTGATAAATGCTGAAAAACTCTTCCTTTTTTGAAAGATGTTATCACAAGAAGCTATTAGGCACTTATGGTGATTTACTGGCAGATTGGGTTCATACAGTTTCCTTTTATTCCTTCGCAGGGTACTGATTTGTTAGATCTTTAAGCTCCTCTTGCATAACATTTTTTCCTGGCCTGCTTCTGGTCACGGGATAAATTGCTATAAAAATAAATACATGTGAACTTAAACTCTGGACTACTTTTTTGGTGTAGCTTGTGTTACACATCACATCATAAAAGGAAAAGG
Organism: Poecilia picta; assembly: GCA_033032245.1. Taxonomy (NCBI): domain Eukaryota; kingdom Metazoa; phylum Chordata; class Actinopteri; order Cyprinodontiformes; family Poeciliidae; genus Poecilia; species Poecilia picta. The sequence goes on along the minus strand of CM065367.1, from coordinate 20,902,372 downwards.
TGTAAAAAAAATGAATTGAGCTGTTTTAGGGTTTTCAATTTTTCCTGGATGACATTTTTCAACAATTTTAGTGTAGAATAGCTAATGCTGTCTGTTAGGAAGTATCTGAAAGAAAAATTGCCTGAGAGTATTGAGCTTTTTTTCCCACCCATTTAGTGATGTCCACCTTATCGCAAAAAAAAAAAAAAAACACTTTTTGTGTTTTTTTTTAACAAGTTGGGTAAATTTAGTGGTGCAGTGTGTTTGCAGGCACATGTTCTGCCCCACAGAGACCCAGTATCATCCCCTCCAATGAGGAAAAGGATTGTGGCTTTTAGGATTTTGCCTTAAACGCTGTAAATCTCCGATTAAGTGCTTCTCTGTCAAACAGGAAAGACTCTTGGAACATGTCATCAATAATTCTCGACAGCCCCTTAATGCCGATCGGTCCTAAATTTTCAGAGCCGTTGATTGATGCCAACTCAGGTTTTAGCCATCCTGGTGAATCACAGCTGTTTTTTATCCTTCCTAATCCGACTGAGCCTATCTCGTCATCTTAATGTCACACCATTTTGTGCCATCTCATTTTTTTTTCTTCTTTCATTTGAATGTAGTTTGTTGTGGCTGCAGCTGAACTGGGTTGCACCTGGTCTTGGCAATGCTGAGCTTGAAAAGAAGTTGGACGTCACATCCAAGGTGTTAGTTTTGCCTGATGCTCTTTGACCCTTCACTGGAACTGTGCTCATTATCAGTCTGGGATTTATTTTAACACAAACATCATAATGTGGTGCTACTTTTAAAACGGCAGATTTTTGCCAGAATTGCTTTCGGTATTAGTAATTGAGGTTTAGAGAACTCATGTAATGATCACCACTGATCATTTTACATATTTTCTCATATTTTTACAGACAGTTTTGACAGTAAGTTATTTCTCTGTACTCTTTATGTTAAACGAGTCTCTTGCAACACAAGAGCAGCGAAGAGTTTGAGGCGTTCTGATCCACTAAGATTGCTGTAGAAGAAGGTGGATTAAATTGTGTGTGTCTGAGTCTTGCAATGAATTGTATTTGGATAAATGCTTTTGGACTAGTATGTAATTGCATTTAAAGTGGAACTGTTTCCTTCTTTTTTTGATGTCCTGCCAAATATTTTTTGTTGTGAACTGAAACAAAAAGACATGGACACAAATTAGATGAAGGTCTTCCAACCAGTTTTGGCTCTTAGGGACATCGATGAAGGACCAAATGATTACATTTCTTTAGCTGGCTCCAGAAGATAGGTTGTTCTCTTTTATACTTATGTTTTCTTTCCTTAGCCCAAATTCATGATGAAATAAATGTACTAAAATGTATAAATTTTAGTAGAAGTGGACGTTCTGAGGATTGTGGATGTCAGATGGAGGTTATCAGAGAGTTTCTATGTGAGGAAAAGGGAGACAATCAGCAATAATGTGATGTGTGAAAAGTACATTTGTTTTTCAGTCCTCTAGTTTCTTTTTATCTTGCAGATTAGAGTCTTATCACGTTGCCTGTTGCACCTTAATTTTCCAACGTATCAGGATTTGCAACCAAAGTTGTATTTAATCCCTATAGATTTAAATATGAGTACTGAATTTAGAATTTTCAGATAGGTGGCCACCAACAGCTGAGAAGAAAAAGCATATGGTGTTGCTGGCATATCACTTACTTAAATTTGCATCAAGTAATTGGAGCTCAACTAAAAAAAAAAATCACGTGTAAGTGAACTGGATTTTGCTGAACTGATGGAAATCACTGAGTAATATTTCCACCTTTTACAAGCTTTATTGTAAAGGACAAGATATAACTTGATGAGTTTGACCTTTTCAGCACAAAAAAGGGAGATAGTGACTTTTACTCCTCATCAACAGGAGAGTGGATTAGTTGTCTGGCAGCTCCTGTGCTTTTCACATTCAGAGCACAGAATTAGCCATAGCAACCTGCCGAGGCTCCAACCTTCAATTTGCAGCTCTCCGTCGCTCTTCTGCCAAGAACAAAGCAAGCCGCTGCCACAGTTTCCTTGTGGCTTGTGTGTTCATCTTTATTTTATAGGTTTTGTCTGTTGCCCAATTCATCATGGAATTAATTTCATGATTTAGATGTTGTTTTTAGGCCTATTTTTTTGTGTGTGTCTTTATTTTTTATTCTAATATCATGCTGCTTCTGTATTTTTTCTGTCACCGTGCCCCTTTTTTCTCACACATATTCATTTTATGGTTAATTTCCCTGACATTTTTTAAAGCTTAAACCAGTTAGCAGCCTTACTGAAACGTATGGCTCCAGCAGAATTAGATCATCATGGAAATAAAGCTGCTCCTAATTAATCTAAAACGTATTATTTCGGAATGCTGTTAGTTTTGATTATATCTGGTTTTAATAAAAAATCTGAAAACCCTTCCAACTAGTAGAGAGGATAAACTTCTGGTGTTATGCCATGTGCGTTTCTAAAAATTATGTATTTCACATTGAATAAATTCACAAAATAATGCTTTATGGCGAGTAATTAGGAGAGATTACACTCAATCAAGATAGGCATGAATATTCATAATATGATACTATTTCCAGGGTTATAGCAAAGTTTTCAATAATTGAAAAATGTTATCCAAACCGGCCTGGCTTGTTACCAACATGTTCCAGTGAACCGCAGTTTGAAGTGAAGAGCCTCGTTATATCAGAGCAAACAGGCTGACTTTGCAAATTTGACGTCCCAATGCTAAGGAAGTCTTCTTTTAGTCCATGTCTGCTAGAGGAGCTGAAAATTAATATTATTGATTTTGTGTTCTAAAAAATACTGAAAATGAGAGTAAATTGTGTGAGAGATTTTGGGGGGGAAAGTTTTGGTTTTACCTGTGAAATCAGGTAAAAGAATAAAACCTTTTTTTTCTCAGATGTTTAACTAAAAATAAGTTGCTAGTTTTCTGGCACAAACCCAGCTTTTATGCATAGTCATTGTGTTTTTTAATGAGACTGGCAGCAGAGGCAACCCATGAGCTTAATGTCTGTCTGCTTTCTTCATTCCAAAACTAGTCTTGATGTCTGTTTGGTACATGCATGTATCAGAGTTTCAACTACAGTATGTGTTCAAGTTGTCACTCAGGAGGAAGAAAACTGGTTTGTGATTTGAAACAATCCACAATGCAAGACAATTATAAACTGATAGTAGGTTTATCAATAATGTGAACCAAGTTTTATATCCGTTTGGGCATTAGATGGAACTCGATGCTCCAAAATTGACACTCTCAAGCTTGACAAGCAGTTGCTGCTTCTGCTTCATGTGGAGAAGTTATATACATTTTGAAGAAAATAATAAAATCAGAGAAGCATTGATCCACTTTGCCTCAATGACAACAGACATTTAGGTGACAATGTGAGGCTTTCACATGTAGGAACATTGTTCTATCATACATGGTGGTGGCAGAGTCATGCTGAGGGGTTTTTTTTCATAGTAGTTGATACTGTTGCATTTAAGAAAATAGATGAAGTAAACAAGAATAACAAACTTTCAAATGCTTCGACATCAGATCAACTTGACTGGTTGAAACTTGGAGATATCTGGTTGTCCCAGAAGCCCAACGTTCCCAAATACACATCAAAATTGACTTTAACATGAATAAAGAAGAATAACATTAAGCTTTTGGAATCGCTCAAACCACAAGCATATTCAGAATATATGAACTGTTTTTAAAAGCGTAGTTGAAACATACTTGTGAGGAAGAAATCAAACTATCTAAATGAAGTTTACCGTTTGTGATTTTGGCCTTCCAAAATCACTCAGGTTTCGAAACCTGAGTTTTTCAAGAGTTGATCCTTCAAGAGTTGAAGTTGGCCCCATGTGGACCAACTTCCATAAGAGAGGTACATTAGCTTATTCTTAGAGTCAATGGATGGTTGACTGGAAACCACGAGATGACTTCAGATAACTGTGAAACATGTAACTGCTTCTTTAGACTTCAACTCCTGAAGGATATCAACTCTTCAAGGAGATCTCAAAAAGACCCAAAATGAATGCACTATTCTCGTCTGTGTCTAGTGTGCGTTGCGTCTCGGCAGCACTCGGCCGTTCTCTTGAAGTAAATTCATGTTTCTTTCAGTGCTTCGCAAGCTTTTAGAGGCTTCACAGAAGGACTTCAGAGTTTCAGCTTCCAGCACAGCTGCTCTTACAAACTCAGCATTGTGTTGTTGAAAGTCGAGCCAATATTTGCCCTGGGTTTTTAACCTTATTACAATATTCATGAAGTCTCAACCTTGCTGTGCGCTGCTGTTTGAATACATTTACCTGACCATGAAGGTGTAGGTTGGAAAGAAAAATACAATTACAGAAAATGAACAGTGTTAAAAAAGTATATGTTAAAACAAGGTGACACAGATTCATTTTAAGTGGCTTAGATATTTCCAATTGGTGTCACAGTACCGTAATCGAATCTATATTATGTTGGGGTTTAAAACACCTGAGTAAACTATGCCAAAGGGGGGGGGGGGGACTGTGTCCTTTAGGGAAAATAGTTTAAGTGAGTGATTTATGAATAGCCATTCAGGATGGGCCATTATCCTGCATATGATCATCATTATTCTTCTTTTTTGCCCGTTGATCATGGCCATCTCTCAGGGTTTGTTGGCAAGATGATCACATTTAATCTGCCTGTATAAAAACCAATCCTGGTTGGGGCTTTTATTACACACGGGTGGAGATCTGCACCATCTGAATGAAAAACAAGGTAGAAAGGAGGCTGATTTGTCATAAGGTGATTAGCAACCCGTCCTTTCTGTCACAGGACTTCTGTGTCCTGTGACACACAGAAAGGTCTAGTTCGCATTTTTTTTTTTTGTTAATTTCCTCTGATGAAAAATAAATATTTCCACCCACTCATTTATTTATTTATGTTTTGTTGGAGGAGCAGCGCTAAACCACTGCAATCTGCATCTTTGCTTTTATTTTTAACTCAGTGCTCTTTTCAAACGGTCTATTTTGTTGCAACAAAGTTATTTACTTTGAGATGAAACGTAAATTTACAGACTCTTTTTAAATGGAAAGCCCGAGGCAGCAGATGGAAAGCTATCAAACAAGAGGCGCAGTGAGCGTCAGACTTTAAAAGTCAAAGTAAGAGGAGTGCACGAAACGTTCAGTCTTATTTTCTTATCCTTTAGTCACACTGAGATGTCAGCGAATCCATATGGTGACAAAATCTAACTTGTTTCCACAACTATAACGTTTTTTTGTTGTTTTATTATTGACACGGAGGGAATGTGACGGTATGAGAGTCACTGTTGAAATATTTGAGTGGGGCGCTCAGAGGATGAAGACGTGGTTTAACAGTGAGCCGGGACAAATTACAAGGTTGGACATTGGATGAAAGGGCACGTCAGCTGGTTTCCTCTGGGGTTAGACGGTTACATAGTCCATTAAATATATCAAGTTGTGGGGTCATGCTTTTACCCAGAGGAATTGCACAAGTCTTTGTAATTAGTCTTCTCACTTCTTCTCTTCCATCACAGCCCAATAAACCCTTTATTGTCCCAATTCTTCCCAGTGCAAAGTTAACCACTAATTGGCTTCACCTTTGCTGCATCTCTCTTCTACTTAAGGATCCTCGAAGCGCTGCACGATTTCGAATGTAGCAGTGTTGCGACCGTATGCAGAACAGTGAACTTACTGTAAAAGCAGAACCTCTGAGAGCTGCTTTGAAATACTACCTGACAAGCTAATCTGTGGTTATGTTCAGCAGAAATAATTATCCAATGAATGACAGAGATTGAGCCTATTTTTACATTTTTCAAATTTGCATCCCTTGTATTTATCATTAAGTCTTTTATTCACATAACCATACGCATTGATTCTTAAGAGAATGTGCAAGGATAATAATAACTACTCCCAAGGGGAACTTGGCTGGGTGTGGGAGCTCATGAAACTGCTCATGCAGCATTCCCAGCGGTGCCTCTAGAGGAGCAGTGCAGCAACAAGGGTGGGAGAGCAACAGACTGAAAAAAGAAACAGACAAAAAAACAGCAGCAGTTGAGATGTGTGGTTTAGTTTTGCATATCCCAGACTGGACAAACATGGATTTAGCAAAATGAATGAGACTACATTAGCATGCTAAAGTCAAAAAATAATAATAAAAAAAAAAAAATTGGTGGAATGGTTATGTTTGAAATTCAAAGCTAGTTTGTTGATCATCACTATATCAAATCAAATTAAATATACTCAAATCAGAAGCAGCATTGGGAAGAAAACAAGACTATTTCCACATCACGGCAATGCCAAGTCCAACCTTCCATCTATTATCCATTCCCACCTAAAACGGGTTCACCGGGACCGATGTTGCCCGTCTCCAGCTGTCATTCTGGACACGTCAGCAATCTATAATGGGGCAACGTAGGGACTAACAGGACAAATAACCAGGCAAAACACACAGTCGCTCCTAAGGGAAGTTTTAGAGCGGCCGACAAACCTAACCTATGTATTTTTGGACTGTGGGAGAAAACCACAGAAAGACTATACAAATATCAGCACTTGTTTAATAATATAAAGACAACATATTTGCTGTCATTTTAACTATTCTTAATACTGTGGTTTATGAAGATTTTATTTTGAAATTAAGTTCTAGCTGTAGCTTCTCTCTTTAAAGTGGATCTTACATAGTATTCATAGCCGGCTCCCGCATGGTGAAAACCAAAATGTTAATGCCATTCACAAACACATTTGTTTGAATATTTTAAATTTCCATGCGTTATACATTTAATATTTCACAATAATTAATGTTCCATTTAAACTTACTTACCACTCAGCAGAATTTTAAAAATTATGAAGAAGCAGAGAAGTATTTTTTATACTCCAATCTTTGAGTGTCTGCCACTGTGCAGCCAGTATGTTGTGGTGAAAGGTACAGCAGCTCGTTTGTGTCCTCAAATGGCACATAAAAACAAAATCGGGGGCGATCAAGGAAGAAATTCTCGCTGTGCTCCATGCAGTAAGATATGCAGGGCTGCAGCTCGGCTCCCTGCCGTCCCCCGTGTGATGAAGTCTGAGGGGAGTTTCAGTGGGCCGCTGGTGGAAGGTGGTTTTAGAAGGATGTGACCTGGGGGTCTCTGAAAGAGAGAGAGAGAAAAAAAGATGATTCATTACTTTGTTATATCCTGGTTCTTTATTCACTCCTTTCTTCCCACTTTTCACATGCTGTTTGCCGACAGTTTTCTCTGATCCTTTTCCCAATAGGAGGTCCATTCTCTTAATTCTGCTATCTTGTTTCTTCCCCTAATCCCTGAAGCCATGTTTTTTTCCATTAAGGTTGGCAAGGGGTAATAGAAGCACCCGAGGTTAGTTAACCGCTTTCACCTGCACGTTGCAAACTACGCTCACTTCACATAGAAATCTAGATTTTCTAGTTTCTTTCTCTGACGCATGTCTTCCGATTAAGTAAAATCATATTCGCTAAAAAGAAAGTAGTTTTTTTTAAAGTTGTGTTGAAAAACATGTATGTGACATATTACATATGTTAAGTGAATCAATCAAGTTTATTTGTGCAGTTCATTTCAGCAACAAGGCACTTCAAAGTGCTTTACATCATAAAAACACAGTCATAAAAGACGCCATATGGATAACAATTGAGAAAATCAGTAACAAACATGACATTTTGATGAGTGCCATCATCTAAATCATCAGCATATCAACTATTGAATGTATAGTTTGTAGTTGAAAAGCAACTATAAACAGGTAGTTTTTTTTTAGTCTAGATTTACTCAGTAGTTCAGCTGTTTTTTCAGTTTTCTGGAAGTTTGTTCCATATTTGTGGTGCATAGATGCTGAATGCTGCTTGAATAAGTTGAATGTAGATGAATAATCAGAAAAGCACAAACATTATAAATGAATAAATTAGAAGGAGCTCAATATTTTTGCGCAGCCACCTTAGCTCACAACCTTGCCTTCATTTAGCTAAAACAAATTAAAGACCAAATTAATCGGTTTGATCAGTGCGTTTTCTGAAAATATAGTTATAAACAGTTATTTTCATAAATATGAACCTGAGCTACAATAAAAACAGACCTATACACTCACACACCTTTGACACAATTTAATTCAGTTTGTTTCACTGTAAGATAACAATAAAGCTTCTGCTAGTTCACAACTTTCTAAAGAAGCCAAGTTAAATTCAAATCTAATAAAATACAGAGCAGCTCAATTAAATTTGCAATCCAATAAAGTCCAATCACAATCCAATTCAGCCGGATTAAGATCACATTTGATTCCGTAGATTTTAACAGAATAACATTTATAGACTGGCTTCTCATTAACAGACGTCCTTCCTGATTTATCCCAGACATCAAGGATGTAATCTGCTGTAGAGATCAGTGAAGAGGAAGAACTGTCTTTAATTTCTAGCAAACCAAGTCACTGCAAGAGCAACCAGCTGCCTCAATTTAAGACACAAGCGGGCAGTTTTTCAAAGAGCCACATCAACTGGGACTGTGAAGAGGGCTAAACTGAAAAGCTGAACACGATTCTACTAAATATACATTTTAATGTAGACTGGAATGGGAGTTCTATCCGCTGTCAGTGCAAATTCAATTTAGTTTCTTTATACGGAGCCATTTCACAACAAATGGCCTCTCAAAGCACATTGTAAGACAACCAGGTTATATATGTTCTAATTCATCCTACTTATGTCACAATGTAGCCAAAAATAATAAGAATTACATCTGGACCATAAATATCTGGACATGTCACATTATTAACTCAAACATTAAAGTTAATGTAAATATTGAACAGTAGCAATAAAGACGAGTGATAAAACGTATATATCTTAAGAAGGATTAGGGTGTCTGATAGTTATTTTCTCTATTTTTCTGTTTTGCTTGATAATGCTGCGCTAACGTTTTAATCCTCATTCAATCTTTGCTAGAAACTAAACACAAAGCATTGTCTTTCATTTCACTATGCGAATACATTCATGTTCATATCTGTTTACAAACAAATCTGTAAAAATCCGTCTCTAACTGCTGACATTTCTGGATGTTTACAACTAGTGCACACAAAAGCTCACAGGAATACACACACACATGCACACACAAAGTAAATGTAGTCACCTCTAAAATAAAAGTAATGCTGAAATTTGTGAGAACTTTCAAAGTAGAAGCGATGTCGGCTATAGATGTTTACGTCCATCTGAAGTCTTGTGAAACCTTTAATAGTCTGCACACAGACTTTTTTCAAATTAAACGGGTGTAAGAATACCATGAACAAATATACACTTTAACACCAATGTGCTCGCTGCATGTCGCTGGCCAACAAGCCAGCCTGCTGCATGCCTCTCATGAATTCGGATTTGTGTGGTCCGGCAAATCCGAAACATTATTGTTTTAATTTTTTTTTTCCTCCTGCGTTGTTTCCCCTGCATCTCCTTTGCCTGCCACAATGTCAGCAATGAAGTCTGTGATGGTGATGAAGCGTTCCCTTGCAGTAAGTGTTTGCAATGTGGATAAAAGTGGAAAGCCTCTGTGTGCACAGTCACCCAAACAAAGCTGCTGTCTCTCATCCCATAACTTTGTTCAGTGACATTGTGGCAAATTTTCATGAGGTTTTGAATTCCGGACATTTTCTATAGATACAAGAATTAAGAGAGTAAATGAATTTAGCATCCAGTTTGTTTTCAGTGAGGAATGTCAAACAGATTTTCAAGACACTAACTGGCGGGTTGAATGAATTTATAAATGCGTCTTCGGAGGTTCGACTGTATCTGAATGTTTATCTGTTGACCTCATAGATGCTGATCCATAACAGCCGAGGGGTCAGGGCAAAAAAAAAAAAAAAGTCCACTTCTGTGTAAAGAGGTAAGAGAGGACAGGTCAAAGGATCAAAACATACCAAGAATAAGTAAAGGGAAGTCGATCTCATTTGAGATTCGCTTATCTACAGCTCTAAGCCTGTCCTCCGCGCTCTGATTGGTTGTTTCTAGACAGCACTGGCAGAAGGCAGAGGAACTTTTTTTATTTATTTACTTTTTGGCACATATAATCTTTTTCATACCGTACTGTCACAGCATAGTGACAGCTTCAACAAATTTATATAAAAAAATATTCCTTATAAAAGTTACATACTGCAGCTTTAAACCACAGGTTGTCAAAGCAGGTGAAAAAAGCCCCAAGGCAGGAACGAATTGATCTGTGTTTGATAGGAAACATCCTGTGGCAGACGGCTCACTTTTTTGCACCAGAATGATACATTTTGTCATGTTCAGTGAGGCCATTGAAAAAGGTTTTTAGTTCATTTCTGTTTCGGTTCGAGTATTCACATTCTGTTGAGTAATTGTGTGTTTCTTCTTGGTTTTTAGTCTCTTTTTTTATAGTATTATTTGAGGATGGCTTCAGGCTCCCTTTGACCTTAAACACCTTAAAATGGATGAATTGTCATATTTTTTATGTAATTTATTATTGGGCTTCTTTTTTGTTACATGATCTTAACAAAAGACAGAGTTTCTAGAGAAGTGAAAAACCAGTTTAATGCTTCACTGCAGAACAATGCGGAAGGTGAAAGTAGCACAGAGGGGGGACCTACGTCACTCCTCATTGTGGTTGGCAGTTCCTGCAAGCAATGCACATCAAAGTGTCAGCATACTGGAGAAATTCAGGCACCTTACTAAACTTTGGAAAGTGTATTTCTTTTTTTTTTTTGATGGCTCATCAATTAGCTATAACAACATTGGGGGTGACATTTTTGTGCAACTTTTCCTTTTGACTGAAAACAGGAAAAACACATTGCCCATGACTCAGTCCTTTGACAAATGAAAACAAACATTAGGCTCCTCATAGAATAAATAATGATTCATCTATTAATAAAAGACAAAAGTAAAAGCAAAATATTTGCTACGTCTTTTGTTAGCGCTACAGAAAATCATCAAAAATCAACCGTAGCATATCGCAGGTTTTTCATGGAGCATGATGCCACGTTTGCTTTTTCTCCAAGTCTGTCAATTATCAGAAATGTTCCCAACATGGGATCAGTGAATGTCTTGTGAGAATAAACTCTTTGTGAGATAGTATTAGATTCTTACAGTTGTTCTTTAAGTAGTTGGATCAATCTGTGTTGAATTTGTATTTAACACAATGTAAGTTTAGAGCTTTATTTAGACTTGAGGTAGGGGGAGGAGGGTTATAGATCACTGTGAACATGGAGGGTTACCTGGGGAGTCCTTTGAATTGAAGAGAGTTTCAAAATTAGGCAAATTTGGCAAAGGATTCACCTAATTTATGTTAATCTAGTTGTAATCTTGGGGGTGGGGGGTAAAGGCAACATTATTCAACAAAATAGTGAATAATGGATAATGTCTAGAATAAAAGAGGAGGAGGCTCATGAGTTATCCTTTGTTCAACTGGACAGCATGTAAAACACATTTACAACCTGCCAGAATAATTACTTCAAATGTGATTTGACATTATGCGATTCGGTAGAAGGTTATTAAAACTATTGTGGGAAGGCTCAGTATTAGCGATAAGGTAAGGAGCTTTGTTGTCTGGGCGAGCTCAGAATAGAGCCGATGCTCCTTCGCAATACATAAAGTCAGCTGAGGGGTTTCAAGGAAATGATCAGGATGCATCCTGAGCACCTTGGGACAGACCCAAACCTCTCTGGATGGATTTTATGTTCCAGCTGGCCTGAGAATGCCCCGAGATCCCCAGAACGAGATACAGAGTGTAGCTGGGAGGAGGGATGCCTGAGTTTCCGTCTTAGATCCGTTACCTCCTTGACCTGATCTCGGATAAGCCGAAGACGATGAATGTGTGGTTGGAGTCGAGGTTAATGAGTACAATTAAAAAATGAGCAACACTAGAAGATTAGCTGTATATCTAAGCCAGCTGCTAACAGTTTTTATATATATAAAATTAAAGGTGTTGTGGAGAACCAGTTCTGATCTCAAATTTAACCTTCATTTGTAAAAAGTCAGATTTTATCTATTTAAATTGCGAGTTTGGGGGAAGCAGAGGAGGTTTAAACACAGAACTTTGAGACTCTGAAGCGATAAGCGTTGTTAGCACAGGAACAACAGCTTTGTTGCCATAAGAGTCAAAGCTATTAGCCGGCTTATCACCTCAACACTCCTTCGATTAGCCCCGTCAGTTTCCCACTTTCTAAACTCTAAACCCTTAGAAACATTCCCAGCTCTCTGCTCCTCTCGCATTTCTTCCTTATTCTCTAAGAGACTGGAAACTTTAAAAAAGGATCATTTATTGACATGGTTTGCTGGGAAAAGGTTGCAAAAATTATTTGTTTATTGATGCTATGGTTGGAGTGTTTGAATGGATTATTTATTATTACTTTTACATTGCATTGGTACTTGCCTCTCTCTCTCTCTCTCTCTCTCTCTCTCTCTCTCTCTCTCTTCTCTCTCTCTCTCTCTCTCTCTCTCACTCTTAAGCAAACATAAATTCATAAATGCACTTTTGACCTTTATCCATGCTGTCAGTTTCAGCAGAGATAATTGAAGAGGTACTAATAACCAGCTTAGAAAATGTCTGTCAGTGAGGAAAGACTTTCTACAACACAGTGTTTACATTAACATCTTTGTTCCAAAAATAATATTTATCTCAATGACTGAATAAAAATAAGAAAATCAACACGACGCTCTTCAGTAATCTGATGCGTCATTTTAGGGCAAGCAAATAAGTGCATACTCTGCAGTGTTGAAGGGTTGTGTGCTATTGGCATGCATTTGTAAAGTAACACTGACATGAGTGTGTCTGCGTAGCGCCTCTAGTTACAATCCTCTGTAAATGAATAAGAGTGTTTGTTGTTGGCTGTGTGATTTGCCCTTTAAATAGGGAACTGACCACTTCAGAGGTTGCGACTGTGATTGACCATCTCTCTCCCTCGACAAAACAACAATGCAGGCGGCATAGAAATGAGAAGCGCAGTACCGTTGCTCATCACCCATCACTAACCTTTCCGCTGGAGTCTGCTGTGACGTAGCTGTGTGCTACAACATCAGAGGAATTAGCTGCCTATGGCTCGTCCTGCTCTCTATCTTCGTATTGATCACGTTGCTGCATGAGCCCCCTAATCATTCAGACATCTGCATTTATTGGGATTAAACTGTCAACAATGAGTCCCTGCAGTGCACGGAAAAAGGATGTTCGGACACTCTCATGCAATTCCATGTTTCGGGTCACGCTTACGGTAGAAAGTGTGCATTGTCAACATGACACAGGGTGATGTACTCTGATGAGAACAGTGCAGCTGGGAGATGAGTCAATATTGTAGCTTTGTTCCACTTGCATTTTAAAATGGTCTGATTAAACTCGTTCTCACTCAAAGCAGAATATTTCAATGTGGACGTCAGTCCTAAAGTAAAATTAACTCCAGTGACGCCATGTCCTTATGTTCTCTAGTTATAATATTTAATAAACATGGAGTCATGGAACTTAAAAAAAAGCTTAGCATGTTAGCTAGATTGTCTTTCCTGCATGAACAAATTTGGTCTTCAGACTAAATCGCAACAATTAGAACAGAAAAAAAAACAAGTTTATCAATCACAATCTTGCATGAGGGTTTAGACTCCAATTTCTTGAGCATTTTCCCTCTAGCAGCTACCCAACCTCTAAAGGTAGAGTCATTGCTTTTCAGATGCCCTTGCCATTATATAAGTTACTTCCTGATTTGAGTCTCACATGTAATTGATGCCTGGTTTAACTCAAAGAAGCACAATGTGGGTGGCATCATCGATTGCAAGTTAAAATGCAATTGATGATGCCATTTTAAAATGCATGTTGTTACCTGATTTGGATCTAAACTATAATTATCTAATGGTGCTCTCATCACTATTAAATCAAATTAGTAGAATTAGTCATTTTAATATTTGTGGATAAATAAATGTAATCTGAACTGGTCTAAATGACATTTTTTTGCAGAGAGATATTTTATAACTAAAGGCTTGATAAAAATCACTAAAAAGACATCCAAAGGTTTTACAATTAGTTCAGCTTTGAAATAGCTGGTAAAAAAATTGCCCTTAATTTATGCTTTAAAACGGTCATTTAGTAGAAAATCAAATGGTGTCTCAGTAAGATTCCTCTCATTAGATGTTTACACAGTGAAATGACAGAAATCACACAGAATGATTGCAATCTTATGTTTTCCAGGTTAAAATAAACAACTAGCATTGCTTTGAAATGGAGAAAGAAAAGCTTTACACATAAATAATATTCTATTCAGCCATGCCTGTGCCTCTTAAGAGGGTTGGACAATGTGCTGAGATGCATTTATTTCTGTTTGCAATGACATCCTATGGTGCGAGTGTCTGGCAGTAGAGAAGTTGTAAAACATGAAAAGGTCAGGCTTATCTTTTCAAATTTCACATGTCCTATGTGATATATTCAAATAAAAATAATGGTAATAAACAATCCCACCTAAAGCTCATTTTCCCAAGAAAATAAGATCAATAAATAAAATGAGAGATCAATTTTATTTTTCTCTTTTGTGCTCTTAAAATTTACAGTAATCTCGGTCACTTTAGCCAGACACCAGCTGAGGCTAAAGCTAACAAAAGAGTTGCCTGAGCACGGACTCTCATAACAAGATATTTATTTAATATATTAATTTCAGAGCAGTGGTTCTGAGTTAACTTTGGTTACCATGGATTCTCTGGATGCAGGCTGATGGAAAAATATTGCTCAATAGGGATTCATACCAATTTTTATGTTTTAACATATTATAAACATATTACTTAATCCCTTATTGCAGTGTGTCAAACACTGCAATAAGGGACACATAAAAAGTTGTCGGGCTGGATTAGGACCCCAGGCCTCGAGTTTGTCACATGGACCTTATAGTGACCAAACAACTTATTTTATGTCTGAAATCCTTTGGGTCATAAATGCTGTAAGTGTCACCTTTCAGATTGATACTTCTACTTATTAGTATTTAAAAGATTTGCTTTGTTTTAAAAACATACACATTTAGGCAAATAAATGCATAACCCTAAATGACAACTGTCCCTGCTGCTTATATTTATTTATTTTTTATAAAGGAAAGTGTGCTTCCTTTTTCTTCAAGTCAGGTTGAAATGTAATTTTACCTCATTTTAAGTCACTTTGCCATGCTCTTTGAAAACACCTGTGTGGGGTTAGCTTGGACCAGCAAGACTGAAAAATAAAATCCGCAGCTTTTTATACACATAATTATTCAATCCACTCCTTGTTGCGTTGCAGTAAGCTGCAGCAAGTTTATGCAAGACATAAGAAAAAAAATAACAATTTATCCATCAAATTTAACAGGGGTATTCTTACAATCTCTTTGGTGTGTGTGTGTGTGTGTGTGTGTGTCTTGTGCTACTAACTCAATTTTAAATATCTTATAGATAATGTAAATAAGTTTACATTATTTCATAATGTAAACTTGCAGGCCATATAACAGAATTGAAAATGATCACATTCCCCCATGAATGTGATCAGTTATTTACATTTCAAGCTATCTATGCCTGAACTCAATTATGATTGAAACACTCTGGAGCTCCACTACTTTACTGTAACAAGTCTATTATTTCATGTTGTGCCATTTGCTTGTTTTTCCCTGAGCATCAATGTTCTCTAGTCTCAGACAAATAAGACACAAAATGTCCTTCTATCAGACACCATTTATTCGCCAGTTCTTTTCAAAATGCAAGACTTTTCACCACAAAATGTTACAAAGAAGAGAAAAACATTTATATTAGGCTTACAGTTTCTTGCGCTTTACAGTAATGAAAGCGAAAGTTCAAATCTAGCCAAACACTTTAACCTTTATTCTTATCCTTTCTTGCTTTGACTAGCTTCTGCTTTGCCTTCAACAAAATTGGGCCTTTAGGCACTTCTTCCTCCGCTGTTAGTGTGGGTGTGGGGCTGAGATCAGTCACTGCTCTTGTAATGCAATGGTCTGGCATACAAAGAACGCTTTAAGGTTTATTCAGCCTGTAGGGAAATCATTGTGTGGGCTATTTATAATACCTGCTGTTATCTTATGTACTTTCTCTCGTCTTTCATGGCCGGTGTCACTTCCTTAACACATTATGAACTCAACCAGCCAGAGAAACAAAAGTTAACCTTTTGAATGTCTTTATTAATATCATCTGTCGATGGCTTATGGATTTAAAGCAACAGGGGTCAACTCTAACATCCCGTGAGTCAATACCCGTCTTTTAAAAAAAAAAAAAGTATTTTCTTTTTTTCCTGAAGTCCTGGCAACTCCTTTAGATTTAACTGGGATGGCATTTATCTTAGTTCTGACCTTTCACAATGTGGCCAGTGAATCAGATCATTACACCTCAAATCTCTGTCTCCTCCATGCTGATAAATTATCTCCTGAGAAATGAAATTGTCCTCCTCTGCTGCGCTACATTTCAAGATCATGGGAAAGAAAATGGCACCTGTTATAGCATGAAAGGCTCAAGAGGGAATTAACACACACACAAAAATAAAGAGTAAAAGATTCCTCAGATCAGCAGGGGCCTGCTATGACATTTCATATAGTTTTCTTTTGTGATAACTGAAAGATCCTCTGGGTTCGGTGTTGATGTCTCACTTTACATATGCCAGGCTCTCGCCACATATAGGTCTGGCGGGCCAGATGAACTTCTAACCTGCCAATTACACAAAACATCGGATAGAAGGCTGTCTCCTCTGTATGGATTTCCTGCTGCTGTGTGGGCCTCGGATTGATTACATCCTGCAGTTACTTGGAAACGCAAGCAGGATAGAGGATGCTGAGTGGCGCAGGGTATTTAGCTAACATACACAGCATGTGCAATCCTATATCTACATTACCTTTTAATATGCATTTCTCTGGGTATAAAAGGTTCTAATAAAAAAGTTACGCCAAAAGCACACCCAGAGCTTTTTGCTCCAGGTCCTTCTCACCCAGCCCTGAAAACCTGCTTCAAGTTGAAGCTACGAAGAGGCACAGAAAATGGGTTATGTTTTCTGAAGATATGACCAACATGTTTTCTGGTCCGCTCATTGAAAGTATGTCGTGTCTGTCTGCACAAGTGCTGATAATCTTGACAGCCTTGTAGTGTTATAGTTATGCACAGACCTTAATGGAACAGTGTGGCGATGGCTAAAGACATTCTACTATATGGAGCAATTATCCCTATTAATGCTATAGCTGAGCTAGAGTTATAATTTCTTTACAGTGTTGCTTTTTTGTTGGAACGTTCTCTGAAACCCCTGCTAGAGTTCCTTAAAGCATGAAATGCAGTTACCCGTGTTGTTTTTTTGGCCATCCAGTGCGAATCATTATTTTATTGAGATGACATTATCGGGAGTCAGAAGTAAAATCATCCGTAAGACCACAAAATTGTATTAGTGAGCTCCTCTTGGCAAAACAGACAGAAATGGAGCCCATCTGCTCTGCGTTCTCCCTCTGTTGTTGTGCCATAAAATAGGCAGCACTGAATGACGCTCAGATAATACATCCATGTGTCTCATTTAAAGGTCCCACCAAACGTCTTTGATCAATGGGCGCTCTTTGTTCGGAGCTGGTAGCTTTTTATGAGCCTGTCTTTGAATCAGAGCTTCTTTCATATCAGGTAACTAACCATTATGCTTCATATTGGGTTACCTATGTGCTCTGTTATAAGGACATAGAAAGCTATGTTCTTTAATCGATGTCTTTTGGAAATGATCAGAATCCAGCTGCTTTATACGGCTATCAGAGCCATTTATTCACTCGAGAAAATTATATTTGAAGAACTCTCTATAAGGTCTTTTGTGCTAAAATATTAGTTTGAAAGCAAATGGCAACTACATCAGTCAGGATATTGTAGATTCATACCTACTAGAGCCGGAGTGGATCAGCTCATCCGTCGCCTCTGGCTTGTTTTAGATGCATTTTGTCATCTGTTCCTTCCATTTAAGTCTGCCAGGTTTTCTTTTTTCCACCAACCTGGTTCCAATGGTAAACTTGCTTGGCACCAGTTTGAGGTTTCACAGACCCATGTTCTGGCTTTTGCACCAGTAAGCATGTGCCATTTTGGCTGGTGTCATTGTGAATCAGTCCAGTGTCACTGCTGCCGCCACAGAGCAGATAGTCCCAGGTGAGTTTAATCTCAAGTTTCTTCCCATGCTGTTGCATTAACGATACAATGCTAACTCAGGTACACTCTTTACAAACTACCCTACTGAAGATGCAGTTAAGGAATTTTCTTAGAAAGTTCTTAAGAAAATTGAGAAAAAATATTTTCTTTAAAAGTAAGGGCCTAATTCTTCACAACAATAGTTCCACGAGAATTGCGTGGTTTCATTATTTATATTGGGTGTCCATTTTACTAAAACAAACTAATGGGACAGCATTGTCCAGCATTCATTGTGCTGGAGACATCACTGATAAGAAACTGAACCCAATAAAACCCAGAGCTGGACAGATAAGAGTTTTCCTTTGGGGCTGAGGCTCTGGCAGACACACACACGCACACACACACCTATTATGTTGGCTGGAGAAAAAGATTTTTAAAATCTTCAAAGTTTAACCAGGAAAACTTTTTAAAGGGTACTTCTACATGCATCAGACACGCTAAAGTTCATCGGCCGAAGCGGAGACCCTCATCGTATTAAACAGACGGCAAAAACCTCCACTATGTATACACAAATATAGAATTATTGTTAAAACGTTTTGTGTACACAGAATGAAAGCACAGTAGATCATCTTTTTACACCATGTGAGTTTTATCGTGTCAGTAGTGCTTTAATGTTGGCACCAGTGTTCATTTGGTGGAAAAGACTTTTGTAGCAGAAGTGTTTTATGAACCAGATTCTTCTAACCAAATTCCTGCGAACACAGACAAGAGCACACAAACTCACACTCAATGGGTAGAGGCAAATACACGATAACAAGCAGGAAAAAAAAAATTTATTAAAAAGAACAGAGCGAGCAGCATTACTGCTAAACCCTTTCAGTCAAGGGAAAATCAAAACTTAAGTGAGATTTTGGTGAGAAATGGTTTTATTGTTGCTTTTCAGTTTTCTACATAAACAGTTGTCAAGCCTCCCTCTTTTCCCACTATAAAAATGTAGAGAAAAAGCTGTTAAAGTAGAACTTCAAATCATTTTAAGTGTAAGACATGTTCGGCCGATATAGTTTGTCCAAAAGTCTATTATTCATTATTACACAAGTTCTTGATGCTCCACTTTATACCTTAACTCAACCAATAAATGTTACACGGTGCTAAGTCCATGAATTTTAACAGGTAGTTTACCAAATGTACATCTATCATCTAGCTTAGCAAAATCCAGTTTGGAGTCTCCATGATGTTTATTCTTACTATTCAAGTGTTCAAGCAGCAGGAAAAGTGACAGACAAAAGGATTTCTCTTTTAAGGTGCAGAAAACCCCCCCCATTTAATCATGTTTATTTACATAAACAGGAAACAAGCCCCTCATCTACCTGCTCAGCTTGATTTAACATTGTTGGTATTTCAGTGGGGTGGAAAATTAATTAGAACATAAATAGCAACATGTTTACTAATGTGCACTAATTATCGGATTTGATACATATTGTATTCACCAAGTTGAAGCTGGCACAATTTAATAAAATGATAGTTTCACAAATGGATGCAAAGGAAATTAATAAAACAAATATCACTTAAACTAAATCTATGCAGTGACCAATATTTTTGCTTACTTGAATGTTCCCCTTTGCAGGTTCTATACTCAGTTATGAACAATGACCTTGGCTGTAACTGTGCAGAACCGTAGATGTTGTCCCAGGATCTTTTGTGACCCTGTGTGTGAGTTTGATGTAATATTGTTGTAATGTTGGTATAGGCCCGTCTCTCACCACCGCTCCATGTGGTTTGCTGGAATCCCAAAATGCTAGAAAAAGCTTTACAACCCTTTTTGGAACTGACAGATGTTAACTACTTTGTCATCTGCTCTTGATTTTTTTTTTTCATAAAACAGAGAAGTGCTAATTTTCTTTTAGATATTTTAGCCTTCTTCATGTTGTCAGACATTTCATTTAGCTTTTTTCCCCACATCAGTGCAGGTGTGCTAACGTTAGTACTAATATTAGCAGTGCCATGCCTCTCACTAGGCTTTTCCCTTAGATAAGCATTTTAGCTATTTTTTTTAAATTTCTTGGCTATGTTTAACTTGCTCCATTCAGCATACTAAAGTAAACCTCCATGTCATTCATAGCCCACATGCCACTGACAGCCTTTAGGATAACGTTAGCATTTTGGATCATTTTAGTTTACACACTTATGTTTGCATACTGACTGGATCCAGTTCAACATAACATTGATACTCCACATCCCATTTCTTACATGGTAGCTGAGCTTTAGCATTGATGCAAATTTTTAGCATCAAAACACTGGGCTCCACACTTTGTCAGGCCCCGTTTAAATTTTATTAGAAATTTTCTAGTTTAGTTATGCTACCTTTTTTTTCTTTTTGCAATTTGTTCATGATCAGGAATATTTAAATGTAAAAAGCAAAAATAGAAGAAATTGGTTTTCTGAAGGATGCAAATGCTTTTTCACATCACTGTAGTTCAACAACCAAAGCAATTTCCTTTTCTCATCTCCCCATTTTTTTGAAAAGCTCTACTGTTTGCTGTTCTGTATTTTGTATATAAGCTATAAAGATATTTTTCATCTATTACTCCAGCAAGCAACGTCAACAAAATAAGGAACACAATTATAAATAAGCTATTTTCAAAATAATTTGGATTTTGTTCAAATGTATTGCTATATCTACACAACTCACTAAAACTCAAAAGAAAACTTTGCCCATCTTTTTGCGAAAGAATATTTTCCTTATTTCTCATTTGGCGCTGAACAGAGAGCACATTTTTGAAAATTAACGTTAACTGGCAGAGTCCAACAGATTTAATGAGTTAAATTGCAACATTACTTACGCGTAGACAATTATCACCTCAGACTTCCTCCCTCCTGAGGCTCTGGTTCTGGTATTGATTTCTGAAAGGAACTATAATACATTCTGACATCCTCCAAGCAGCTGGAAGCAATAATACCTGCACTTGATGGGGGTGGGGGGGGGAGAGGTGTGGAGCGTTGCATTTGGACCCTATTAGTCCTTGTTTGAATTTATAGTGTTGTGGGTGGGTCATAGAAATTCGATAAAGTATTTAATTGAACACACAAGTGTACACCCCCAGAGAAATGAATGTGTCATGAATTATTTTTATTTTTCAAAGCATTGCTCTAAAACAGCAGAATATTCTAAATGCAAACTGTCATTATCAAGTCCGACTTTGTGTACACTAAGCCAGCTCATATAAAACACAAGTGCATTAATTCTGATTTTATGGGGAACGTAATGGTGAGCAGCACTCCTTGTCTACAGGCAGTTTTGCATACAAAGTGGTTACCTCCTGGTTTGGCAGCGTGTCCGACTTTGAAGTCAGCAGAGTATGTAGTTATCCCCCCTTTTAGCCCAACACCGTCTCTCGATGGTTTCACCTGCGTCTGATGAAAAGGCAGCGCAGTTGTGGGTAATAGCACACCGAGGCCCAGCGGAGCTTCCAGAGACAGAGGGAAGAATCAGGGGAGATGGGAGATGGTTAATCACTCTGTAACCTTTTTTTTTCTCTTTTATTTAGTCCAGTGCAGCTGGTGTGGGAGGAAAAGTGGGCATGTGTTGAGTCATATCTACATTAGGATACAAGTTTAGATCACACAAATAGATTTGTTTTGAATGTTGTGGAAAACTTTATTCTAGCAAGGGACTCAAGAAAAGCATGAACTGAAGATGTACTCTGCATTAAAGTGTGGAATATTATGTAAAAGTGTAAAAGTTTAGCTTTATACCATGATATAATCTTATTCCACCATCAAAATGATACATGGAGTGTTGCTTTGTTTTTTTTTTGTTTTTTTTTTATATCACAGAAATCGTTGAATCTCCCTTGGCAGCCATTCGTGGGTGTGTAAACGCTCGCTGATACAATGCGATGTGTATTTTCACAAAACTCCTCTGTGGAGCCAAAGTTCCCAGCTGAGCTTCTGAACACCAATTCCCCTGCACCTTCCCCACTCAGCTCCTCCAGACTAGTGGCAGCAGTAATTAGCAAACACCTGGAGGAACTGCGAGTCTTAAGAGCTCATCATACGAATTACTTCTCAGTGCAACAGATGCTAATGCTAAGAACAGTTGTAAACAACATCATGGTTGTGATGACAAACTGCAGGAGGAGCTTCTTAAACAGACTTGGGCAAGTTTTAAGATGTACAATTACAAAGTCAAACTTATTTTAAATTATGTCCAGAGTGAACCCGCCTCTTGCCCGGAATGTTAGCTGGAGATGGGCACCAGCAACCCTCCCGACCCCACTAAGGGTCAGGATATGTAAAGAAAATGGATGGGTGGATATATAGCATTTCCACAACTAAAGGCCACATTCTTACCTGATTGTGCTGTAAAATGACACTATGAACTTGGGGCCCCCTGCATTGAGATCTCAGCTAATTTTACTGTTAAACAATGCACACAGTCTATTCAGTAAATCTCAGATGTGAACATTTGAAAAAGTAGAAGCTAAGTGTCAGACTTCTTCAAGGATTATCAGTGTTTGCAAATTTATTGTGCCTTGTTACAACTGGAAACTTTTTCCACTATGAGCAGGCGGTCTCATTGAAATGTCAATATTCAAGAAACGGTCAGATTTGTCGGTCAATAAGTAAGTAACCTCTTGCTATTGATGATTTTATTCCAATATATAAATTACCATTCAATAATCTCCTTCACTTTAAGACCAATGAAGCCAATCGACAAAAGATTAAAGTCTTAATAGCATTGCCAGATCAATCTCTGGCAGATCAGGTGGAGGCTTTTGAAATAAACAAAAAAAGAAAAATCAAGTCCTAGTATTACTTTGTGGTATCAAAACTAAAACATCTTAGAGTCATAAAGCAGTAACAGGAAAGATTGCTGTCAGAATTCAGAATCGGCCTCGGCTCCATTCTGGTTACTCACTGAGCTCTAATTTGCTGGGCAGAAACTCTAGGTGCGTAGCAGCTGCCTCCTTTTTGCTTTGACCTACACCTCTAATTACTGTGCAAAAATATCAGTTGTCCTCTCACGTAATTGTCACCTGAGGGCAGCTGAAGTTTAATTGAAACAGAAGCTCTTTACCAATCTGACTCAGAGGTTGTAAATGTTGATGGCGATGATGGACCGTGTAGGAGATTTTTCTTCATCCGCTCATCTTTCCACTACTTGGAACCCCCCAAAAGAACTTCAAGTTTACAACCAACTTTTTGATGATTCAGATGTCACTGAATCATAAACATCAGGATGTTTATGTACTTTCTTCAGATTTATTATTTTATTACCAGGACTTTAACACGTTCATTTTTATTAAGAAATAACAGATTTTAATGTGTTAAAAATTAAAAACGGATATTCCTAATGCGTTTCATGATGCAATTGAAAAACCGTGGCATGACCTTTTCTGTTTTATTCAGTTTTCACTCCAGGGTGTTTTTTAAAATTATTATTATTATTATTTTTAAGCAGTTATGAGGCACAGGTTACTCAACAGGTTGTTGCCTGGTAACCAAAGAACAAATGAGTTGATGCCACCCACCTTGTTTACCTCAAGATTGAGCAGCTGAAGCGTTTTCGTTGCCTACATCTCCCAGAATGCTGTGCATTTCTGGAGTTCAGTGAATATTCTGTGTATTCAATATTCTATCTGAAGTATTATCTATTGTTATTAATCACGTGCCTATTGCAATATTTATTGTTGTTGATTTATCGTACAGCCTTACACTAACATAAGAAATTGTGGAAAAAGTGAAACCCTGAGTTGGCCACAGTAACAGCAATGTGAGACTCGCAATAATTTTTCACAAATGCTTGATGACAGATGTTGGGTTTAGAGGTTTTCCATGTTATACCAATGTGTTGGGTTAGCTTTTTAAATTTAATAGGCAAAATCATGATTTAAAAGTGATTTTTGAACTTTAAGTTGTATTTGTGTGACATTAAAATTTGATAGTCAGAATTATTTATGTGACAAAAAGCAAATAGCATCTGTATACGCATTTTTTTGGCATTATCTCTTAATAGCTTTCAGTGATGTTATTGCTGCTGTGTGGCTGTAGGAAACTACAATAAAGGTATTTGTCCACCCACTCAAAATACAGTTAATTCCTTATTTATTTTTCATCAAATTAGAAGTAGGACATGTCTGACAATTATTTGATGCTGAATTACACATTCAAGCCAAAATGAAACAACCCAGAAAAGTATTTTTTGGCTCTTTTTGCTTTACGTCTCTGTTCCCCTATTATGTGACTTCGTTTAAAGGTTCCTCCTCGAGGTTCTCTTGCATATCAACGAAACAAGCAGATGAAATGCTGGATCAATAGCATTGCTCAGTGTTTGAATGTGCTTCAACAAATGTCACATGCCGTCGGGTGGATCCCTGAGCAAAGAGCATGAGGCTTAGCTGTGAAATAGTTTAACATCCAAGTTCTTCAAAGCCAGCCTTTGTGTGAGAGTTTATGAATGTGACTCATGATTTTTTCTGCATTCCATCACACCTGAGTTGAGTGTGTTATGATGGTCGGGGTGAAGTGATGCAGTACAATCAGCTCATAGAGTCACGCATAATATTAAGAATCTTAATTTTTATAGTCACTTGATAAAGGTTTAATAAATCACATACTTAGAGTTTTTTGTTACTTTTTTTCTTTTAATGTAGTGCTAGATGTCTTGACACATGATGTCACACCCCTGTTGAAATAGATCACCGACATGCAAGCATTTAACAGCGTATTTATCCTCATTCTTTACATTCACACTGTAATATAACATCTTCAGACATGGAGATTGTTCAGTACTGTGTATGCTACTGCTTGGCTTTCGAACATTTAGAAGCTCTGACAAATTGTTTACTCCTGGAACTTTCACAAAATTTTGTATGTACAACCCAGGGTTTGTTTTGTTCCAACTCGCGACCTGAGAATCATGACTTCCTCGTATAAATGAAACGCACCATTATTGTAGCAAAACGCCAGCACTGTTTCAAAACATCTCTCTAAGTTTATGAAACGTTGCTGTAATGTTCCCGCTTTAGCGAAGAATGTTTCATGAAACTGGATAGTTCTGGAAACGTGTTTAAAAATAATAAAATTTCTGATGCCACAGAGAAGAGGCTGGGTGTAAAAAGATATGAAAACGTATCAATTCCAGCTCAGGAGTTATGTGAAACTAATTACCGTAAGTACAGGAGCAAATCTTTCATCTGCAGCCCTGCTTGGAGAATGATGGAAGTCATCACCTCTCACACAACAGTGAGCTTTTTGATCCTATTGTACTTAAGTGGCTCCCACAGAAACTACCAATTATTCCTTCAAATCAGCTGTGTGGCAACTTGAATGTTGCATTTCTTCAACAGCTTATAATTTATCGGCGCTGTAACAGGTTGTGCACTTATGTCTGATCAAACATGACATTTAATTATACTGCATTTGGATGATGGTTTCGTATTTGTTTTGCTACTTTTGATATATATATATATATATATATATATATATATATATATATATATATATATATATATATATATATATATATATATATTATGTATAACATGTCAGAAAAGTGACTTTACAGGAAAAAAAGAAACACCTTTTCCTCTATTCCCATTCTTTCAAAGCCTATTTTTGACTCTCTTTTCATCTTATCCTCCACTTTTCTTTGCCTGTCTTCCTCCATCACCCCACATATTAGGCTTCCCCCCTCCCTGTGTTTCTTTCAGGGAAGCGTGACCTCACCTGGGGGCCGTGATAACACAAGACAGCCTCATAAATGCCTGGAGAGTGAGGTGGGATATCGGTGATGGTCAAGCTGGAGAAAATGCAGCGGCGTGTGCCGGCTGCCACAGGGTCTGCTGGAGATCTTATTGGCTGATTTCACTCGAGCTCGACCTCCCTCAGAAGAGACGGAGGCTGCTAACCCAGTAACATAACTAATCCTCAAGTCCACAAACACCACCTAAAGGTTTAGAGAATAAGCCTTTTAAAAAAAAAAAAGAAGAAAAAAAAATCATCTCATCTTGGGCTCAGTCAGGCACACCACAAGTATGTGTGTCTAAACTGGAGAGAATACACAGGGTACAGAGGAAAAGTGCAAGTCTACGCCTTTTATTGTGGGTAATTTTAGAGTTCTTCAACACTTGCAACCTTACTGTCAGGCCCGAGGTGGGCTACAGACAGACATGTGCTACTTCTGTGACACATGGCGCTACCAGCTGTTTCTTTTTCACTGTCGGGTGAAGGTTCCCCAGGAGGATGCCTTCACCAACATCAGGACCCACTAGTGCAGTGACAAGGACAAGAACTCCCAGTGTTTCCCCAATAACAATCCACATGAGCTGGCACCGGTGGACAGAAATCTTTTAACAGCAACACCTGTAATCCCCTAAAAGCATTCAGCTAATCTGCCTGAATTACTTGTTGGACAAGTGAGCACCTGCAAAAGACTACAAATTGTTTCTCAGTGCCTTTCCTTCGCCATGTCCTGAATGACAAAAACACACCAAAGAGGCTGCAACAGCAACCGTGGAGAAAATAATTTCTTCCATCTTCTTAGCAGTTATTAGCAGATTTGTCAGCTTTTATGTCTTTCCCCTCTTGCTAGGGTGTATATATTTCTATATATTTTTTGCCATTTTGTCAGTGCCAGTGGACGTTATTTCTGTCCAAGATGGGGAGGGAGAGCAGCGAGAAAGAGAGCGGATGAAGTGCACCTTTGCTTCCGAGCTTGCAGGAGAAACTCAAAATGCGAAGCCTGCTGAGAGCCATCTTTTGTCTATTTGTTCACGGCTACAGTGGGAAAATTGTGATTTAACATGGCTGAGAGAAACGGGCCTGTCAGTTGAAATAAGCTGCATCTCCTCCAATACTGCTGCGTAGACTCGTGGAGGAGGTCATTGCTGACAAATAGTTGATGGTGAAGCCCTTCCCTAAATTTAAAGCTTTAGAGGAAAGTATTATCATAACGCACGTTGTGCCGTCCATATTCAGGCGCTGGTCTCAAGCAGTAAAAGAGAACAAAGGGTTTTTCAAAAGAGAGAAAATGCAAACAAATGAGAATTCAGAACTCTGAAAAAAAAGATATTCTGTGCATTCAGTACATATCATGGAGGGAATACACATTGCATCAAATCTGTATACATGGCATATCTGATGTTTTGCACCATTTTCCTGCCCTTTCTAAGCATACATGCAGTTTTAACAGAGTTGTTGCTGGTAGTCTTCATTTTGACCAAACTCTACCATCTTAGCCAAGTCAATACTCAACTCTCCTGTGTCTAAAATATATATTTCATCATATGCAGGCCATCTTTTTTTTTCTCTGTTTTCCTGCACGATATCAATGAAAATAATGTCCGACTATGCTTATACATAGCTATTTAAAGACATGACCAGAGCAAATTGTTTGGTATTCTAAAAAAAAAGAAACAGTTCTTTTTGCAACACTTGTACTGTGTTAAACAAATAAAAAAAACACTGTCTTCCCAAATGTATTGCTGAGTCTTGTTCAGGAGAAGAAGAAGAATATCCAAACTTCCAGTTGCTCTGCCGGGTTTTTGGGGCAGAGATAATCTTTCTTTGAGATTTGACTCACTGAACCATTTGCAAAAAATATCAGAGCTGAATTTGTATTTGTAGAGGAAGGATGGTAATATAATTAACATCTTTCTGCTTGATCTCTCACTCTTGAGTGCTCTTAAACCTGTTGCTATTAGCACCCTGTCATCTGTGCAGCTGGTTAGCTTTTTAAAATAAAGGGTAGGGATGATAGGACACAAAGCTGATGAGTTGGATCCTTAAAGTAAATCAGAAAAGTTTTTGTTCCCATTCCATGAATGATGGAATTTTCTTTTTCTCAACATACTGTTGATTACTTTTAATAATCCACTTGGATTACTTTGATAGTAATCCAAGCATCTTGATACAAATAAAAATAGCGTGTGAGGTTTATGAATTTATCTTGAATCTCATTGTGTTACAAATGCTATGACACAGACAGCAGTACGTTTGCAGGGAAACATATTTCCTTTAAAACTGCGTACAAATAAACGCATATCTAATGCAAAATGTAAAGTTCTGATTTGGTACACGGCCATATGGAAGATATAATGCAAGAAGTTAGATGTGTAATTTTATAGTATAGAAAAGCTTTGTAATAGTCTCTTATCACACACTTTTCATTGAGGTAAACATAAAATAGATATTAGAAATGCAGGATTAAGTTCCTCTTTAATAATATGGTTCATCAGACTTTTTTTGTTCTTTCAACAGAAAACAAAAACGCAGGTGTCTGAGTTGGAATATTTTTGCTCTCTGTGTCTGTAAGTCTAATATCTTGGTAATGAGACCCTATTTTTTCTCTGACTTTTAAACAAACAAAAAAAAAGTGAAGATTCATATGTTTTCTCCTCTTCTTTCCTTTCCTCTCTGTCACAGCTTGGCTCCTGCTTAAGACAGATAACAGGAACGGGAGGTTTATATTTGCTTTATTGAGCGTTAGATTCACAACTGTGTATTCAGCGCTGATGGATGTTCCTTACGAACCATGTCCAATGTTTGTGTGTGTGTAATCTTGCGTCTGTGCGCTCCCGTTTGTGTCTATGCGATTCCTTCTTTTTTTTTTGCCGTGTGCATCTGTTTGTCATAATGTGTGTAGGCTGTTGAAAGTGGAGTGTAGAAAACTGAGCAGGGGAAAAAAATATAAAAAGGCGAATGTGAATGTGTTAGTGCAGCGCTATACATAGGCAAAAAAGGCTCACACAGCACAGAAATACGTATGACAGGAAACTGGCTTAGCGGTGACGGTTGTGTAACATGGAGATAACAGCACCGTGCAATAAAATTCAAAGACCTCTTTTTCATCTCTTTTTGCTTTAAAGTATCAGTTTTTGTTGTTGTTCTTTATCCTGCATCCTCTCAGCTTTTTGGGGGTTGGATAATAGATTATCTCCCATCTCCTTTTTTTAATAAAACATGGAGCGTATTACCAGATACTCAATGGTTCATTTTTCGGTAACCTTTAGTTTTTCTTTAATTTTGTGGTAAATAGCTAATATCCCATAATGAGGCCTTAGTTACACATTCATAATGGACTTGGAGTTTAATTAAAAATAATTCTCTTACCCTTCCGGGTGAACCTACACTGCATGTCAGGTGCACTCAGCCATACCACACATCATGGCTGCCATCTGCTTAGACGTCCCTGCTTGTTATATAGCTCTCAAGAGAGGGTACCATCAGTTCACTTGGCACTGGTCCTTAGTGATGGTGTGTGAAGGCTTATATGGTAATGTGCATTCAGTGCCATAGCAAATAAGGGCTATGGGGGAGTGAGTTTGTAACTACCTGTGTTGGATTCTCTTGTTGCTCCTCGAAAACTTGTATAATAAGGCCATATAAAGCACAAGTTATGCTTATTGTTATTTTTATGTAAATGTCAAGACAATTTACAAATAACCTACAACTGGTT
Organism: Poecilia picta; assembly: GCA_033032245.1. Taxonomy (NCBI): domain Eukaryota; kingdom Metazoa; phylum Chordata; class Actinopteri; order Cyprinodontiformes; family Poeciliidae; genus Poecilia; species Poecilia picta. The sequence goes on along the minus strand of CM065367.1, from coordinate 20,872,886 downwards.
AGGGTACTGCTTCTATTTGAAATAGTTAAACTCTTTTTAGGGTTGTAGAAATTAGCAATTATTTCAAGATGAATTACTGCATTTTATTGTGCGTAGGACTTTTAGAATAAATAATAATGATGACATTAGGAATCTTCTTATTGTAGTCTAATATTGAAAAGGTTTGCAGAAATATTTAATAAAAAGCATTTGAAATTCTAAGAATGAAAAATGAAGTCTCTTCTGATGAATATTTGCAACTGTAGCGATTTCTCAAAAGTGAAACTTTTAAAATATTTTATTTTATTTTGTTTTCAATAGCTACAGTTAAGATAAGCTAAGCTAGCAATGTAGAACAATATGTGGAGCTGCAGTTGTATTCCATACATAAATTTGTTTTCATATTGGGTTTATATGACTTAAATTTTAAATTAATGCAACTTTTAAAAAGAATTAGGCTAAACGAAGTTATGGCGGGCTAAGTTGGTTTCCTTTCATTTGGCTAATCCTAAGGAAAAATATGCTAAGCACAATAAAATAAGCTAAGCCAGGAAATGAAAAGATAAAACATGATGCGCAACAAGAATATATTTGGCAAGAATTGCAAAATAAGAAGAGATGAGCATAAGGTAAAACTGTCATTCTTGCCAGATGGTTAAGTGCATATAAATCTAATGAGCAGTCTCATTTGTGCGTTTTGTTTTCCATTGGAAGTTTGGCACACTAAACTCCAAGGTCGCTGCTCGCTCCCAGTCATGCTGGATGAGGCTGTGCAACCATCAAGTGACGAAAACAGGGAGTGAAGTGAGGAAAACAAAACAAAAGAGAAGAACACACAGATATTTCTTGATTTGACCTGACATACTCTTTGTGTCATTTATGTACTTTATGTCTTCATGAATCGTGGTATACATCCTTTTTTTTTTTTTTTTTTTTTGCCTTGCAGACTTCGTAGGGAACACACACTTGGGTGCATGTTTGTGTGTTGATGTTTTACGATGCTGTCAAGAGCACAAAGGAATTAAAAAGTAGTTGAGGCTGCTGTAATTCAGCTTTGTGTGTATGTTTCCCGTCTCTGGTGATTTTCTGTGAGCTAATCTTTTAATAATTACTATGACACAAATGCTAATATCTCAAAGGACCACACAGACAGAAGGACATTTTCAGTCCTCCCATTGCCTTTTATTATCATGCTGCTTTATGCACACGTATAGGCACACTCAGCATGCTAATGTATGCGCTGTACGAGCTACAACATCGACAAAGCTTTACTGTGAGACACTTTTCAGCTCTTAAGTGTAAATCCTTCTCTGTTTCTTCTATTGCAGAATGAGCGACTTATTGTAATGACTCCATATCACGAAGTCAAAGCCAGTCTTAAAACAACCTGACGTTCTGCTTGTATAAGATAAATTACACTGTTAGTAAGGCCAATAAATGCCAAAATTAGATAGAAACATGTGGTTTTACTCATACTGCTGGATTTGCATAGAACAAAAAAAGAAAAGCAAAAGTAGTTATTTCAGAGTATGCGGTGTGGAGAAGGCGTCCGTTCTTAAGGAGTGTGTAGACTTTAATTCAGTGCTAAAATGAATTTTAAGCCACTGCTAATCTTTATTCTTTGCTTTCAAGTTTACAAACGTGTTGTTCGAAGTCGTCTTGATCAACACATCTCTGCTAGCCTTGTGGAAACCAACCCCTTGCTCATACAGAGAGTCTGGGCCCTTGGCTATTGAGAAACAATCGCTTGCTTGAGGTGTGTTTGAAGTTTTGAATGTTACCAAATTGCTAATGTTTGACCATGACATGTGTGATGGGGAAACTTCAACGTTTAATAAATAAATAAATAGGTTGTTCAATAAATAGCCTCCACCATAAACGACAGTCTTCCAGTGACGAGCCGAACTGTTCATGTCAATTCAATATCTAGATGAATGGCCAACACGGACTTGAACGCCTTTGTTTGCTTTGTCTGCTGCCATTGCTAAAACTTGGGGAGACTTCAATTCTGAAATGGCACAGAAAATCAACGTCATTGTTCACAACGCATCTGTTAATTAATTGACCTAAATGAATACATTACGATAAGCTAGTTCTTGCTAAACCTAACACAAGGCGGCTTTTACAGTCTCAACATTATGTTCACTCTCACTTCAACAGTAAGAATGACACCAGCCGTCTGTCTTTTATAACATTGTGAAAGTCAGCAAAAAAAGTATTTAATCACAACATACTTTAAATGAAAAACAAGAACACAAGCATAAATCAACTGTACTGTCTTCTTCATTTCTGTTCTCCCCTGCTTAATAAAAGCTTACATTATGATGTGAAATATAAATGTAAACCTTTTACAAAGAATTCTACAAAAGGCTATTTTTCAGTTTAACTGATTGCATGAAACTGTGTAAAGTTTTTCCAGTTGGTGTTTGTGGTGGACAAAATCATCAGAACAATTTGTGTTTTCTTGATAGGTTGCTGTGAACTACATTTCAAAAGACCCAACTTGAAATTGATCCTAAGTTGTTTGGTATGTGTAAACACAACAGATTTTTTCCCTTGAGCTCAGGATCCTCTTAGGCCTGAACAATTAGGTTACAGCTCATGTTAATAGTTTCTATAAACAAACAACAAAACAGAAAACAAAATGGAAATCAATCATGATCTTTAGAAAGCAGCTGCAGTGCAAAGGAGAAATTTGAAAGAGTACAAAAAGATTAAAGAGAGAAAAATCAGGGCTATGTGTGAAAAAGGGGAAAAAAATAAATCCAAAACTATTCTGTGCTTCCAATTTTTCCTTTTTCATAAATACTTCTGTTACAAATTAAAGCGTCTGATTCTTTAAAGTGATATGTTTTCAAAAACACACCTGGAGTGTTGCCTTGATTCTTTAATGTACGTTTGAGAAATCCTTTAATCTCCCATGGCAACCATTCGGCTGTGCAAAACGCCTGGGTGGATATCACACCACCTTCGAGGAGCAGCTCCTCCTCTGAGCTGCAGCTTCCAAGCTTCTGAGCTCTTGTCTCACAGAGACGCCCTTCTCCCATGACCCCTTACTCAGCTCCTTCAGACTAGCCAGCAGCAATTAGCAAATACCTGGTAGAAATGAGGAGCTTAGCTCATTCTGTAAGCTACTTCTTAGTGAAACACTGATAAAAATGTTAAAGGGTAAACAGAGGAGTGGAGTTTCAAAGAGTCAGTCACATTACTTTTAAGTCAAATTTGACATATATGTAGCAATTTTATAACAACTTAAGGTAACGTAGTTAATTGATTGTGCTATAAAATGGCTCCATTGGCCTGGAAAATACTCTGCCACCATATCAAAAAAGAGTAAGAAAGGAGAAACACAGATTTTGGTAAAACATGTCCAGTTCCAGTCATTAAAGAGTTACTATATCACCACCTTAAGTTGCATCTTTCCTTCAACACACCTGATTCAGATAACCGGCTCGTTACAAGGCCTCGGCAGAACTGAGCGACATCCTGCTATTTGTTATAATCGGGTTAGAGAAGGGATACATCTAAAAGTTTCAGGAATTGGACTTGGTCACCCCTGGATTAAAACTAGCAAACATTACAGAGGAGGTACAAACAGTTGTATTTTACATTACATGTTTATTTACATGTTATTTTCAGTCATGTTGCTCAAAAACAGGCCGTGAGCAAAAGAGGTTAATACAGAGTCCATAATGTTCTTAAAGTACAATTTCTAGCAGGCCCCAGGTGAAATTGTGGTAAGTTCATGGACTTCCTGCTCCTGAGCTCAGTTATGATGCTTTTAATAACTGATTCAGCAGTCTGCATTAACTAATATCACACAACTTCAATAACTTCATACAAATATAAACTTTCTTTTTAAATTTCTTATCTACCTGTAAGCAGAGATGTTAAATTAATATTCTATTAACAGATGTCTTTCTTGCTTTTCTAGTATAACCGCTGAAGCCTAATATAATTGTATACAAGCTAAACGCAGATTATGTGTTCTTCTTGCTATGAACAAATTATTTTCATAAAAATCACTCTCAAAACTACAACCAGTACTGACAGATGCAAACAGATACACCTGTGATTGTTTTACTTCCATTACACCATAAAACAAAAAGTGTGAACCTAATACCTGACTGAAAACGCCCATTTTAAAATGCGCCTATGATGCGTCTAAACTGAGTAGGTTGTGGACCAATACAACAATAAAACAGCCACTTTGTGTCAGCTGCAGAAAAAATTATTAACTAGCTGAAAGAAGCTCTAGAGCAGCAGTTCAGAACCCTCACCGCATCCCTTTCTTATCTGCAAGTTCTTTTCATTTTGTAAAATCAATGCAAATGTTTGCTTTACCGTCAGACAAAAGCAGTGGCTTTGAATTTTAAGCTCAAAGCTTTTTCGTTCCATGAATTTTGTATTTTGAGACTTTGATCGGAATCTTTTTATTTTTATTTTTTCCCTTCAGTTATTTGTCAGTGATTGGCTGTCTTCACCCTTGCCATGTCCTTAAGCAGCAGCTAATTACTGCTAACTTTGTTTACCTCAATTGGAAGTTCTCTGTGATTTTATCTTTGCTATGCTGGAAACAAGCACTCTAAACATAAAACCACAGTTGGCGATAGAAAAACCTTTTATAAGGAATGTAGTGCTAAAGTAGCCTAAGATAAGACAGAGCAAGCAAGTTTCATCAGACAGAAGCAGGGACACCTGGTCAGGAATCTGTACTCTTCACATGATCCGCTGCTATGGTTACACAGCAGGGCGGCACCACCCGCTGACGGCGTGTAAATCTTTTCTTATTGTACGTGCCACCTTGTGTGCCGTGATCCTTTAAGCATGCATAAGTGCCGACTTGAGCAGTTTCCTACCACACACGTTTTTTTTTTCTTCTTCTCAAACCGCATTGCATCAGCGACAGCCACTTTCACGATTCGTCACATGGACACGGCAGTGGCCTTTTTCAGCTTTCATATTGGACGAGTTCTCCTAAATTTACTTTCTCTCTCCATGTCCCTCAACGCTGGATTCGAGTGGATCCAGGTAGAGGTTGTCACACATGTACACTGACATACAACGTATCTCGCCTGATAAAGAATAACGGATCGAAGCGAGCACAATAATCCTCTTTCTCTGCCAAACACAGTCCAGCACTAATCCCTTTAGAATTTATAAGACTTAAACAAGTTCTCCTCTCAGATTGAATTCTATAAACTCATATCTCGTTATTTTCTTTATTTTGAAGTCACAAATGTGCGCAGAGGCACCAGTACCATAGACTTTGAAGGTTAATTAACTGTATTTTGTTACTGTCATGGTGTTGCGTTCAAAGCTGCAACTTAAAGAGCATAAATTGATTTGAGAGGAAATTGATTGTTTAACCCACCCAATAGTTTTGATGAAAATGGAAGTTAACTCTTTCTAAATGCTATTACTGGAAACTGGCAAACTACAAAAATTGTTTTTGTATCTATACATATTTGACAAACTGTTTGTTTTTTTCATCCCTTGGTACTGACATATTTTGATACTTCAGTAATATGGCATGCAATAAGAGACTATAGAGACTAATTTTAGCATCAGTCTTCAGGTAAATATGTATATTGTATGAAACATAGCTCATTTTTGCCATTACATGTTTTTTTAAATATAAAGTCACACTGGTAGTAGCTGCTTAAGCAATATGCTGAGTCTTGCTGATGGGTGTTTTTTATTTACACCTCTTGAAAAAATTACATTTGGTTCATGATGAGAATAATTAATTTGCAAAGAGTAACTATGTATTGGAGACCGGCAGTGCTACGTTACTCAATGCTAACATTTGTAATAAGTGACATTAAAGTTGTAAGATACAGAAATTTGTTTTCCAGCTTTTAAAATCAAATTAGCATGTTTTGAATTCATAAATGTTTTTCCTCATTCAGAATTTGACATCAAGGATATTAACATGTGACGTCCAATTTTCTATACATTAATGAATCTTGATTTGATCCTTCTTCAGTCTAAATCCCTGCTTGAGGGATGTTCTGTGCCTTGAAGTCCAACGTGTTAATGCCTGCTGTTACTGCTTGACAGTAGTCAACACACTAAAAATTGCAGTGGCAGCAGCACTGATCTCAACACAAGGAAGCCATGCCCTTACAGAGAACTCATTTAGGGAGTTGTCAGTCACACAGACCTCAAGAGAAACAACCGACGAGAGTTAAAGGTTAGTGTGACCAGCCATCTTGGGGGAGACATAAACCTGTCTCCTAACTAGAAAGTTCAATTTTTATGAGTGAAACAATAATACATGTGACACTCATTGAAAATAAAGATTTAGCAGAATGACAATGAGTCTTAGTAAACATTATGCATGTCCTACTGAAGCCGTTTCATTTTGAGACAGACTATTTGTCCTTCTTAAAACAAATTTTTAAAACATGGGACTCTGAAAGTATAAGAAATATCCCTAATAGATGCCATCCGTTAAATTGAGGGAACCACTTCAGCTTTAACCATTAGATTACAGTGTTTTCGAAACAAATAAGCAAGCTTTTTAGAGTAATAACTAAAAATGACCTCTTCATTGTTTCATTCACCCAAATGTTGCTCTGTTATACAATACCTGCTATGATTAGAGGTTGTGTGGCTGAGATATGGACAGCTTCCAATTTTCAGCCCAGCCCTGTCCATTATCACAGCCCTCACAGAGTATCCATGTGTGAGCACATATCGTTTGTGCTGCCATTGACATTTAACACTACCCACCCACGTGCTTTGAATGAGAGTTGCTTTGGCACAAGTCCTCACAAGTTTTTGAGAAATTAAACCCCTACAAAGCTTTCTGCATGAAGGGTCTGTAAAAAAAAAAAAGAAAAAAAGATGTGAAGTGTATGTATCCTGCAGGGTGTTACCAGCATGGGAGGTCAAAGCGGAGACGGGACTTTTTCTTGGCAATAAAATAAATGAACAGCCCGTCACAGGGCAGTAGCTGCCCCCTGTGTGATTAGCCCCATAACTTCAGGCTCCTTGCATCTGTTGCTGAGTCAAAGCTGTGCCATTTTCTCCTAGGGACAATGCTGTATTCCTCCATATTTGAGATTCTTAGTGCTTACGTTACCTCAGACTGTGGTAGAAAACGTGATTGATGTGGTGACTATGGGCTCATTTTTTTTTTTTTTTTTGGTTTGATTGACATTAAGCTTCCTTTACCACAGAAACTCTCCTGTGGTCCATTTGGGTCTTACCGTTGCTGATTGGGTTCAAGTGCTTCTCAACTGCAGATGCCATTTGAAGATTGCTTTTATCCCTTCTTGAAACACAAGGACAGATAAGAAACTGGGTTTTTGTCTCTGGGGATTTCAAAGGCTCACTCTCACATAAAAAGAAATATATGTACACAGCACAGTTTTTCCTTACCTCTCCACCCTCCTTTCTTGTGCCTTCTGTTATGTGGCTGTATACCCACACACGTTCACGCACTCAGGGGAAAAAAAAACAACCTCAAATTGTATTTGCTTGCTCCCAGGCAATTCCCTCAAAAAAAAAAAAAAAAAAAGAAAAAGGAAAATGATGTTTATAACGATTGGTCTAGAAAAGCCTTTTAACTTACCAGTCTTCCACTGAACGTCCATGCCATCTTATCTTCCCAAAACAGCATGCTAATCAAAAGCAGTCGCGCCCTGTTATCTCCCTCAGGAATCAGCAGCTTTGTCTAAGCCCCTGCCAGGAATGACTTGAAACAGAACGCCTAATAAATTGTCCCAGGTGTTTTGCAAGGTTCAAATTCTATGCGACATGTATCAAAAGGCCTGTGACTGTGCAAAAAAAAAAAAATCTCATGAAACTGATGCAAGAATTGATTCTTGAAAGTTTGGGAAAATGGTTGACAAGAACCGCTTTGTGTCGAGCTTTTGTCTACTCGAACGATGTAGGATGAAGAACAATAAATAAGGACACTGTGCCTAGAGAAAATATTATATACAAAAATAAAATAAAAATAGTACATTGAATATTTACAAATTCAGTGAAATCACAGCCACAAGTCAGTATATTTATTTTGTCTATAATAGAATAACACAAAGCAATGTACAACTGAAATGAATGCAAAAACTACATAATTTGCTATATACACTAATATTTTTTTTGCAAAACATGAAAAATTTGACTTATCTTTGTATTTATTCCCTCTGAATCAAAACTTTCTACAACTACTACAGACGAGCTGAAATTGGTAAGATTGGACAGAAATAGTCTGTGAATAACTATTTCAAAGATTCTCAATTGGATTTTCCTCTGGACATTAAAGGGAGATTATATTAATATACTTTTGTAGGATTATATTAATATACTTTTGTAGCTTCAAATGGCCTTTTTGCACTGCAGGGTCTGACCACTGCTGGCCTGGTCCTAATGTACTCTGGCCCTGTTTGTGTTTGCATTGAGCAGAGTGATACCTCGAAAGTGGCTATGGATTGATTTTAAAAAAAGAAAAAATGAAAAAGTAAATCCTGCTGAAGCTGGTGAGGTCATCTCCCCAGAGATGAAACTTTTTTTGTTCCTCGTTGTCCCATCCGGTACCCGCTCATTAGCCGGGAAGCTGAGGGGAAGAAATGAACTGCTGCTGAACCATTTCAGCGGGATTTCTCCTCCTCCCAATCAGAAATCCCCTCATTCAGAGTCTTGCCAACTTCCGATCACTACAATTAAAGAAATGAGATTCACATGACTACTCTTTTCCTGTCTGTCGTCAACAAAGCTCTGTTGTACTCGAACTATCCGTCTCATCGGTCTCCTGCCATGGATTTCTTTGCCGCTTCCCTCTCCGTTGTTTTATGTCGCCGTTTCTCCAATAGCATTCTTTAACTTTTTCAGATATCACAGAACAGCTGTATGATTTCTGAAGTTAGAAATTACTCTAATAACTTTTGACAACAGTTGGTAGCGTTGCGTTTCATATGCATTGAAGCAAAGTGAATTGAATAAAATGCATGTCATATTTTAAGGATATGACATATTTTTGTTTGTAAGCAAAAAAATAAGCATCTTCTTTTGCTTCCCCTTCATTATTATGTGGCACCTTTTTTAATGGGTTCAACAAAACACACCCATTTTGTAGTTGTGACATGTTAATTATTAAAAATAGTCCGAGAAGCATCCCTAAGATGTATATTTTTTAACTAACTAGATCAGAATCAGTCAGTTTTAAGAGGGAGCAATACATGATAGTAAAGCACAGGTGAGAATCAACCCACACAGATCAGAGTAACTTCTTATTAAAGTTACTTTAAAATAAGGTGTGTAAAACACTGGTTATATTTTCCTAAACATTGTAAAAATCGACTCTAGACGTTATTTATACTTAGAAACATTTAGAGTTGATTAAACTTTGACCAAGATCTGTGAACTTCAGTCTTAAACTTTGAGGACATTTCTTGTTCTCATCATTTCCTGTTCCTAAAACAATACATGCACAACCTTTAAATACTGCAGTTTTTTTTTTCCCTTGGCATACACTCTTAGACTTCTCTGGCTTTGCAACCCTTTCCTTATTTTTCATGTATTATTTTTTACCCTTGTTTTAATGTAAACTGGCAATCATAGGGAATAATTCTCAAACTAGTAAAAGAAACCAGGAGTCTAGAAGTTAAATTGAAACCTAGAAGTCAGCCTCTGCTTCTCTAAAGTGGTGCTCGACTTTTTCCCGCCGCTCTGCTGATTTCTTCTGACATCTCAACAATTCCGGCACCCTTTTTGTCTTTTGATCATTCCCTTTCATCTCTTTGAGTACAGTAAAACAGTGCAGCATTTACAGCTTTTGAAAACTCACAGTGTACAGTTAGAGTGTTTGCCAAAGGAAGACCCTGTATGATGCTCCAAGGAACCCTGAGGGGACATGTTATGACCCGTTGACCAGTGATAGAACATATTACGTGATGCTGAGTGATTTTTTTTTTTTTTTTAGGCACTCGCCATATATACAGCAATATTGCAAAGCATCCAAAACACCCATCCTACTAAAACATCAGTTTTCAGGGGAAATAGCATTTAAAGATCTTGAACAGTTTGAAAGTTGTGTTGAAAAGCTTGAGATTTGTTCATGCAATTTCTTGTGAATTTTTGATCACGGATGTAGGATGTTCTTTTGTGTGTAAATTTCAAAACAAGTTGCATCACAAATTAAATGTCAATCTTGAACACATTTCATAAGAGATCTGACATTTTTTTTCCCAGTCCATTTTCTTTCCATCTCCACTTTTCGGGGCATTTTGGACATCGTTGGAGTTCCTGTTCCTTTCGAGTTTTCCATCAGTATTTGTCTGTTTTCCAGCCCCATCTCTTCATCTTCATTTCTCCTGCTGCCAACATAACCAGTTATTTATATCTTCTACTTTTTCACTCCATTATCCCATCATTTCTCTTTACAGCATCACCCCACCCTTTCTCGCCTATTTTATCTCTTCTTGCTCTTTTTAATAGCCCCCCTGGGCATCAGCTGCATCTCTTGGCCATCTTTCCCCACTAGCCCTCTCCTTTTTTTTTCTACGTTTTGGTTCTCTGTTCATGTCCTCATACTTCCATCAATAAGGATTTACAACACTGCCGGAAGCAGGCGGGACGAGGGCATAGATACCTGGAAGAAAGGGATAACGCTAAAGGAGAGATCAGTGGCCATCTGATGGAGTGCACCAATGTGAGGGTGAATAGTAAACAAGGGAAGGGCTCCCAATGATAAACTAATTGAATTCCCTCAATCCTCCCTCATCAATTTGGCTAGCAACAGCCATCATGAACAAAAAAACAAAACAAAAATAAGGAGAAAAAGGGGGAGACAATGAGAACGATGGCAAAGGATCAAGTCTTTTTAAAGGACTGAGAGACAGGATCACATATAAGAAAGAGGTAGAGAGAATGGCTGGCTTCTCCGGCCAGAATAATTGAATTCCAATTTTTCCTGTGAGATTGGTTAGCAAGAGCAGCAGCAGGCCGACAGACAGGCTGCCCCCAGCATGGATCAACTCTATCCAACCAATCACACTAATACAGTGTTTATGTCCAATCTGGAGCTGCCCGGTCAATAGTGCAAAGCCAAGAGGGAGTTTAGAGAAGCCAGAGCAAACTTTCAAAACAATGCAGATAATTGATGTCATATGTTCTATCTATCTTAAAGTCATGTCTGGTGAGAATATATATATAAAAAATAGATATGAATTAGTCATGAGTTGCTTCCATTATCAGCAGTGATGTGAGGCATATTTGTCATGGTCAGCTGTTTTGCTGAGGCAAGTGGTCAAGCAGGAAACACGTCGGAAAAATGGATACAAAACACCTTTACATTCTCCTGAGGGCGAGTCGATTAAGTGTCACATCTGCCAGTTCACCACACGAGAGCATATTAGTGTCTGCTATTTATTATGCTAAGCGCATCTGAACCCTTCTCCCATGCACATTGTCCTCCATTGACCTGCTGGGACAGCGTTACAACTGGCTGGTCAAAGAACAATAAAGCTTCAGGGTGAGTTTAGGATAAGGAAACGCAGGTAATCTTAATTACATCTCTCGCTGTAGCTTGAAAGAAAAGGAACGGGTAAAACAAGAAAGCGAAGAAAAATGTCCTTTAGTTTTATGCAGTCTAAAGTAATTTAAAGTTGAAATAAAAAGATGGTGTGCAAAGATGGATAAATCTGATCACTTCTTGGGAGTTTGATAAAGTTACTAAGGATGTTGATTCTCATTCTAAAAGCACTAAAAATTCTTCACCCCACAGAAGGATTTTGATCCAAATCACTACAAAAAAAATTACTTGACATCAATGATGTCAGGACTCACAACCGAATAATAAAGGCTTGTTCTAGATTGTGACGAAATAAGATCATAGTCGCCATATTTAAAGTGATGAAGCAGTTTGAGAATTAAAACCGTTCAGTCTTTGTCTGTATTGTCTATTCGATGCAACGTCATTAAAACTTTCCCTCAGAAGCAAATACAAGGCAGTACAAGCTGAAATGTTTCAACCACTAAAGTGGAGCAAAATGTAAATGTAGTTCTTTGTGTTACAACAAAGTGAATGCAGATTTTATCTGGACTACACAGGAGGGAACAACACAAGTAGGTTTCTATGCCTTCGGCTGCAGGTAATTTTTATCCACAGGTTTGTGGTCAAACCAAAATTGTCTGGATTTGGATTCTAATTGGTTTGAGACTGCTAAAATAGCAACAATAATCTTAAAATAGACCATGCTCTGTTTTTGTAGTGTCAATACATCAAATAAGCAGAGACAAAACTTCATTCAAGAGAGCCTTCAGAATACACACAGTGCCCTGAACTGTGAATAACCAATTAAACCAAAGTCCACTTGTAAAATAAGTATTAAAGGTGGATGTATTGTGTGTTTGTGCTTTGCCACTGCAATTTTGTCCCTAATGGATATGATGTCACATAGAAGATAATCTGTGTTGGTGATGAAATGATAAAGGAAGAAAAATGACATTTTATCTCTACTGCTGCTACCAATATGATGCCGTTCAGAAAGCTATTTATGCTGAAGTGAAACCAATGACCTCGAGGAATGTGCAGTTTATCTTAACTGTGTTATTGTTGCTTACATTTCAAATTAAAAAGATTTTTATTGAAGGATGTAATTTACCTCCTGTGTTTAGCAACTTTTAACTGTTCGTTGTACTTTACATGAGTTAGTCGACTTGTGTAATCTGATTTAATATTGTTCAGAAATGCTCTTGGTGTTATATTAAGAGATATGCTATTACATTTGGAAACCACAATAAAGTCTTGACTATACTGTCAAAGAAAAATGTAATATTATTGCCAAATCACGCACAAGGATTCTTCATTAATAAAATATTAGTTGCGAAAGGAATAAAAATGGAAGATCTCTGAGGTTATTTGAGTTTTTTTTTTTTTTTTACATTTTCTTAGCAATTTTTGTTTCTGTTAAAACTGATCAAATCGTGTGAGCTCGAGTGTTGTTGCAGACATGATAAAAGGAGTCTAGTAAAAAAAAAAAAACTTGCTTTGTGTGGATATTGTTACTAAATTATAGAAAACCACGTGCAAAATTCCAATTATCTTTTTACCAGACCAGATTTCCTCGTGCTCATCTCGTATTTGTTCATCTCTCATGTCTAGGTGAGGTTCGGCCGGCCATAATTGCACATTTATACTTGTGAGTCTCTCCTGCACAGTGAGCCTCCAGCTGTGTTGTAAAGCATGAGGGTGTCTTTCTCCATGCTCATTATTTGCCGCCCTCCCCTCAGTCGCTTCCATCTCCCTCATTGCTCTACGTCACCACCCATCACTGCTCAACCTTTATGAATATTTAAACACTCCCATAGCCTTTTGTTTTTTCCTTTTCTTTTGCTGCGCACATCCTTTCTTCTACTTCTTTGCTTTTTCTCTCATCCTCTGTCATATTCCTCATGCTGGCGATAAGGTTGCGGTTTAATTCCGCCTGCTTTTCTCTCGTTTTCTTGCTTCCTGTCTCGGTTTCAGCACGTTGTCTGCTCCTCCGCACAGTGGAGGGAGGAAGCTGCCGCTGCTGCGCACCCTGCCCCTTAACGCCCAGTCGTTGTTTCTTATTTAATCTGTTCCACTTTATTGAATTTAATTATTTCTAAATGATTAACTCAGAGTTCAAACAGGGGAAGCAGTGGAGGGGAGAGGACAGGGAGGGGGGACATATGTTGTGAGATCGGGTGGAAGGACCACTGGAAGAAAAATGGTGTGGACCGTGGCTTTTTGTTTTGGAGCCAGACAGAGTAAATAGCCTGGTATGCAGGCTCATCAGTCCTTGATTCCATTACTGCAGTGTGACTGCAAATGCATCCCCCCGTATTCCCACCCGACAGCTCTCTCAACCCTCAAAAACACCCATCATAATTTCACTATATAGTGAGTGTGTGTGTGGTCATAAAGAAGTTTTTTTTTCTTTCTTTCTGTCATAACTTCTTTCTTTTTGCATATTTCTCAGATATACTAGTCCACCAGGTGTTTCAACTTCTACAGGTACCAAATCAGCCCATTTGTTTTTTTTCCCCCTGCTTGTCAGCACGCATGTTTACCTTTGTGTTTTTGTGTGACAGGTGTAAAGGAAAGCAAGTTCTGTTTACTCTCATGCTGCCATACCCCCCCAAAAAGAGGTATTCATTATCAGGCTACGAGGCACTGAAAGCAAGAGGCGTAATGAGGTTCAATAGGCTGCCAGCTCTTTACATGAAAATGTGACGGGTGGGAGAAAAGAAAAAGGCTCAAATCGTGGGCTTTTACAATGCTGCAGCATCCCTCCAGTCACACCGGGTTTGACAAAGATGTAGTTATCGCACAAAGGCTATAAATGAAATTCTATGAATGCAAAAAAACAAAAACATAAAAGGTGTTGAACATAAATCTTTGATGCCACAACATTAGAGGAAAATGGGATGAATTTTAAATTAATTGATGACTAGTTGTTTTAATGAAAAACAAGTCAACAGCTAAGTTTGGGTTATTATTTTTGCGAAATGATTTATTAATTAGATTTTCTGTTTTATGTCTTGGCTACTGTGCAGACTGTATTCTGCCCAGTGAGTGCTGGAGATGGCCTCCAGCCCCACTGCGACCCTGCACGAGTAAGAGGATATAGAAAGAAAGAAATCTAATGCTATATTCTTTTGACTTCCGACAAATCTTCAGCTTGTCTTCACATTTGAACTTTTAACACTCTCACTCTAGTCCATACCTGCCTCAAGTTTCTGCCAGCAGACATTGAATATTTCCCAAAATGCATCTCACAAATATCCATAATACTGTGGCACCACACAAACTGTGACTACAGTAAATAGAGTTATAGTGACATGCCACCGTATGTGCATGAATTACTATTTGCAAACGGGGAAAAGTCAAACATTTCCTTTTTTAGGAATTTGCCGTAAATATCAGTGTGTTGCATAGTTTCGCTTAAGCTAATTCTTGTGTCGTGTTAGAAAGGTGAAAAGGAATGCAAGCTATTTTAACAAAGTCTGAACCCAGTTGAGCAGAGGAATGGCTGCAATTGCAATTAATGGACTGGAGCAAAAGTGAAAATGAACATAAATAAGTATGAAAACAGCAAGATTGATGTCTGGAAAAAGAGAAAAAAAATTGACACACGGTATGTTTCAGTCATTACTACAAAATTTAAATAGTGAAGGCTCTATCAGAAACAATATTTAAACTGAATGTTTCTCATGATGTGCTTCATCTCAATACACTTCTTGTTTAGACACAAATAAAAAAATGCTTTTAAGTAACCCAGCATATGGCATGATGTTGTGACAGCAGCTTTAGTATCCAAAACTAACTCAACTGGAATAATACAGTAATTGACAGTCTAAAAGAAAAAAAAATAAAACTGAGCAAAAACTGAAACTAAGATCACATAAGAAAAAGAGAATCTCATAAAGATTCGATGGTGGAAAACCAGTGATATGAGAAGAAATACTACGAGCTTAGGGGACGCAGGTGTGCTTGGATGAAAGGAGCAGGCATGCTGTGGGGGCAGCAGTCAAGGAAAGCCCACAAAGGGAAAACTCTCAAAATCAAGACGACACAATCAACTTTCCAGCAGCAGCTGTTTGTCTGGGAAAACGTAAAAGATGCAGATATCAGAAGTCCTTGAGGAATGAAAGTAACGGTGGAGTTTGATCATAGAAATGGTTGTCGCTTTTACACAATCAACAGAGATGGATGATGTTCTAAAGGAGCCACTGACTTAAGGTCATGTTATGTTTGGTTCATTTTAATGCTAAAGTTAGACATAAAGTTATCTCTGCATTCTCAGGTATTACATCTATTCAATAATTTAAGGTTCTGCTACCGAAGTTCATTGTAGAAATGTTGCATTTACTGCCACACAGTGTTCCTGATTTATGGTCAAATCCCCGTGAGGATTTTATTTATTTTTTATGTTTTTTGTAAATGCTGACAACTTTAATGAGTGGGAGGAATTCTATTGATGCAACTGATTTATTTTCATTAGTACGACAGAAGGACAGGAGTGGTACTTGTGGAACAGAAGACTGCTGTAAAACTGTGTGTGTAGGTGTATGTCAGGGAGATTAAATGCCACTTAAGCACTGATTGTCTTCATTCGGAGAGCTTTAATTTGTTTACATGGATTGGTGATACTTATACATAAATGGAATGTTCACAAATAACTTATTAGACAATGAAAAGGTTTTTAATTTCTTTAAATGTTTAATATTTGTACTAAATGGAACAACTTTCTGTATCTCCGTTTTATTTTCAGAACATATTTAAAAGCAGTTATGGTTTTATGTTTATGCTGTTGTTAAATCAAATGTGTTTCTCTACACAAACTGTCCGCGCCGTCAGCGTAATCGGATGAGATTTCTTTTTTTATTTATATATTTTTTTGCAGATATCACACTCTGATCAGCATGGGTTGCCGCGATAATAACAGAAGCTACCGTGGCAAAGTTGGAAGTGATGGAATAACTTCAGAATCCAATTTGAGCAGTCGGTTTCGGATGTGTGTGGGGAAAGCTTTCTCCTAATGTCCTGCTTCTCTTCATGTACTTTCCAGATGTTTTAAAACTAATCTTGATGTGCCAGAGAATTAACTCGGGCTGGCAGCTGAACAGGATCCGACTTCTTAAGTATGAAAAATGTATTCAGGTGGAACAAACTGAACTCGCGCTTCAGCAAATACCTGCTCTTAGGTGATTGAAATGTCTGACTTGTGTGAGTTACACAGCCCTGGAAATGACTTTGGAGAGCGTTTTGGTTACTGTAGTGTAAACTTACATAAAGTCAAGCTTCTGCTGGGGTATCAAACCACAAACACGTGAGAAGAGCCTATCCACAACAGACGCTGGCGAATTTTCTGTCTGGAGGGTTTTGAAAACATCCCATCCAGAATCATGTGAAGTGTCATGTGGCATCTTCCTTTGAGTTTTCCTTTTCTCATCTAGACCTCAAAAAAAGGGAATAATGCTCAGTTACCTCCCTGCGATCAACATCAAAGAAAGGGAGCCACATGATCGGAGGAGGAGAGTAAGGACAACATAGGTTGCCAGATGGCCAAATGCTTTTTTGTGGGGGAGGCGTGGGAAGACTGAACAGTTACTACACAACACGCAGCACAGCGTTGCATTCCTGCAGACAGCAACAGTAGCTACAGGAGTAGTTGCAGCAGGAGTTTGATTTTGTTTATTCCAGATAATCTGTCTCATGTTTTACTGTCGCAACAAAGTGACAGTTTAAACAAATATGCAAGAATCAATTTTTTTCATATGTTACATACTGAAGCTATAAGAAAATAGGTGCAAGCATGCTTAGTTGTGTAAAACTTTCACCCATTTAACATGTAAATGACCCTTTATAATGTCATAAAATGGATCACGTTTGACACAAAATAGCTTTAACAAATCTCCATCCAGAAGGTTTTTTTCTTCTGTACGTCTTAATGAAATACCTCACACCTCATTCATAGTTACACAACTGACAACCATGTTCTACTTCCATCACAGCAGCTGTTCACAAATACCAGTATTGTTTAGTAAATGTAAGTTTGTTCAAGTTACTGAACATTTATTCTAAATATTTACCTAAATATAGGAAAAACAGCAATTAGTTTAATAAGTGGTTTTCAGGGGTGTCGTATGGCGTAGTGGGCAGAGAAGGCGGTCCATATTTGGAGTCTATAAATTGTCAATTACTGTTGCTGTTGTCTCTGGTTCAATTCCCGACCTTAGTACCTTGGCTGCATGTCCTCCCCACTTCTCTCTTCCCTCTTCCTACCTACTGTCAGAGAAAGTAAAAAAAAGCAACTAATGCTATCCAAAAATAAACAGATTATTCAATTATTCTAAACTTACATATTTAATATCATTTTCCGCTGATCAAGAACCTCTAAAGCATCAGATGAAGCCCTGAGTCTTAAAAATGCCCTCATGTGCTCTAGTCTCTCCTCTCACATTTACATGTCTGCCCACTCTCAAGTTTGATTTGGTTTAAAACTGTTGCGGATGTTGCTGTTTACTCTCAGATTAGTTTTGCAGTGAATACACTTGACCAGACCTCATTGAATAAAGCAGCAGCTGAAACGGATTGGGCTTATTTTTTGTTTCCACCTCTCACCCCAACAGTTGATTTTTTTCTTTTTATTTCATTTTACAAATGCTTTTCTACAGTATGCATTAGAGGACTGTTTGCATGTAGACACGCACACAAAAATGTAAAAGAGCATCACAACCACATTTCAAAAATATTGTTTTACTTCAACAACATCCCGCTGATGGTAGTGAAGGGTATCCATAAGTAATAGCAAACATCTGTTTATGTTAGCAGTAAGTGGTTCTGTTGGATTAGCATAGGAAAAAATAGCTAGTTAGAGGTTTGTTTGTGATATGTGTAGCTTTTTCATAAATAAAGATTGTGGTTACTTATTGTGCTATAAAATGGCACTTTGTGCCTGGAGGATGTATTATAACCCTCTTGAAAATTTGTTTGCTGGGGAATATGTAAGGTTTAGAAAAAAACTTAGAACTCTGTAAGGCAGTAGACATTTTATACTCATACTTGATCTAGTTTTTTTTAAAGCAAATAGGACAAAGTGCATCACAAAGAGGATGTAGAAACTCTGTGTTCTTGTGGTCCCATCTGCCTTCCCATCTGCCTCGCAAACGTACTTAGATGAAACATGGAGATATCTGGAAGATAGCCTTTCGATATGTCGTATAAACACTGCAGCGAGAAAAATGCTGTAACATTATGACTCATTCTGTGGTCAAGATGTTTTTCCCATTTGCTTTTGCACTAAAAGTACAATATCACAAATAATAATAATAATAAAACAATTATAAGTGATTCCCTGTTAACCACGTATGAGACTGCAGTCCTATATAACTGTGTATATAAGCAGCTACATTTTTACTGCACTACATTGTTCACTGACTTTGTACTGAATTACTCTTTTTTTTGGCAATTTCACAAAAATTGTTTCAATTTGTATTTATGTACAAATACATTGCTGCACAAATATTCTCCCCATATTGGGTTAATGAACCAATAGCGTGGAGCTTTAAGGCTGTTGCATAATTTCCACTGAGTTACAGAAAACATAACTGCCTGAATCCATCCAGTCATAGGTGGTAATTGTGTTTTAGATTAAAACCTTAGTAGGCCGATTGTTGGTGCTGCTCCAGTCGATAAGCAGGCTCGGCGGGGGGAGTGTTTGATAGGCCCTCTGCGGTGATTAACTACATGTTCTTGCATTTTATTTGTGATCAAGCACGGAGATTAAAAACGGTGGTGGTCAGTGAGGAAAATGCATTAAAGAGATTCACTGCATGCCGAGGTGATTTTTTTTTTTAAAGTTCACTGCTGTCTTGCCAGTGGGTCTGTCTGTAAACCAATCCTTGTACGAGAGGTATTACTCTCCGGCAGTGGTCGCAGCTTCATAGCAAAATGTGTTAAATATCCATTGTTTTTCCTTTCACCTTAGTAAAACCGTTAACGGACCGAAACGTCAAAGTACTCTGGCTTAATAGATGTCTTGAATGCGAGTCCAGGTTCCTGATGAAATGAGATAGTTATGCCACACTGAGAAATCACACTGAGCTGTTGACATTTTGAGAAGTCCCCATGGTGTCAACCCGGGTGAAAAATGATATTCAACTCCATAACAATCTATTATGAATAAGGTTTTGTGAAGATGCTGAGCTCTAATGATACTTCTTAACCTTAAGGACTCCATATGAGCATTTTGTTTCATACGTCACCTTTACAGTATACCTACGTTGTACGATAAATGAATGCTGGCAAAGTCTTATGAATAACTGAACTGAAACAGTTTATAGGTTCTCCAAGATGCTCTGATTCAAGGTGATGCAGGTAAATGGTCTAAACTTGTATAGCGCTTTATCCAATAATTTTGACCACTCAAAGCATTTCACACTAGAGTCACATTCACCCATTAGCACTCACAAATGCTCACACATTTATACCCCGATTTTGGGGTTGAGTGCCTTGCCCAGGAGCACATCGACATGTGGCAGGAGGAAGCTGGAATCGAACCTACAACCTTCCGATCGCAAGATGACTACAGAGCCACAGTCGCCTCAGGTAAAAACCTGTTTGCAAAACCTGACCTTAAAATGGCCCGAACATCAATTGCTTGAGGTATTACATTGATGATTTCTATCGAAATCAATCTAAAATCTCCACTCCATTATGGCATACTACTAGATTATCCTTCTGAGCAGTTGTTAACACATCGGACACTCCTAGAAATGTATTATTGCTGTGCAGATCATTTTCAGTTAAATATCTCTTGCATGTTCATACATAACAGCTTAGCTTAAATAAGCCTATGTTTTCTATCTTAACAAAAATCAACAGTAAAAAAATACTAATTGAAACAGATACATTGTTATATCTCTCACCAGGAGCCCTGGGGTGTAGTTTGATCTCCAATATGAGATGTTCCATCTAGAATTGCCCCCATCTCACGCTGAGATCTGGAAATTATTTCATCAAGACTTTATTATCTTCTACTTTTCATCTATCAAAACAAAAACTTCCTTTTGAGTGGAGAGGTGGTTAAAAACATATTAGGCAGGCTTCTGACCAGGGTAATGTTTTGACTCATTGTACTGCTTCTGACATTATACCTTGATATAAAGGGACAAAAAACATTGGCCTTGCATTGTTCACCCTGCTAAAATAAATGACCATGGTGGAATTTGCACACTATTAACCATTTAGCCTGCAGACAAATCACATAAATCGGTTAGAAATGAAAACATTTCTTTAAAATGTAAAACAGAACTTGAAACTTACTTGCCATTTAGCCTGTGTGTGTCCCTGCCCTCCCTGGAGAGATGAGGGAGAAGCGTGCTTACTTATGGTCAGATGGACCCGATATAGTAATCTCCTGAACTGAAAAGTAACGTCACGGGACACTAGTTGCTTCATCTTTGAAAAGACGGCAGCCGTTCAAAAACCATCATAAAGTTATTGAAGAGTGTGTTTGATAAATAGGACAATTGCTGTGGAGTTCCCAGTTGGTCATGAGTTTTCTGAACACTACTGCTGCCTCCTCTCTACCACTAAATACCACCTATGGACAGTCTGGTGAATGAACTGTCTCTTTCAGGGATGTATCTGGAAGAAAGTAGGATTCCTCTTTCCCAAACTGATTGTTTTCTAAAATGTTAGTTTCAAACCAGATGTAACTGGAAGCATGCTCTCTCTCCAGAAGGTAAACTTTTGTCTAGGCAGCCCACAGAATATTCTATATAAGCCTTTATTTATACAGGAAAATCTCTTGAGACTCTGTCTCATTTACAAGAAGGGATCACAACAAATAACATTATGTTGCATATTTCCACCCAATGTTGGGGTCTAAATATGCTTTTAGTAAATGTGAGAAGTAACTTTTGGTCAACGGTGGTTTTCACCACTATAACATACAAAGGATAGAGTAAACATGGTCTAAGCAGGGATAACATCCCATTTTGCCATTTGTCCTTAACTCCATTACACAAGATCAGGGTGCAGAGTGTGAAAAGATTCAGAACAGTGTCCGTTTTATTCCTTGTATTGTTAGTACTTTGTCATTATCAGTTTTTCCCCACTTTATACCAGTAGAAGTATTATTTTGTATTAATGTTTTTTTTTTTTATCTTTTTTTTCTCTATCATATAAACTAAAACACACTGTACTACAAATACCAAAGTACTACTCTGGACTCTTTCCTTTCTTTTTTTTTTCTTTGCACATTTTGTTTTGTTTCTGTTCACCTAATCCTGTAAACACCTGTGTTTTATTTATATCACAAAAAAGTTGCCAACTCTCTTTATTAAATTATGAACAATGATCTTGACAGAGGAAAGTGAGATCTGTGGTGCTTTAGCTGTTTATTTCCTCTTTTTTCTTTAGTTCATGATCAGCGTTGATGTGGTCTTAACTTTGATTGGCTTGTCACTCCTTCAGCAGTTCACCTTAGTTGTATTTTTACATCTCTGTATATATGCTGCTTCATTTTTGTTAGTCACACAGTAAAAGTAGAAAGAATCACAAAAAGGGCCTTCTTGGAACTGAAAAGTAAAGCTGTAGTGGAAATTATTTCAAATTTGTGGAACTGTACAGATGGTACTTAGAAAATGTTTTTTGCTGCAGTTATTGGAAAATGAATATAAGTAGTAAAAATAAATGGAGTTTATTCACAACTAATGGAAGAAATACTCCCCTTAATGCATTAACTGGATTTTTAACATCATAATGGAAATGTGTGAATGTCTTGACCCTTTTACATATGCTTTCTTCTCAGTGGAAGGAGGTTAATGAGTTTTTTACGTAAATTGGTTGGAAAAGAAAACCTTAAAATATTAAAGTATTTCCTGGACTTTCTTGTTAAGTTCTTTACAATAACATAAATCTGCGCAAAAATGCTGTCAAGCTAGACCAGAACATTTACACCTCAATAACTTGCGCTTTCAGACCAGTCCCCGGACTGCCTTGTTGCTCAAATGTGCTTTACAACAGAATTTGACTTGACAAGAAACGTCAATGCAGGTGTTGTGAGGAACTGTGATGGGCTGATTTTGTTCTACGTTGGCACTTTCCAGATTAAGTTATTGATTAATCTAGATGATTGGATTCAGTGGGAATGAGAACGTTCCATGGAGTTCCTATCAGCAAAACGTGAAAAACTCCAGTTATAGAAAGGGGAGTTTTCAAGCTGAATTGAACTTAAATAATCCCAGTAGAAGGCAACTAGTCAATTTTTTTTCTTGAAAATAGTTTTTTTTTTCTTTTATAAAACAAATTATTGTCTTCCAGGAAATCAACAACATTCCACAAGTAGGAATACTCACTTAAAGCCTTATATATGTTTGGCCAGTGAAGTAGAAACATGTTTGCTCATGATTTGTCAGTGAATTACAGCTCAGCCCCAGAGTGCTGTTGCTTTGAACCCTAATGAACAGCAGAATGTTACTGGCCATATGGCAGGAGTCATGGTGTTGGTGCAGTTGCTCTGTGCCAGCTGAGACATGGCAAGATGGCTACTGTGTGTGTATAATATATAACACATGCGCTAACATTTGTAAGGAGATGTATGTATGTGCACTGTTTGTGTAGAGTTTAAATGTGCTGTGTATGTGTGTGCGTGTTTGTGCTGCATCATTTGCCAACAAGCCTGCCGTAAGAAAACTAACAGAAGGGCTGGTTTCTCATCGGTGCAGGTCAGTGGCCGAAAGCAAGGCCTGTGAGTGCAGTACCTGCTGGGCAGACAGACTGCCAGCCACATCTAGTAGACAAATGGGACGTCTCTGGGCTGGGGGGGCATCCAGCAAGGTCAAAGGTCATGGACGGCATGTAGCGGCATGTGACAACACGACATCGCTGTGTAGCACAACCTTTTCTCGTTGCCACTTTTTTTTATATAGACAATCTTACCATCGTGGGGATGCCTGTCATATTTTCTTTCTTTAACTGTATTTATGACTCAACTCAGAGAATGCCAGCAGCATTAATGCAGCATTTCCATGAGGATTTGGTACAATGAGTGTGGCTATCATAGTATATTGGATTCGACTGATTTTTATGTTGTTGTTTGAGTTTTGTATTTTTTCTGATTTGTAACCAGACAAAATGGGTTGTTGGAGGAAAGTAGATAGTTTTTTCTGTTTTAATTGAAACAATTGAAAATTTCAGAAACAGAACAAAGATAATTTGGTATCTTTGCTTTAAAATATCAAAATAAAGTTGATTGGTTCTCATAACAATAAAGACCCCAGTTTTCTTTCTCTATCTTGAGAAGCATATTTTTCCATTTTCTTTCAAATCTGTCAATAGCAGAGGCCAGCTTCTACATTTAATTTTTTTTTTCAAATTAAGACAAATGGGGAAAAAATATCCTGTCTTTTTGTTTTTTTTTTAAATGCTTCACATTCCACAGCAAACCTGAGGCTATGAAAAGCTTTGGTTTTGTGTAAAAATGATATTGTTTCTTTGAAGTACCTCCTCCTTCTCCACTTGCATTTTTTTCTGTCATTCTATCCACTGTACTGCAATTCAATTTGCAGTTTGATTCACTCTTACTTATTATGCATACATCATCCTGGCAAACCATGTCTTCATAAGGCGAAGCACAGTGCCTTGCACAAACACGCACAATTGGCCAATGACGGGGAACACATTATTCTTTGAGTACCTTCTGAGATTTTAGGGTGGGAGTGAATGCTTGGCAGTAAATTAATACGAAACTGGTAGAACTAATTACCCACTGTTTTGCTCAGGGTAGACAGCAGGGAAATTGTATGAGAGATGAGATGTGTTTAACAGATGATCTATACCCAGGGTGCTTTGCAGCAATAACCCCTGCTGAGAGAAATTATTGCTGTAAACAGCAGCTTGAAACTCATAAATGCATCTACATTCATTTGACTTGATGGTGGGCCCTGTGATGCCGTCTATGGCAGAAGGCAATATCTCACCCGGGAAGAATAGCTTTAGCATGATTGGCATCAATGATAAAACTGAGAAATAAGAGGGAACTGAAAAGGAGTGAGAAGAACTGGCAATCTGGGGTGAGGGAAAGAAATGAGCAGTATGTCGATAACCTTTTTGTCCACATCCTTTGAATGGCTAAAGAAAAGAAAAAAAACAATAGAGCTTTGAGGAAAAACAGATAAGAAATTATCAAAGTTAAAGTCAGGCCTGCTCCTGTATTAGGTTCCGTCAGCTCCCTGATAAGAGCTGCAGCTGTTACACCTGTTCTTATGCTGGTTTTGGAAAAAGTACTTAAAAAAAAAAGCACAGACTACTTGGTTGATCTGTTGCCCATCTCTCTACAAGGAATTTTCCTATTGCAAAATATATCAGTCTTTGAACAATGACGTACACAAGAAGCATGAAATAGACACTCGCCTGGCACCTTTTTTTAAAAACTGCTCAATTGATTCACTCAAATGGTGGTCAACTAATCACACTGCAGCAGCGTTATTTATGTGGGCATCTAGATGTGGTGAGGATAACTTATACGGGAAAGAAGTCTCTTTGTTGTTGGTTCCAAGCTGTTGCTCTTCTGGGATTTGTCACACACAGTTCTTTTAGGTATGCAGAGAACAGTCTTTGAAAGAAAATATCCTGTGAGCAGCAGCTATGCAAACAAAATTTTTTGTTTCCCTCCAAGGGGATTGGACATATTGGATTAGGATGATGGGGAGGCAACAGTAGCTCAAATAAGTCCTTGTTGTAACAAAGGCATACAAAATGGATAATCTGAAGCAATGATATCTGATGGACTACAGCAGCAGAAGACCGCACCAGCTGCTTCTTTCGAGAACAGGAAGCGAGAGCAACAATTTACACAGGCTCAACAAAATTGGACTTTCACAGATTGGAAAAATGTTGCCTGGTCTGATAAGTCTCAGTTTGACACTTTTGCTAAAGCAGGGAATATTTTCATGACAAACTTTAGATTCCTCAGTGCCATATTAGCACTGCTCAAACACTGGAGGCTGGTATTGTTGTTGAGCGCGTGTCCTTTTATGAACACACTGTACCCATCTTCTGTTGGCTTCTTCCAGCAGGATGACGCACCAGGTCATGATGCTTGTGTAATCTCAAACTGGTTTCTAGATTAACTAAGGGGAGTTCACTGTATCAAGGGTCACTAGATCTCAATCCAGTGGGATTTTGTGGAACTGGAAGTTCGGATCCTGTTGATCTGAACTAAAATCTGGGTAATGCAAGTAAGTAAGCGCTATGTAAGTTTGATGTCATTTAATTTCATAATGTTTTCAACACCTTGTTAAATCAAAGCAGTTCTGAGGGCCACAGGGATTCATCGGACCGCAGGCAAGATGTGGATTTTGAATGCAGATGTAGAACTACTATTTTGAAATTAAAATTTGCAAGTTAAACCATCAGATTAAATCATCATGAATTTGGTATACATGAAGGACTGTTTGAAATAATTTATTTGGATTATCTAGTGAAATCTTTATGTGTGGCTTCCCTTTGGCAATAGATGGATTTGGCCCTTATCTGGAGTGACATACCAGGAGTTAACAGTATTTCTTGATTATATTTACCTAGATTACATCACGACTGTTCAGTAGCAGCAGTCCAGTGTTCCCTTTCTATGTGAAGTTTGCATGCTCTCTGTGTGTTTCTGTAGGCTCTTCCTTTTCCCATTTCTCTCCCCTCATCCAAAAATAAAGGACTTTACATTATTGTTTTGTAAGCTGCCTGTTGATTTAGGTGGGTACCTGGATGATTTTCCCTGCCTCTCACACATTGCTGGACATCAGGCCATAACTTTAAAGCAGTTTGATCTGCATCGTCTGTATCTCAGAACGGCGTCAGTTGGAACGGAGTCAACAATGTTTATGCTTGAGCTTCACCCCTTTTCTCCCCATCTGCCCTTCCTGCTTTTTGCTCCACTGCCTTCAGTTCTCCTCTTCTGTACATTTTCTTTCTCCCCATCCGAGTTTTTGCTGGCAAAAAAAAAAAAAGATTAAAACAAGATATGCATTAGCTGCCTGGTCCTTTTCCAGTTTTTCATGTTTTGAATGGTCTGGGATTTGTCATAAATGTAAACCCTCTAGTTTGTTTACAGTGGCTTTACAATAATAGGGTCTTGCTTTACAGCAGGAAGAGTTTTATGACATTAGTTTGAGAGACATGCTTAAGCAGTGTTGTTATGTGACGTTCCTGGGTTAGAGTAGATGCTGGATCGTCGCTCAATGCAAGCTCTTATCAAAGCTGTTTATAAAAGACAACCAGATGCTTGAATATAGCTAGTGTTGAGAGCACATGTTTTGTTTTGTGCTGAGCAGTGCTGAAAGTGGAGTCCTAAAAAAATTTATCTCTACCATTTACTTTTAATTTTTTATTTATTTTTTTAGCAATTATGAATCAGAAATCTAAGATTATTTTAAAAAGAAGGGAAAATTAGACATTCTTTGACAATGCAAATGTTTGGGAAAATTCTTAACAACATGCTTTAATGATGATAGAGTGAAATTTGACATTAAGGGAGGTAATTGGTGCCAAAATACTGTCACATAGGGCTGTCAACTCCTTTTGTTAGACTGTAGTGAACAATAAACAGGTAATTGGATTTGAGGACTGGATTGTTTAAATGTCAAAAGCGTGAGCGTCAGACATTTATTAAAAATAATTCCAGGTAGAACTGTGGTTTTTGTTCTTGAAAAAAATATTCACTCTGAATAATTTATCTCATAGGGCAGAATGTTTTGGGGAGATATATTACACCACATTGGACTGGCTAACAGAAAGCGAGCTTTTACAATTTGGCAGGAACAAAAAGAGTCTTCTTTCACTTCTGTTTCATTTGCTCCGAGTCAGTGCCCATACTGCATCCAGCAACGTCTTTGCCAAATGTGGGGGCAATGAGAAACTGGTCTGGACCACATTTAGTTTGACTGTGGCATTTTCATAAACAATATAGACTGAGCTGCCGATGTGAAACACTTCACATAATCCAATTCTCAGGCAGTTTTAAAAAGAAATGAATGGCGGATCTTTCTTCCTGAGAGCATTTTGTCATTATTATTATTTTCTTTGCAACCCAGCAGCATGCCTCATTGCTCCTGCTGCTTTGAAGGCAGATCAAGGGGAATTTTAGTATGTCCCAGTTGATATAAACTTGTTTTATGAAGGAAACAAAGCTCATATTGCTGCTGTGGACACTTCTCTTTTAGTACAGTTATACCGACCCTTCGGAGGACTCCATCTCAGTTGAGAAATACATTGGCAGGACAAATTGTACTCCACAAATCCAGCCCTTTATCAATGAGTTGCAACCAGAAAGCAATTGTTGAAAGAGAGCCAAAAGAAATCACTGGTAGCCACTTTGGGCACATCACAAATTACTGCCACATGGCGCTTCGGTCATAGGAGACCAACATTCAATAGTCTTTCAATGGTGGTGGCAGAAACATGTTGTTCGGATGTTTTTCTCCAAATTTTTGTTTGCACACAACTTTAAAAAGTATGTATTTCCCTTCCACTTCACAGCCATGTGTGGGCCTATCACATAAAATGACAATAAACTAGTCAAATCTTTCATTGTCATGTGACACAGGCGTACATTTTCATGGTGCATGATCTGCACAGTTATAATTTTATTCATCTCCAAGTAGAACTGTACATTTTTGAGGTGTTTTTTGCATTCGTGTGTGTGATGACGTTGATGGTGAAGTTTGGTCAGACTCTGCCGTGGGACTCTGCCTTTCAACGATCCATCAGCTAATGTAGGGAACATTTACTCTGCATCTGAAGGGACGTTCTGAACCACACAGACAAAGAGGTAAGGACTACACCAGTAGTCAGAAGCACCTATTTTTGCAGGCGTGCTGCTGTGACCGGAAAGGGTGTCAAAATGACAAAGTTAAACAAAGCAGGGAAAGTCCCAGCACATCCACGTGAAATAATGCATGTCATTTATTCATAGCGTTCCTCTACTTTGGTTATGCTTTGGTCGTGGCAAATGAAATGGGCTCCCCCTGCGCCTTTCATGTGGCCTTTTTTTTTCTGTTTATCTGTTTTGTTTATGGCTTCTGCTTCTTCTCTGCCATCTGCGGGGTGAAATTGATTCTCTAGAATCAAACCGACAAACAGAAAGAAGGACATTAAAACAGATTAAATCAGGACATCAAATGACACCTTGATGCTGAACCTCTTTTTGTAGTCTTGAGAATAATTGAGAAAAAGGTTGCAGGTCCTGCCACATTGGAATCAACCATGTAAGGCAATTCAATTCAAGTTCTGATTGACTTTTATCAGGAAATCTCTGATACAGACATTCTGATAAATTATGTAATAAATATTTTGACTAAGTATTGTTACATTTATATGAGAACCAATTAGGGCAGTTTATATTTGCCCATCTTTGGTTTGAAGTCCATAATGAAGGGAGTTCTGCATTCGTTGGTCCTATAGGCTGAATCAATTGCTACCACAACTTAGGTTAATAAAATAGCTTTTGCATAAACTTCTATTTTTAGGTAATTAGGTTTGCTCTGATGTTGTCCCTTTTGGACAGCACTTAGTTTCTGCCTCCGGGTCCAATTTAGCTGGATTTATCCCAGATGAAGAGCCAATGCTGTTCTAATGCTGGCAAGATATTAACTGGTTCTCGTCTCAAAAATATCGTTGTCTCCAATCTACTAAGTGTGCTTGAGCTTTTCAACGGTTTCTTGAGGACACATTTTATTTCGTCCCAAGCTTCAGTACCAAACACCAGTTAAGTCGCTATGTTCCTTGCTCTGCTTCATAGCCTTTCACGGCCTGATTTTACTTTCCCTTTTAAGATGCACAACAGAACTCATTCATCTCCCCATCCCCCCTTCCCCAAGTAATTTGGTCATCTTAGCATATTTCCCAGCCACAGATAATTAGCTTGCTTGTCAAGGGGACATGCAAGAGGAACATTTGGCTCTTTGCAGATTAAAAGGAAATGTAGCCAGTGATATAGCTCTATGAAATTACCATCTCAGCCCATCAGTCAGCGCTTTCTTTTTCTTTGAGACTGCTTGAGGTGGTTGAGATTCGCCACTGAGAGATAGGAGAGCCTGTTGCAGAACCACGTTAGCTGAAGCAAAAGAGCCACACTTAAATGTCCGTGTCGATTCCACTAATGATGCTAACGTGCTTCTCAATTTGGGGATCTTCTGTCCTCACCTCACCGAGAATGAGTCACCTGTTTGGTTGGATCTGAGGACAGGATTCATGGACTTGAAAAACAGCTGCAATGCAAACCTGTGCTTTTGGATGTTATGATAGCTTTGGATTATTTCGTTTTGTCACAGTCTTTACCTTTTTGAACTTGTAACAAAATCAGGCTGTACTATTTGAATTGATTGAAAATCAGAATGGTCACAACAGGAACAAGGGAGTGCTGAGTTAAAAAACTGAAGAAATATTAACTTTATTACAAATAATGAGAAAATGGAAAGTTGAAGTGAAGATTATATATATATATATATTATATATATTATATATATATATATATATATATATATATATATATATATATATATATATATATATATATATATATAATGAGTGGGGAACTCTGCAAAGAATTTTAAAAGAGAAGCTAAGTAAAAGCAGGATGAAAAAATAAAAAGTAAACTAGGTTGACCTCTTCCCTTTTTTTCCCCCTCATATTCTTGT
Source organism: Poecilia picta (assembly GCA_033032245.1). Taxonomy (NCBI): domain Eukaryota; kingdom Metazoa; phylum Chordata; class Actinopteri; order Cyprinodontiformes; family Poeciliidae; genus Poecilia; species Poecilia picta. The sequence continues at coordinate 20,842,723 of CM065367.1, read as the reverse complement.
TATGCACAACCTGGCCTCCAGCACTGGTCGGTTTTTACTTGGTCCCTCCTCCCAGACAGTTTGACAGATTTTAAAAATTGCATTTCATTTTCCACATACAAACAGCCTTTTCTTCTATAATCTATGTGGACGTTTGTTATGAAAATAACCTCGCAGCTATGTACGATAAAGGGGCTGGCCTCTCTTTTCACCCTTCAAAATCTTTGCTGCAAAGCTGGCAGAAAAAATGGAAGCGGATGCAAAAAGATTTTGCCGAATACTTGTGTGGTTTGTCATCCATCACACTTTCCCAACAGGAAAATAGTTGTCTTTACACAGAAGTGTTTGTCAGGTTAACTACAGTTGTGTGTTTTCTTTTTGGCACCAAACTAAAATGAAGACACCTAATGATGACCTCAAACAGGTCGACTTTAAAATGTGCAGTTTTCAGTTTAAGGTTAGACTGTTTTAGAAAGATATTGACAAAGAGTAGTTTTCACGTGAAAAATGACTTCCTATATCAGAAATCAGACTTATTAAACAGCAACATGTTCAGCCTGCTGGTCACTGAGAAGCATATTTTTATTCCAAACACTTTTTCTCACTGATATGTATTCAGGTGTTTGTTTCAGATGTTGCTGTTTAACAAGACCCATTTCTGTTACTTAGGAAGAGCAATTATACCCTATACACTATTTTCCAAACTACACATTTCTATATTTTTTCTCCATTTTAACAAGAGAATTTGACCCTGAAGGTGCCTCTGTTTTGTAATTTTTTACTTTAATTGCGGTCATTTTCCAGTACATATTGGTCAGTCTTATTGTTTCTTAAGGTCATAAATGTTAATGCAGGATGACAAAAAGCTACAATTATCTTATTACAAACCAGTTGTGCCTGGGGGTATGTTTTTGAAAAACCCAACTGCATTTTATTTAATTTATACTGAACAGCAAAAATTCAGATGGTGTTCATACATTTGTGGTCATGGAAGATGCATGCAGTCACTGCAAGGCGAGGGATCAGGGTTCTGTTGTTTAACCCAGTCTGGTTGAAGCTATCGCTGTCAGTTGGCTAAACATTTGTTTCCAGTTATTTTGTGTAAAGTGGAGCTCATGGTTAACTTAATAACGGGAAGATTCCCAGGTACTGTGACAAAAAAAGGGACCAAGATCTAAAGCTTCCTCCACAATAATTAATGCTAGGATGGGGTATTTGTCCTTACGTTTTATGTTTGGCTTTTGCGGAACGTGACAATGTAGACAAAGCTCTAATTAAGTCTCATTAGATCAAAGACATTCTGCAACAATTGTTACTGTTCATTCGGTTGTAATTTCACAAACCAACGCCACTTCCGAACTAGTTATTCAACTGTTTTTTATGATCTTTAATACTTGAGAATCTAAGAGAAAGTATTTGCACTTTCTTGTTATTTGCAAGAATATCCACACCGGGGACTTTTAAATCTCTTGAACTGTAGACATAAATCCTTCAAGCTGTAGAATGGTGGACATTAGCTTGGACACAAAACCTGAACACAATGATGTGCATCAACAATAGCTGATTTAAAGTTTCTGTTGACGTCTTTTGTTCTTGACATTTATTTATTGTTTTGCTTACTCCACAACCTTGAATATATTCCTCATTTTATTCATCTCTAGATGCAAAACTGTGACTATTTTGTTTGGTTTTTTTGAGGTGTTGTGGAAACTGTAAAGCAAAGACTCCTGTTTCCTGCAATGTCCTTTGCATTAACGTGTCATTGTTGAATCATGCTCAGTGGCTGGAATAGATGTGATGTGTACTGGACCTGCAATTTCCTGTCTAAGCTCATTTAAGCTTAGAAAGAGTTCACTTAAGAGTCAGGCTGACCTCCACTTGCAGGGGTCAACCTGGAGTTCAGGTTGCTGCTACATTGCGCTGCATTCTGTTTGCAACTTCACATTCGAGTTTTGGACATCCCAAATGCAGCACACTTGAAATAATTTGGTCATCTAATCGGTAATACAACTGTATTATTGCCCCCAATTGAGACTTCTTTTTTTGTTTTTGGAGCCTTAACTTGTACACCCAGAGAGTATGAAACTCAAAACGCAGTTTATATCGGTGGTGATTTTCATACTTAAGCGTTTGTTCCTGTGCATGCTGCCAGAAGAGTTAATTTCACCTCTGTTATAAATAAATGCTGAACAGTTCTCATGTAAGGAAAAACCAAGGAAGGAAATAAAGTGCTTTTGCTTAAATTTATTGTTCTGGAGGATGTAAATGCCAGAACTGAGGACTACTGCTTTCTGAAAAGGATCTTGGCAGCTTTGATTTTATACTGCAGCACCATGTCAGCAACTTTATAACTTTATGACCAGAGAACCACTCCTACAGTTATTAACTATTGACCAATAAGATGTTGGATTGTGATCTAGACTATAACCTCTCTATCTGTGAGGTATGTGTGATGGTCCTTAGAAAATGACCACACCATACTGATAAAAGGCACAGAATGTGATCATGCACCACTTGTAAAATTATTATAAAACATTTTAATTGTTCCTCTATTTTTTTAACGGACCTGATGGATCACTTGTTTAGTGGCTCTTACGTGTGTACAACCATTTTTAAAGTGCCATGCTCTTGACGTAGAAAATTAAACCATGAGGAGTCGGTTCCATACTTTTAAATGGTTTCACATGTAATACATCTTTAGATGAGGAACAGTTCTGTTAAAAGGGAAAATTAAATGGGATCAAAAACCCAGCTGCAAAGGTTTGCACATCTTGAAGCATTTATTTTGAGGCATCTGTTTTTTAATTCAGTTTTATTTGGGAGGCATCTATAAGCTGAAAGCAGCCCGTGTCACTTGACAACAATTACCCAACAAATCCAAAACTTTGTATTTTAACCAGTGTGTTTGTATTTGTTTTTTTTTTTTAGTCTAAGCCGAAAAAAGGATGTTTAATGTCAGCTACTTGTGTAGAGAGCTCTCTCATGGCACAGTCCCAGTGTTCTGGTTTCTGGTTGCAACTCAGTCACATATTTCACTTTAACAGCCTCTGTCAAATTAGCAAGATGCAGCTTCTTTTGCTCAAAGTGTTTTACACATCAACTTGATAACCGAGAAGTCTATGATTCAGAAAATATCCTTGAGGCCAGAATTGTATTCTATTTTATGAATACTTTAATCTTTTTTTTTTCTAATGCTTACAAATGTGCTGAATCAATCTTCATTTGAAGGCGCCCTTACTGTGCAGCAGGAGTAACTGATTTCTACTCAGGCTGTCACAATCAGGCCTGCTGCAGTGGACATGTTCTTTTATTTCCCCTGTTCATTTTCCTGTTTTAATTCCCTTGTCCCCTCTGTACTGGGCTAATCGGGTCTGTCAAGAAGGGAAGTAATGTTATATCAACCCTGCAGCTATGCTTCCCTGCTAGCTGATTAGCTGTGCACATCCTCCATTTCTATCTAGAGCAACTTTTATTAAGAAATATATGGCATAATCTTCATAATGTAGAGTAAAATAAAGTAGAAATAGCAATTTTATCTACTGTGATACTGGGTATTTAAAATGACTACTGTAATGATGTATTTTTTAAGTAATTGTCCTGGTTATTGTAATTATAAAGTTTTCAATATAAATGTAGTTTGTAGTTTTCTTTTGCTTGATGAACTTATTGTAAAACTACTCATTGAGCCTTTGATATACCACCACTTATGACAAAGTTATTATTAAAAATGATCAATTCTGGATTTTTTGAAGACACAATCTTGACTTCAATTCTGACCAGTATTGTTGCTCTGACTCAGTTCTCCTCAGTTGGCCCCATTCTGCGTTTTGGCTAGGCCCACTGGGCCTCCCTGAGGCTTGGGGGCAGTAAATGTTTAAACAAACAAAAATGTCTCGTTTCAACACATTTTTGAAATGTAGCTGTCAAAAAGTAATTCCGCTCAAAATACCCATCTACAGTATACACATGTGGTAGTTAGAAGAGAAGTGTAACTATTGGGCAATTGATCACCTGTTTTCCACTGAAACTAAAGAGAAAATGATTTGTTGCTACAGCTTAATGTTGACAAAGCTGCAATTGAAGTTTGCAGAGATGTGATTGGTTAAATACTTTAATCCACAGACATTTTGTACTGACAAACGACACATAAGCAGCATCTATTTAAAAAAATAAAATAAAATGAAAAAATAAACAACTCTCACACAAAAAACACTTATCAAATAATTTCTTGCCTACATGCTCGCCAGCTTAGCTGTATGACTGCCGGGTAAACCGTGGCCGTTACCGCGGGATGAGCTTTGTCATGTTGCCATCCAGCTGCTTTTTGCTGATCTTTTCCTCAGCCAAAAGTCAAAACTGTGCTTTGTAATTCATTCATAATCCTGTGGCAAGAACTGTTTCAAACTGCTCCTGTTTTCATTAGTAAGGAGATCTACCTTCAAGTCTCCTTCGACAAATGTGTTTATCATCAGTATCTTTACTCATGGAGAGTAAGAGTGCTTTCTTCATCTGTGTTGTTAGATGTATACACAAGTATTACAGCAATGCTTTTTTTTTGTCTTGGTCTTCAAAAGCATATCCCTTTTTGTCTACAATAAGCCGCTGTGCCTTTCTCGTTAACATACAAGTTCAATTTAGAGAAAAAAAAAATTCTAATAGTTCAGTGTCAAGAAAAAAAGTGTTTTTAAATTACTTATCTGCTTCGAGAATCTTTGAACAGGGTCATTGTGACTTATTTATGGCTGGTCTATAAAGATTTTTGTGTTTTCTGGCTCCAAAACCAAGTGGAACATGCCCTTTAAGAAGATGATCATAAAACATAAGCAGCACATAGCTGGTGAGATGGTTGCTATGCATAGTTAATCCTCTGAGTGAAGTGAATAAAACTTTAGTCGCTTTAAGCAAGACAAATGAGAAACTAAACACGCTGCTTCATAAGAAGCTCTTACACTAGTGAGCGCAGCGTCTCTTTAAAAGGCCATGTTACAAGTAGAACGGGTGAAGTACAAAGTGAGCGTGAAACAAAACGAGTGTTATGATGTTGGAAGCAGTAAAACGATGTGTGCTCAAGGTCGCCAGAGACTTTTTGGTGTTAGTCTTTTGGATGCTCTGATAGCATCCAGTGGCTGAATTCACCACAATGGGATAAGAAATGAACAGTCTGGACTGGAGTTTCATTGTTTGTAAGGGCTACCAGTGAAAGACATTGTCTATTAATTGAATGCAGTAACAGAGAGCTCACAGGGTGGTAGGATTTCTTTCACTGGGTGGAAAAAAGAATCTCTTAATCATCAGTTCGCAGGTAGTCTTTAGTGCTTTGTTTCATTCAAGCGTAGCTAGAGGAGAGCGGTGTGATGTGCCCTTTCTGGTCGATGAAACAGATTCTGGACCATCTGTTGAGACAAAGCTGCGTATGCTGAGACGCCTGCTGAAGAGCAATGTTGTAGCCTGAACTGATATTTTATCAATGTTACAATACCTGCAAGAATTTGTACAACTTCACTTCTTTGGCTTAATAATACTGTAATTATTATTGTTATTTATGCCCCAAGTAACATGTTTGTTTGTTTATCTGTATTGATCAGTGATTTTGCTTTTCATAAGTTTACATTGATTTTTCCCAACAAAGAATCACCATTCAGTGGATTGAATTGACCCGGCTGCTCTGGTTTTGCTGTAGTGTAGATTTTTTTTTTCACTCTCTGGTGAAAATTGTGAAACTTGCTACAATTGTGTGACCATCTCTTGGGAATTTCTTTAGAGTGCGACTCAGGTTTCCTCAGTTTGACACAGATGGCTGCTTTAGGCCTCAATCTCCTCTCTCACACAGGCTCATTCTATGGCACACAGTGCTGCAAAAAGAGTTTTTCTCCTCACAATTTTCTGTTATTTAAATTTTTTTTTTCTGTAATGTTTCAGATTATAAAACACATTTTAAGATCAAAGCAAAGCATTTCATTTGTGTGGTGAGAAGGCTTTCCAATCTAATGTGGCCCTATGTGGAAAGGTAATTGTCCTGCCTCCCTTGCTGAATTGTGAATAAAATGCTAAATCACCTTTTTTTTGAGACTATCAATTTATTTCCACCAGCCTTACCCAAGCCTGATTTCTCTCATATCCTTCTCTGATTGCATGAAGTAGAGCAAAATATTTCAAATGCCAACACATCCCGTCCCAGCATAAAGACATTTTAAAAATGGGTGAAAAGTCATCAGTCACCTCAAACAGCAAAAAGAGCTTGAAAACCAATTTCCAAGACTTAACAACTCAGCGAACCACAATGGAGAAAAGATAGGACAGTGGTGAACATTCAGAGGAGAGGACAGTTCTCTTGGAACTGAAGTGCATTAAAGAACCTGTCACAGGTCCTACCAAAACTACCTCAGGACGTATTGTTCACTTTAAAAGGTTGGCAGGTTAATTCCCACTGATTGCTCCTCAGCATGTCGTTCAGCTCTGCAGACCCCTGGTAACCAACTATTCATTTATTCTAGGTGTGTTGAGAGGGTAGCAGATCTTAGGTTGGAACCATGCCGAATTGATACATTTTTAATAATTTTTAATTAAAAATTAAACATGTCTAATTTTTAATTAGAATTGGAAATTTATTGAATAAACTACACATGCCAACCTTTTCTTTCCTCCTGCATCATCGAGCACTGGCTCCTCTTGACCTGGTGGCTAAGGTCACCAATGTTTATTTCTTTGTCTGCCTTTGAAAGTAATGACCACTACAAACCACCAGTGCCACACAAGAGCCGCATTTTTAGTGATATTTTCACTCATTCATATACCATCATAATTTGGCATGTGAAACTCACTCAGATCCCCGCATTTGCAAATTTTTCAGCTTCAAACACATGAACTCTGAGAGCTAAATCTTCACTCGCTGCCAGATATATCCCACACGCCAGCATGTGTAATGATCCAAAGATGATTCACCTGTAACTCATAATCTCTTGCCTGATTGGTGAAGCAGAATGGTCCGTTTTAAATCACCAATCCTGATGGATTCAAAATGATCGGCCAGGAACAAACAGCAGAGTAAATCAAGAAATTGAAAAGTGGCCTAAAAAGGAATAAATCTAACATTTCTGTGGTTGACGAGATGTTTTGGTCAAACGGCACAAAAAAGTCGAATCGACCCTAAACACAAAACTGGATTTGAAAGCTTAGAAAAACTCGTGAAAGATTCCATCAAGAGTAATAAAGTGAGAATCAAAAAGCCCATAAACATCATCTGGTATTTCTGACCAGCTGTCTGACAGTTCAAGCTTGGATTGCATTAAGATCATTCAAAACCATTCCTGCGATCAAGAAAAGACGGGGAATATATATCAGAAAGTTTTTATGCATTACTACATGAGCTGTTTGAAAGGGATGAAAGAAGAATAACATGTAATTGATTCTATTGGTCAAATTTGAACAAAATGTAAAGAAAAGGATGATATAACAATCCTTTACACTCTTTATTACCCTCAGTTTAAAGAAATAAGACACGTCGCTGCATGCGTTTTAGCCTCTCTGGCAAGATTTTGCTGACAATCTCATATTGATTGAGCCCTGCAGAGGCTAGCATCAAAAAGGGGGTGTTGGCTCATCACATTGACTGCCATGCCAACCTGAATTAGGCTAAATGAGTCATTTGTTAAATGTGAAATGGACAAACTGTCCTTCAGCAGGCTGTTGCCTGTACCAGTACCATTCAACTGGGAGAAATATAAATATTGATTTATTCCAAAACTGCACTTTTATCTAGAAGTTTGCGTGGTTCATTTAAGTTTAAATTATTACAAAATTTAGCATCAGCATGAAGATTTATTTTCATACATGTGAGAATATGCATATGTAGTTGCGGCGATCTTTATTTTTTTTGTTGCGTTTTTTCCGCTCTTTAAGAAAAGTGATTATGTTTCCACGTTTAAGTCCTCTCTATGTTTTTGTTGAACAAAAAATAAATGACTTAAATGAACATGGTCTCTGTACTGCATCTTCTCTGATACTACAAGGTTGAATGTTGGCAGTGAGTCACCTTACAGGAATCAGATGAACAAACTGTACCTATTTGTGCTTTTTAAGCCATTCCTGGCCTTTTTTTAAAAAAAAAAAAAAACTCATACTGTGTGCTCACTTCGTAAACTAAGCAGCATATCCCTCTTTTCTTTTAGATAAATGTGCTTACACTCATTTGACAGTTGATGGGTAGAAAATTACCGGCTTTTACATGCGAAGAAAAATGTACTAGAGTTTCAACAACGGCAAAGTAACTTATTTTCACCTGCCGGTGGCTTTTAACAGACATGTTACACTGGTTTATTTTGTGAGACATGAACCTTTCTAATGGGAAGTTGTAATTATTTTCAAACTATAGTCCTGTGATCGATCAAAGGATGCAAACTGGCACAGGCCAACTGTTTGTAGATTTGTTTGAATTTATAGTTTGAACAAGAAAATATCTCTTGGCCTTGTCCTAGATCTTTTCAACAAGAGCTAGGATTTGTAGTAAACCATTAAACTCTTATTCAAATCTGATGTACGCAACAACATATCCAAGTGCGTGGTTTTCTTTCTTTTGTTTGTTTTTTTTGTGTGTGTGTGTGTGTTTTTTAGGGTGGGGGGACTTAAAGAGTCAAAAAGGAAGATTACAGCCAGATGCTCAAAGTGGCTGAGGAAATGGGAGGTGAAAAGGGAGCAGGATCTCGGGAACTAATTGGACATTGCACTTTCGGGGCTCTGAGAAGACCGCAGAAGCACTTATCCGCTACTCGCTCTTTTTAAAAGTGATTTGATAAGACATTGTGATAAGAGCAAGAATACTTTAGTCCAAAATAAGGTAGGAATCTTATCTCTATCCCACGTAACCGAGCAAGGAACAAAATTAAATTTGGCTTCCTGGCAGCAGTCCCAGCAATGAACTTCTGCACCGTGTTATTGATCAGATATGCTTACACATGGTAGTAAAGCACATCCAGATGAATTAAATAGCATGCGGTGCAATAGGCAATTTTATTTCTTCTGTGGTAAAGCATACAAAACTGTTTTCCTTCCATAGTATGAATAAGAAAAATCTACAATTAATTCCCCCAAACAGATCTGTGTTGAATGTGTACAACAAAGACTGCTTCCATGACCAAATTGCATTTTATTGATCTATTTAGCAACATGAACTATTTTTTTAAACAAATCTGCTATAGTATATTTTTATACAAATGTATGTGCTTTGCTTTAGATATTTAAAAACCCTAATGTTCCCTTATTGTACAACCATCATTCTTTGCAAAAAGGTGAACTTCCTGGGTACATGGTTGAATGGTTGAAGGATTTAGTGGAAATTCACAATGAAACAACCAGTATTCCAGTAAATGCATCAAAATATTGTGTACATATGATGAGTATAAGAAACTGACAGGCTGCATAATTGAACCAAATAATAACATGTAATTTTGAATAGCATTATGACCAAAAGCTAGTTTCTAGTTCTCACTTTTGGTGCCAAATCACACTTTATCCATCAATTATGAATTTCGCCAGGCCCCCGAGGGTGTGCGCTGTTCTTTCCTTGAACTTCTTTTTATAGAGACTCAATGCTGCAGAGCAGGGAAACCCCAGGAGCCGCCGTTTCACAAGTGCTCTGACCCAATATTGCCATTACAATTTAACCCTTATCAAACTCACTCTAGTCCTCATGTTATCCCGTTCTACCTGCTTATAATGAATCAACTTTGAAGTTAAATGTTCTCTTTGTGTTGAAACTATCGACTCAAAGGTGGCATAATGAAGGGATAATTGGCTTTTATCCTGCTGGCCAGTATGATACTGGGTTCAATTTGGCAACCTCGTAAAACTTTTGAAATACCAATAAATTTAACTGCTCAATTTTGCTTAATCTAACCAATTATATGTCACATTGGGCACATACAATTGAAGCCATACGTTGTAAGCACTGTATAATTTTGACTTTTTAGTTTTTTTTCTACAGTAATCAAACTAAACTAACCACCCCCTGAGAAAACCTGACATAAAAGTTGATTTAATATAATATTGCCCCCTTAACCATCCTACTATTCTCAAGAATGTCTGTTCTGTGTTGGAGATCTTGTGGTATGGAAAGGTATTCAACCCAAAAAAAGGCACCTTGTGAAGATGTTTGCTGAACCTTTTGGTCTCAATAACAAAAACAGAGTCCTTTACCAACATGGACTGAAAAGTTACACACAATCCTAATTATTATTTGCAAATAGGGACAAAGACCATAATCTTTAGAGATTGTCTTGGGGTTTGGTGAAACTGCATTTGAAATATTGTATAGAGTGTTGGTGAGATCATTCAGATCAGTGGTTGCAACTTCACAAACGCTCCAAAGCTGTTCGTTGAAATCAATCCTGTAACAAATCTTATTACCGAGGCGTCCATCCGCATTCCCATCTTGTCATGAAACTTCTTATCCTGGATGTCCAAATTGGTCACAGTTGTTGGACATACCGTGACATGTATTGACAAAAATATTCCCAATATTAACTTACTTACACGCCTAATCATACTCTCTGTCCCAGTTTTTACTAGAGATTTCATGTCCAAGATTCTGACTCTCGAGCACACGGTTGCAAATCAGACACAAGATGTGAATTAAAGGTATTATAATTGCCTTGTCTGTGGCCTCACACATTACTAGCTCGGCAGAGCAAAAGGGAAATGTTTGTTCATGTGTTATTAATGTGAGCTAAGACATTTACATGTAATTTATTCTGCAGTTTGACAAACAGGTGCATTGTTTTAAAGGAAAAGTAAATGTTTACAGATTGGTGTCTTTATGAAAACATTCTAATCAAATTTACAAAGGGTCTTCATAAATCTAAAATGATATATATATGAACATTTTTGCTGGGATGTCCCACCTAACAAGTCTGTGCTCTGTCTTTTGCGTATACCTTTGACATCCTGATGGATTTATGTGTACGTTTCACTTTGAAGGCTTTACTAAAGAACATTTAATTATTCTCTGGCTGTACTGTTCCTCTTACTACAAAAATGTGTATAAATTAGAAATCAACAAGCTTTGGGCACTTTAGTAGTTCTTAAAAAGTTCAAAATAAATACTACAACTGTCCCTGAGAGAGAATGTGTGCACGTCGCAGAAAATACAGATTTGACATTTACTGAGCAACCATATGCTTCAAATGATAAACAGAGATCCACACATTTTCATTCTACATGCTAAATAAAAGCTATTGTGATGTAATCAGATGTAAGCATGAAAAGAAAAATCACTGCATCCTTTTAAATTGCCAAAAGCATTTTGTTAGATTACTTTTTTTATAATACTATATATTTGCACAGATTCAGGCTCGGATAAGTGGAAAATTTACAGCACTTAAGTGGAGAAGCTTCATTGTGAACCAGTAATTTGATTCATGCACAAAATAGAATACAAAACATCTAATGTCCTCATTGCTATGTCTTAAAATCACAGCCAAATAATAAAAAAAAAAGTTTTTTTTTTTTATTTTTTGTAGGAAGAAACTTCATCATTAATAAAAATTGAAATAAATACAAACTGTTTTTTCCAGTTATTTGAGGTATTTGTGTGGCCGTGATAATGATCCATATATCTATCAATATGCGGCACCAGTCCAATTAACCTTAACTTAGCATCAACGTCAACAAAATAAACAGCTTTTGTGTGGTTGACAGCTTTACTGCTGCAGTAAATCACATTGCATTTTATCAGTATTGCACATTAAGGCCATGAGAGACCAATTTGAGCCACTTTGACTTCACAGTCAAACACATGTCCCACTCCATACAATTTTTTTTTATCTCCGCTGAGGAACCATATTCCACTTAGAGATCTAAGGGACTGATAATTGTTCATGAACATTTTTCTCAAAGGACAGAAGAAAAGCAAGAGTAGCCATTTCTCACCACAATGTGGATCCCGGGAGATAAAATATCCACAAGATGAAAAGCAGCAGATTCCTCTTCCATGTGTTTCTCACAGTGTTGTTTTCATTCAGCTCATGGGTTGACCTGTTGTTTGCTTCATCTGCTGTGTGTTTGGCGCTACCCTATGACTGGGAGTACAATTTCCAACAGGATATGGCACCTGTCCACACTGTAAAAACTACCAATATGTGCTGGAATGATGAACCTAAACAGACAGAATTAAACCAATGTATCGCTTTGTGAGAGATGGGTTTCCTTTGTTTACTGTCTTACTGAAATAAGAGTACTTTTTGATGCTGAGCCAATTTGTTTCAATCCACCTGTATAGGTTCAAGTTAGTTTTAGTTTGACTATTCAGTCACAAGTGGACACAAACAGGCTTATTTGTTTTGTATAATGGCATTAGGGAGAGAAAATGTTCTTTTCGGGTGATTCCAGAAGTTTTCATTAATCATACATGACAGACCAGTTTTAAAGAAAAACATTTGTCATCATGTCAGAAAAAATAATCTAACTTCTAATTCAACATAAAATATTCTTTCTGACGTGATTGCTTGGCAAATGGTTTTAGCAAATGTTGCCAGGAATGGTACAACTTTCAGGTTTTTCTCATTTTAGCTTCGACTTAGGTGCTCATACTAATTATAATCAAGGCTTTGGACTATCAGGCAGCATCATGGCCCACATCAGTCCAGACTCCATGATTAATGGCTGTTCAAATATGGATGAGGGAGCAATGACATTGATAGATGTCACTTTGCCAGTGGGGCTTTTAACTCAAAATGGATATGGTACAGTGCATGACTAACTGTGTGTCTGGTTTTTTCCCCCTCCCTCTTTTTTTCTCTCCCATCATCTTCCTCCATTTTTTTCTTCTTTGCCCATATATTTCTTTCCTGCCATATCTTATAAATTAATGCTGCTGTTTCTCTGCATCAGGTAAGACTTTCTTTAAAGTTTTCCAAGTTTCTAAGAAGTCAAAAAAAAATAGAATCACCTTACTAGCACTTATGCGGTGGAGTATATCACTGTACATGTTCCAAGAGTTTTTGTTCTGAAAGTTCACTTACTTGCCAACAAATAACTGTTGTCTTTCCTGCTGATTCATCTGTGAACGCTGAATAGATTCACATTGCCCCGCTGTCATAATCAGACACTAAGGCACGGCACCGGGTGTGCTCGGAGCTCTGGCCATATGTGCATAGACTTATGTACTGTTGATGCCTGAAACTCATTTTTTTTGCACTAGTGTGCACAACCTTCAGTGCACGGAGGGATTGAAAACAGATGGCTCTATACATTACAGAGGTCTGAGATGTGCCAGCTTATTTTTATTCTTTCTCTCCCTTCTGTTTACCTTTTTGGAGAGAACCAACAGCATCCTATTCGGCTTTAATTTACACAGCATGCTGTCCGATTTAGCAAAAACATGTGTGCGCAAAAAGTTAGTTTGCTGGAAATTTGTCTTAATGAAGCATATTAGGAGTACTTGCATTACATTCTCCCCCCCCCAAAAAAGTTGTTTTTCCCTTGAGTAAACTGCAGCATCCCACTCCAGTGAGGATGGAGTTTAAGCCCAAATTAGGAGCATCATATTCAGGGGGAAATGTGTTCATGTCTCTCTTCACTGAAGATTAAAGGCTCATTCAATGAGCTGGAGTCTCTTAATTGAGATTGCAAAGCTAGAGGGACTCCTAAGTCTTGCTTAAGCTAACAAGCATTTAGAAAGTACGTGAAAAGGAAATGAGGTGAACGACAGAGACAGTCACTGAGACGTGGTAATACGGGGAGTTCGCCCAATCTAAGAGTGATTTGACAAAGCGGTGTTTCCTAAGAAACACTGACCAACGACGGAGAGCAACTTTGAGTGTACATAATTTTTAATACGCATAAATCAAAAACAAAACGATACAAGGGAGCATGAAATGGAGAGGGTATGGATCAAAGCTGAAAGTTAGAGCCAGACGAGATGTGGAGGAAGGCTTGGTGGGCAGATCGCGCGATGGGAGTTAGTGGAGTGAGAAGACTGTGGATTTCTTTATCAGTATTCTATTTCTGTGACTGAGCTCAGGGACTTCAAGCAGCCATGTTTTTGTGTTCCACTCGATTTATTTTATACATACACATATGCATTCAGTTAGACCTAGCACACACTGAAATGCACCTTGAAGAAAAATACAGCAGCTCAACTTGAAAAAAAAAACTATATAGAGGCAACAGTTTGCTTAAACCTTTTATGGATCAATATTTATAGCTACGACTTTAATATTTTGTTTGTTTTCTTTTGTTTCAGCTTCAGCAGCTCATTAATCAAGTTAGATTAAATCCAACAAACACATTTTAGAGTAGTTTTGCTCAGTCTTATTTTGAAAGACCTTTGCAAACTTGAATGATTTCTGATGATTTCTGTTCCTGTTATCTGGATTCTCTGTCTGGATGGTTCCTCTGTAGGTGACGATCTTCATCAATTTGTTTGTATAATTTGTTTTTTATAACGAGACACTCAGGGGCAGTCCATTGCAGATCACATTTAATTTTCATAATACATTTCTTTGATAAATTCCTCACTGACACTAAGAATAGCTTAAAATAGAACTATAACAAACATTGATGCTAAATCTCAAGACTAATGAAATTGTTATTTTGAAGGGGTAAGCAATTAAAATATTTTATTCTGTCTTGCTAGTTCATCAAGGTTAATCAATGGGAGCTGGAAAAAAAAGTTTTATTTAAAAAAAATATCCTTTATTTCTCACCAAGAATCACTCTTAAGTTATAAGTGAAACTAAGCTTTTCCCCGACAACACTTGCTCTTAAAAGCATAGAAACAATTTTTGGCAATACATCTTGCCTTTGTTACATTTGTTTTCCCAAGACGGTACAGCATGACTTCATGAACTGCTTTGAACGTTAAGAAGTCTATTTTTGAATACCCGTGCCCAGAGTTATATTTCTGCTACACCCTTCAACTCTAAGCATTTTGCCATAAAAGCATTTGTTTGTAAATCACCCTGCTTTCCTTCCATTTAGACATCCCGCACATTTTCCAAAATGCAACTCGCATCCTATTCTCTCCATGTAATTTGTCATGTTTTTGTTCAACTTCTAGTGCTGATGGAAAACCCTAAAAGCCAAATTTCAACACCTCCCCAGCAATTCTACCATTGGAAGGAAACATTGATTTAAATAAAACTGACAGTGTGTTTTTTGTGGAATGTTTTTAGAGGTGTGAATTTACCTACACAGTGTGAGACGTGGCACATTTTAGGCAGCCAAAAGCTTTTAAATAAACTGACAGTCGCAGCCTGAAAATTTCTTGACGTTAAAAGCGGGGGTCTAAAGATCAATCCAAGGCGAATAATGCAAATGCTGCCAGCAGTATTATCAATTGATTTATAGTAGATGACATTTGTAATGTAAGTCAATAGATTAAATGCTTAATAGAGACCAAAATCCCTTTGGATATTTTTTTCTCTATTTTTTTTTAAACAATCTTTGTTTTAAAAAAATAGAGCAATTGCAGTCTGCAGTCTGTGGGATCTTCACCAGTATCCATATTGGTAGAATATGGATACTCGATAATGTACATATTGGCTAAAATTTCCATACAACAAACTATGTAGACATTAAACAAATGTTTGTTTGTTACCAAATTGTCTGTTTGCCTGTGGATTCCAAGTGCAAACACTGTAAAAAAAAATTCTGTTTTTGAAGAAATATCTGTATAAGTGTGAGCTGCTTCATCTCAATATTCTCCCTCTTTGAAAAAAAATCCACCACAATTGTCTGTGACAGAAAAGGCATAGTAAATAGTCTAATTTAAAAGGTGTTTTGGTGGAACATTTTAGCTCAGAGCAATTTAAGATCCACTGCTTCCTTCATTTTCACCAGGAGAGAAAAAAAAACTCTAGTCATGTATTTAGTTTGCTGCAACACCTTGTGATTGACATATTCAATCTCACACGGTCGGCTGCTTATAACACGTTTTATCCGCGATTGTTTTTGTTTTGCTTACTTAAACGTATGTCCTTCAGTTTTCACTGACCGACCGATACATCGACGGATATTAGAGGACGAATAAAAGAAAGCGCTCCTTTGATGACATTTAGTTTTCCAGTGCTGTAATTGACCTCTTGCTCTGCTTCATTTCTCATTTTCTTCTTCGCTGACTTCATCGAATAAAGACTGGAATAATTAGAATGTTGCACATTGAAGGAAACGTACAACCATCAAATCAACGTTGATGATTAAATGCACTTTAAACGATTAAATATTACATTTGGGCTCCTCTTCTCTTCTGCCCTAGCATACATTCAGGAGATAACATTAAAATTCTCCTCTTTTGTGTTTCGGGGACACCAGATTACCAAGAGAGATTACTGTTTAACGTAGAAATTATGAAATAGCTGCTCCCTTTGCTGTGCTGTTGATGTGCTTTGATCACAGGAGTCAAAGACCGAATAAGCGTCTCTTTCCTGTCCTGGGTTTGGGTTGGTCTCTCTACAGAGAGCCTTGTTGTGACACAAACCTGTGTCAGGATTTGCTGCATAAGTAAATCATTTATTTTTCTACTTAAACCTGTCCTGGAAAAATAAATCCCAATGGTTTGAACAGCTCAGAAGAAAGATGCCAAATGTTTTCTTACCTCTTAGGATGGTGGTGGGGAGAAAAAAGTATTGACTGTAACGAAGTGCGTTGTTGAGTCAATGGTAGGTCGTATTAAATGAACAGCATTGTTTTATCTCAGCACTAAGCGTAAACTCAAGTTGTTTGTAGCTGCACTGTTGTATTCTTTGTAGTATATATTTTATTTTTATTGTATATAAATAGCTAACTGTTCAAGCAGACCAAACTCCTGCTAAGTTTAGCAATAGTGTGCATTTAAACATTCTTGTTGCCCATTTGGCCGGTGATTCTGCTCTTGCTGGGGTAAATGAGGCATTCCAAGGAGGCGCCAGTGACTCAATGCCATCCAGCCCAACAGAAGAGGTTCACTTCAGGAGGTGTTGATGGTTTAATGAGCATCAGCTCCTGCGTTATCTGTGTGTATATGGGGATTTGTCTGCAAGCTTTCTTGTCTTAGCTCCTGAGTGGTCCCAGGTGATGGGTGTTGAGGCGGTCTGCCACTTTCTCCATGTGCCATTTGCAAAAAAGCACCTTCCTATTAAAAAAAAAAAAAAAAAAGCTTTAAGGTCCATTAGCACAGTAGGATGTGTCCCCATCATCAGCACTGAGCTAGAGCGATGGTACTGACAGGAGAAAAATATCGGCGTGCACCAACGCTGGAGACCATTTCCAAATTTAACTGGTGACTCATTATGGTAGTTTGTTTCACAAAGTATGTTGTTTACTGTCGGGACAACTTTGACTTTCATGAGTCAGAATCCAAAAATGGGGGCTGACTTGGCAAAAAGGCAAAGAGTGAAGGATCATTTCTCCTTTGCCAACACAATATTCCTGTTATCCTGATTAATGGTTCAACTTGGATGAATAGCTTCTTAATATTTGACTTTGATTATTTATTTGTAATTGTACTAGTTTTTCCTTTGCGGAGTTTTTTTCCCAGTAATTGGGGTTCTTGCTATATTCACCATTTTGGTGTTAATCTGAAATTATTTCTGTAAATGGATGATAAAAATTACAGTTAGTCGTTCGTAAATGTAGATGCCAGGAAGAAAAAAAAAACTTAATTGCTTGACAAAATGTTGAAGTCCTTATTAAGTCAAGTTTATTTGTGGGGCATATTTCAGAAACAAGTAAAAAGTTCTTTTAGTTCACCAGCTTTGCTATAAACTATTTGTCTAAAATAATGTCATAACAAAATTATTTGTTCTAATGTTTGCTTAACACTTATTTATGCTGATTCACACTTGGAGTTGAGCAAAATGTAAAATAAACATCTGCTAAACTTGCCTATTGTGGGTAATATTTTTCATATCAACACATTTTAGGTTAAGCTTTTCAGACGTCTTCCTTAAAGTTTAAACATCAGGAGAATTTTCTATGCTTACATTCCTGCAGTAATGTCTGTTTCAAAGGATATCTGGTTTATCTGAAATAGAAAACAAAAGGACCTTCCATCCAAGTGGCAGTTTGATATAGATATCTTCTCAGCAGAACTGCACAAACTCTTCAAGCCTTTCTCAGTCCAACATTCTGTCCAAACAAGAGACAGCCTTCAACGACAGAGGAGACCAGTCTGAACAGTCGTTATCACTTGTCTGCAGTTCTGTTTCAGCTGTTCAGCTTGGATCAAATTCCTCAGAATGAACTGCCTTCAAACTGTCGCCAAGCTATTGGAGATTTTCTGCATGGCATTACCCTAATTGCATTCAGCTCAGTTTGTTCAAACTTTTAAATCCAGATTCATTTAGATTAGTTAAATTGTGTTTTCTCTGGCCTCAGAGGCATTTTTAACTCACATTAACAGAGAAGCATGACTGGGTGCTGGCTGGAAAGGCTGGTGGGAAAATCGATTATTTGGAAAACAGTTTCTTGCATCGTATAGTCGTGGCTTTTGAGGCCGATGTTGGCGTAAAATAATTGTGGCATAATCCCCCCGATTTCCATTTGACACAAGTTCATGATTGATAATAAGGATTGCTTCAACTCAGTTTAATCACCGAGTGCAAAAACATCAGACGGGCAATAAAACCCTTAAGAGACTCGGTTACAAATGTATGCATCGTTGCTCCTTTTCATCTTGCGGGCATTTGGTATTCTGTGTGATGTTGTAATCAATAGACCTTTTGTCAACAACTTGTGATTGGCTTTCCACAGGCTTAATACAATAGCCTGAAACCCTAAATGCATCCCAAATTAAACTTCATGTATTTTTGACATACACTGTGACAAATGTAAGGGTTTTTTTTACTGAAAGACTGCATCAGTTGTAACTATATTTGTGTAACAATATGTTAAAATAGTTGATTAATTGTTCCTTTGAATCAGCAAATCAGTGAAGTAGTTAGCTGAAATGTATAATTAAAAAAAAAATAAATCTACTAATTTCTACCCTGTTTCCAAAGAAATATAAACATTTGAGTTTGGAGGAAAACAAATATTTCTTCTAGGGCAATGTTGTGCCTAAAAATAAAGGTGATCTCATAGATTAGATTTATATCATGAGGACCAATAAGTATAGCCTACAAAACTACAAAATATCGATAATTGTGCTTAGGGTGGGGTAATACCGAATACTGCCGACTTGTAACACGCTTTTCATGTAGAAAGTCAACCAATATCAATATATATGGTCTACTGAAAAGGGGAATTCTTCAACACATTATACCAGTAAGACACTATATATATATTTTTTCATTTATTTATTTTTTTAGAGTTGTCCGAATAAAATTAAACATAAAAATTGAAGGACTTATAAAAACCTTTAATCAGCACAGGTTCTTAAGAGATGTTGGCAATGTTGTGCAATTTAGATGCTTGTCTGAAAAGTAGATAACTCTAAGCTTGGCAAAGAACTTTTCCAAATTTGAAAAATTTACTTTGTTTACTATTTGTTAAAGACATCAAATAACAGGAACAGTTGTCATTTGGTTAGTTAAATCACCAGAAAAACCCAAGATAGTTTTGGAAAGCAGATCAGACAGAGAGACATTAGGGTCTGTGAAAAATTATGCCACTATGATCTAATGATTGCTTAGATCTAATGATTGCTTAGATCATATCATATTTTGTTTCATACACTTCCACATAAAAACTTCTCTACTTTAATGAATAAAATAGTTCAACATTACTTTGCCTATCACACTGTGCAGTGAACACTAAATTGCGTTGGCAAGGTGCAACAGTTGTACTCCTCACTGCTTGTAATGGGCAGCTCGCCACATAAGTTTCCACAAACAAGGAAGATACTGTTTCTACATGCTATTTTACTTTGCTAATTAAGACAAACAACATTTTCACCACCGTTATTCTGACTCAATCACACAGTTATTCACACTCAATCACAGGAAGCCCATGTACCCAGGGGAATAGGAATGATGAGCACAATGTCCGGAGTGTGTTTTGTACTTTTTTGTCTGCTGCCTGTAAAGGTCATTTTATTTGCATAGTACATTTTCAGCAACAAGGCAATACAAAGTGCTTTACGGGATTTAAAAGGAAATGCAAACAAAATATCTTTGTTGACTTTTCTGCTTGAAATTATTTTCAAAATTTTGAAGAAACAGTACTTTAAAAATGTATGCAAATTTGTTTCTATGTGAAGAGAAGATTTACATCAGTCACTGTCACCTCATTGTCATTTGATTTGTTCCATTTATACTTTAAACTTATTTTTTTCTTACTTTTTACGTTTTTTGGGTATTTGTTTGGCATGACAGCTTGGACAAAATTTCTAGCAGCTTCTCTATTTAAAATGGAGATTTTATTTGCAATGTGTATGGTTTTGGCTCATTATAAAGACTTTTAGTAAAATGTATCCCCCCTCCTGAGTATGATACTCAGGAGGAGTGTGGCTGATGCCACGGTCAGACACATGGGACTCACGTCGTCCCGTTGGACCGTCGGTCCCAGAAACAACACACACAAAACAAATCTTATAAAGGCACATGCGGTCACAGGTGGACTCATTTGAAGCTGTAGAAACATCTCCATTTTGAGCCTTATGACAAAGATTGTGGATACTTACATGAATGTGATTTTTTTTGGGGGGGGGTTGTCTATGTTTAATACATTTTCAGAAGACTCAAACTTTTGCCCCACTGTTTTAATGGGATATTTTGTGTAGGATTTTGAGGAAAGAGATCAACTTAATGCCATTTAGAGTAAACATAACATATAATTTGGAAAAGTGTTGCACTGCATCACCCTTCAAACAACAACCACAAGCCATGTCATATTCCCTTACTCTTCATATTTACTTAGAGTTGGTGGGGGCAAGTCAATGCTGCAACATCAAACTGGGTGGGACAGGTCTGTGCCATCCATCAAAGCTGAAGTGCTTACAAAAGGCTTTTAATATTTTACTAATTAAGATTGCAGATTGCTCAATTATCATTAACTGCTGCTAAATTGGCCTGGGTTTACTACAAAGTGTTAAGTGACATTGATTGCCTTCCACAGTAGCCCCACAATAATGGGTTTCATGCAATTTTCCCTTCCGCCTGACTGTCTTTCTGTGATAGATAAGAAGACAGATACAGAAGAAGGTTGAATTTGTAATAACTTTTGCTTGTGTGGTTATTTTCAGTGGCTTCAGTCGATGCATAAAGTTTCTCTGGTGCTATTTATTATTAATATGATTTTTGTTGATGTTACAGGACTCCTTTGGTATGTATAAAGAAGTGGTCACCCACAGAATGCACAAAACTAGTTAAACAGAATGCTTATGGGTTTTTTTTTTGTCTTATTTTCTTAAGAATATAGAGTTCATGCAAACAATCCATTTTGGCACCATTTCCTCAGTGCACTTTTCACCTTCTCACAGATGGAAAATGTTGGAACAAGTTAAAGATGCTTTCTTGCCAGCGGCTGAAATAAGTTCTGGAGTAAAACCAAAAAAAATATATATATAATGGGATTTATTAGCCCCTTAGTCTTTACACTTCTGTTAAGAGGCCTATATTTTCTAATGTTAAATAATGGAAAATCATTACAAAACTTTGCCCAGATGATGGCATTTATCCTGAACAGTTCACCTCACAGAAATAAATCTATTTTTGGAGGTAGATGTAAACACAATGGTGCAATAAAGTGGTTGCAAACTTGTGCGCAGTATTTGACTAACCTTTTGGTTAATTTCCATCAATCTTCTCATATTCATGCCTACCAATTATTAAATTTAATCTGATCTACCCAAAATAAAGTTCAGCTGTCACAGTTGGGTTTTCTTGACTTTTCCCACATTTGTGTCCTTTGAGAAATGTAACAGTTTGCAAAAAGGTTACACAGGATCAGAAGAACTCATTGTAGAAACCTATCAGCCATGGTCTTATTTTCTTATCACAAAAATCTGACATTTCAAAAAGAGTGTGTACACTATTGATACCAAAATGTCATTTTTAGTTCAAATGCTTTCCCAGTTATAAAAAGTGCATTATTTACAGTAAATGTTTACATGTTAAGACCTGGTTTGTCTGGTTTGGTTAAGATATTTAGCTTATAAATAGTTAATTATAATTTAACCTTTATTTAGATGCTTATGTTTTGTATTTTGTCTCAGTCTATCATGTATTTTGTACAACAGAACTTTGGAACTTAGGACATTTTTATGCAGATGTTTCAATTCTGCTGTCGAACGTTAATCCAAACTTTTCAGTTTCACTCATTCAGCCTGATGCACAACTTGAAACTCACCTGCAAATCAACAGACTGGATAAGTTGACAAAAGTGCTTCTTCCGTCCCAATCATAGACCCATCCACCCGACCCCTTCATCTCAGCAGTGACTCTTGGCTCCACCCACTTTGCTGAAATGTTTTCAAAATTTGCCATGGCCGTGGCTTAGCTTTCCAAAGCATCCGATTGGTGATTTAAGTAACTTTGAACTGACCTGAATATTCTAAAAACTGATGATCTGCTGGGATTTGCAGAATCATCCGTCAAGTTTAAAGGCAATGAATGGTCCAAAACAGAGAGAATGTCTGTAGTGTCAGCGAAAGTGACTTTAGGTTAAAGGACAAAAATTGGCTGGTTTGAGACGACTAAAGTGTAAATACCTAAAGGTGTGATATTTTTGGCATGTGTCCCCATTACAATCATTTGAACACTGTGGTTTGATTGCTGATTATGTCTTCACCTTCATGAAGGCGAAGGTGTAACTGTGATATAACCAACAGTTTATCCAGTTACAGTTGGATATAGCTACTAGTTATATACAACAGAATGTCACACCATCTCACGAAGCTGAAACTTAATGTTTCTTGAATGTGACAATTAGTTCAGTATTCTCCAGTTGTCTCCACAGTCACCGGATCTCCAGATCCATTAGAGCACCTCTGAGAAGGATTTGGAAATTTGCTTCAGGAATTTGTAGCTTATGACCAAAGAGGAACTGATGTAAATGGGTCGATAAGAACCAAATCCTCGAGGAATGTTTCTGACACTTTGTTGAATCTATGCCATAGCAATTTAAGGCAGGTCGAAGTCAAAAAGTGGTCCCAGATGCAGAATGTTGCAGTGGAAATGTATATATGTGGTTAATCCTTTATCTAACTTGTGCAGGCAAAGAAAAAATTGAGTATTTCAATTAAATGAATTGTCATGAGATTTGAATAGTACATTGAATATTTTCAAGTGCTTGAGACAAACCAAATCATTTGAAGAAGCTGAACATAATCACAAGAGACCTCAGAGTATTCTTTAATTATTGTCTTTGTAATGGGAATTGGATTTACTAGCACTTTTTTTCTTTCTGGCTCAGATCATTCATTGTTAAAGGTGCATGGGAATGACAAAATAACTAAATAGGGGAGATTAAGATTTTCAAAAAGGGAGGAGATAAATTGTCTGTTGTATGAAGATTGGTTTTCAGTTCTTGGCTTCTTGTCACAGTTTTTACAAGGTTGAGATGAAAAGGATCCTGTGTGACCCACATTCTCACGTGGACGAAAATAAACCCCAGAGCAGTGGGGAAATCCAGAGTGTAATGAGGAAAAGAGAAGCATGGAAGCCACAGGTAAATTTACGCTTAACGCAGGCAGCCTTTCGAATAGTGTCACCAACAGATTCATACCCATTTCTGCAAGGTTACTGAGTATTTCTTAAACAAAATAAAAGCATAAATCTTAAGGCAATAGTAATGTTTATAAGAGCCCACTTGTGTAGTTAGGGTTGTATATGAGAAATGCATTTGCTGTTGCCACCTGTTAGATATAGCAACACTTTTTCAGTCTTCTACTGCTTGAAATGACTGCGGTGAGCGTTGTGCATCTAAAGCAGAAGTATAAAAAAACAACTGTTATGACGACTTCCAACTCACATTTCCAAAAACAATGGTGTCACACTACTTGCCATTTTAAAACATAACCACTGTAAAACAGTCTGAGAGTAAGGCTTTCATTTGACTTATTTCAGTGTTTAATTCCCCTCTTGACTCTGCTGTTGAGCTGGTTGACTTATAGTCACAGTGGGATTTCTGCAGGGAGACGACCTGCTCACTGTCAAGGCGCAGAGTTTTGGATCCCACCGTGGAAATATCCACATGACGGCCTGTGTAATTAGTTTGTGGAAATTTAAGACCAAAAAAAAGAAGTTCTTAACATGGTTAAAACAAACATTTATTCTGCTCGACTTGTCATGTTTGTTTACAACAGTTGCTGACAGTTTTTGAAATATTATGACCGTCCCTGACAGTGTAATAATTTGGTTATATTTACCAGCCTGATAAATGTCTTATAAAATAGCAAAACTTCCAGGAAGTCGAGTTTAAAGTGATTTACTGAACCATGTTGCTTTTAAACTCCTCTAAAAACACTCGCCTTTTACGTTTCCACAGGCAGCACTTATTTAAGGCTGCACAGATCCATATGAATATTTTTTTCTTTTTCCCCAGAATGATCCTTTACCTAGACTAGAGTATAAAGACATAACTTTTGTGACACTTTGTTTCTGATCACCTGACTTCACATTCTCATGAGGGAAACTGAAAATTTGCAGGTGCACAACTTCTGACGGCAAGAATGTCACATCAAACGTTTCTGTGTTTTTGGTTTCCTGAAATACTTAAACGTAGCAATGAAGACGCTGGCAAAATTGGTGACGGATTATATGTTTTTCAACCCAGCCGTGAAAGTTATTGTATTATTTTGTGTGTTGGAGTCGTAAAATCTCCCTGACAGAGTCCTGGTGCCATTCAGATATGGAGTGGAAGTGACATGAACACATAAAACAGCCCGAGATGAGGACTTCTTTGTGATTACACTGGAAAAATGGGGAGAATTCAATTACGGCTGTGCACACATGTGAACTGGCTTCGAGGTGAGGATTATTGGAGGTGGAGGCAGAAGGTCTAAAAATTCAGGTGAACTGAAATAAATTGGCAAAATTCTCTCTCACTCCCACACTCAAATTGGTCTTCAGAGTTTGAATTGCACTCCAAACACCACAATTTAAATCTGTGTAATGGTATTGAAAACCATTAACCAGTTCAGCCTCCAGACATTCTTTTTTTAATTATTCTTTTGTTGAACTGTTCTAGTGCAGCAGTGTAATTCCCCAAAGAGGCTAGAGATAAATTCTTCCTTTATCATACTTCTTCTTCTTTCTTTCCTTGAGAAGTTATAAATTCATTCGTGACCTGGGGACTCATTGCCTCAGGCTGTGCTAGTATCTTGATAGCGTTCATTGCATGTAATCATCTGACCAGCTGACCTTTTATCAAAAATCCTCCAACTCTCGCCTCCAATCCAACAACAAAGAAGATTATGAGTTTAGACCTTTTCTTCTGTCATTAAACCACATTCAAGTTTTCAATTGACAAGTTGAATAATTATTATCTTCTGTTTCTTTTCCTCTTGATAAAAGCTTAATTTTGAGCTTTTATTTGCCTTGGACTGCCTCTAACAGGATACAACATTTCCAAGCAACATTTAAGTTTTCTGATTTTTACAGAAAGTTGGCAAATAGGCCACTTTTGAATGACCATAAAAACGGCATAATGCATTTTGTCTTACAATGCATTAAATGCACCATCAAGTAGGCGGATTTCTGTGAAGCCTTTACTACTTCTATTGAAACACATTTTCTTCATCTGTACCTCAGGTGAAAATATTTACTGTACATATTATTTTATACCTCGACTTGCATGGCATCCAGTATACAAAAAAAAGAAAAGTTTTTTAGTGACATACAAGTTCATTTGTGTTCACTGCAGTGTATTGTCATCATTTGTTAGCCTAACCTCAAAGTGTTTACAGGTCAAAGAAGTGTGAAACATAGCCTCAACTCCACTTCCTGTCTGATTTTTAGTTTCTATAAAAAAATAAAAACCCCACTTGTTGTCTTTAGGTAGAAACCTATTCTACAGCAACACAATATTTGTATCTTGATGTATGTTGTTGCTTCTTTATCATTCAAAATGTACTTGTACATATCATAGATGAGATGTTTCACACTCCTAAGATTGTTGTGGCACAGCAGAGACTAGAGGACCCCCTAAAAAGCTCTGGGAGGCCGAATTTGGCCCGCAGGCCATAAGTTTAACACGTTAAGTAATTGCATGACGGTTGAACTTTCAACATCATCCTGAGATGGAGTTTCTGATTTTAGCAGTGTTGTGTTGTTGGAAGGGAGCACACACTGTGACTCGTTTAGTATTTAGCAGGAAGGACAAATGTTGGGCAAAGGTAAGATTAAGACTTGATTGTCCTTGAAGACAGAACAGCTCAGACCATTAGAAACCTGGGAAGGTGGTAAGATATTCCAAATACAAAAACTTCCTTTTGTGTTTTTCAGACTTCAAAAAGAAATAGTCATAGATTTTTCACTTATTTTAGACAGGCTTGTATATTAGCCAAATGACAAGAGTCAAACTTCAAAGACAGATATATCATCTGGATATATGATTAATTAGCAAAAGACATTCAATCTGAAATATGTTGTTGTAACCCGCTTCCTTTTAAACCATTTAAGGTTTTAACCTTATGATTTAGATTCTTGAGATTTAATTCAAAAGGTTTTTGAGAAATTATGGCCGCCATATATTTTCTGTGCTGAACATTTTGTACAAGAATTTCAGAAGAGATTAGATGTGTGGATAATCAGCGTTAGGATGTCAACACTCTCAAAAAGTTTCCCACATTCATACAATTAGGCAAATAGGGTGTCAGATGATTGGTTTGGAGTTAATACTCACTTCATGATCGGAGTGATTTCTTAAGAGTATAGGTGTTTTTTCAACAGCTCAAGCCATGAGTTCAGTCACGCCAACACTGGCTCTATTGCAGCAGCATGGCCCTCAAAACTGTCAATTCATCAGAGTGAAAGGGATTTTGTTTTACCCATCTGTCAACCTCCCATCAATGGGATGAATGGATGTTGCAGTGGAAACAATGCCAGCAAATTAAATGTTTTCTTTTTGTCAAGATGAAAGTGTTGATGGAAATAGAGGTGATCAAAACGGTTTTTATAAGAAAAATTCCTGACAACTGAAGTGAACCTTGAGTTAGCGATGACATTTTAGCCAGATTGACACAATTTTAGACCATTTAGCAAAATTATTATTACATTCAGCTAGCAGCCAACAGTCTGTAGCTCAACAAGGATCAATATGTTGAATATTTAAAAAGTACAAGACAGTGAAGAACATTGTTGGTGCTATCTGTCTGGAAGCAGTACAACTAGAGGACATATCCGATTCATTGTTGTGCATTATAAAATGTTGTTGTTACCAGTTCTGACTTTTAATACTTTTCCCACTTTTTTTTTCTTTCCGTTTCTAAAAACGAGAAGCTAAGAACTCACCTTGTTCTGTACCTTGACATCATGTCAGGCTGAGCAAAGGTTGTTTTTTTCTCTCTTTCCTGCTTTTAAGCTTGCTGATGAGAGAGCAGAATATCTTGAACCTGCTCATTACTGAAGAATCCCAGCAACCAGGAAGGCATCAAAGAGGACTCCAAATTGACTCCTTAATATCTCTGAATCAACATCAGCTTATCTGGCTGTCCTACTTCACCGACAGCATTTGCATCACCTTAAAATTAAACTACCGGTTCTCCTTCTGCACCTTCCCAGATTGGCTGTGTGCAACTTCACAGATATGAAACTGGCAGATCTCAAGTTTTATTTTTGCGTATTTCATTTATAAAATGGCTTTTTTAAATTCATTTTTATTTTGATTTGTATGAGGGTTTGTAATATTTAGAAACATTAAAATACCAATGCCATGTCAACTTGGAGCAGGGTAAATGAAAGCTAAAAAACATGTTTCCAGAAAAAATAATTTTTGCCTAAATTAAAGTGCCTTGAAAAGTATTCAAAACACTTTGATTTGATTTGAAGCTGTGTATTTTACTGATCTACACAGTGACGTTAAGCTCTGATGCATCTAAATGAACTACAATCATCTGCCTTCATAAGTTGGTAAACAGAGTCCGCCTGAGTGCAAATTAAATTCAGTATATAGACAGTTGTTCTTTGAAGGTTTCTCAAATCTTTGTTGGTGAACATTAGTAAGCAAACGGCATCATGGACATCAAGGAACACAGACAAGTCAGGGCTAAAGCTGTGGGGAGTTAATTTATAAAACACAATCATGTATCAAGGAGCATTGTTCAATCGTGGAAAGATGATAGCACAACTTCAAAGCTACCAAGACATGACTGTTCCCCTCATGACGGGCCAATCAGCTCCAGCATTAAACGGAGAAGCATGAAATTGGGCTGTGGCGACTCTGAGACGCTGCAGACGGCCGCCGAATGGGTGAAAGAATCTCCTGATCGGATGTTCTCCCTGAATCTTACTGAGCTTGAGTTATTTTTAAGGAAAGAATTGGAAAACATTGATTCCTCAGATTTACAGAGCTGGTAGAGACAGGTTCTTTGTTTTTTTAAAATATTTTACAGTTTCTGACAACAGTAAAAATGATTCTGTAACATGTTGACTCAGGTGTGACTGTGTACCCCACATTTATTTATAAATGCTAGAGTTGGGACTTTGAAGCATTTTTGATTAATTATATAGATTTTAATGCATATATTTAACACAATTGCTTTTTCATTTATTTAGTTTTATTTTTTACTTCCCAAAGCCCAGCATCAAGATCTTTGTATTCTTGTATGCTCGTAAATCACAGTGATGGACAACATAGGCCTTTTTCTTAAACCACTGGGAGATTGTTTTTGCTTTAAGAAACAATCTGAAAAAAGTATACTGTTGTATAGAAATTAGCCTGTCACAGAAGCTATTCAAACCTTAAACTCTGTTTCGGTGTTAAACATGTTGCTGAAAGCACAGACGTCCCTGAAGGCAGCGTCCGTAGCTCACGGGTCTACGAAGAAGTGCCATTTCAACTCAGTTTTTACGATTTTATGTCTAATTGAACATGGAGTCTGAGTGGACCATGTTCCGTGCCTCCATGGCCGAGGCGGCTTATCGGAGCTGTGGCTGCAAGGTCGTTGGTGCCTGTCGTGGCGGCAACCCCCGAACCCGTTGGTGGACACCTTCGGTGAGGGATGCTGTCAAGCTGAAGAAGGAGTCCTATGGGGTCTTTTTGGCCTGTGGGACTCCAGAAGCAGCTGATGGGTACCGGCGGGCGAAGCGGCATGCGGCTCGGGTGGTCGCTGAGGCCAAAACTCGGGCGTGGGAGGAGTTTGGCGAGGCCATGGAGAAAGACTTCCGCACGGCTTCGAGGCGATTCTGGTCCACCATCCGGCGTCTCAGGAGGGGGAAGCAGTGCAGCACCAACACTGTTTACAGTGGGGATGGTGTGCTGCTGACCTCGACTGGGGATGTTGTGGGTCGGTGGGCGGAATACTTCGAAGACCTCCTCAATCCCACCAACATGCCTTCTGTTGAAGAAGCTGAGCCTGTGGACCCTGGGTTGGGCTCTCCAATCTCTGGGGACGAAGTCGCCGAGGTGGTCAAAAAACTACTCGGTGGCAGGGCCCCGGGGGTGGATGAGATCCGCCCGGAGTTCCTTAAGGCTCTGGATGTTGTAGGGTTGTGTTGGCTCACACGACTCTGCAATATCGCATGGACATCGGGGGCAGTTCCTCTGGATTGGCAGACCGGGGTGGTGGTCCCCCTGTTTAAAAAGGGGGACCGGAGGGTGTGCTCCAATTACAGAGGGGTCACACTCTTAAGCCTCCCTGGAAAGGTCTATTCAGGGGTCCTGGAGAGGAGGGTCCGTCGGATAGTCGAACCTCGGATTCAGGAAGAGCAGTGTGGTTTTCGTCCTGGTCGTGGAACACTGGACCAGCTCTATACCCTCAGCAGGGTCCTGGAGGGTGCATGGGAGTTCGCCCAACCAGTCTACATGTGTTTTGTGGACTTGGAGAAGGCGTTCGACCGTGTCCCTCGGGGGGCCTTGTGGGGGGTTCTCCGGGAGTATGGGGTACCGGGCCCTTTGATACGGGCTGTAAGGTCCCTGTATGACCGGTGTCAGAGTCTGGTCCGCATTGCCGGCAGTAAGTCGGGCTCGTTTCCGGTGAGAGTTGGACTCCGCCAAGGCTGCCCTTTGTCACCGATTCTGTTCATTACTTTCATGGACAGAATTTCTAGGTGCAGCCGAGGTGTTGAGGGGATCCGTTTTGGTGGCCTTAGGATCGCATCTCTGCTTTTTGCGGATGATGTGGTCCTGATGGCTTCATCAGATCGTGATCTGCGACTCTCGCTGAAACGGTTCGCGGCCGAGTGTGAAGCGGCCGGGATGAGGCTCAGTGCCTCCAAATCCGAGGCCATGGTCTTGAGCCGGAAAAGGGTAGAGTGCATTCTCCGGGTCAGGGGGGTCGTTCTGCCTCAAGTGGAGGAGTTTGAATGAGGGAAGAAGGGAGCGGGAGATCGACAGGCGGATTGGGGCGGCGTCTGCCGTGAAGCGGGCGCTGTACCGGTCCGTCGTGGTGAAGAGAGAGCTGAGTCAAAAGGCGAAGCTCTCGATTTACCGGTCGATCTACGTTCCCACCCTCATCTATGGTCATGAGCTTTGGGTCATGACCGAAAGAACGAGATCACGGATACAAGCGGCCGAAATGGGTTTCCTCCGCAGGGTGGCCGGGCTCTCCCTTAGAGATAGGGTGAGAAGCTCGGTCATCCGGGAGGGACTCAAAGTAGAGCCGCTGCTCCTCCACGTCGAGAGGAGCCAGTTGAGGTGGCTCGGGCATCTGGTCAGGATGCCTCCTGGACGCCTCCCTGGTGAGGTGTTCCGGGCACGTCCCACCGGGAGGAGGCCCCGAGGAAGACCCAGGACACGCTGGAGGGACTATGTCTCTCGGCTGGCCTGGGAACGCCTTGGGGTTCCCCCGGAGGAGCTGGAAGAAGTGGCTGGGGAGAGGGAAGTCTGGGCCTCCCTTCTGAAGCTGCTGCCCCCGCGACCCGATCCCGGATAAGCGGAAGAAAATGGATGGATGGATGGATGGATGTCTAATTGTCAGGAACGGTGGTTGTAGGTGGTGAGGAGAGACGCTGAGACCCAGGTATGATGATCAAAATGGTGAATTTATTGTAGCTCACAGTCCAAACAAGCAGGCAGCACGGCACAGCGGGGAACACAGAGGCTCAGCACCGGTAGCAACAGACTTAACAAAGGACTGACACGAAGAGATTAGCAGACCAGGACTTTACAGTTCCACTGGAGAGCTAACACGAAACTTTGACGTATGTTTGACGAGGACCTGACCAGGAACAGAGACAACAGGGGAGACTAAATACACAAGAGGTAATCAAGAGAACGAGACACACCTGGGAAACAATTAACGGGGAAGACGCAGAAACAGGACTCACAGGGAACAGGACTACACAGAGAACTCAAAAATAAACACACAGAAACACAGATCATGACACTAATTATTGAATAATTTTGCATGAAAAAGTGTTTCTGAAAGGAAAATGTTTCTTATTTTGTTAAAATTTTGTTTTTGATTAGAATTTTAGGCCCACTAATAGAAATGCATAAAAATAAAAACATTACATCCTTCCACAACCACTTAACTACTCAATCATACAGGATTTCAATATAATGTATAAATGTCTGTTGATGTACTGACAAAATGTCAAAAGTTCAAGTTGATGTGTCTGCAGAGAGTACTCCATTACTCTTTGCAGAGAGTACTAACCCTAGCACAGAGCTTTGATGGCAACATTTATTTGATTTTCGCTTTGTGTTTTTGTGTTCGTTTTCTTCCTTTTCATTTAACTGTCTGTGCTGTTGCGTTTATCCCCAGTAGAGAATTCAAAGAGCTCTGCTTTTCTGTTTTAATTTCCTGTTTCCTTTCATTGTCTTGTATCTTGCTTTGTTCTATGTTTAAGCAACATGAGGGTAATAAACCCCATCCCACCTCCGAGCACTGAGCAGAGCAAATATGTTTTCATCTGGGGAGTAAGCCATGCTGAGAGCATGATGGATTTGGAAATCTTTTTGCTTTTGTGTATCCTCAGAAGTTCGAGCACTTCTGAAGAGCTGTTTACAGTTCAGTCACTCCCAAATGAGATTACAGCTGTTTGCATTCTTAGGAAATTGAAAACTGTGTCGAAAACGATCCATGTTGAAGTCTGATCTTATTTAGCATTTCGGCATGCAAATGTAGTTAATTAATGCTTACATAACAGATGGCTCTCACCAAGATCTGACAGTTTTGTCATAGAAACATTTTAGGACTACACACTGAGTTTTCTGGAAGTGCGTTCCAGACTATAGGGGCATAAAAACTGAATCCAGCTTTTCTATGTTTGGTTCTGATTCTGGGCATGGAGAGGACCTGGGCCTGGAACGTTAATATAGCAATAACAGGTCTGTAATGTATTTTGGTTCTAAACCATGAAGTGATTTATAAACTGTCAGAAGTGTTGTAAAAGTCTATTTTCTGAGCTGCAGGGTGCTGTACATTCCTGGTATTAGTGAGAACCTGAGCAGCAGCATTCTGGATCAGCTGCAGCTGTCTGCCGACTTGGAGAGACACTATTGGAATAATCAATGCAACTAAAGATGAACACACAGATGAGTTTGTCAAGAATTTGCTGGGACATTAGTCCTTTAACCCTGGAGATGTTCTTCAGCTGATAAAAGGCCGTGTTTGTAATTGACTTTATGTGCCTCTGAAAGCTCAGGTCTGAGCTTATCGTTACACAATGCACCTGGCATTGGAAGCTCCTTGCTCTTATTGACATCTGCTTTATTTTCATCTGGAGGATTCTTAAATTAGTCTCAAATTCCAGTAGGATATGTTTGAAGATATTACATTTATTCTATAAAATTTACCTTTTAAACAACCCATGCCAAAACTTCATCTACGCACAACTAAAGGCAGCCCAGGTGAAATCTGAGAGCCATAGCTCTGAATAATAGAAAATGAGTTGAATTATTGTTTTGGAAGTGAACTCCACACATCATTACATTATTGCAAAATGTACACCTGCAAAATTTAAAAAAAAATATCTTTTCAAAAACTGAATAAATCTCATATATTCTCAAAAAATTTAAGAAATAAGGAAAATGCAAACTTCCTAACTATCAAATTGTGATCATCCTGCTTTGGCTCAGATCCAATTGGTAAATGATCTTTAACGAGGACAAAAGCTGAATAATAGGCATGATGTAATGTATTCAGAACGAGTCTCCATGTTCATCCTGCCGCTGTAGCACTCAGCTGCCCATTAGGTTTTCTGTTTGCTGCCAGCAGAGCCTTGACGCATTTGTTTTGACCCAGCAAATTAAAATGTCTGGTCTTATCAATGCCCTCAGGGCTGGAGACAAGGTAGGGAGAAAGATGTCACTGTCTGTCCTTGTCAGGTTGCGGGTCCGTCTTCTCACTCGAGTTACCACAAACCTGCTGTCAGACGAAGGAGCATGTCTTCCCTCTGTGAGCATGTGTGTTTTGTAAAGAGGATAATTCGCCCTAAGGAATTAATTTTCACTGCAAAACCAAGTTGGTATTTCCTGAGACTGACTTCAGTTCATGATGGAAACTTTCCATGCATGTCTTGTTTTACTTACAAATTGGGTATATAACTCGCACTACTCACTCCTGCAGAAGTCATTTCTTGGGAATTTGTCTTCCCCAGTTCTAGTTGAACATGAATTTAAGGATGTAACATGGTGTGAACAGTTTTTAGCAGCGGTATACTGTGGCCTAACGTTGTTATTTTTAAATGTGCAGGGTTTCTTTTTCCCTCTTACTCACCTTACTCACAAGCAACTTTTCAGTGTTCAGCTAATGTATGTTCAGAGCAACAGCAGGGCTCCAAATGAAGATGTATGGTCCTTTGTGCACCGTGACATCCAACTGTCCTGCTGCAAAAAAACTACTCAAATTTCACTTGGGACTCTCCTTTCTCATAATTATGAACTCTTTTCCTATTACTTTTTTGTTGTTGTTTGGTTAGTGTTATTTATTCTTTCTCCTCTCACATTGCAAACACACTTCATTGTTTCCTTTGGTACCACTTTCTTTGTCTGCTTAAATCTCAGCTTTCAGCCAATCTTTCTCATATTTTTCACCTACAATCCATCCGTTTTGGCGGCCCATATCCTTTGCTTTATGAGACTTTTCCCCTCATCCATCAGCTTAGTTTTTATCTGCAAACTTTGTCAAAGTGGCCTGCTTTGGTCCAAATCATCAACTTCCAACTGTCCTCCTTGATTAGGAATTACTGCTCTGCGTTTTACCCAGATGCTCCCCGTCCTATTCCTCATTTAAGTGTCTCCCAGAATCGATTTAACAAAACGCGAGGCTCTTCTACCCAGCAGGGATGATTATTTGACAGATCCAGTTTCGTGGACGAGGAGCCGACAAATATAACAGGGCAGGAATGAAGGTAGTTACTGGCAGCCAATAAATGGCCTTTGGGAACTTACAGGATATGATGCCTGTATTCACATGGAAGCTCTGATCTTTTCACTGATGAAGTGGCAGTGAATTAAAACAATCTTAGTTGACAAAAGCAGCAGGTGTTTGTTAGATTATAAAAGAAAGATGTAGATGTTACTGAATGTGTAAATAAGAGAAAGTAAAAAGTAAATGAAATATTGTATCTATGTTTTGTCTTATGTATATATCGTATTTATATTGTCTGTGCCGTTCTAGGGAGTGAAATGTTTGAATGCACATTGTACATTAATACCTCTAAAGTTATGCCCTGCTGTGCAGCGTTAGATTGTTTTTATCTGTCATTTCTTGAAGTAGAACTGCACAATAAATAACATTGCAATTGTCGCTACAATAACAATTCATGCCTCATCAGAATCACAGAGGGAACTTAAAGCTGCAGTATGTAGCTTTTATAAGTATGGTTTTTGGATATTTGGTTAAGCTGTCGCTACATTGTGACAGCATGGTATGAAACGGATAATGTGTGAAAGAAATTGAGTTCCTCTGCCTTCTCCTTGTCATAACTGCAGAAATACATGGCAGATAGGACATAGATACATAGGCAGAAACAACAAATTTGAGCCAGGAAGAGGGACTTAACACTGTCCATCATGCTGGTGTACAAGCATAAAATAAATAGCAAATAAAAACATTAGAAAACAATCGTTTTCACATAAAGATCTAAGATACAGAGAAACAGGAATGGCCAAGTAGACAACTCAAGTCTTATAGGCTGCAAGAGCACAACATAAAAGAAAGTCAATGGTGTGTTTAATTAAAATAAGAATTAGAATGTTACTTGATAAAGAAACTGATATGGCCCAATTCTTACGTCACATGTACAGTTAAACATTGGGGAAAATAGTATGTTTTGCTGGGTATTTCTAACTTTTTTTTTATTCATCCAAACATTCTTGTAATTTTTGACATCGTTCATATTTTAGGAAGAAGGGGCTTCTGGTTTAAAGCCATTCTGTTTTGCAGGGTGGAATCCTGTCTAGAAACTTTCTACCAAGACAGGATTTTGCAAATTCGAAGGCCCGCTGAGGGTATTGAATAAATCATATAAGCACTGAGAGCAGCAGCACAAGAGGTGAATGAAAACAGGTCTGATTTGTGAAAGCTGTGAAGGGTATTAGCTTACCTGGTCCTGACACTTTAAATTGATGTCATCAACATGGTAATAAACCTAGTTTGCCCAGCTTCCTTCATGCATTATAGGCTATGACAGCTTACTTAGGGACTACATAAACTAAATCATATTTTTATGTCTGTCCACATTTACCTCAGTATCTCTGAGCAGGTGGCCTTGTCTGTGTGTCACCCACCGGATTGGTACACTGGAGAGTATGTCACTGTGTCCCTTGGAGCAAATGTGTACTGTACATTAGGGATGTAATATAGTAAAACTAAGGAGGATTATTGTGTGGCAATAAATCTATGTTGGGTTTATTGTATTTTTATAATTTGTCACTTTTTAAACAAACTATCTCTGAAGCTCATTCAGTAATATTACTTTCTAATGTTGTCTTTTGACATTCACCGTAATCACTTTAGTCGGTTTTCACAATAATAAGGAGTTTGTTTTACATTAAATAGTCTCACAATGTGCGTAGTCACAAATGGTACACATTTCTGTCTTGTTCAGATAAAACCTTTGTAATTCAGATGTGTAGAACAACTTTAGGACATAGAAACAGTCTTTCTTCATTAAATGTCCATGTGTTTGCGAACGATGTGGGCCCATTGTAGGTGTTTGGAAAATGCTTAGAAAAAAAGGTGCTGTAAATGGTCAATGATCTGACATTGTTACCTCACTTAAAATTGACTGTTTTTTGGGTTGTTTTATTTTTTTACTTTTCTAATTTTTTCATCAGTTCGGTGACATTATAGAATATCATCATTTTAAATGCAGAAGTTTCACTTTTAACTGCAACAACTCATAATATTTTATAGAGGGCTCATAGAGCTGCAAACCAACAATAAAGGTACTCTTTTGGCCAGTTTGGATCAATTTCCAAAGCATGACCCCTGTAACTGAGATTAAGTTACATCCACATAGCAAAACCAAGTAAAGGGAGACGGGGTCAACAAGAAGGCAACATCACTACTGCTATCAATTTTTTAAACTGCTTAAATATGATTTCAGGGTTGAACCTTTCTGTACCTGCGCAAAGTTTGACATTTTTGTAAAAATTTGTTTAGTTCAACAATATTTTACCTTAAACGGTCTCAGTGCCTTAGCAGATGAATTCTCCCACCATTTTGTCATTCAGTTGTGCATTCAGATATAAAAGCTCACTCAGACACAGACACCTCCAGTGGCGGCGAGTCAGTATAGCAAACGTGGCAAGCATTAATTGGTAGCGTTTCTCAGCTTTGCACGTGTGATTTGTAAGGTGAACACAGAGTTGAAAAGGCCTCGTCTGTTCTGACTGCTGGCTGTATCCTGCAGGACGGATGACAGTCTAAGACTGACTGCGGTGCTTGGGAAGTGGCAGGGGGACAGTTATTGTCGCCATAAAAATCTCCAATAACAGAAAAAGTCACTAGACTTGACACTAGTGGCTGTTTTTATAAGAAGTCATTAGAGGGATTTGAAAAGGCTCTAAATATACCAACAAAGTGGATAAGCTGGAAACCGTGCTTCTCCCGTCCTTGGTTTTGAGGTACTATAAAGATTAAAACTAATTCTAAACTTTGCAGCAGTTTTTTTTTTATACAAAGTTACTCAAAGTTTAACAAATTAGCAATATGAATGTAATTTTTTAACGGGCTGTAATTTATATTCTCCTGCAATAATCTAATGTTCCTGAAGAAAGGCAAGTTTGAAATATTAGATGCAGGAATACCGAATGGTTCGACTTCCAAGACAGTTTGGAAGGATCATTTCCATACTTCCAGCATCTGCATATGCATGATGTACTGCAGGGTTTCAATATGAAATATTTGAACTTGTCCTAAGGTGTAAAAATATGGCTTCCATGTATGCTTGAACGCTTTTAGGATTTTGTTCTAAATTGCACATGCTCTTTTAAGATGCAACAAGTTCACCAGCTACATTTATAACAAGGAAATATTTGTAATTTGATAGAACACATTATGGAAATTTAACCTCTTAGAAATTGAGCCTGGTTATGCTGTCGTAGTTTTGGCCAACACAGATGAAAATGCTGCCACCAACATGCATTCACAACAAATTTACCAGTAAAGTTCGCGTCTAAACTGGGGCCGAGAGAAATACCTGTTAGGTGACTCTAAGGGAGTAAATGTATTATTTTAGACTTTCCATGATACCAGTACTTTGGATCACATCTACTTTAAATATAGTTTAAGAAATGCTGACATATAGAGACATCCATCTGTCCTCACAGTGGAAAACCTTCCACAAAATTCTAGCAAAAGTTCACATAAACACATCCATCACTGGTGCAACACAAATATTTCTTCATTTAACACATAATGGATCTCTTTTCAACATTTTGTTTAACTCACTACACATATCCCAAAAGAAAACCAAAACAAACACGAGACAACAAAAAGAGGGAAATGTATAAGAAATTGCATCATAATTAAAAAAAAACAAACAGGCTGTGAAGATAGAAGAGCAATCTGACATCCGACATCTGTGGATGATTCCAAAAGTTTTGGTACTTGGTCAGCCGTTTAAATGAGCATAAACAACTAACTGATAAAGATAAAGTTGTTTGAAAAGACTTAAATAATACATCCACAAAACACAAAACAAAATCGAAAATAATTGCAAAACAATGAGGATGAGGGGTTTGTTGAATGTTGAGATTTGTATTGTTTTTTTTACTTTTATAGGATATGGTTTCTTTCTCCAGTACTCCATAATGCTGCCCTTCCATGATGTTCATTGTTGACATTCAGGCACTGCTTCTGCACACTTCTCTTTAGGCCCCGCTCCACAAAGTTCTATTGAGATCTAGACTTTGACTGGGCCACTGCAACACTCTTTTCAGCGATTCAAATTTAGACTTGCTTTTGTTCCTGCTCAGTTTTGTTTCACACAACTATACTGAAGCACTGGAGTTCATGGTCAATTTGATGTCTGCAAGTTGCCTACATCCTTTTACAATAACATTTCTTTGTGTCCACTGCCATATTTAGTTTGTTTTAGAGGATAATGTTTTCAGTATAAATCCAGGTTACACCAGCTGTAGACGGACAGGTGACGCGGCACCAGTTCGTTCTGTCACATTTAATTTGACGGAGCTTTTAGACCATATCCTATATCAAATTAGTGGCAGGTACAATTACTCACTTATGCATGGACAAAAACATATTAAGAGTGGATTTTGGCACATGTGTCATCCAGCTGATATTTAATGAAGTCAGGAATTTTAGCTGTTGGCAGCGTGATGCACATCGTGTCACCTTGGCATTTATCTACAGTACTCATTTTGAACTTTCAAATCCCGCTGCTTGTTCTATTTTTTTAATATTTTTTTCTCCTGCATTGGAGAGGAGTTTGGTGCCTTAATGGACTTGATAATGGGGATCTGTCTTGTGACAGCCATTACTGGCTGAGTTTAATGTGCACTCTCAAGGTAGTATGTTGACATTTTCAGCTTGGCACAACCAAAGGTTTGGCTCATCACGCTTGCTGCTCCTATGTGCCCAGCCTTTCAAGGATAATGAGCTAATTTGTTTTTCAACAGGACAGTGCTAATGTTAAGAACAGACCAGGTCTTTAGGGCAGAGCTGGTTCCTTTTCAAACAGAAAGCAGGATCCATTAGCTTTATGTGAAGGACAATGTTCTAAATGATATTCAGTCTTCAAATAACTAGTTATTGTATGCTTACCTCTTTACTTTGTCTTTCGAAGAAGATACTTATTGAATATTGCATACAATGCAGCAAGTAACAGCCATTATAAAATTGAAATCAAAGTCTTTCATTGTTGTTGTTCATGGTGAAAACTACAGATTAAATGTTTCTGGTTTGTTACAGAACCTCGTGACACACAAACTGTGGCGAGAATTTGCTGTAAAAGCAAATGAATATTCAGGTAACAAAACAATTACTAAAGCTTATTGAATGGAAACCTTTTTCTCACCTATGCAAGGACAGAGTGCTGTTTAGACTATAATGCAGTTAATGCTTGGATAGCCCCTCCCATCAGGAACATGCTGGTGCAGCTCAATTTGGTTCTGCTCAGTATGGATGTGGAAGTGCTGCATAATGAGGAAGAGCTCCGTAGCCCCGCTGGAAGAGCGGTGCAAGCACGTGGTGACTGTTTGCATTACCAAGGGGGAGCAGCCGTTACTGACACTTCAAAATTCATTGGTGTCCATAATATTATTCATCACCGGGGTGTGCTTTAAAAAGCAGTCAACCGCGTCTTTTCAGGTCTTTTGCGTGACTGATTTACTGCATTATTGTACCGGATGCAAGATCTGCCACGAGGGGATTTAATAGGTGCACAGGATATACAAGTCTCACTTTCAGTAATTTATTAATAAATGACTTTGTGAATTTCAGAGACAAATATATGAGCACACACACCCATGCATACAGACACAAAGACATGCTATGTCTTTCCATCTTTGCAGAGACTTTGCATTGATTTCCCTTCATTTTTTTATAGCCTGAGCCTTACGCTAAAGCTAACCATCGCCAGTACATGACGGACCCTGTTTCCTATACTCAGTTCATATCCTAATAACACTACATCTCACCATGGGTTAGCTAAATAAATTAACCCATAACAACAACAAAAAAAGCACTTCATCTCATGGGATCCAGGCTTTGTGCCCCAGAAGGAGCAGTATAATGTAGTACTTGTTAGGAAAATCGGCCTTGCAACGTATCAAATACAATATCCACACACTATTGTATTCTATATCTAAAATGTGACTTGCACTAAAACACCTATCTAGCTTTTTGAAAGCTCTAGGAATAGGTGGAAGTGATGCTGTGAGGAAATAAGAGTTTTGTGGTAACTGGAAGCCTAAACCCTGTAAAGTCCACAGTTATTGTGCAATGGGCTCAACACTAATGCCGCATCAGCTAGCAGAGTGGTAAAAACTAGTATATGCAAAAGCTAAGATGAAATGTAATCATAGGATAGGAATTGAAACCAATATCTCTCAAAACACATTAAAAAACACTTAAAACGAGCATCAGTTTGAAGTCTCAAGTTTTTCATCCATTCTTGATTAACATTTTTCTAATAAATGGCATGTCATAAAATATTTATACTCTTCTTGCACTCTGGCATTAATTTTTACTATGACATTGTCTGTCTACCTAAACCTTTATTAAGACATTTGCTTCCTTCATTACTACTGTAGTTATGACTTTTAATGATTCCTTCAGCAGATTTAAAGTAATCTTATCACTTTGCTACAATGTTTTGCCTTGGCTATAAATAAATCTGTGATTTAAGCTAAAGATTTGACTGATGGCAAGAATTTCTTCAATGTTTAGCTCAACGCAAGAGATACATTTTCAAAATAACAATGGAGAAGTATTTGACACATTTTAAATGAAACTTTAATAAAAACCGATAAATTATTCTGTTCAAAAATACTGCTTACGTTGTTTTACCTCTTGAGAGAGTTCTTGTTCATTTCAATCAGAAACAAAAACAACAGAAAACTCTGGGATTGGATTATCAGTAATTTAGAACTTAACTGGATGTAAAGCTTCATTCTTGAACTAATAGATAAATTCATATGATCTAGAATTTCAGTCTTCATTACACAGAAAGCAAAAATTACGTATCAATATTTTGGTGCCCAACAACTTCAGTGTTGGGCACCAAAATATATTCATAAAATTATGGCTAGCTGGTGCATATTACTTTAAACAGAGTGAGCTAAAGTATATCTCAGACCCGGCCTTGATCCTTGTACTTATTGTACATGTACTCACCCCTTGTGATATTCTTTCTGTAGCAGCTCTCCATGGTGCTCTAAGAGCACAGGAGCATAAGCTGCTGTAGACTGAGTCAAATTATGAAGGGAACTTCGGGTTAACTGCAAAATGTCTGCAGAGAGCTATAAATCACCCAGACATTCTAAGAAGTTGTACTGTTGTGCCTTTAGCTACCTATTTACACTGATATTAAATAAACTTCATATTAGACTCTGTCATTACAATTTCCATTTGACCCTAATTTTCATACAAAACAGAGTTTATGCCCATCATGTGTAGAGCTGTGCGATGTTTCAAAATCAATTTAAATGGTAAATGGTCTGAACTTGTCAAGCACTTTTCCAATCATTTTTGACCACTCAAAGCACTTTGCACTAAAGTCACATTCACCCACTCATGCACACACATGCACACGCATTTATACACCAATATGCAGATCAGTAGACAATTTGGGTTTAAGTGCCTTGTCCAAGGACACATTGACACAAGGGAGGAAGAAGCTGGAATCCAACCAACAACCTTCCAGTCACAAGATGACCACTCTACCCACAGAGCCACAGTCTCACCAGGAGATGCATTTTGGGAAATATTCAATATCTGCTGGCAGAAACTTGAGAAACTAGGATGCTGCAGCATTGTAAAAAACCCACGAGTTGAGCTTTTCTTTTTTCCAACCTGTCACATTTTCATAAAAAAGTTCTTGAACAAGAGACTACATGACAAAAAAAAAAAAACCTGTAATCACCCTTCAGTTTTACTCAGATTACAAACTGCATCACAGAATGCATTCTCACATGAACTTCTTGGTGGTTTAATATTTTCGGGTGCATGTTCAGGACATAACCTTATCTCCAGATGGGCTGAGAAAGATAAAGGCAAGTGGTGACGAGCAGCATGCTGAGTGATATTAACTGAACAAATGAGAGTGAAAACACAGAAGGATCAGATGAGGAAGAGTGACAAGCGAGATAAGCAAACAATGAGAAAGAACAGGAAAACAGAAAACTGCAGGCAGAATGTTATGACAGAGGAAGCGACACATCACAAAGAGAGTGAGATGTTTTCCTACTCCACACAGTTCGTGTTTCTGTGGAGTGAATGGGTCTTGATTATTATCTGAGAACATAAGCCAGTCACTTCTGATAAAAATCAGTTATCAAAAAGCCCAAACACACATTTCGGTACATCTGAAAAGAAATCTTGAGTTTTTTTCCCGGCAAAGTGGTTGCATTGTCTCACCAAGGTTGTTTCTCCCTGGTTGGTTTTCCATTGCCAGATTTCTTCAGCAATATTTCTTCTTGGTTATGTAAAAACTTTCTGTATGCCATCACTGTGCAGAAAAAACAGATTAAGTACATAAGTCTTTCAACCATCATATCTTTTAATCAGATGTTCTGATATCACCATCTATTGTGCAGTTTTTTCAGAATCTAACCATTGAATAATCGCCACATTTTATGATTATCCACAATAAAAATCAGTTTTCTAGCTGTCTTAATAAAATGCATGGTCGATCCAGAATCCTATACCAATTAACTTTTTTTAATTAGCTGTGTTTGGTGAGCAGCAGGTCAAATATTGAAAAATATATTCTTTCTTTTTTTATTCAATAAAATAATTAAAATGAAGAGCTCCCACTATTTGTAATCTATTAGCTCTTAAAATCAAAATATGCATCTTTAATTAAACGTTTACTTGAGGGGAAAAAATGGTTGCTAATCCATTGTGCGAGCATTTACAAAGTAAAGTTATTGTGTTTTTGATGCTGAAGATGAAAATGGTCATCAGAGACGATCAGAAATTGGCATCAGGTATGAGAAGCCTGATCTCTAAATGCATGTCTATTAAAATATTAAATATTTCATTGTAGTTTCCATAACAAAAAATAACAGCACTTTCTAGGAGCACAAAATGCTCCTAAATATTAGCTTTTTCTACACTGCCACGGTTTAGAGAAAGCGATCATTAAAAAAATAAATAAAAATCTGCTGCTTTTTTGTCATTACAAATTTAGGAGGTGACATCTGGTTAAAAAAAAAGACACATAAAAAACATTGCATTTTGTATGAGTTTGCTTGAAATTGGAAAACACAAGTCTTGACATGTGCATTTGCATTACCACCATTGAATCTGGGCTTTTATTTAATTCCATCCATTAAGGATGATTCAGATGTTTACTGGTGCTCCTCTCTGGTATTTTGTATCCGCATCGCAGGAAAAGATGATTTTGAACATTTTCTGTAAAAAATGATTGTTTACCAGGTAGCATTATGAAACAGCACTGGCCAAAAAAAAAAAACATATATATATAAAATATGTGTGTGTGTGTGTGTGTGTGTGTGTGTGTGTGTGTGTTGTGAATTCTTAAATCCTTTAACAAAGATCCAGCAGTAATCTTATTTAGGTAGAAAAGGCCCATAAAAAGACCATCTTTAAGCCTTTATTCCAGGTTGTGGTGAGTTGAATAGGATTACGCACTTAGTAGGGGATAATGGAAATTGACCATTAGCGTCACTGCTATTCTAAGATTAATTATTATAAGTCTTCTTGCAGACATGCTGGAACTGCCTTCATTCTATCCAGTCGTTGAGTTTTAATCTGTTTGTGCCGGAGTAAGTTGGCCTCTGCTGTCTGATGTCCGGTGGGTATAATTTACAACTGTGAAATCCTTCATTCCAGTTGAGATGACATGGGCAGCCTTAGCATCAATAGTATTGACAGGAATATGTACCTTCATTCTTATCGTAGCCTGACAGCAAAGAGCTGTTTCAGGGAAAGAGCAATGGATCTTTATCTTCTGCAACGAGAGAGCAAGCAGAGATTACTGTAAGTGACTGAAGGAAAGCAGGCGATAGGAATATATATCGTATCCACAGAATGGCAATTCTGCCGTTCTCTTGACTTTTGGGCTAAGCTCAGGTCCGGCTGCTTTGTTACGTTTGTTTTCCCCATTGCTTCCCTCGTGTGTGAAGGGTGACACAGTGGAAGGTGGTGTTAAAATAATTGTTAAAGTTTACCAAATAACACAATATGACATTTTGCCATTGATCTCTAGATAATATGAATGCGCCAAAGCCAAAACGACGCTGTGAAAATCAGACCACTTAGAAATTATGACACTGAGTGGAATTTCTTTGTTAATCAACTAAGATTGAGCAAGAGGAAGCAAACACTGCTCTGAAAAACAGCGTCATGCCGCATGGATGCGGTAATTCATGTAAAAGGAGGCATTGCTAAGTGCTGAGTGTACAGATATGAGCAACCATTTTTTTTTTTAGAAACTTTTTATTTCTGTTTAACATACCCTTTTATGTTGATCTTATTTACTATTTAACTTTTCTGAGAAACTGAATGATCAAAAAATTACTAGGAAGTAAAGCTTGGAATATTTCACTGTCTGAATACAGTGCAGCATATATGCTTTCTTCCTTTCAGTAAACATTATGCAACATGATAAAGGACACAGGTTTTGTTGAAAAAAAAAACCCAGATCAACAAAATGCATAGAGGTAATTTTGTA
This sequence comes from Poecilia picta, assembly GCA_033032245.1. Taxonomy (NCBI): domain Eukaryota; kingdom Metazoa; phylum Chordata; class Actinopteri; order Cyprinodontiformes; family Poeciliidae; genus Poecilia; species Poecilia picta. Next base: position 20,797,895 of record CM065367.1, on the reverse strand, counting down.
AACTGTGGACCTTAAAATTAGTTTAAACCTTCCATAAATTGGACACACACAATGTGGCCAGAGGAATCTGTTGGTGTGGGTGACATCATCACTGACACTAAAACATGTACTGGTTTATAGAACACCATGTTTACAGTTTCAAAATGCTGAGATTGGGACAGATTCGATCAGAACATGCTTTATCCAATCCTAGCCAAACTTTGATGTTTTAGCAACTTGCAGTGAGAAAAAATCTAGACCATAGAGTGAAGTGAAAACAGACATCCTCTCCAAAGCCTTGAATAGTGAACTTAAATCATGGAGTGTTCAATTGTTTTCTGCAATTTACTAGTAATTTAAAGATGACATTTTCTACTAGTAACCTCCATCTCAACCACATACTTTTTTTCATCATGGTTTATGTAGGGTATAAATGAAATGCAATTTTCTTTAATTATGTTGAAGTCATGGTAGATAATTCCTTGGTTCCCCTGGAATAAGATATTTTGTTTGACCCAGTTGTGATTAAAAATGAAAGCAAAATACGTTATTCTTTCATGACACAAGACTCAGAGGGAAGGGATTTTTTTTTTAACTCACTCTGAAAAAGTCGGAACACTTCATTTTTTATAGAATCACGTAACATTGTGCAGATGCTTCAGTGTAATGTGATGTTCCAAACTGATTTTATTCAACTGGAGTTGTTAGTACAGGAAAGACTGGTGTCACCATTACCGCAAGATTCAACTTGTTGTTTAAACTCCTTTGTGTACAAGAATTTCCCTCAGTCTGGGTAAACTACTGTCTTATTTAGACTGCAAAATCTCTACAAAACCCCAACTTATGCAATATTCACTACAACAGTTGTTTGGTGGTTTGTTTCCACCTCTCCCATTGCACTGGTAAAAATGAGAGCAAGACACTGGTGACATTCAATTTTCATTGGAAAAAGGGTTGAAAGACTTCTTTTCTGCCTAGAGTTTCCTCATTTTTTTCCCTCGGCTGTCAACTAAACTTAGCTTTATTTATTCAGCTTTCCTCAAACTGCTGGTTAACAAAACACAGTTGGCACAAAACCGGATAGGAATCATTTCAGGAGCTTCTGTACACGAAGCGATGCGTCGAGCCGTTATCGTGTTTTTGTTGATCCACTTCATTCTAGACGCACCAAAATGAAGCGGGGGAGAAAAAAAAAGTAAAAGTGGCAGTAATCCTGTCACCATATTGAACATATGTAGTAGTGTCTATAAAAAAAATCATCAAAAATTAATTCACTCATTGATGCCTCCAACCACTGATAAAACGCAAAGTAAATTACTGTCTCTTTCCATTTGGTTGATGGATTAGAAAATGTCTTGTTCCAAAGAAACATCCCCCTCCTTGGCACTCCTTTGCTTTGTAATGTCTCTTAAAACTCAATCTATCCTTCAGTTGTAAAACGTATGCATTTATTAAGTAAGTTAAAGAATAGCTCCAGTAAGTGACAGCATAATTTCAGAATACTTTGTAAGCAACACTGCCGAAGTGGGTCCATCTCTTTAGAGACACATGTATAGAAATAGTTTTTAAATGCTGACATTAGATGTCGGACACCTGCCAGGGAATGAATGATGCTCTTTGTCCACTCCGGGCCTGAGACTCATTATCCCTCTATTATCATCTTACTACTGACTTTGGAGAACTTCTCCCACTTATCGGTGGAGTGTCGCTGATCTAATGGGCCTGGGGCGTCCATTACAAAGTCAAAATGGCTCCAGATGCGCTGTTGCCACTGTCTGCTGTAAGGCATAGCGAGATGAAAGGAGAGATACTGAAAGGCTCAAAAAGATCATTTTAGTACACAGGAAGGGGAACTTTTTAGTTTCAAAATTCATCATTCAAACTTCAGTATTAGATCTCTATAGTTGCATCTTGATATTAAGAGCAGGAGCCTCTGAGTAATGAGTTCAAATAATTTCTAGAAAATTGTCTTGTTTTTCTTGACTTAGTCCAGTTTTTCTTTAATAAGTTACTATCATGAGATGATGAAGGTTGTCTGACACAGGAAATAAGCTCGGTCAAAGTGAGATGCTTAAATACAAGTTAGAAAAGATTAAACAATTTGAAGATGCAAGCAGTTCTTGGTCCCAGCATGACTCCGTGCCTCTGTCTGAAAGTCATCTGTGATGAAAGTCAAACATTTTGAAATTGGAAGATTGATTGCAATTTTATGTCATTCAGTCCCTAATTTCCTCCTGGTAATGCTTTCTTAAATTCAGTCAGTGTTTTCTCTGTAAACCTCTGCGTCTGAGACATTAATTACACGCAGCAAATCAGTGGTTGGATAAATGTGTCAGCATAGATTTTGAAGAAAAATCCTTTCCACTTAAGTGACTTTTTCACTCCAATTAAAGAATTAAACATTTTTTTTCTCTCCACCATCTGTTCTAACAACAATAACACAGAATGAGTAAGTGGTTTTCTCAGTTGTCCAGTTTGATTATATCATTGATCTGATTGGTGATCGGCAGGTCAGACACTGAATATGCTCCAATTAGACTTGGTCAAAATCATAATCGGCAAGACATACCTTAAAAAAAGTTTATCATCTTTGCATTTATCAGTAAACGGCAATTCTTTGCATATATCTCTTCAGGAGAATTTTTATTGTTTAGGTCAGGTAATCGATTATTTATCCAATAATCTTCTGAAGTCAAATTATTTTAGCAACCGTAGAAATTGGCTTATTAATATCAGTTTGAAGGAGCTCAGACAGGACATTTAGAATTGAAATATGAATGAAAAACAGCACATGGGGCTTAATGGAGTTTATTGTGGGTGGGCTGCATTTCGGTAAACAGCACTTCTGGGAACACACAGTTTTTGGTGCGTGCATGTTATTGTTGACAACCGATGCATTAAGACATTGCATCAGAGTTATAGCATCCCCTACATTTATATTACTGTCAGTCACACGACATCCTGCTGAGAAAACGTTTCATGCTGAATTCTGAAAACCCGCCAAGTCCCCACTTGCAGACTTTTAACTTCATGAACAAATGTCTTTTTGTCTCTCTCACATTAATAGGAATGTGCTCTCTTGCTCAGGAGAACATCATTATACTTCTTGTTCTCTTTTGGGTAATCATGTTAAAAGGAGAAAACACAATCATTTTTTATGATTCTCTTGTGTGCAAGGCTTGTTCCAAATGTTTCTGCTTTCTTGGGTTTTTTGCCGCAATTACCATGACGTTTTTTCCCCCTCTTTCCCTCATTGTCCTTTACTTACCCGCTCCTCTTTCATGTGCTATTTAGTCCTGCTGTAATTTCGGGGCCCATGATTTACAGCAGCTTTATGCACTCTTTTGTTCACCGCTGATGAAATTATCATTTGTCACATTAACAGTCTGTTGCCTCTGCCTTAACGTTCCTACACATAAGAACTGTTCTCCAGTTTGCCTTCATTCCCAGTTGTCAGTGTTGTATGTTCTGAGGTGAATGCATTTATAAAATACACACATTTATTGTTGTAGGTGATCAGTTCAATCAAAAACAATAAATTTTGTAAAACATTTAGTGAAATATAACAGACGTATTTTGTTGTGGAAATGTGAACGACGACCTGGACTCTACAGAAGAATGTTAACACTAGATGTTCCTTGTGGTAACCTTTGCACTCATCCATTGGTCCAGAACGGTATCAAATGAAATGGAGCGGGTGAAGCTGTTTTCAATGGAGATTTTATAAATGACGCATGTTTTAAAAACATTTCATGTTTTACTTTCCAATGTGTTTTTACTTCAGAGCTTTGAACTACTTTGTTGGTGTGTTACATGAAATCTTTCAATATATTACAGTTTCTGCTTATAAATTCACAAAATTTTGAAAAATTCAACAAAAACCTTTTTCAACATTGTGTGGAAAGTTGGATTGTTGTTGAAAACAGTACATTTTTAAAACATGAGAGTGGTTCTTATCTGTCCTGTGTCATTTGCAAATCCTGCTGGAGGAGTGATACACAACTCTGTATAAGAATCAACTCGAAATTAAATGCAGGTTGACTTCTTTTTTATGCTGCTGTTAGACAAGGTATAAGCATTAATCTGGGGCCTTTAAAAAATAATAGCAACAAACAAAGTAAACATCAGTTATCGCTGTGGTGAGAGTTGTAAAGTTGCTGATTAGGAAAGCCGGTTATTGCCAGCTCACATCTTGCAGCTGGCCCAAATATTTACACATCAATCTGCAAAGTTCGAGTCGATTTCAAATTTTCATCCTTGAACATTATCTGACATTCTGCATCGTCCCAGACATGTCGACATGGTTAAAAGAGATTCGGAAATCAGAACGTAAGAATCCTAAGCACTCGCCAGACATCGCGAGCGTTTTAATCCCTTCATGTTTACACAGTTTTACCATCGCAATACATGAAAGCCGGGGAGAGAGTGAAGGTCACGGGAAGAAAGTCGAGTTGAGACTAGTGCGAGCCGTCTGCTGGTCATCTAAGCCTTTTCATCCCACTAACATATTCTGGATCTTTATTTGATTCCTCCCACTCATGTCGTTCCATTGTGTTTTGCTAAGACCTGAACTCTTGCAGCTCTCATTTATTTGTTGCCTTCAAGGGGTTCTTACCTTCAACAAAATCTTCCCTTTAATCACCGTCTCCCTTTGTCTGTAGACACGGATTAGATGATGCCTCCCCGACTGAATCCTTCATCTGCACATGTTAGGATACAACTGCGGTTTTTGAACTCAATGCGTTTCCCCTGATTTGCCTCCCACATGCTGAGGCTCTCATGTAATCCTGAAGCCCTCAGCGGGATTCACAAATAACCAATTTTTGCTTAATCTACCTTTTGCACAATGTTGCTAAATCCTAAAAAAACACGTTATGTTTTACATTAAATGCAGAATTATTAAACAAGTCTTATCTTTGAGGATTGTTCTTTTTATTAATCAACGACTTCAGTGCTCTTTGTTAATCCAAAAAGTCAAAGCGCAAAACGTAAAAGTGAGGTTTTCGCTTTCTTAGGAGAATTTTCATACGAGCACAATTAATGGGCAACAATTGTGCAGTCATTATTTCACTAAATGAAAATCACACATTGTCCCGTCTTTTTCACTTTCATCTCTTTACGTGAGAATTAAAAAGCTAAACAGAACTGCTGGTTATCAATTTCTCAGATGGGTTCAGGTCAGGTGAGGAGAGGTGGCCATCATGTCATTGGTTTTTCCACCTAAACACACATATGAATACTTATGTGCATGTGACAGAGCACTGTCCTGCATAGAAATCATTGTCTTTTTTAAAAAAAACAAGACTCCTTGCTTACCTCAGCCAAGTCTCGGAGCTGTGAACATCTTTTAAGTTGCAGTTATGGAAAACAAAAGCTTCATGCATGATTTTTGTGTAATCCTTGCCAGTTAATTAGCTTCTTGTTTTCTTAACATGTTTTTTGTGAGCCTGTTTACTATTTGCTACAAAACATTTGAAAGGTTTTATCATCACGCCTTAGCAATTTCAAGAGTTCTACATCCCTCTAAGAGACTTTTGCTAACTTTTCAGTCAGTTAAATCTTTTTGGAGGGACATTTCACCTAAAGAAAAGAAACTGTTTAATAATTATTCACATCTTGATATGGGGTGTGTTGACCTTCTTAAGCCAAACCCTCCCTCATTACAGAGATACACATCATGTGATGCACAAAGTATACAAGTTAATTCAGCTTTGAGTTTGAAAATATACCTTAAATTGACAGTGCTGAAATAAAAACTTGCCTAACAATTTTGCTCACAGTATATTTTTCTTTTGTTTTTCTCCAAACTAAAAAGAAAACAGACTGAGAGAGTTCACAATATCAAAGCTTTGGATGGAAATGTTGTTTTGTTTCAAAAAATGTAAAACAAAATTAATAAAATGTTGTTATTCTTATGTTGTTAGTCAGGCTTTCTGTCCATTCAGACTGCTGCTGCAAAATCATCAGAGTGCTAACAGTCTTGACGCTGCTGAGGCATTTTCCCACAATACATGCACTTTTACTAACATTAAAACCAGTAAAATCATGTTGCATGTAAATGTCAAAATCTTGCACGGCAATAGCAACAGAGACTGGAAAATGTTTTGAATGATAAATGTATGAGTCATACACAAATTATGATGTGTACGTACTATATTTAATGTGAAAATTTAATTAATCCGCTTGAGAAAACAAACAATATTGCTTAATTAAGTTTAAGAAAATTTAGGCAGCAAAGCGTTGACAGACCTTATACTCGTAAATTGGAAATTGCTGTTTTAAAGCACCGATACTTAATTAAGGCACACAGCATTCTCTTTGAGAAATCAGTGAAGTTTCTTTAGAAATTTACATTTTAAGAAGTCAAATTTCATCCCTGGGAGAACAATTTTTTCTAAAGGTATTGTCATTCACTGTCTTTAGTCATCACTCTGGAGAACTGTTTTGCAGTGGCATTATTTTGGACTCGTTTATCTCGTGTTTTTTGTGCATTTTGTTCTAAAACATTACTTTCATTACATTCTCAATTCACCTTTGCGGGAACATGCGGGAAACCTTTTTTCCCCTGCATTTGTGAGGGAAGGGAACACATACTGAATTCTACTATTCTGTACAGATGAAGAAAATCCTGAGCAATCTGGTATTTGTTTCAGTTAATAACAGGATTAAATGTTTTCAGTTTTGAAACTCTAAAGTGTAAAACTGGCCTACGAGTCACCTTTTTAAACTTTTGTCTCTTTTTTTTTCTGTAGTTCTAACCCTCTCGTATCTCTTTTCTTTTGTCCAGCATGTGAATTAATGAACCAGGGGATCCTTGCGCTGGTTACGTCTACGGGTTGTGCCGCCGCGAGCGCCCTCCAGTCCCTAACGGATGCGATGCACATCCCTCACCTCTTCATCCAAAGAAACGGGGACGGTGGACCCCGCACCGCCTGCCAGCTCAACCCCAGCCCGGACGGAGAGAGCTACACGCTGGCCGCCCGTCCGCCCGTTCGCATCAACGACGTCCTGCTTACCCTCGTCTCAGAGTTTCACTGGCAAAAGTTTATCATCTTTTACGAGAGCGACTACGGTAAGTGAAGCTCGATAACTACTTGGTGTGCCTTGTAAACATGAATATTCCATAGCCGTCGTCAAATATGGGGTTTATTTTTGATACAAATGGAACCCCATATAACCACATATGCAGCGAACGCATATGCAACATAGACATATGCAACATAGACATGTGCAGCGAACTGCCATAATGCAACATAGACATGTGCAGCGAACACATATGCAGTGAACGCATATGCAACATCTACATATTCCAACATATCTACATGCAACATAGACCAACGACACATAGACCAAGGACACATAGCAACGACACATCTACACATATGACTTCTACTTATTTTTGATACAAATGGAACCCCATAGGTCAAAAGCTTTATTTAATGCCGCAAAACCATCTCCGTTTTTCAGCGTTCACGGTCAGTCCTTCACTAAAAGCTCAATCTGGACTTATATTGTCAGAGTACACAAAGTAGGGAGCTACGTAAAAGTAATTTAAAAAATACAATTTCTTCAACAGATTCCTGCAAAGACGTTCACGTCGCTCTAAAATAGTGATTCTTGAGAAAAGGGACAAAACAGGTCCTATGGATAAAGCACAAAATTTGAATAAAATATACACAAAATATAATTTTTTCAAATATCTGACTAAATTAACCCGGGTCATGTGAGCAAAGCAATGTAAATTTTCCAGGTATTTGCTGAATATTTTTTTATTTTAAACATTGTAATCGGTGGATGATGCCTGTAAAAGCCTTTGTCCAGGACCAGAACTCAATACATTATAATAGTTTAAAACAATTAAAAAAATACTAAAATGATATATTATGAGAATTAAGTAGGCATATAAATAATTATAAAGGTATCAATAAATTGAATTAAAAATCATTTTTATATATTTTCCAACTCCATTGAAATTTGTCCTTACTTTTTGTCAACACTGTCAGAAATGAAAAGAATGTAAAAAAAAATCAGGCATTATTGGGGGCAGCAGAACTTCTGAGGACCCCATGACCTCTTCCTTTCTCTTCCTTTGCTAAGAGGGCTAGTTAGCTCTGGTTAGCTTATGTTATTCTTTAGTTTTTTCTTCTGTTTTATTCCTAAGTTGTTTGTCACAACCATGATGTGTCAACACCGTAACTGACATTTTACAAAACATTGATGACATTTTGTGAAATAAAAGCTTAATTTTGGTATATTGTAAAGATTTCATGGACCTGATGAGCTACAATATGGCCTCCTTCAGATTAATATCATATAAATTGAGGTAGTTTTGCTTTTTGTCACCTCTGTCAAATGTCTACTCCACCATGATGGAGTTTCTCCATCATGGTTTTTTGTTTTAAATAATATTTATTTTGTTTCTTGAGAAGCATTTGTCTGTAAAATGAGTAAAAATATCACTAACAGGGTCATTAAAAATGATTTTTAATTTATTTTTGTCAGATGGTGATGACAACGTTCTAGGTCAGGTTGATTAAAAATGTAATTTTTTAAAACAATTTGCAACTGGGAGCCTGTACCTCAGCATCTTTAAATTTCCAAAACATTATTTGACATATTTGTATACATAAATTTGAGAAATAACAAAAAAAAAATTATGGGAAAATTAAAACCCATTTTGTCCCTATTTTCAAGAATCACTGATTACACGGTTTAATTAAAAAGTGGTACAAAAAGACACATGTTGTTACTGCCCTCACCATTTGTAGCCTCTTCATAAAGAGTCAATTTAAACCCTAATTAGCTCACTCATGGCAGCCTTATTTTGTCCGTGTTTCTCCCTCCAGCTGAGTCTATTCATAGATCTTTTTCACTCGTGTTTCTATTTCTACCAGCATATCCCTCGGGAGCAGACCTTTCTTGACCCACATTAGAGATCCTCGAAATGCTGTGAGTGAAGTAATTATTAGCAAACCAAAAAGATAGAGAAAATTTAGCTGTTTTAGCTTTTCTCACAATAGTAGTTTTGAGTGCTAGCCAATGTGTTTCTTACTTGGAGCATAACGATGGGGGAAATAAACATATTTATTTAGTTAATTTTTAGCCCCCTAAAGTCAGCTTTTTTTTGTTTGGACGTAAAGAGATTGTGTTTTATGTAAATAAAGGCCACTCAATTCGGTTTACTGGATTGAACCTCATTTTGTCAATAAAACTGCCAATAGAGGAACCTGAGCACAGTGACGTCATCATCTTGTTCAAGAAACCAGTTTGGAACATCATCCTGCTAGAAGTAGACACATTACTATGGTCAGTAATAAAGGTCAGGCAGACTCATGCTTTTGTACGGAATAGAAATTTTGTTACATGTTTTTGTCATGGAGTAAATATAAATAAGTCATACTTTTTTTTCTTAAAATCTTTTCTTTAAAAGTTAAAAGTCAAAAATCAACCGTATTTGCTGCATATGTAGATGTGAAGTTATTTTTTTTGACGTCATATTTTAATGTAAAAGAAATACATTGTGTTGAATTTGAATAGTAAATACCAGTGGGTACCAGACCCATAAACGGCAGCTGTGCGACCCTTACAAGGGTTCAACAGGTTCTTATTGTAGTTTCTGTTGCTTTTTTATTATCTGGAACAACTCTGTCCAGACTCTTTTTACATTGACAAGACATTTTTTGTACACACAGCTGCTGCTTGGTGACTGTTTTTTTTTCTTTCTTTCTTTTCATTTTTTGTAACCCTGACAGGTGGTTGTGGAGAATAATAGATCAGCAATTTCTGAAATATTCAGACTAAGCTGTCAGGGACTTACAAACATCTCACATTCAGTGTCACACAAATCCTCTTCCTCCGCGATTTTAAAACTTGGCTTGAACTTAAGGAAGTTTTCCTGACCTTGTCTGCATGCATTGAATAGCTGCCGTGTGATTGGTTGATGTATTGATTAAAAGGAGTACCTAATAAATGAGCTGGTGAGTGTAAATGTAACGAAGGTTCATAGTTACTCACCTCGTTTTTTTTTTAACTGTGCCTGGCTGTTCAAAGGAATGTGTTCTCATAAAAGCAGCACCTGTCGATCTGTAGGAGGATCTGTCTTGTCTTCTCGTTGACTATCTAGCCATATGTATGTTTCTCATACATCTGTCATTCAGGTTGGGTCACTTTGTGTATGACCATCTGTTTTGCCATTGCTTTTCTTTATAACTGTCTTATTGTGACAAGCCGTCTTGGAATAGCTTTAACAGCTGTAGGCTAGTATGTTTTTTCTAACATCGTTATTTTCTATTGGTCTGTTTGGCTAATTACCTGCCCGTCTGTCCTACCAGCTTGATCATCTGCAGACCAATAAATCCGAGACATTCTGAGACATTCGCCCTGTTTCTTTAGGTCTTTAGACTGAATCTCGAATAACAAAATGCATAATACAGATTCTTAAATTGAATTGTCTGTGATTTACTGTGACTACGCGTGATGTCTTAAACTTTTCCAACTTTTAGTATTGAGTCTTTAAAGTGACTGTCTCAATGAAAACTTAGCTGCATGGAAACACTGCTTGTTTTACTTTTTTTTGAATGAGATAAGGATGTGGGAAAAGGGGACAGCTGTGAAAATTATGCTAATAGCTGGGGAAAAAAAGAGGAAATCCAGACCTTTTGTAATGTGATCTCAAAAGCATCTGCTTCATTTTATATCTCCTTCTGGCTGACCAAAATACCTCACTGCTGTTTCGAAGTAGCACAGCGAGAGTCAAAATGCTTAGATGTGATGGATATGAATATACGTTAATAGGTTAATAAGAAAGTCACACATTTTTTATTCTTTTTATAACAATCGATGCTGAGTATGCAGGAGTTTCCCTCATCTCCTGGGTTCTGTGAAACAGTGTAGTGCACGCAAACGGATATTGAGAAAGTTTACACAAACTTGAGACAGGCCAGCTCTGTACCAACATCATATTCAAAGACCACTTGATATTTTTTGCTGTCTGTGGTTGGAGTGGATTAAATGTTAGTCATACTACTTTAAAGCATATTGTAGAAGCCCTAGATGGGCTAAAATGGGGAGAAAATTGGTCCACTTCTTGTGGCAATATTTCCAAGCACCTCGACAATTAAAATTGTTCTGTGATTCTGGCAAGACTCAAATGTTTCCACCTCCTTTTATAAATCAGAAATTACTGATATACAAGCTCTGCAAGTATCATGTTGTTGTTACACATCTCTTGTTTTTTTTTTGTTTTCCTTTGTAACTGAAGAATACTCAATCTGACTTTCCCTTCATTTTTCACTTTTATGAAAACGCAGACACTTGGTTGGTGACTGATTAGTCGGGGGCTCAAGAATAAACATGGTATTCTACATTCTGCATTATCATTTTAACCAGTCTATCGTGACTACTGCTAGCACTGTAACGTGTTACAACTATGCCCCCCAGTTTTGTGCTTCATCAAAGATTATTCAAAATAGTAAGACTCACCACTACATATACTTTTTTGGTGATGAAAAAGGAATTGAACTTATTATCTGCCCTCAGACCTTGGGGAAACACTTCATGTTAAAACCGAAAGTATCTTATACATGTTTCTTAAAGATCTTTTTAATTAAAAAAATAAAGCGTAAGATCTTAAATATATAAAACAAGCTGCTTTACACAGGTTTTTCATGAATAAAGTAAAATGTGGGCAGGAGTAAAAACCCCCAAAAAAGACTAATTTCAGTAAGACAACCTCAAGAGTTTACTTAGTGATTCTGTTTAACATCAGACAGAGATGCAATTGACAGCTGAAGAAGAATAATGCAAACAAATTTTCGTCAAACTCAATTACATAACGTTGTCAACACCAAATGACAATCGTTGCCTCTCAAACGCGATTCCCCATGTTGAATTTAATTGCCCCATGTCATTACATCTATTCACTGACTCTGCTTCTGCACTGTATTCTCTTACGATTACCCTGAATGTTGGGCTTTGCAAAGCTAATTTGGTTTTTCACATAATAATGGCCTGCAGAATCAATAACATAGGCCCACATTTCATTAAAAACATGTCAGCGTGATTAGTCTGGAGTTTTTATCTTGTCTTACAACTTTTAATGTGGGTGGAAAAGTTTGAAGCTATTTATTTTAAATGATGAAGGCACGTTCATCAAGTTGTATTCTTATTTATCCTTCCTATGTCACTGAACTCCTATAACGTATAGCTTACAGAATGTATTGTTAATGAATAGATTAGGTCGTTAAAGGAATTGTCCTACATTCCACTGAATTGTAGTTGAGATGAGTCATTTGTATCTGGATAATCTGTTCTTATTTAATTCATACATAATTATTAGTTTCAGTTTTTTTTCTTTTTTATCATATCACCTTGCTAATTAGAAATATTTAAAAGCATTATTTTTTCCCTCATCAAGCCCTTCCAATATCTACATATTAAAAAAGCCACACACACCTGCACGCGGGAGGTAGCAGCCATTTAAACCCAGTGCTGTTGGACATTTTTGTTGAAAATCCACAATAAATATACATCAGAGCAAAAAAATAAATACAAATGCAGAGATCTGTTGATTTTGTGTGGGGAAAAAAAAACAAACACTGGTAGGACTGTATATAAAAGATGAATTGTTATTTTGACCTGAATCACAAAGTTCCAAAACTCTACACATGTCACCTGGTTATTGAATGAATATGTTAGGTAGTTGATCTCCAAAGATTAATTGTGTGTCTTGACAAAAATCACAAGATGTTACATCAGGTTTCCTGCTGTTTCCCCTCCACTTTTCTGAATGCCGTCCCAATCCAATAGATTTTTTGTTTATGAAAAAGTAGTGGTAATTAGTGTGTACAAAAGCTTTATAGCAGAAATAACGATGTCCTAAGGGACTTTGTCTTCAACTACAATACATCTGGCTGTGCAAGTGTTTCAAACAAAACAAGCTATAACATTTGATGCTTGTAGCTTAAAACATTAAACAAGTCAAGAAATATAATCAACATCAAAACAACTGTCTCACAACCAATACAACCAATGTATTTGTGAAAAATATATTCAAATCTTTAAAACTTAGTGTCACTGCAATCTTATTTTGTATTTAGTGACATTTTGGTACATGTTGAGAAGTTTAGACCAGTTCTCAGGGTTAACAAGTGTTTCCATTTTACATCAAACAGATTTTCATCTATTTAATGTGAATGTTTTGAATGAACCAATCACAGCATAACCTCAGCGCTCCTCTCACATAATTCTCATTATAGAAATTTGTGAGAAAAAAACATCAATACATCAGCAACAACCAAACACCTTTGGACTTTTCACTTGGCTTTAAAGATCGACTGATGATCATAAAAATAAAAGATTCCTATTGTAGTTTTGTTTTGGATACATATTTGAATTTGTGCTGGCAAAACAGGATTTTCATTGAGAATGCAAGATATTGAAGTCGTCTTTTTAAAAAAGAGGCTTCTCTTGCCCCCAAGGGCAAACTGTAGCTTTGTGTAATAGAGGTTGTCAAGGGAGCTAATTCATTCCAGTATCGGGCATAAAAAGCTTTATCATTGTACATTTTCAACCCATATTTTGATTTTCTTTTGTGAAAGGATGTCTCATAATTACATCCCTGAGGAACAGACACAAACTTATTTCCTTTTTACTTTTGGTCCTTGGGAAACAGGATACTGCCTTATCTTAAATGTAATATATCTTTTTGTAATAAGAAAATACAATTTTATGATAATTCTATGATGAGCCGCTGACTAAAAAACCCTCGCCTCTATTTTTTATTTTTTTTTTTTTTACGTTCGGTTCTCTTTCCTACAGTCTTTGGTATTTCTCTTTTATAACTGATACTTTTTGCTTCCTTTAGTCCATCTTCTGTTGATTTAAATCTGGCTTTTAGAAACTGCTGAAGTGCAGTCGAGTACGACCGCTTAAATAATGTTTTTTAGTTGAAAAGAACAAAAAAAAGGACCCACTATAAGTCAAGGCCAGGGGAGTTCATCTCCCTCTGTGAAAGGCAAACTTGCTAACAGAAAAGGCTTCTTTTGCTGAAAGGACTCTGTAGGCTTCTGTGTTGTTTGGCTCAAAAATGGTCCTCAAATTGCAGATGTATTTGAAATCTTGACCCTGCTAAAGAAACGTGTTGGAAAAAAAACATGTTTTGCAGTGACTTTGGTTTTTGAGATTTTGCCACATTGAAACACACATTTATGATTTACTTTTAATAGACCATAATTTTTCAAGGCCTCATTTTATTAGTCAATTTATGAAATTTAAACTAAATGAATGAACTGTATAAGTAGATTATCCATAAATATAAACTTTTAAATAAGTATTTCTTATTTATGACACCCTACGATGGACTGGCGACCTGACCATCCCTTCTTGTGACCCCATATGGATAAGTGTGTTAAACAATTGATGAAGTAATTCAAACTGTTTCTGGGTCTCAAATTAACTATAGCATCTGCCCAGCATCTCACCTACTGACCAAGTGGTAATTTTAGCCTTAACTAATTTTAATTTGATGATGAGGGATCAAATAAATCCATGTGCTGTAGCACTGGACCATAAAATGAAATAATGCTGAAATAACCAGTAATTGAAAATCTTAAAATGGAGAAAATTATTTCTACATTTTTTTAAGCTAAAGATGGATACTTTGTTTGATGCATTACTCAAGTTTCAACTCTCACATGTATAAATTCATGTTTTCTGAGCTTTTAATTTATTGAATTGTGGCACTGCTGGCCTGCCATAGACTGCAGTGTATAATCCCTGCTGAGAGGAGTCCGTTACTTTAACATGTTTCGATTTGATGCTTCTTGTTTACTCTGACGGTCAGCTGCACAACATGCCTCCAACCCTTCAGTTTGCTCCTCAGTTCCAACGTCAACTACAGATTACAGCTGGACCTCTCTCCCACCCTGTCAGTGGCCTTGTTGGGGGCAAAGTGCAGTGCCAGTTTTCTGCTATAAAATGCTGTAGGTGCAGGTCAAAAGGTCCAGATTTACCACGTGTTTTTTGGCGGCTGCTTTCATTAGTCCTCTTCAGAAACGCATAACTCTTGTTGATGTCTTGGTGTGTATAAAATTGTAATAAGCTTCTTCCACAATAAGCTAAAGGACTGAACGGCATTCTGAGATGTTTGAAGCTTCTCATTCTTTTAAGTGTGTCTTTTATTATGTAATTTGTTCTCTATTATCTAACAAACCTTATGAATCTTTCTAATGCAGTCAGTTGCTCTGGATAGTTTTTTAAGAGATAAAATAAGTGGCTGAATACCAATGCACATTACACTCAAGTTCTTATTTGTTGAATGCTAATCATCATATCCACTTAATGCACTCCTTATTCAAAAACTCCAAGTATTGTAGACTGTGGATGCAATGTGGAACAAGTGACAAGCATACATGGCATTTTCATCTGCCATTGTACCTGTAAGGGTGTTTTCACACCAGATATATTTAGTGCTCTCTAACCCGCCCGCAGTTTGTTTCCCCTATTGGTCCAGAGCTTTTGTGCATATGTGAATACACTCAAGCACATCCTGGTGTTGACCAAACAACTGGACCGAGATCCAGTTTTTGAGGTGGTCTCAATCAGCTTCCAAACAAATTCTGGTCCAGCCCACCTCTGGTGTGAACACAGACTGACTTTGACCTGAAGCAACTACAGGGAATATGTATGTATGTATGTTTGGACTTTACAAGTGCAAACAAACGAGAAAAACTTAGACCTTTGGTGTTGCTAAAACTACAACTACGTGCTGAAATCATACTCGATCTGCAGTTTTCTGCTTAATGATGCCAGTATATCGTGGGTGAGGGCAGACAGAACATCTCGCCTCATTCAGCTTATGCGTTTCAAAAATAATTATCACATCGCAAAACTTAAGTTTAACGAGCTGCTCTCGACATTCTCAATGATATTGAAGTTGTAATAACAGCACAAATGTGCACAACAGAAAAGCAGCAAGACTTTCAAAGTTTGTTTTTGTCCAGGTCTGTGATCCGTCCAGCAGAAAGAACTAAATATTTCACGTCCATGTAAATCCAGCACTATGTATCTAACAACCACACAATAAGCTTTCGATAGACTAGATGGATAGCCAAACACAGAGGCGATTAACATTCTTTATGCAACAGACGATGCATCACACAACTCCAACTGTTAATTGCAAATACTCACTTAATTGCAAACAGCACACAGTTGCCTTGCAATTGTTTCTGCACTCAAACGTCGTGCAGAATGGGTTCTAATTGACCATGTAAATATTTGTATGAACATAATCAACTTTGCCGAAAGCTATTTAAGTAAAATTTTGTTTAATTAAGTACTAATGAGCAGCCAGTGTCTTACCCACAGCAGACAGAAGTACTATCAGTGTAGAAAAAAACCCCCAGCATAGGAGCCGTTAGGTTATCCAGAATAAAAATCAATTAAAAAATGGAACAACAGTGACTTTTGATAAAAACTGATGACATACTGAAGCTTCTCTCAACTCACCAGTTTATTCGCAGACAGGTTGTGAGATTTGTGTAGTTTGTTTTTAAAACAAGGGATATTCAAGCACCATGCTGATCTGCAACTACACAGGCGAATCGCTGGCTTTTACCCAAAGTCAAAGACAGAAGTGTTAAAATTCAAAGTGTAACTTTTACTTGGAGTGTTATAAGTTAATTAAGTTTTTTAGCCTTTCTCCAGTTTCCATTTTACTTGGATCTTAGCTCTGGCCTGCCTGGCCTTCTGACTAGTCTTATTAATTCTGCAAGAGAGCTCTCACTCCTGTCTGCTGCTGATAGCATGTTGACTGCCCAAATACTCTTTCTACACGCGAGTAATTCAGTAGCTGCTGGAGTGCTTTTATTTTCCATTTTCAAACGCCAAATTGCAGACACGTTGAACAGCTCCTGCTATTACCTGTGAGAGCAACAAGAAGTGTCTTATTACGTCCCCCAATCAAGAACATCATAAATTAGTTCTTTCACAAGGGATTGTGGTGGTAAGAGTGTAAATATAGTCAATGTAAGTACTCTGATCTCAGTGCTTCGGTCGGGTGTCGATGTCGGTCCTGCTGGGTCGACATTTCTTTCTGCACCTGTCCTTAAACAATTGATAGGTGGTTTCTACTGGGTCTAACTCTAATAACAGAAAAAATACAATCTGTGTTTCCCCTCTTCAACAACTTTAAATCTGCTTTGAGAAATAAAATTTTATAGATGGATAGAATATATAATGTATTAACGATATTAAGTCATTTCTGCCATTTTTTGGTAACTTTTTTCATTGTTCATGCTAACTTGAATCAATCTTTGTATTATGCGACAATTTAACTGCCAGTGATTAGGTTGTTAATTGTTTCCTTATCTTACAGCCATATGGGATTGCTAATCTTTTAAATAATCATCCTTAGAACCCATAAGAACAGAAGTGAATTAAATTGGGTGACGGCTTTTAAATTATAAGTCTAATGTCGAAGGCTGATGTTAATTTGGTGGTGTTGTGCAGAGAGCACTACCATACTCACTGAACCAGGTTCTGCTTACCCTCTTGTTGTTAACAGTCTTCTGGACATCTGTAAAGTCAGCAGTTTTTTTCCCGTGACTGTGTAGCCGACCGATCCAGAGTGAGCGACTGTCTAAAGGCTCAGAGAACCTTTGTAGGTGTTTTGAGTAAATTAGCTGATTAGGGTATGACTCCATGAGTTTCCACAAGTTACATTTTTCAGAGTATTCTAATTCTTTGAGATACTCTGTTTACCTGTAGGCCATAATGAGCAAAATTTCAAGAAACAAAGGCTTAGAATACATCACTGTATGAATGATGATTCATTATAAAATATGAGTTTCACTTTCTGAGCTGACTGGCAAGAAACATTGCATTTTTATGCACTATTTAGAAAATTTGTCACAGCAACGGACTATTTATTTCAGCTAGAGACTACAAGGTTAAACAAAACTATGTATATCTTTCTTTAGCTATCACACTACAACAAAGAGATGCATCTTGGGGGTCACCAAGTTTCCTTAGCAACCATCAGAGGCTACTTGAATGCCAACCTGAATCGGGCATAGTATAAATCCTAGTAGAAATCCTATAAAAGTGATTCTCAACACTGCTCCTTGGGGCTCCCTGTCTGTCGTGTTTTAGATGCGTCCCTGCTCTGGGACACCTGATTTAGCTTTTGCATTAGCTCCTCAGCATGCCATCATGTGTTGAAGAAGCCTGTTAATTGCCCATTTATTTAAGTCAGGTGTGTGGCAGCTGGGAAACACACAAAACATAGAGGGCAGTGGATCCTGGAAACCTGCGGAGTAAGAGGAAGAAAAGAAATATAGGGAATAACTGAGGACTCTGGATAGTTTCGAGATATTATCCCTCCTCTATAAGATCCAACTTTGTGAAATATTATGGAAGAACATTATCCCTTTCCTAAGTAAAATTAAAAAAAGGTTGATAGCAGGTTAAAAACTGAGTTTAATTGAATTTTCAACCTTTTAATATTTTTCATCACCTGAAAGGTCAATTGTTAAGACTGAGCTACTGACTTTGGACATCTTTACCACTCAACTAAACATTTTTGACTATTAAAGTCTAGAATGTTGAACCCAGTTGCAGTGAAGGTTTCACTCCCAGTAAACATCCAGGGTCTAGACTCCCAGAGGTCCGGCAGGGCGCTCAAGGAGCTTACACAACAACAGGGAGTCGGTTTTATTGTTGTTGCTTCCCCCCACCTCCCCAATGCCCTAAATGAATATATATTGACGTTACAATTTAAGTCAAGGAAGTGCCGTACTTAAGGATCATGTTGCAGAGTTGTTAAAATGTTTTGAGGCTCTTGCTTCAAAGCTCCAGGATCCCTCTCTACATCTTTCTAATGTTTTCTTAGGTGTTTTGCGCTTGCAGATGGATATTGAAGAGGAAGCTAGTTATTGATTATGTGGTGGTGGGGAAAACTGAGACAAATGCTGGTGCAAAATTGCATTGGAATTTATTATAGGAAAATAAGAAAACAAAGCACAAATGTAGTAAGTCTTAAATGAGGCTTAATTTTCTTGAGCATCAGCAGGCGTCTTGGCAGGTTGGTCAAGTTACCCAATGACTGCAGAGCATCTGCATAGCATCTGTCTCTGCCCTCCCTGTGGTGACTGCCTATTTCTTAGAGGAGGAGAGAATTAGGCTGGTAATAGGTTTAAGATTGATTAAGCTGCTTTTGGTCCCAAGTAGGAGGTGGTTCCTGATGTAAAACACGCATTTATTATAACAGCCAGGTTCTGAGCAAAGACAAACATAAAGGGATCTCATGCTGGGTTTACAGCGAGTCTATTCAATGAAATGTGGAAGTTAGGCATTTGGAAAGTGATGCGGGAGGGCACAACAGCGTCAAGTAACACTTTCATAAATGTAGTATTTTTGCAAGTTGACTGATTTTTGGAAGGTATAGAGGTAAAAATCTGAGATTCAATGTTACAGAAAACTAGAATATTACATAAGATCATTAAAAAAAATCACATTACAAACAGAAATGTTAGGCTTTTGAAAGTATGTTCATTTCTACGTATCTATACTTGTTTGGGCCTCCATTTGCATGAATTACTGCATCAGTGCACCATGGCATTGAGGTGATCAGCATGCGATACTGCTGAGGTGTAGTGAAAGCCCTGTTTGTTTTGATAGGAATCTTCAGGTCATCTACATTGTTGGGTCTGATCACCTTCCTGTTGATAATACCTCATTAAGTTCAGGTCAAACTAGCTTGCTAATAAACCAAGCACAGGGACACCATGGTCATTAAGCCAGCTTTTGGAACATCTCTGACTGGGGACTGCAAACTGAACTTCAAACAATGATTTGCCTCTCCACTGTTCCTCCAGACTCTGGGACCTTGAGCTTAGAATAAAATGCAAACTTTACTTTCATCTGAAAAGAGGATGTCTGACCACTGTGCAACACACCAGTCTCTGGTTCAGAAGTAGCTTGACACAAAAAATGCAACGTGTCATTCGTGAATAGGATTTGTCTGTGGGTTATGACACTTGTTATGACAGCACATTTTCCTTCCCATCTGTTTTTTTTTATCAAGAAGCTTTATACAACACTCTGTGAGCAATCTGCTTTAATCTGCTTTTTTATTGGCAGCATCAAATGCACAGTGACCTTTTGGGATTACCCTCCTTGTGTAGGGTGTCAATATTTGTCTTCTGGACATCTGTCAAGTCAGCAGTCGTCCCCTTGATTGTAAATAGACTTTATACCATGACTCTAATATGCATTAGATAGTAGTATATGGATATATGTTCAAATTCTTTATTAAATAGTTTATATGTAATATTCATTTTTCTGCCTTTGAATTTTTGATTTTCATTACCTGTAAGCTATAATTATCCAAATTATAAGAAATAAAGGCTCGACATATTGCACTTAGTGTAGTGCATCAATACATCAGTTTTACATTTAGTGAAAATAAATATTGAATTCTTTTACTTTTCTACCTAGTCCTTTAAAATACTTTAAATAATAACATACAGTTCATTAATATTCTGCCCTCTTTAAAAGTCGTAGGCATAATAAATGGATTCCAACAAACCAAACTTAAATTAAATTTCTTACTAGCACTGAAGTTTCCCCTGTTTTGTCACTTGTGCATTAAATGTTGTTTTCTATGCAAAAAAAAAAAAATCTGGATGTCAGGCCTTGCTTTATTTTAGAAAGAATAAGTAAAGTATTTTGGTGTAATGCTAATAAAGATTTTACGACTTATTATTAAGAAAAGATTCTTAATAAAATGTAAGTAAATTGTTTTTTTTAAACTAACCCCTGTTTGACATTGACTTCTTGACTAAAGAAAAACTTTTTTAATGTAAATTATAGTGTGGGAGACAGGGGTATTCAAGGAAGAATTAAACCAATATGTTTTTTAAAAACATACTTGTTCTGAAATTCCCTTTAAAGTTGCATTTTTTAACAAGCAGAAAAGTTAACATAATAGTATTGTTGTTAATTTTCAACCTAAATATACCGGCTTTAGTTTGAGCTGAGCTTTAATTTTTCCCAAATGGTATTATGTTTCTATCCTCGCCACAATAACATCCCAGTCTAGACTTGTCTTGCCCACCAATCTAAAAAGTGCAATAGACATTAAACTGCAGCATTATTGTTCACAGTATCTGGCAGGTGTAAAAGCACATTTTTCTTCTGCAGATTTCCTTTTTTTTCTTTCTGTTAGTTGCACAGATACAATGGTGTGCAAGCACATAATAAAAAAAGTGGAGAATGCTGTATCCTGAGCTTCCGCTTAGGATACAGAAATATTATAAAATAAAATAATCAATGTTGAACTATTACAATTTCTGTCAATAAAATTGTATTACTTGAATTACTCTTCTCATAACCTAAAATACTTATGTCTTTAATATTTACACGGCAATTGATTACAATAGATTACAATTGTTTTAATTCAAAAGTGACTTTTTTAATTCAACTAAAGGACAAGAATAGCAGTACAACTGAAAGAGTTGCAGAAAAAGGCCATAATATGTTCAGAAAATTTTCGAAATGGTAACTAAGGTCTTTTAGAAAAATGGATAATTAGAGGTAATGGCAACAAAGAGTTTTTAGTTCTAAAATTTCAGTTTTTCAAAGGAAAAGGAAACACTTGTTTTTTGTTGGCCTGCTTTGCTCTCTGATACTAGCAAAAAAGAATAATATTAAAAGATATCACATCTTGAAATGCCTCAGCCACTAAATGAAAACAATGCTTAAGCCTTTTATCTTTTTTTTAAGAGGTGATCCGAGGCTCTCATCTATTGATTACTTGCAAAAGAGCAAGTAATGAACTTAAGATTAATTGTAGATTAAAATTTGCTCCATTTGATGAATTAATAAGCTGCACAGTGGTGCAGTTGGTAGAGCTGTTGCCTTGCAGCAAGAAGGTTCAGGGTTCGATTCCCGGCCTTTCTGCATGGAGTTTGCATGTTCTCCCTGTGCATGGTGGGTTTTCTCCGGGTACTCCGGTTTCCTCCCACAGTCCAAAAACATGACTGTCAGGTTAATTGGTCTGTCTAAATTGCCCCTAGGTGTGAGTGTGTGTGTGCATGGTTGTTTGTCCTGTGTGTCTCTGTGTTGCCCTGCGACAGACTGGCGACCTGTCCAGAGTGAACCCCGCCTCTCCCCGGAACGCCAGCTGGAGATAGGCACCAGCACCTCCCGACCCCATTAAGGGACAAGGGTGTAGGAAAATGGATGGATGGATGGATGGATGATGAATTAATAACCTTTGCTTAGACCTTCTTTCAGTGTTGTATTTTGCCTGCCATCCAAAAGGGGGCACCGCTTACCATCCTTAAGGTAGTCCAGTTAATACAGAAATAAAACTGGATGGGCCATGTGGGTGAGCCAGTGTGGTGAATTTCCATGTCCAGTTCAGGAAAGAGTAATGGTCTAAATGAGTCCAGTAGGGCATAGAAAATGCATTTTATTTGGTTCTGTTTTGAAATATAAACAGTTGACAAGTTTCTTAATTTGTCAGAGCAGCATCAACTTCTCAGCCAAAAAATATTAATTTTTGGTCATCCTCAAAGGTGATAATAGAAAAGTGGATGACATTTCATAGAAAAAGTGTAACATGATGGAAAAAAATATGATGTCACTAAGCAGGTTGATATTTGTGGGCTTTCATGCGTTAATGCACTTCATGGAGCAAAGTTTTGACATTGAAAGCAGCCATGACCACCTTCTTAGAAGGGGGACACAACTAGAAGGTATGTGAATTTAAAAAAATGACTATCAGCACAAAATGTTCCTCTCAACACCACCAATTCCTCCTTCCCACCTTAAAAACCATTAAAGCAATCAGCCTTAAGCCATGCTATTACCTAGGATTATGACATTCAGAACACAAAAATGGACAAAAAAAGTCCATTGAAGCCATGTTTCAACCCCAGAGAAAGCTGCTCATTTTGGATTAGGACTGCCATTTTGTCTCCTTTACTTACTTATCTCAGGAAACTCCTACTAAAGCTCCCTACTTAGAGACTTCAAAATGAGGCAGTATAATCTTCAGGAATTGGAGATCAAAGTTATAAAAAGCTTTTAACTGCATCAAAGCATGTGGGTGTGGCCAAGCCTCAAAATCTGACTTCTCGCCACAGAAAACAAAGATGTTATAACTTCCACACTGTGTGTCGTAACAGAGCAGCACTTAACACATTCACTTTAGTTCTACCCAGTTAGAACAGAGAGTGACTTATTTTGATGGTAGATGTCTTCCTTTTTATTAAGAAGGAAAAGTCTTCCATGATCAGATCTGTGAAGTTTATTGGTGAGTCTCTGGTGACGAGACAAATTGCCTACAATACCAGAAGTTTGTAGGGAATTTTCACCAGTACGCATTTTCTCAATTGATTGGTCATGACATTGATATAGATAGTAATGAAAATATAAATGTACCATGATGTCAAAAGAAACTGTCATTACAGTGCGATTTGTGGTTATACTGTTTTTGTTTGATTAAACACGTCTGTCTTATATGGATTTTTTTTCTCTTCTTCCAATCTTAACTGGTTTTATTTGTTGCTTTTTTTTCTTATATTTTGTATGAATATTCCTTTGCAAGACAAAACCCAGAAAATTACAAAGGACAAGAGGGGCTACTGTATTAGTAATCCAGGATGATTTTCTTTTTGCATTTATTTCTTAGATGAACTTATTCTTTGCATGATAACTTAGTGTTATCTTTTAACCATTTTGTCATCCATTACTTTCTTTTGTTGATCTTGTTTCTATGGCAATACCGCCCACATTTGTGTTATTCAGGGTCAAACACAGATAAAATATCACACTAAACAGATCTCATTTTTTTGTCTGTAAGTTCCAAAGCTAAAAAATAAGAAAAGTAAAACATTTTTATTTGTTGGTATAATCACTGCCCATAAGCTATTGCAAATGTAAGTATTCTTGGCATATTCTTCAAACAGAAATCCCGATCAACAGATTTACTGCCATGTGGATATGATGGATGAATCTCATAACCATGAAGTAAGATATATTTTGTACTTCATCTGTTTACAGCACAAAATTGTATTTAATTTAAACTCCTGTGCTGACATGACAGCTAAATCTGTAATAAGCAATTAAAGCTGAAGGAGTAATTTCTCTCTGCTCTGGGTGTTCTGATTGTTCTTTGCGCCAGCTAGATTTCAAATATTCGAAAAAAAAAAATCCATATTGAAAATAATTAACAGACGCTATCATTGCAAGAATAGCAGTGATTGCTTTCACTGTTCAACGCAAGTCTTGAGTAAACAGGCTGGTGCAAAATATGTTTTCTATGCTTTTTTTTCCCACTACTTGACAGCCCAGTGAAGCAAAAACAGAAAAAAAAGCAAACATCCTTTTGATCATGATATGGTTATTTTTGCTTTTCTCAAATTCATGAGAGATTTTGCTTTACGTTCAATGTGAGGCTAAAAACCATGCTGGAGGATCGCCATGGATACGTTTTTTAAGCTCGGGTTTTAAAGATTGAAGTATTGTTGAGCAGATAACCAGAAGAAGCAGAAGGATAGATGTACAGAGTGGGTGAGAGTGGGGGCTGAAAAAAGTTGAGCTTTAAAATAAAAAAACTTTCAGGGGCAGTTTCTCAAAATGACGCTTGGTTAATCGTGACAAGTAATCAATTCTGTAATTCCTTGTTAATCTTCTTTTTTGCACTCCTGGGCTGAGCAGAGGAAATGCTTCCAATGGGCTTGAAGTATTGACTTTAAAAACCAACATTTCTATTGAAGTCCTGGAGTAAGTTCACATGAAACCCTAAACTCTGGGGTTGAAAATTCGTGTTTGTTTATTGCAAAATGTGTTTATGTTGTTCTGGTTTTTACTTTAGCCCAAGCCATTTAAATAATTTTCTTTAGATGACCAAAATTTAACTGCTATGCAAAATAAAGATGGTACTGATTTTGCACACCTTGCACACCTAAATCATAACACGTTCATAAAAATCTAATTAAAATTCCCCACAAAAATGTTACAAATAGCTATAAATATAAATAGTTATAGTTTCTTTTTAGGTAATGCTGATATCTGGTTTCAACATAAGCGCTAAACCTAGTAGTGAAAGGTTTGCTGCTTAGCTTCGCTTTCTTTGAAGGAACTTTAGTGTTCAGAAAAAAATGCAAGGTAACAGGTTTGAGTGAAAACTTATCACATTCAAAGTTTCCAATGAGTTGCAAAGCAATACCTAGAGAGAGATCTCTACAGTGGCACTTTGTGCTTCACAGTGGACCACCAAGAAGCTTCAGCAGCAGCAAGGCTAACTGGATTGCAGAACCATGTTTCATTAATATCTAGTTTAAGACCTCATCTGTCATGGAACGTGGGATTTAAAAAAGTTGGCAGCCTGTTGGAAAACCGATAAAATACTTGCCATCTAGACAATTCATAAAGATACTGCTGTTACAGTAATATAACCATACTAACTGTTATTAATAATGTTAGTCATTTTAAAATGTCACCATTGACTTTTTTTCTTTAAAATGTTAAACACCATGTTATGTACTGTAATTCATTTTTACTGACAATTTTAACATTCTCCTCTCATATTTGACTCCCTTTTTCACTCTGCATTACATCCTGGTATTGTTGACTGCTCTCCCTCCCTTTAAATTTCCATCTTGAAAATATCAATACAGCTGATGATGTGTGCACAAAATAAAGTTATCCGTTTGAGCTCACTATTTTACTACGTAACTCTTGAATGCAACATACTTTGAAGCGGAAAAATATCTATTTTAAGGCTCAAGATGTGAAACAGAGGACAGAAAAACAATGAATATTGCACATGTAGTCAAAGCAAAGCACACACTTCTCTGTTTGTATTCAAAGTACTCTCCATCTATGTGTACAACTTCAGTTCAGGCAATTGAAAGTATTGTGTTTTCATATTTCTTAAGAATTTCAAAGAACATTGCTGGAGGAGTTTGACACTTCAGAATGATGAATGATTTAATTTCACATTTTGTTCTCCTCTTTGCGCATTTGTAATCTGAGGAGAGTCCAGCAGCAACCGTTAGCTGTTTACTACCTGAAAGATAAATGGCAATACATCAATTGTAAGAAAAATCAAACGGCACAGCTAATTCTTATGGTTTGCTTCAGATGGTACTTCATCATGTTGCTCCTTTTGTTTGCCCAAGCTACTGACAACAAACTACCCACAAAAAAAAACATAATTTACTTCTCCAATTAGATCAGGGGATTCCCCCTCACCCCCACCCTTTTGTTGCCTGAATATTCAACCATAAAAGTTCAATTTTCTCCTGTAGAGTAGTAGTAGGAGGGCCTAGTGGTTTTTTTTTAGGTTTACTGTATGTTTTTTTTTATTCTCAAAGCTTTGTCTACCCTTTTAAAGAAGAAACATGGTTGAACACAAACACAAATCTTCAGTGGATGCAAAAAAGTAAGGACCCAATGATTTTTCTAAGCTCTCAATAACAATGCAGCATGACTTGGCACATGCTGGGCAGCTGCTTCCCTCTGTGACCGCTGGGACTGCTGTGCTTAACGGGAGCCCTCTGCTACACATCACTTTTGATTTGTGTGCGCAGTGCAGAATTTTTTGATTTTGGAGTGGTTTTATGTGTACTAAAACTAGACACATGCATAAAGTTCTCTGGGGATGGCAACACCTGCCTCGAGGTTCATATTCCGCAAATGCTGGGAAGCAGAAAGCGACGAGTGCTCGTTGTGTTTTGTCATGCTTTAGATCAGGTGCGAAGAACAAAATCTGCCTTCAAGCACCTGGAACAAAGCCTAAAAATGTTGTTTGTGTGTGTTGAAGACACAGGCTGCTTAGCAAGATCTGTAAGTTTTATGCTCCAGGGCTAAAGAGCCTGAAGAGTTCTCCGTTTTTTTTTTTTTTTGTTTTTGTTTTTTTTATTATTTGTGGTTCTGACCATGTCGGTTTTTCCCCTCAGATATCCGAGGACTGCAAACCTTCATGGACCAAGCGTCTCGGCTCGGCCTGGATGTGTCCCTGCAGAGGGTGGACCGCAACGTCAGCCGAGTCTTTACCGATCTCTTCAACACGATGCGCACGGAGGAGCTGAACCGGTACCGGGACACTCTGCGACGGGCCGTGCTGCTCATGAGCCCTCGAGGAGCTCAGGTCTTCATTCACCAGGTAGGTTTCAGTTAGATATATATACATATATATATATATATATATATATATATATATATATATATGTATATATATCTATCCTTTATATATATATAAAGGATCCATGCATGAAAAAAATATTCTGATACCTCTTAGGTGACCTCAGGTCTAACATTACATTGTCACATCTGCACCCAATAAAAACATAAGACAAGAATCGAGTGAAATATAAATGACCTCCATTTTATTTGGCATTTTCAACTTCTATTGATCCAATATCCTACCTGCACCTGCTTCAACCTCAGACAAATCCCAGAACACATGGCAGAGGTGAGACCAGGATGTGTTTCACCTTTGATTGATTTGACCTTGTGAAAATAAAAAGTCTGCCAGGAATTGTAAAAGAAACGATTATGAACTGAAACAGCTTTTTTTTTTGTTTTTCCGCCACCTGAAGACATTTATTATTTTCTTAATAAATTCTCAGTAAGCATCGATAACTTTCAAACACCATGTGCGAATATGCAAAAATTATTTGCTTTGATGAACATAAACTTTGGGTAGCTCAGAGTTTTCTTAACATGTTTTATGTTGTCAGACCTGGTGAAGTTTTGCATTAAACACATTGTGTTGTCTCTTCAATTAGGACTTCATATTTCCTGTAGTTTTTTTCACGATGACTCTTTGGCCATACCGCTGCTGCATAAAATGCCGTTGTGTTTTTGATGAATTGAAAAGGCACTTGCGTAGCATAGTCTGTGTTGAAAGCAGTGAAAAATATGTTGGTGTGAAAGTGATCCGAGTGGCTTGTTCAGCTCTGCAAACACATCACAGTCTGACAGTTAATCTTCTGCCCATCTGGCAAGGACAGTGAAGCATTGACGATTTTTCTAACCCAAATAAAAAACACTTGGATGTCAAATTGAACCTCAGAGGAGGAGTTTATGTGTGGTTGTAAATATAAAAATGTGGCAGTTACACAGCCTATTTAACAGAATCAAAGTCTGTGACTGGCCTTTTCTTATTCTTTATGTATCTGTGATTAGATTGGTACAACTCAGACTAAACTCGGTGCAGTCCTTTGTGTTTGTCCTTTTGTGTTTGCACAATTGTGCTCTTGCATATTTCAGACTTTGTGTTTTGGAAAAGATTAGCAGCTGAAGAAGACATTACTTTATCTCACTGAAAATTTGTCTGCTAGGATGAATAAAAGAACAACGTTGTGGTTCTTTAAAAGTCACTACCAGGCTGGCTTTAAACAATATTTTTGTTTTGTTTTCTAATGAAAGCGTTGATCTATATGGTGGCCGACAGGTGCAAATGAGCAGCAACAAAGAAAACACGCAAACAAAAAAAGAGACGCAAACAAATTAAGTGCAGCAAGCAAGAGGAGATGACGCAAACAAAAAGCAAATAAAATGCAGCAAACAAAACAGGAGATGCAAACAAAACAGCAAAAGATGCCTCAGCGCTGCGGGATATTGTTGATCGGATTGACGGACTATTGACGTGAGGGCTCGACAGACAATGTTTCACAAGTAAGATGGACATATTATTGTGTATATTTTGTGATTAGAATATTACTTTACTGTATTTATGTCCACCGGCGAAAAGCTAGCTGGTATAGCGCCATAGTGCTTGGTGTTCAGCCCCCGCTCTGAAAGCTAACCGAGATTATCTTAAAAAATTTCAATTATTTTCTAACATTGACTTAGATTATCTGATACAAGAGCCTACTATAGAAATGAAACAATATAATATGTATTATAAAAATCATAATACATGTTATAACATTCACCAGCAAAGTTTACACAGGTGGCAATGGCTATTATTTATTTCACTCTGTCAAAGTAAGATGCCTACCAAATCTCTCGTTTTTGTTTTGAAGGTTTCCTTAAGACACGATGTGAGGAAGAAGGGAGAAATGTCTTAGGAGAGACAGATTCACAGCACAGCATGGATGAATGTTCGATGAATCTCGCATCGGATTTTGACCCAATCACTCTTAAGCTAGAACTCGCTGGCTGGAAAACATGAAAAAACCTATATGTGTGTGTGTATGTGTGTGCATGTGTGTGTGTGTGTGTGTGTGTGTGTACATGCGTGTGTGAATATGTAGGTGTGTCTTCTAAACATGTATAGCTTAATATTCAATATTAATCATTATTTATTTCTGTTTATATTTATATAATTGTATTGATGTATTGTTAAGACGAGAGCGTCTGTCCTTTTATTATGTCTATGTGAGAAACGGCCCGGCCTGTGGAAGACTCTAGTTGGGTCACCCCTATATCTTGAATTTTGGGGAAAAAAATCATATTTTATTTATCACTACAGAAGGGTTCAGTGAACGGACATAAACTGGTGGGTTTGGTACCTCAAAAAAGGTTGAGAACCACTGCTCTAGGTATTTAGAGTTTGAGATCTTTGGTCACAGTCCTGCTGTCTACCCACTAATGTTCTTCAACAAACCTCGAAGGCCTTTAAAAACAGATGTTTTCATGCTCTGACCAAAATACACACGGGTTAATTCTATTCACTCATGAGAAGATTTTTGAAGGCAGATTAGAGTAAATAGGACTGATAGGACATGATAGGACTGATAGGACTGTTTTTTCACAATAGTTTTAAAGTTTATGGAAGAAAGAGCTGAACGTAAAAGATGGATGGATCGATCAGGTGTGAGAACGGGTCAGCTGAGGAAACTTGCTGATAAAAACTTTGGAAGAGGCAACACAGAGGTGGAATCTTCAGGAAATAACTTTTCCCAAGCCAACTTAGACAGAGCCTTGAACAAAGAGGAGTGAATAGAGATAAAGAATGACACTAGGAAAAAGGATGTGACAGATTGTGAGTTTAGATCAATGTTCTTAAGCTGCATTCCTTGAGGTGTAGAGTCTTGGAGCCTTTAGATGTGTTGTGTTTGTTATCCACACTTAAATGAAACTTCCTCACTAGCATGCACTGGAGCTCTGCAGCTCTGCTAATGAGCTAATATTATTATTATTATATTGTTAAATAAACTGTGACGTAGCGAGACGTGAGGCTGAAATGTGGGTCTAACCCCAAACATAAGCTAACATAATAACCTAATTCTGCACAGTTTTTTTATATCATATATCCTTTTCTTTACACACAACAACTATTTTGTATTTTGTTTCCCACTAAATTATGGTGAAGAAATCTTTGTAACGTAACGAAAGGCAAGGAATTTGAAGTGGCATAAATACTTTTTGTGTGGCAATGCATGCTAAAGATTAACACTTATCCATCTTCAGTTCCTTTTACCTTTTTGCCAATTTTCTACACTGACTCGTGTTAATTGTTCTGTCTCATGTGAGCAAACATGAAAAGAAGCTTTAACTAACAGTAGGTCAAAAACATCACTTGCAGTCCAATTAGCTTCTTGTGGATGCTGCACCATAAATCTAAAAGTTAAGTACTTGCTGCCAAATAAATTAGTGCACAGGTTGTGAATACATCAAGGCTTTTAGGTCTCATTAATGACATATTGCCTTGATTTTTTCTTAGTTTCTGGGAGTTCTGTTCTGGTACCCACATGCATACACGTGCACACGCACACACACACACTAAGTTGAATGCAGACGTCCTCCCGTAACCTCACAAATGGAATTAACACGAGGAATCTTGGGCAACGAGAAATAAGCAATTCAAATCCACTGCCTTACCTGAATGCTCTTGTGAATATTTAAATTTCTTACATTGATTTATTAATTCAGAGATTTTTTGATGCCTCTTCGATTGTGTTTTCATAGGTTGTACAGACATGAGGAGTATATAATTATGCCAATATTTGATAATTATGTCATAGAGGATCATTATAAGTGCCAGACTGTTTAATGGATATTTGAGGATAGTATTGGATGTTCAGTGTTTTACGTGGAGTGAAATAAAAATAATAAAAAAAAACATTTTGGGGTTGTAATGTACTGTGGCATATGGACTCTGTCTCTCCAGCAGAGTAGCAGGAATTTAGCTCATAAACCTATGTTTTTTTTATGCTTTCTACGGTTCAGCTCTCGAAATCCATCTTTCAGTAATTGTTGAGCTCAATTGTTTTCCATTTCCCTCTGCTCTGTGTTACTATCCTCTATACTTTTTCATTTTCAGTACCCATGGTTGGATTAGTAAACAGGCCAAGAGATGCAGAAAATAACTTCAAAGAGACACGTGGAGGCTGTTGAGAAACTTGGGATGACTCCTAAGTACTGCAAAATGACATCAAAGTAACATAAAGGGACCACAATGACTCTGCTAAAAATTACAGGGGAAAGCAAAGAGGAGCCAAGGCGACCATAAATGTAGATGCAATTGTCCAACCAGGCCAAAGTAATGTGTTCAGCAAAACAAAAAGTACAAGAGCTCAAATAAAACAAGAATTCAATTTAATCACTCTATTATTGTTGTGATTTCACACAGGCCAGATAACATTGGTCTGTGGATGATTCTGGTTTAAGCTTTTAACTTTACCAAACTATTTCTTCTGAAAGAAAATAAAAGTAATGTTCTGAAGAGACCCTACCAAAGAGTCAACTTGAACCTTTTAGAGAATCTGTACAGTGAGTATAAATAATCCAAATAGCAGTGGAAACATGCAAATTTGAAGAAAGATTTGCTAACTTTCATATTAATAAAGATCAACTGATAATTTTTGACATAACATTTTCCAGATAAAAAGTAAGTAAACCTCAAACTATTGTTCTTTCACATTGTTTTATGTATTTTTTGTGGAATCTTGTGTCAATTACTAGAAATATCTGCCAGGGTTATGAATAATTTTTTGGCTTATGATTTATCTGACAAGGATTGTCAGATAAATCTTGCACAGGCATATTGTGACTTTTAATCTCACAGGTTTTCCACCATTTTAATAAAAGTAAAATATTTGGGTCCTTAGCACCGCTTTCTGCTGCTCCAAAACCACGGCAGCCATGTGAATGTGTTGATGTGGAGGAAAAAAAACAAAATAAGCGGTGTCAGATGGTGTGCTGGCTCTGCAGGACGGTTGATGGATGGGGCGCGGAACCTGGGTGAGGTCTGCCTCCTCCGTGGCAGCTAAACCAGCCCGCGACGGTAACAAGCACTCGTGCCTGCTGCCAAGTGACGTTAGAGGAGATAGAGATGCTGTTCAGGATGGCAGGAGGGTTAAAATGTGACGACAGTAACACAGGGAGAGACAGGACAGAGCAGAGGGGTGCAATGGGAGAGATAAAAAAAGGGACAAGAGGAGATGGATGTAGAGAGGAAAGGTCAACAATGAGAAAAAGATGTAGAGCTACGGGGGCTACTCCAACATTATAAAGCACCCTGTATGAAATAGTAATAGATGAAATCTAACAGAAGAGATGGCAGAGGAGGAAGACAAAAGAGAAGAATGCAGAGACATCACCTAATGACGACAGGAGACATTAAAGCGACGGCTGATTTATGTGAAGCTGGAATATATGTTAAATAAAGCTCTGCTAGGTGTGCCCAGTTTTCAGAGGATCTCACCTAATTAAACACTGGTTTATAAAAAACAGATGCAGTTGTTTTTTTTTCTTTTTAATCACTGATGCGCTCTGTTAAGAGAGGCTTAAATAAACGTTGGGACTTGAACAACAGATCTGAAGAGAGCCACAGCCGCAGTCTGTCACCGATGTTCTTTAATAGGCTGTGGTTTCAGCTTTGTAGCAACGCTTGAGGAGGAGTTGACATTAAACATACTGACGTTCAGTAGGTGCGTTTGCGGGTTTTAATTATTCTTTAGAGCCTGGAATAAGTGAATCGGCATTCCTAAAATTCAGCTTCCTGCTCAAGGAATCATGGCTTCCTGCACAGTTCAACATCACTGACCGAAATTTTCAAATGGGTTTATGTAGTTTGATAAAGTGTCAACAAAATAGAAATCAGGAGGAGATTGCTATTGCTAGATTGCTACTGGACTGTTAAGTAATAAAACTCTATTTTATGCTATGTTGCATATTTAGCTTTTTCTTTAAAGTTATTTATATGTGAGGGTGAAATAATAAAATTATTGCAATAATTTTGACAGCAGTTGTTCAAAGGTGGAGTTTATGAGGCTAAATTTATCGTCTAAGATGCAGCATATGGATCTGAACAGGCAGAAGCAGCAGTATGTGATGAAACCATAAAGCATTGCTTGTGGCTTCCATTGTCTCTATGCAAATGCGGTGGTGCGATATGTTTTTCTCCACACATCTGCCTCAGTAGCTTGTATTCAAACAGTGGTAAAGACAGTTTTTTTTTTAGTTTTTTTTTGGATGCTGTTTGCAAAATGAGCATATTCCATCTTGCTTTATCTTATCTCTTGGTGAAATGCATAAAAATATCTAAGCTGTTCCAAAAAAAAAATACTAGCAGTGCATTTTAGAAGAGCTGCTCTCATTCATAAATTTTAGTGCTTAAGAAATTGAAACTGAAATTTAACTGAAAAGTGGTCCATTTAAATCATGGTTATTATTATTTTCACTTTTAACTCCAGCCAAATGTAATTGGGTCTAAAAGAAATGAATGCTTTTGTAAGTGCTGTCTCATAAATACCTAGATAAGCAAACCGATGTCCACAGCACATCCTGTCTGTAAAGTAAATGGGAAGATTTTTCAACTTTGTCACAAAAGGCTTATATATATTTAGATATCAAACTCCCAAAGATTTTTTATGCTTTAAATAAAAGAGGCAATAAGCATGCGAGTAGACAAGTCCAAAAATGTGAGTTTTTTTGTGAGTTTGCCACAATTTCCAAACGTGGAGCATGCGACCTTCATCTGGTGGACAAGTGGGTGAATTTTCCCGTTTTCCTCCTGCTACATTTTAACTGTTTCTGCGAACGCCTCACCTTGCCACTTCATTGGCAATCTTTGCCATCTCAAACAGGGTTTTTCAAAATCTTATTTCAAGGAAAGGAAGAAGGCCATAAAAACACATTGCTGTAGTAAATATATAGGATATTTTTGGGCACTTTTTCAAGGACTTTGCAACAGAGCATAACAAAAGCAGATCTTTTTTTTCCTTTTTTTTATCTCATCTCATGAAACATTTCAGTGAATCTTATCGATGTGGCTCATTTCAACACATCCACCACTGCTCTGTGTTGTGATCCTTCTCTTTAGATGTCTCTGTATTGGATAATAAATCTGCAACAAAAAATAATAACAAAAAAAATCTATTGTATGACGGACAAAAGGAGCTCAAAAGAGCTTTCATAGCACGTGTACCTTGGTGTATTGTGTATCAGATGAGGTCAGAAAATGGATTCACATGTCAAAATTGAAGCCCAGGAGTTTCTCATTAAAATCAGACCTTCCAGACACTTGAGCATAAAGTGCAATAAACATTAGCCCTTGCTACGGATTGTTCTTTTATCCCAGGGCTTCTACTATCTTATTGTCACCGTTGTTTGTGGATAATGATTTAAAAGCAGCCTAGCTGACATGCTATAATGGGATATGATAGAGATAGCCATGTTGGCTTTTTGTGCTCGGGAAATTTATCGATGTTGACATGTCAGCTCGCAGGACGCGACGCGCGCACACACTTCCCGCACATGCTAGTGTTGCACACATTTCACCGTCAGCTTTCTGATGGCGAAACCATATGTCTCATGACACTAAGCTGTCAGTAGCATTTTGTGTTCTTTAGTTGTTTAGTCAATGTTGGTGTCACAGTTTGAAAAGTGACAGTGACACACACACACACACACACACGCACACACCACAAACCCCCCCCCCCGTCATGTTTAATGTTAAGGTAAGAAACGGAAAAATGCTGGGACTATAAATTTCACACACAGAAATTAAAGCAGTGACAGAAAAAATTTGCTCAGCTGGCTTTATACATCCTGCTTTTGATTTAGATGTTCTACCTGAGGCACTTTAAGTTATCAAACTCTGGAGAAAGTGAGACCAATTTCCACCCACTCTGCTTTAAAAGCTAACATCATCTGTGTCTGGACACACAAGTGCTGTCCTGTGGTTCTTGTTTTGAGTAGTCTCTTTCTTGGTTTCAAAGCTAACACTGTGGTGCCATGAAAAGTATTTATGCCTTGGGAACTGTCTGTCCCTGCCCCGAGAGGAATCACTGTTACAAAATTTGTTGCATTGAGGTTTTTTCTCTGATGCGCCAATAACAGAATGACAAATCATTCTCAATCGATGGGCAAAATGGTTTTTTTCTGTTTGTAAAATGTGTATAAGCTCTGTACAGGGAAGAGTCGTGGATCATAGAAAGCTAATGGAAAAACATCAACAATGAAAGAAAAGATATAGAGGAATGTAAAACTGCATAGCAAGAGCAATCAGAAACTTACGAAACCCTCTGACTGAGATGGTTGGACAACAAGGCGTGGATGTATGTGTCGCACATGAACAGAAGAAAAAAAAAAGGGAGCTCTCCTAAATACTCCTAAATGCTCACGCGTTTACTAAATTTCCCAGGCCTGTATTTAGGTTTCTTTCTCGTTACATTAAAATATTCCAGCATGTGGCACAGTTGTTCCTTGGCACCTGAACTGAACTCATCTCTCAGATGGACTAAAGCTGGCCATGACCTGGAAGTGTTTATCCCAGCATGAATCATTAACCAGACACAGAGAGCATGGTGTTGGTGCAAGGAAGCGTAGTGCTGGCACAAACAGCATACACTGCACACAGAAGGATGTCCAGACATGGGCACACCTTCCGTATCTCGTCCCTCATTCCTCGCTCTGATTTATTGCAGCCAGCTCTGCGTACACCTCTCCCTCGGTGCTAATGAGGGAGGCCAGGAAAAATTAAAAAGCACACAAAGTGCTGTTCCTTCTTGGTTTTTTTTTCTGTGGCGCTGAACAGAAGAAAACACTTGCAGCCAAGCAGAACATTGGATTTTTTTTTTTCCCCTGGCCTAGAATACAAATGAAGGCAACAGCGTGATGCTGCTAAACTGGTATCATTTTGGATGAGATGCTGGAGGAGTTTGAGTTGCTAGGCGAGGAGAGTGCATTATAGGTAGACTTATTAAAATCCACTCCTCTGACATGTTAGGAGATACACAAGCAATCAGTGGGAGCATCATATGTTATTTAACTCTGCAGTGTGGAGCCCGAATCCCGTGGTTGCGAGCGGTTCTCAAATTTTCAAATTGTTTAGCTGAAATCCTTTATGAAAAGAGAACTGAGGCATTGAAGTCTCAAAGATCACTCATTCAAAGTAAAGCTGGATGTGTCTGAAGTTTGTGATTATTTCTTTAATTAGGTCTTTTTATTATTTTAATTTCTGAAACACAAAATGGAGATGGATTTTCTTCTTTTTTTTTTTTAAAGTTTGAGCAGCTTCAATGAAACTGGCAAAACCATTTATATTTTTTGTAAAAAAACGTCTCACCAAGTCTCACTCGGTCTTACCAGTCGACAATAACCACCACTGAAAATGACCAACTACACAGACAAAATTAACTAATTTTGTTTGTTACAATATCTATATAGAAATGGTAATGTTGTGTGAGAGATAATGTAGAAAAATAGTACAGCATGTCAAGAAAAATAATCAAAAAGTATGTCAAGTTCAGAGTCGGTCTTTTTTGGTTGCCTATGCATCAGGAAAAAAAATCTTGATCACAGATCAGACACTTATAAGCATTCGTATTCAGGGGGCGAGCGGTAATCCATCCACTGCGTAAAACTCCCAAAAGGTCAGGCCTGACCCAGATCGTTTAACCATAAAGCAAAGCCTGAGCACCTCTAACAGCCAACACAGCTGCTTTAAGGCCTGCAAGGAGCATATGCAATAAGCACTTTGTGAAGATTAAGAGAGCAGCCGGGTACATGGTTGTGTATTCAAACAGATAAACAGAGGGCAATACAGATATATAAACCATCATCCTTAAGGAGGTAAACTGTAAAAAAAAAAAAAGGGTCATTGCTAACAAAACTCACTGTTTAAAAGGAGCTGTTTCCATGAATATTCATGGAAAGTGGGACGCAAAAGGAAAAGTTTGTTAGGAAAAGATGCAAAAACAACAAGGATAAGCATAGCTAAAGAGATAAAAATGGACAAGGCTGTTCATTTGGGAATCAAGGCCCCAAAGTCTGTCAGGAGGAGTTGATAAGCACACAATCTTGATTGCCTGATGTCTGATTTAAAGTTTTCTCACTCGGTGATGATTTGGGGAGCTGTCACCCTCTGATGCCATTGGTCCTATGTGTTTTAAAAGGTCATGAGGCGGACTAGGTACCTTAAATTTCCAAGTACCTGCTGTAATATTTATAGTATCTATGTAAACTCAAATGTCCTAAACCCCATGGCAATTGAATCAACCACATTACAATGATATGAGTCACCAATACTATTTAAAAACAAATGGTAAGGCCTGGTAACACAGAAGTCCTGTTCAGTATTGACGGCTCTGAATGCTTTATTCTGATCAGGTATTTAATTGCCACATGGATCCACATCTCACTAATTGTGCTTTATGCAATTAAACACAGAGAGAGGATTACTACAAGGCTTTCGTATGGAGACATCTTCCTGACTTTTCTTTTTAAGTTTATAATCATCATTATACAGTGATTGAATGTTTGAGCTGCACAGAGAAAAGGAGGGAGGGCAAGGAGGGAGTGATAGGGCGCTGTGTAATTTACACAGCACTGCTTATTCATCAATTAGCTTAATAATTAATTTTGAGTACTGACAGTGAATATTAGTATTATTTAAAGAGGGAACTAAGTTAAGACGACGACAAACTTCTACACTACCACCACTGCTGATAATTTGATTATCACCAGTTCATATATATATATCAAAATTTATAATAAATTAAATTTATTATAAATATACAATTTTTTTATTCATAATTCAACTTTTATATATGTACATAATACCCACTCAATGATTTTTATTAAAAAAAGTTTATTGGTCTTATGTATTCAGCAAATGTTTGGCCGTAATTATCAAAATTAACCAAAAACATGCAACATATAATAGCACGTATTATATAATCCAATGTGTAACAATTTTACTATAATTACAAAAATAAAAGAAAATGTAAAAGCTATTCTAGTAATAGACTTGCATCTCCGTTTCTAGTTCATTTGTCCATCTGATCTAGTAACCTACAGTGCCGAGCTTTCTTCAGATTCTAAAGAGGGACCGCTCCAGTCTTATTTCCATTGTAACACTTAATAAAACAACCCGCTTGTAGCAGAAACTTTGACATCTTTCTTTGGGGAGGATATGTATCCAGTTAAAGAGGCAAGACACATGGGTTTGTTGGAATCTCGTGAACAAGGATGAACCACCTGGCCGCAGATATTTCTGCAGAGCCCGTCCTGCCCTGTTTGTACAATTAAACAGAAGAGGAGATCGTAGTGCAGCTGCAGAAGGCGCTTTTACTCTCCAGCAACAAATCTCATGGACCAGCAGAACCACAAAGCCTGAAATGAGCCAGGCTGTTTACTTTGCTGAGGAGGACTAAACAGCATCTGCCTGCAGAAATCCAGCTTCCCTTGGGTCTTCATAGCTCAAAGGCTTAAAGACTTGCTGGCATCTTGGAGGCTCAGGGATGAAGAAACGGTGCACATGATGACTGACTGAGGAGGAGATATGAGCAAACACAACAGGTCTACTGACTGAGGGTAAAACACTATATAAAAAACTCTCAAAGATGTTTCATCAGACTGCATTACACTGTTAAATACAACCAGCTGAATGCTTTGTTGTATAGAGGGTGTGTATAAACTCATGAGTAAAAACCAAAAGTCTTAGGGTGGATTTTTTTTTTTGATCATCTCTTTCTGTTTAAAGCTTAAGGTGATGCGGAATGTGGAGTTTATCACGCTTTCTGTCTGCTCCTACTGCTCCCTCCCGGCTTCATGCTCCAACCTTTGGACCCCCGTCCTCTCCCTCTGACCCTTGCTGCTGCCCCTCTATTCCATTTTCCTCCCAATAACCGCATGACAAATCGAGGCTGCCAGAAAATGATCTATGATTGTCCTACAGCTCATCCTCCACTGCCCTATGTTCCCTCCTCTTCTCTTTTTGCCTCTTTTTCACCATCTGTCCCTTTTACAGGACATCCCCTCTTTTCCTCTTTGTGTTTTTCTGATTTTAATGACTTCACGTTTCTCCCTACATGGGGCACTTTATCTTTGTGCCCTTGTTCCTTCTCCTCCTTACTGTCATCTTTAGCCTGGTCTGTTATTGTTCTGTATACTTTTATCTATATCTTCATTTTGCTTTTTTGTTTGCTGCATACATATGTTGTTTTCACAGCCTTGTTTGTGTAGTTTTTATTGTTAGTACAGCAAAGATACTGTGCAAATATATACTGTTGCTGATGCAAGTTATAATTGTTCACTTTCAGTCCCGGACCACTAGTAAACAGAGATTCAAAAAAGAAATATACAATAAGACGCTAAGCAAAGTGAAAAACAGTTTTTTGGTGTTTCATATCATAATCTCTTACAGACAACAATAAATGAATATAATTTTAAATGAAACATAATAACAGCATAAACATGTGAAAAGAAGATGAGTATTTTCTGAAGTGTTGATTACAAGTAATATACGCTTGTCACGCATCCTGGCAAAAATATTTTCTGCTTTTTATGACAAATTAATTATACTTATTGACAGATGAATAATAAACACTTCACTCACCATGATCATGTCTTGTGTGAGTTTAAGTCTGCAGTGTGCAGTGACTGCGAGTAGGAAATGTCAAAAATGATATTGTAAATATGAAACTATTCTAATTTGTTTTATTGTGAAAAGTGGCCTTGCAGCTATTTTTTTTATTACATTATACTTTATCAAAATTGGCCCCGCTGAAGTTTTTCAAGCTTCTTATTTAATCAGTTGACATTTATAAGTATTTTTCTTTCCAAGAAAGTAAGGTTATTGTGTTTTGTGCCTCAAATCCAAGTCAAGTCTAAAATAAACTTTGAATGAGTTTATTTTCATTTTCATTTAATTTTCATACACTGTTCATTTTAGTTTTATTGTTTCTTCAAACGGCTGTCCCCTAATTTTATTTTACAGATGTAAATTAAAGAAATAATTGGGCAAAAAAAATTATAATAATAATTTTGAAACAACAAAAAGAACAAAATATATTTTTTATTTTATTAAGCTTATATTTGAACCATGTTCTTCCAGTCTTGTTGATGTGGCAATATGAACAGGGTTCTTTCTCAAAAGAGATTCCACCCTGAAAGATTTGAAAACTTGAAATATACTGTCTTGTGAAGAGTAAAAACTTTCACAACTGATGCTTTCATAATTACTAAATGTGACAACTGTCCTGACTCTTTTTGTCCTGGAGTATTTCACTGTGTGTCTTTCCAACTTCAGGGTAATACAGCTTGTCCTTTAAGTTTCTTACAAAACAAAATCATAAATATTTGATGCAGTCAGGTGTGCAGAACAAACTCCCTTGCAGTGACAGAAGGTTATACAGTTTGAATAATGTTTGTGATTATAAATTATGGTTAGCCTTATTGAAACAGTACACCTCTTGGGCAATTTCTATTTGCTCAGTAGAGAGAACAGTTAATCTTGTTAAAGGGAACCAGTCATTTATCTGATGACCTCTGGAGTTTTATGTAAGTGTCGGGGGTAAATAGGAAAATTGCTCATGCAAGGCTTTTTTTTTTTTTTTCCATTTCAGGGTTTCTGTAAAGAAGCCAAAAAGTTGGACCAAAAGTCAACCAGCTGGAATGTGTGCAATGCAAGCTAGCAGATTTGCGATTTACATAATGGCTTAATCGTCTTTTTGTATTTGTCTCAAATACAAAAAGGCAAGTATCCCAAAATGCAACAATTTTGAAATTGTTGCTGTGGGTTCAGAAATATGTCTCAATTCCCAAGTGCAAGGCTGAAAATACAACCTATAAGGGTAATTGAAAAGCCATGGACACAGAGAGCTGTGTTGGTACCAAGTACGCAACCTATCTCACTCCAAAAGCTCTGGAGAAAATGTTCAATTAAACTATCGCCCAGTGAAAAATATATCGACATAAAAGTTCTTTTGAAGCCACTTTTCTAATGTGGTCTGCTTGCTTACTTGTCCCCTTTTTTTGGTTGCCTTTGCATAAATAGCGTACTAACATGTGCACATGCATATTCATGTGTTCCTTTGAATCACTTGCAGCTCTCTGTTAACACCCACACACTTGAAATATACTGTACGTCTATATACTGGCTCTAAACATATGCATAGGTGCTTCTTGTGGAAAAAAAACCCACAAATGAAATCCTTCACTCAAAAGCTGCAGCAATAATTATTCTAAGTGTTTCTCAATGGTTTTCCAAGTGTTGGTCTATTTCTGTGGACAAAAAAAATAAAAATAAACATGGCAACATGCTTATTTTTATTTTAAACAATCAATGTGAATGTGAAAGTCAACATTCACATTGACTTTGTGAATGTTGAGTGTCTGTTTGAACCTGTAGATAATCAGTCCTGTTATCCAAGGTACAAACAATATTCCTCAGCCCAGATTTAGCCTCCACTTGAACTGTAGCATTTGTAATGTAATGCAGTATCTGTATTGTGCAAACATGCATTACTAAAAGGTATGAAAAAAACACCAAAACATTAGGCACTTAGACCATTACAGATTTCATAGTCAGTTATTGTTGACTGTGATGAAGACGTACAAATAGAGCCTAAAATCACTATAATTATTTTTAAAACATTTCTGAATAACTTAGCAGAGTCTCTTCAATTACATGGCACTAAATCTTATGGAATATAACAAAACAGATTGTAAGACTGAAAACGCATCGCAGTTATTAAGTTGTAGTAATGCAAAGCGAAATATCAACGGTATAAGTAAAGACGGATTTGAGCATTAATTGGTAAAGTTTCCTCAAACTAATGCATTAAACTTGTCAAATATAAAAATGAAATCTTAACGCTAAGGCCTATTCATTTTTTTCCAGTAAGTTGGCGAAACACTATTTTTTCTTCGCCAATTGGTATTGATCTGTATTCTTCATAAATAAATAAATACAAAAAAAATCTTCCTTCATGAACACTATAATAAATTCATACACCCTCAAGTACCAATGCATCCCATTTATGGTAATTACGGGTTCCGCCTCAGTCATTCAATGAAGCCATTATCTCTGCAACAGGTCATCAGCACCTCACTGGATAAACCTGTTGTTCTGAGAAGAGCCTTGCCCACAAGCCAGTGGGAGTTTTCTAGGACTGCGAGTGCTCCTGCATTCGGATTAGCAGATTTATTTTTTGCTTCGGGAGAACTGTGTGAAATCCTTAGCTGAATTTGGTCTAAATCCATGGAGCTCTCAGTGGAGAATTACTGTGCAATTGTGTAAAGAGTCGAGGGACAGATTTCACTTCGATTGCAAAGTTTGTCAAAAATGTTGCAAAGAGTCACCATGAGAAGCTTTCTACGTTTGGTTTCAAGGAGCGCTTTAAAGACATACCTTCCTTTGGATCAAGATAACATTTTATTACAATTACTGTTGTTATATCAGGATAGTAATCAATTATTTTTTCACTTATGAAATTTTGTTTATTTTTCCTCACGTTTTTGCTTTCAGACTAAATCTTAAATTTTTCTTCATCTAGTAAATGTATGATATATATATATATATATATATATATATATATATATATATATATATATATATATATATATATATATATATAAGAAAATATATATAAATTAAGTAGAAACGCATACAGAAAAATAGAGACCTGTCAAATTTTGTCAAAATGTACACAATGTCAAACTTTACAATTTGAATGAAGCCACATGGCACAAAATGTTATCATGGCAACAACAAAGACAGTCAGAAAACAGTTTCTATGGAAAACAGACAAGGTGGCATTTAAATAACTATTTTCCTTCCCTTTCATCTGCCAAGGATAATTCACAAACCTGCCCGGTTCCACTCAAGTATTAAGATTTACACAGGCTTATTTTCTTTGCCTTTCTCTCTTCTTTGCTCAATATCCCTTATTTTCTCTAATTGTTTATTAATTTAACTCCATGCGAATGCCTGATATACTAAACAACTCAAAGGCTGTGCATTGAAATGTCTTGACAAACAACAGAACAGCACAACAGAAAAGGCTTTTCTAAGAATGAGTAATAGTCCTCAAGACATGCAATCAAGATGGAAACAATACTCCCCCATCTTTTAAGCTAAGTGTTGATAGGTGGCATAAAGTTTTCGTACTGATATCCTGGATTTGGTTTTGTGTTGCTACTAGAAGAGGCTTTCTCCTGCCAACCCCGTCCTGACAGGTTAGCCTGTCGTTAACCTGGGGGTTATATTTAAATAATTACAAATTTTATGAAAACTGCCTAATTTGAAAGGGATGGCTACACTCAGCATTATTGTACAAGTACAAAAAATGTTTTTTGCTAGCTGGTGGCAAAGTGAAAACAAGTTGAACTATTTATTTTCGTCATGTTTTCATTTGCGTAGAGGATAAAGCTTCAGATATTCAGTTTAGTTTAATGTTTTCAGTGCTATAAGCTCATAGTCTTCAATCCATGCTTTCAGGTGTGGTGTTGGTATGTTTTGTATGTTTTCCCATTTATCAATATTAATTGCCCTTTTTCTTTAACTCTGAAATGTACATGCATTTTCTTTATATATCACTGTTTTACCTTTGAACTGTATGGCTAGGCTAAAGGTTTTGGATATCCTTCCACTGGCTTCCTGGTGAGCATTCGTTATTTTAAAAGTACATCTGAACAATGTCTAAATAGTTACAGTTAAACAATTAAAGTTGGCAGTCGTTTGATTAAAACAAGTCCTTTTTTGCAACATTTGAATTTGGTTTTTAAGTCTAAAATTAGGCCTGTTTTAACAAGGAATGACTTGCAGTACAAAAGAGCAACATTATCTAATATCTAACTTTCTTGTTAGTTTTGCAGCTTTTTGCAGCTCTCCAAAATTCTTAAAAAAAGCTTTAAAAACTTTCAAGACTAACTGTATTTGAACTGTATTTGAAGCAGTTAGAAATGCAATAAAAAAACAACAATA
This sequence comes from Poecilia picta, assembly GCA_033032245.1. Lineage (NCBI taxonomy): Eukaryota > Metazoa > Chordata > Actinopteri > Cyprinodontiformes > Poeciliidae > Poecilia > Poecilia picta. The sequence continues at coordinate 20,753,734 of CM065367.1, read as the reverse complement.
CAAGAAAAATAAAATGCAATCCATGGTAGTTCAAGCCTAGTGCAATCGGAACTGTTGCAGTATCGTACTGTCATTAAAGTACTTGAAAACCTCTCAAGTAGCACTTGTGAATTTTATGTTACGGTTGTTTCTCCAAGGGTTTCCGTAATATCCGTTTTGTAAAGCTCACTGAGTATTACTACAAATATGCCTTAATACATTGCTATAAAAAATAATGCACAGTTCATTAAGGCAATACAGTAGAGCATTATCTGAGCACTAAACATAATGTGACAAACATTAGAAGACTTTGTAGATGCATATTAATCACAATTTATACCCCACCCAGCTTAGAGGAGACCAGTGAAGCGGAGCCTGATGAGAGACGTCTTGGGGAGCAGGGGTTGTAGTAGTGCCACGAGGCTTCAGGGTGTGTGGCACAGGGATAGATGGATAAAGAGGAGAGTCTGCTGTCCAGGATGCCCTGTAGAATCTCCTCCAGATCCTTCTTTCAAACAGGTCTTTTCAGCCCCCTATTCAAAAAACAGTAATTGCATCATTTTTCAAGCCCCTTGCCTCTGTCTTCCTGGGAAGTTGGCCCCATTAATCAAACTAATGGAGAAGTAAGTGATTTCAAAATATAGGCTTTGATCACGCACCCCCTCTCCTTTCCAACAACTCCACCCTCTCCGCTTTAAGAGCCCGTCCTCCCCCTTCGCTCCGTTTCTTCTTTGCGCTGTCTTCCCTCTCCTCTTCACTACATAATGTATGGAAAGGAGCAGCAAAAGTGAAAAATGAATTTTCATAATCCTTTTTCTTTTTAAAGACGTTTGCCAATGCACATAAGAGCTCTGCTTGTACACACCCTGGGATTGCTGTGCTTTATCTATCTCAAAGATACTTTCCAATATAGCAGCGGATCAAATTGCATATAAACACTTTGGAAAATGGTTAGTCTGAATTCATTGTTGCCTATTAACAGGCAGTATGTCCCAAAGAGTCACAGTTCAGACACAATTATTGATCCTGATGTGCCCGATTAAATTAAAGTGCACCCCAGGTGTATTGAAAAGCTTGTGCCAGCTATAAAGCAGCATGGTCATTACTTGAGGCTGCTACCGGAGCATTTGGGGGAAATGTGATTGTTTCCCCATCAGAGTCAAAAATTACTGCTCAGAAACAATTTTCTAATTTTTCATGCAACTGGTTTCCTCAAGTAAATGCTTTAATTACTTTGCATTTCCTCTCTCTTCAGTTGTAGCCTGTGGCCAATAACAGCCCGAGATTGTGGCTTATTGGTTTCTCTGAAAACTTTATAACAGTAGACCAGTAGAATTTTTTTTTTTGCTTGTTTTGTTTTTTTGTTGTTTTATTTTATTTTTTCCAAACACAGAAATGCGTTTCTACTGGAGTAACATATTTGTACAGGATATGCATCAAATACTTGGAAAGACTCATTTTGGATAAAGCATCAATGGAGCCTAGCATGGTTGCAATCAGTCTATGGTTCTACTATATTTCTCTTGTCAATACTGCATAGTTTGTTTCTGGGACCAATTTACTGGGCAGTTAGGCACAGTGATGCTCTGCTACTGTAAATAAGTGGCAGCTCCTTTGCAGACTCGAGGCTTAGTGCACACCGTTTGGGTGTTGTTCATTTCCATTACTTGTGCTCCTATTTTAGCCACATTTTTTCCCATCCAAATCCAGCTTACTTAGCAGTAATTTCATCATCAGTTTTTTTTTTAATTCACTATAAACCACAATCAGCACGATTACCGAGATTTACACCTAAAATGAATCACTCCACAAATCAATGAGTTTCACCTTTACGCTTTACTTAAGATGCTCATATTCAGCTATGATGACATCTAATAAGTTGGTATTTGACTAATACTGGACAGTCATAGTCAGAAACTATTATCAGAATATGGAGAGGTATTTTCTTAGAGATGCTTCTGAATTTTAATGGGGTGTTTGACATTTTTCCTGATGATTTACCAATATCCAGGTGAAAAGTCCATTGGCTTCCCCCCCACCCCCTCTCTCTCTTGGAATAGTATCCTCAGCAGTGAATGCTGCTCATTTCTTTCATCAAAAAAGAACTACATCCTGGTATCCAAACAACTCAATTTCAGTTTAATTCAACCCACAAATTGACATCCTGAAGGTTTCTGGCCCCATCCAGTTGAGCATTGGCCTGCTTTGGTCAAATTGAATTCTCATTCATCAGCATCCTTGGAAACTGGCCTGTCTGAGTGATTGCATGAGTGCCTGTCTTCAAATAGAAATGTCACAATTGCTGAGTTTCATCAGGGCAGTCTTGTTGGGGATCCTTGAATCTTGGGCAATCCGTGGAAAAGATGGCTGAAAAAAGAGGTTTTATCCATTGTAACACTTTGATAAGACAGTGTAGTACAACAAATATTGCAGCTTTATTGGTCCAACTTTGTTTGTGCCAGATACAGAAGATCAGAAATATGTAGAATTTTGCCAACATTTTAAAATGAATTAAAAACTAGCATGGAGAGTCATGTCAAATTAAGATGTGTTGCAGGTTTCTTTTGGCAGTGTATGTTCAATACCAAGGCATAACAATAATAATAAAACAGACATATGTTGAGGGTATCTCAGAATATTCTTATTTGAAGCAGTGTCATCATTAACGCCTCTTCTTTTCTTCCTCCTCTTCAAACCTCCCTTGTTGCTGGTGTTTTGGCATTAACATTATGTCAAAACTTAAACTTTCACACTCCCACTCTCTTCAGCACCTCTTGGTTTCCCACGATGCTCTGAGAAGACATGTCTCACGCTGTTGTAGATTAATTAGGATGAGATTCATGGAGATCTCTGGCCCAGCTAACCTCCTACAGCTGCCTCTCTCATACGTTCGTGTTTGTTTCTCGTCTGCCCACTTGTGCTGCTCACTTTTGTTCATCCAGGACGTTTTGGGGGAGATCGAAGCTGCCTACGTTGCCTCTAATGTTCAGCTATTTAAAACACATCCCTTCATTTTTCAGGAGAATTACAGTTCTATTAGGGCCGTTTTCTTCTTACGAGTCTTGAGAAAAGAATTCATCATCATGTGGTGTCATTTTGTTAAGGCCTTTGCCACATCGTCTTTGCAGTCCCAGCCTGTGTCCCCAGGCTTTTCACTTCAAACTGTCCTTTTTTGACTGAACCAAACAACAGAGGCAATAGGAGCTCACCCTTATATAAAAAGAAAGAAAAGCACTAACCAAAACATTTTGGCATGCTTTCAGTTTTTCCCTATTATTTACTTTGAATTATCCTTTTGAAAATTCTCTCCCTGTTTTACTCGCAACAAAGAAAATCAGCCACTGACCATTATTATGAGCAACTTTCCTAATTGCACAGCACAATTGACTATTCATGGAGGTGCATGTTAAAATTCAAATCTGGGTCTGTCTACTTCTTGAATCTCAGGAGGACTTTGCCCATGTGAAATAGCTGTTCTTTATTGAAATTATTGCTGATGGCTGATTTAAGTAACATCCTAATTACAACAGAAACTATATTCAAAAAGCAAAAACAGTAGATAATGGCCTTTTGCTGCAGACATTATTTTGCACAAGAGGATTTGGATACATGCTAGAAAAATGCTCTTGAGAAGCAATTTGCGATGCATTGTAGTGCATCTTGTCTACATTCTCTGAAATTCCTTTTTATTTCTGTCTATATCAATGATTTTGATTGGATAATGTCATTGGGGTGCATGATAAGATGCTGTAGATTATTTTTTGCATGCATACTCTGAAATGATGATCATATAACAAGACCATTTTCATATTTTTTTTAGTCTCCCTTATTGCTTTTTTTCATCACTCTACTCTGCTGGCAGTTTGTCTACCAGCTGTAACTTTCAGGACACTTTCCACAACACAGCATGAGAGTGTACCCCGGAGCAGAGATTACAGCAGTCGACGTGTGGAGTTGTCTAAATGTGTGAGTGTACCTGGAGGGCAGTACTTCCTTAGAAGTAATATGAGAAACAAGTCCACAGCACATGGCGGGGCTGAGAGGCTTTCTGAGGTCGCCACCATGGTGGCGGAAGAGGTCTGAAATTTAGAGTTTCAGAGCTTAGCCATTCCCTAATGCAAATAAAATAGATAATTTTAAATATCAACTTCCAACAAAACTTAATATCAACTTTCACCAGAGAGCCACTTGAAGAGGATTGGTTAGAAGTTGAGATTGTTTGCTATTGTCAAGAGAATATAAGATGATAATTTAAATGGCTAATTAGCTGTTTCAAAATAGATCAATGTATATTTGTATGTACACAGTCCAGTCACATTAATGTGACCACCACGTACTTTCCACTTCAGAGTTAAATAACCAATCACAGAAGGCAGGTGGCAGCACGTGCAGTTGAGCGTATATAAAGGGTGTGTGTGGGCTTCGGAAAACATTTCAATCGTTGGCGTAATGCAGAAACGAAGCGATTTATCCGACGTCCAAAAGGGCATGATCATTGGCTTTCGGGCCAAGGGTGGAAGCATTTCCGAAACGGCTACCGTTGAGCAACTGACCACTAAAATGAACCAAGGGGCTACCACAAGTGTCTCCCAAACCACTATTCAGCGAACATTGCTGCGTCTGGGCCTCCGAAGCAGACGCCTGGTTCGTGCACCTATGCTGACTGGTGTTCATCGACGACGAAGGCTAGAATTTGCACGCCAGTACAGCAGCTGGACGTCCACTGAGTGGCGGACAGGTAGCGTTTTCAGATGAATCGCGTTTTATGCTCCATCGGACAGATGGACGTTGGCGTATAAGGCGTGAAACCTCTGAAAGGAACCACCCTGCAACCATTGCAGGAACGGTCCAAGCTGGAGGCGGGAGCATTATGGTCTGGGGAATGTTTTCCTGGCATTCTCTGGGTTCACTGATTATTGTGGAAGGCACGATGGATCAATACAAGTACGCACTGTCCTTGCGGACCATGTCCACCCCTACATGCGCATTGTTTTTTCCTCAGGATGATGGCATCTTCCAGCAGGACAATGCGAGGTGCCATACAGCTGCCAGTGTACGTGCGTGGTTCGAAGAGCACCAGGATGAGTTTACCGTCCTCCCCTGGCCAGCAAACTCACCTGACTTAAACCCAATCGAGCATCTGTGGGACCATCTCGATCGAGTTGTTCGCGCCATGGATCCTCAACCGCGTAATCTAGCGCAGCTGGCCACGGCATTAGAGTCGGCATGGCTCAACATCCCAGAGAAGACCTTCAGGGACCTAAGTGACTCTCTTCCTGCACGTCTCGTAGCAGTTCGCTCTGCGAAAGGTGGTTATTCTGGCTTTTGACAGATGGTCACATTAATGTGACTGGACTGTGTATATTTCAGAACTTGATTATGTTTATGGTTGAAAGAAAAAAAAGTGTCACTCATCAGATTTATTCGCCTGAAGATGTATGGTTGTTATTGAAGGCAGCTATTGTAGTTAAGTCCATATCAGGATTACTTTATGGATGCCTTAATTAATTTTGTCCAAGTAACACAAAATACAGTAAAAAAAAAAAATAGAATAAACTAAGAAAGTGAAATAAAATGTATCTCACTATAAAATCAAGCCGTTAGTTATGGACATTTCCTGCGTGAAGCTATGGGAATAAATTACCTCCTGAAGCATTCAGTCCTGCAGCCTAGTGACAGGAATCTTTTCAAAATGGCTGCTCTCTTGATTAGCCAGCATGAGGTGAAAGGTGTGACTGTCCAGGATTCTCTGCCTTGCTCCAGCAGAACCTCTAAGATTGTCCCTGCAGACTCCAAGCATCTTGCTCACAACCAAGCCAGTCCTGCAAATGAGTTTGTCCAGATGCTTCCTGTTCTGTCATTCATCCGTCCCAGCAGATAACAGGGAACAGCATCAAATAGCAGAAACATTATATATAGAATTAGCACATGCTACAATTAGTTGTAACGCAAGTAAAGCAAGCTGGTATAAGCCGGACAGAGTCGGTCTAAAATCAGAAGGGCCACTTATAAGTTTCTAACTGTAGTTTGAGAAATTATGAAGATATTGTTTCCACACGTAGCCGCTATGTTTTTGTGACCAAAATTAATTTCAAACAGTTCATTTTTTTTCAAAAGGGAAAACTATAGAAATACATGAAATATCAGAAAGAAAAAAATCACACTGGCTAAAGCAGTACTTTTCTGATGTCTCATTAAAGGATATGAAGGACAATTTTTGCTGCTTTGAAGATGTAAGCTTTAAAACATTGAGCAGATCTAATTTTATTGTGTTGAGAAAAACAAAACAAATATTTTAATCAAGCAACAAATATTGCTCCAAATTATTTGTACTCTAAAAACTACATTTTTTTTGGCAATGGTACATTTGTGTTTGGACAAAGGACACATTTCTTCTGCTTCTAGAGTGCATCAAATATATTTCTGCATGTCTTAGTCTTCTGCTACATCACATAGTTCATAAATCAAATCTTGTTTTCTTAAAAAAAAGTTCATAATTTAGCTGCACATCAAGTGAAATAGTTGAGTAGAAAGTACTTTTTTTTACTACTGCATGTTTCCTCTGTTTAACTGTGGTTGAATGAAAAGCTTTCATTCAAAGTTTTAAAAAATTGCTATGCATGCATCAGTCTGGACTTAGTAACGTTTATGCAGAATAGTAAAAGATAAAATATTTTTACTATGCAAATGTTTTTTGAGGATGACAGATTTGTGTTCTGGTGCTATTATATGGTATGAGGAGAAACTGAAGTGGAATGATTGTATTATATAGATGGGGACAGAAAAAAATAATCGCAAATAAGCTTTTTTTTGCCAAATGTAAGGCTTGAAATGGAAAAAAAAAATCTTCAAATTAGTTTCAGGAGAGCGTTAGTGGAATATAATGAGATTCCTTTGAAGATCATTTTGCCACCTCATTACAAACAGTATCCGAAAACACTTCTCCTCAAAAGGAACGAACCCAAAGAAAGACTACACACATTGCGATATTGAAATATACTGTGAAAACTGCTCCAAAAACCTCATCCCAATGGCTTTTTACTGCCCTGGTGAATAGGTCTACTTTGGGAGCTCTTCAGTCTGGTGTGACATTCAAAAGTCGTCACACTGCGTTTTAATCCTGTTTGTGAATCACAGACGTACCTCTCACCACATAACGGCTCACAGCTACCCGCAGGACTATATCTCTGAGGAGTCAAAGAAGAGCAACTTCATGCTTTCACACACCTACAGCATGGAAATGTTTGTAGTATTTTTCCTTTGACAATTGTATGTGATACTGACACCTCTTCTACTCACTCCAGCCAACAAAAAGCAGAAGTCTGCAAATAAAAAACATCAAGGGAATTTTGGAGGGGAATAAGAGAAGGCGTGGTTGTTGTTTGTTTATGTCAAAAGGGACAATGCACACTGCAAAATAGGTTGGCCATAACGACTAGTTTTCATCTGTACTTCCTCAAGGTACAATCAATGTAAATAGAATGCAGACAAGTTAACAAGCTTCTCCCAACAAAAATAAATCAATAAAAATCATTTTTTTATCTTTTATTTTGTATGTTTTACCTCTCACTTTGTTTTTGCAAAAACCTTTCAACAAGAAAAATGGTTGACAAAAACAACTTTGTGTGCATTTCTGCTTGACAAACGGCATAAGTTCACACTAAATGCAACACTTGACTCAGTGTAATGGATTTTCCTAATTACACTTATTAAAATATAAAGCAAAATCCCAATCGATGTAGATTCTAATGTGCATCATTGACTGGTTTCTCAACAATCATGACTGGTTTCTCAACAATCTGAATAAAAGATGCAATATAAAATTTTCAGATTTTTTTTTTGGTTTCATAATGTAAGGTTTCATAATATATTCATGCTGTTTCAGTCCATCCATACAATCTTTCCATTTATCCACTTGTTTTATTTTTCATCAGAAAAACATCAGATTTCAATTTGAAAATTCTGAAGGTGCCTCATAATGAGGATTCCAGTCATGTCTTCATTGTAAGCAAGTGGAAAACTACTCGTGCACAGGTAGAAGCTTGCAGCCTGGGTGCCATGGCAAACGGGCGTCGAGATTTGTTTTTAATGAGACATGGCTGTGCTGTTCTCCTGTAAGGCTTATATGGTTTTGAATACTGACTACTGTAAGGTCAGTAAAGATTTGTCCTGGTCTATTGATTCCATCAGCCGCACTATCTCTTGAGATCCTGGTATTTGTTGGAGAGGTTGAATTTCTATACACAACTCTCTCTTTTTATGGTTTGAATTGCTCCACAGTTGCGAACCAAGGCTAGTTGGCATCCGTTTTGTTCAAAGCTGAGTTAATAGAGCAGAGTAAGTGTGTTTAAAAGCGTGTTTCCACAGCAACAGTGGCAAGGCTGGGGTCAAAGGGAGTATTGTGAATCTTTTATGACAGACCTCATTACTCCTTCCTGGTTACTTTGTGAGACCCTATCACAGAGAGAACACTGAGAGCTGTGTCTGCTACCGAGACCTTTTCATTGTCCATCTTCCTTAAATTACTGCCAAGAGTCTGTGGAAACAATTTGTCTAGAATCAAAAAAAAAAAAAAAAAAAAAAAAAACGGTTTGGTTGCTATGTGCACTGACCTGACCTTGAAATTAGAGTGAATTGCTTCAAATGAAGCAAATGTTGATGTTGAATTCACACATTAGGTGAAAGATCGAGGAGCAGAGTGAGTTGAAGAAGACAAACAAATCCGTGTTCTTTTGGGAAGAGCTTTTTTTTTGATCTGAAGAAGTATTTATTCCTCATCTGGATGAGAAACCCAGGATGTTGTTCCGTGTGAAGATGAGTTGAAATGCCCTGATAAAGCATTTAAAGCTGTTGATTATTACACACTATTTTTAAATGTTGTATAACTGTGCAACTAGATCAGTAACTTCCTTTGTTCTACTTTAGAAGTAGCTGAAGTGCTACAGTCAGTTTTGCATCTCCTGTTTTAGGGTATTCATGCTACGTTTTTAGAAAGCAGGAATGTGAACTCTAAAAGTCCAAAAAACTCTTGCACAAGTGCAGCCAAAGTGCAAACATTTTGATCTTGGAAAGGCATCCCTAGAATTGTTTTTATACCGAAGACCTTAAACAAGGGTGCCTGAATCCAGCCCCAACAAGACACCCGAGTAAAATAAATAGCCTCCTTGACATCCTGATGAAGAAATTCCTCCTTCTGATGCAGGTGTGATTGAAGTATGCTGCTCATTCAAAAGAAATGCTTGTTTAATAATTTCAATAATCTCCTGCAGTGTCTCAGCACTTGCTTCCTTCCAGAGTTGCATGACGTTTGAGTGAGATACCATGTGGGAATTAGATGAAATCTTGGTCTGTCATCCATCCATCCATTTTCTTGACACCCTTGTCCCTTGTGGGGTCGGGAGGGTTGCTGGTGCCTATCTCCAGCTAACGTTCCGGGCGAGAGGCGGGGTACCTCTGGACAGGTCGCCAGTCTGTCGCAGGGCAACACAGAGACACACAGGACAAACAACCATGCACACACACACTCACACCTAGGGACAATTTTGGAGAGACCAATTAACCTAACAGTCATGTTTTTGGACTGTGGGAGGAAACCGGAGTCCCCGGAGAAAACCCACACATGCACAGGGAGAACATGAATACTCCATGCAGAAAGGCCGGGGCCGGGAATCGAACCCAGAACCTTCTTGCTGCAAGGCTACAGCTCTACCAACTGCGCCACTGTGCAGCTCTCTTGGTCTGTCAGAATAATAATAAAAAAAATTAATTTAAAAAATGTTTAAGTAGAGGTTTTTAGATGATATAATATCATCAGACTGCAAAAAAGAAAAGAAAAATCCAAATCTACACTGTACTTTTACCATTATCTTATTCAACTAACAGTTTACCTTGGTATTACCAAATTGTTGCAAGATTGCTAGTCCTATTTCTTTTTTACCATGACTGGGACCAGGACCCTCCCGACTAGAACTTTGCCATGGTTGTAAGAGATGGGGTCATTTGGACCCCGCAAGTTTTTTAGTCTGTGACCCTACATGCGTGCTTTTCTTTTTTTCTGGATATTGACAGTCTGACAAGACTCCCCGTGCATTCCCCACTGTCTGACCGTGACATGTGCCGCACTCCTACTGAGCTTCGTACAAAGACCACGCAAGGGTTAAGTGACAGACTCTACCACCTTTTTATTTGAAATCCAACAACAATTTCTTCATTGTTTTAGTGTACATCTTTTTGCATATTAAAATTTTAACAGTATTCTGCTATTGTAGGATGATTTATGTGGCAATCCACCAAAAAATGGACTCTTGACTGAAGGAGACTGATGACCTGCTTGATCGACCCTGACCGTTGACCGGCCAGTCAGAAAATAAACTGAATTATTTTTCTTAGTCAGTGAGCACACTGTTGAATACCACAAGGTAGCACTAACCAATAGTACAAGTGGACGCTGTAGATGTTTTTTGTAATGTCAACTTTTGTAATACTTAATGCAAGATGCTGAAGTCTTAATTGTCAGCGGCCACTATGTTATATGTGGCATGGCATCACCGTTTCTACAAATAAAATTTCTGACTACTCACAGCAGGAAGACAGAAATGGAATATTTTGAATGCTGTTCTTTTGTCTTGCATTAGAATTATTAGAGAAATATAAATTTCTCTAGATTTCAACTAATACAAAAACAACACACAGTGTCAAAGTACTGTACCTAGATGCTGATAGCATCTGACTTATGAGATTGATTTTAGACTGAGATGTGATTATTTTTATGCAAAGAGGAAGATCCTTTCTCAGTTTGACATGAAATTAGCGAGGAACAGATTAAGCAGAATAGTGTAAAGTTAGATTCCCACACAGCCAACCTTACGCACCTAGTAAATTAAAACGTTGCTGCAACTAACATTAATTCCGTCTTCGATTTCATACTTCACTTATCTAATTGCATTTTCATAACACTCCTGGCTTCACTGCCTTTCTTGACTTTTTTCTCTCCCGGAGGACGATCCTGGAGAAAACAATACGCAGCAAAGAATGAGGTCTCCCAGAATGACAGATCAATTATGTGTTTGTTGCGTCAGAACAGATGTAGCTGAGCATCAGATTTCAAACACCATTTCATTCACAAAGGTTCATTTCCAGGGTGTTTGGTGTTGTCAGTGTTTAGCCGGCCTTCAACAAAGGATGCAGAGCATTTCAAGCAATGTTGTCTGTTGTGTGCTAAGACATCAATCCCAGCTGGCATTGTTTGTGTTAACTAAGTCACACCACAACACTTGACTTTATCATTATGCCATCTGACAGATTTTGTCTGGAAGAATGAATTCTCCCCAAAGAACTGTCATTTCTCTGGGATGTCAAGGTTTTATCTTCAAGGCAGACAATAGTTACCATTGTCAGATTTTATTTAGTGATGGCGAGATATTATAATCTGTGATGTGAGAATGGACAGATTACTCGCATACGGCAGGGACTTGCTGCTATTTTCTCTTCACTGCGATTACAAGAAATATTTTGTGATTATTTCCCATTAGACTCACAATCAACTCTCACTTATGGCACAGCTTGGCAGGTTATCCAGATTTAATCAAATGCAGTTGTGTGATTTGAGATAACTTGATTGTTTTTAAGCTTGAATGCAATCCACCTCTTTCATAAAAATATCTTATGTATGCCTGCCATTTATTACCCTTCCCTCTTCTCTCAAATTGAAGAAAGAAAAAAAAAACATTGTGCGACTTATATGGCTTCCAGGAAAAAAAGAAGAGCTTTCACTCCCTTTAAGTTTGAATAGTAATTCATACATAGTAGTCCTAATTATAGCCTGTCAGTTTACTTTTGTTAGTCACAATGAATTGACTCTGTAGTAGTGACTAATCCCTTATTTGAACTACTGTGATTTTTGCCCAAATACAAGGAAACCACTTTAGTTTTTTTTATTGTAGCACCTGTCGAACTATAATTAGACATAAAAAACCTGGTAAAAGGCTTGTGATGATTAAGAGATGAAACATTATAGCCCAAGTTCTAGAAAGACTGTGGTAATTATTCTGACAAATGATTATTTCATAGAAATAAATGCCTAAACATCATCTAAAGCATAATATTGTATTATAAAACATACAATGTACAAGGCATATTGAATGTTGGTCAACTGTGACAATTTCTGCTGTTCAAACTGCAAATCCGGCAGTGAAATCAGTTTCTTAATCTCTTAAATATTGAAAGGCATATATGACCGTCCCTATTCACCAGTGTTGAAGCTTTTAAGTAATGTTTGTTTATTTCCAAACTGCTTCTGTTGTTTCTGAGAAATATGCAATAAAAAAGAAAGAAAAACCTGAAAGTTCTTTCACTGCGTGACACAAGCTGGACATCTTGAGATGTTTACGGAGTTGACGTTACCTTTTCAGCAGCCTGTACTAGTGAATGCAGAGTAGAGAGTTGTTGACAGACAGAAGTTTCACGCAATCTCAAAGATGACACGGGGAGCAGGGTGGGTTGAAAATGATTTGTGAGATTAATTCAACTATGTTCAAAGCATTTGGAGTCATTATGTGCATTCATTTACACCTAGAAAACCAGATTACTCTTTGCTCTCTATCATAACCGCTTTACAAAGCGGGTTAGCACAGGGATTAGAGAAATCAGATTTTCTCACCAAAATTCACCTTTGAATAAGAAGGCTGTTGGCTGTGCAGATGGCTTTCGACTTCAGAAAGGAAACACTGTGATAGGACTGTGGCGGGAAAATAAAAGAAAAGATTAATACTTGCAGAAAAATGTGTCCTTGTGTTCAGGTGATGCCAGGGTTCAAATATTTTTAAGGCATCCTTTGTCCCAATATGTGGTTTTTCCTTCAGTACACAATGCTATTTATAAAATAGTTACACAGTTTCTGGAGAAAAGATGAGTATGATCACTATAAACAGTCATTTGCTCAAATGAAGGGTTCTCTACGGCAGAAAATCAGTGACAAAATGGATCTTCTGGTTAAATAGGGCAGTACTTGGTGAAACCATTATTTTTGTTAAAAGCAAATCCTGCACAGTGTTTTGCCGTGCTTATCTCCAACAGCCCGACTGACATTGTGAGTAATAATAATCATTATCTAAATGTATTTGGAAGATCAGGTAAAAAAAAAAAAAAGAAGAGTGAGGTTGATGCAGTTTCTTTAATACTAGGGTTGTAATGTGCACATGTCACTCCAGGCTCCAATCTCAAATTCTCAATAAAAAGACTTTTGTACCAAAGTACATATTAAAGACTACCTTGGTTTGTTGTGCATTTTTCCATCTTCTTTCTCCTCCACTCCGAGATCAAATTAGGCATGTGAGGGACATTAGGAAGCAAATAACATGTACTGAAGATTCAAAGGATTAATCATCAAACCCTGGAATTATCAGCGATTCAATTATTCCATGTTTTTATGTGTTTTGGAGAAAATCCGCCGTTCTAAAATGGGTCCCAGGACATGTTGACATCTTTGATAAGAAGAAACACTGTAGCTGAAAGAAGCACTGAATGAAGAATAGCCCATCTTAGTCTGTTCTAGTTATAGTAACATGACACAAAGGCTTTTTCATGAAGTCTGTCTTCTGAATATCTTTTAATAAAGTATGACCACATAAATCCTTGATTTTAACCATTTATTTAAAGAATCCCATTTGAAATTCTGTTAAGTTTTTTTATTATTATTGATTATGAACTCATTTAAATATTTTCTTTTCATTTAGTACGTATAGTGATTAGTTCTATTTACTGTACCATCCTATGGGCATTCTTGCTGATATGATAGGGCTGATATTGCATTAAGCTGAAATTAATTTTAATACATTTTTTTTCACTGCAGGCGGTTGAAACCAACCTTGCATCCAAGGACAGTCACTGGGTTTACGCCAATGAGGTGAGGCTCCACGCATACATACTGCATCTCTGCTTATTCCAGTGATATTTAACATCAGTGGCTACATTAATCTGTTAAAGCACATGTATTGGGTAATTTAAATATCGCTCACAACTGCATTAATGTCCATTGTGTCGTGTTTAGACATGCATGTGAAAGTGATGGAGTGAGCTGGGGTGCAGGTACAATTTTACAGTACATGGTCGATTTAACAGTAAATCAAGCAAGATAAAATCTGGCTTAGGTTGTGTTTTTTTTTTTTCTCTAAAAGATGTTGTATGACCATAACAATTTTAACAACAAACCAAACATGTATTTGCTGTGAAAATTATGGAAGCTGTTGTTGTTGCAAGCAGCTCAAAATACCTACATGCCTATGACTATGGAATAGTGAGTAATGATCCATTTCCATAGTAATAATGGCTCAAAAAGGAGAAAGGAAGCATTTGCCAGTGCTCATGTTACAGCAAGTAAACCTCCACAGATATGTAAAACTTTGATTGTTGCTGTTTCCCTTTTGATTTAATGTGCATTACATGTCATCATTTACTCTCTTAACAACAGTTTAATTGTCTGTCTGTGATGGGAATCTTCAGCTAAAATCAATTTTCTTCCACACAATTCTTCTGTTTTTTTTTTTTTTTTTGTTTTTAGTTTTTTTTTTAATGAAGGCAGTTCAGCTCAGTTTCCTTGGTCTAAAACGATGAAGAGATACTGGGGTTTGGCGCTAATACAGTATCATTAGCATTACGTATGATTTATGTATAATGCATATATAATGGCTGCATCTACCAAACCTTTTTCTTCCACTCGCCTTTGGATTATAACAAGTTCAATTCCGAAAGTGAAACTTATTAAAATAAACAAACTTAGTAATTTATTGACATGAACCTTTATTTGCCTAGTTGAATCTGTGGCGCTAAAGTGGTTAAATTGTCATTTTCTGATGAATATGAAGACGTCAATTGAATCCAGATGTTAACCATCACTGATCCATAAAAACATGTCTGTTCTTGTCACCGTGATGATTTTAGCCTATTTCTGCAGAAATATTGAGCTACTTTAGCTTTGGATGTGAAGTGAAATTCCGTGACAATGTGATAAATAGCTCTCAACTCTAAGTTTTACAACAAAGGCAGTCTCACACATCAGGCTGACAAACTTTAATAAACCAGTTTCCATTTCTGCTTTAGTTGAAAATTGCCCAAGCAATATTTCTGTTTGCCATTAGCTTCGATATTGATTTAAAAAGTTAATGGGGTATGTTGAAAACTTGCCATTTAGCAGACTAAATTAAAGAAGTTTGCACTGAAATGAGCTTTTAAAAACTTTTTCAGCATACCCATAACTGCAATATTGTTTTCTGTAGTATGTTGTACATTTTTTTTTATTTTTGAAATTACCAGTAAGGTCTAAAGCTTTTTATACTTTTAACCAGTTTTCGAAAATAGGCTGCAATTTAAAGCAACATATTTATATATATATATATATATACATATATTATATATATATATATATATATATATATATATATAATATATATATATTTACAGGGTTTCCCCCGTGTATTATGGTGGCCCGCCATGCTTTGCTAGCCCTGCCGCCAGGCTAAGCTTTGCGCCGTTTCAGCTGTTTGGGATTCTCCTCGGTAATTTCCCCTCAGAAAGCAGGCGGAGAATCCGCGCTTTCTGATTGGCTGCCTGTCACATTCAGCGTTAAGCTCCCAGTCAGGGGAAGATTGAATCTTTATCAAAACATTTCAGAGTTGTAAAATATCAAGGCAAATAAGGCATTTCAAAGAGAAACGGGTCACCAAACTAATCAGAACTAGCTTTTGTCAGGTTACATAACCTAAAAAAAAAAAAAAATCAAATGACAAAACAACTTGTTGTAAAAAGGGCAAGATTGCCTGTTTTGAATAGTCTGTCGTGGAGTGTTGAACTAAATTACATTGACATTTTAAACCCGTAATAGTAAAATGGACTTTTGCAAGCTCAAATCAGCTTGGTCTACAACTGCGTAAGATGTCAAGTCACAATTGTAGCAGAATCAAAACGCTTACTTCCATAGACTCTCATTGCTGAGAGAGGACGGTGTGAAAATTTAAATGATGGAAAGGAAATAAAGTAGATATTTAATAGCCAAAAATAGCCAGCAAAGCACCACCACCTGCAGTTAAAGAAAAATTCCAGTTCTCTATCATTTCCTCTGCCATCTTATTTAACTGTGGGTACACTGTGACGATAACTTTTAATAGTTCTACACTTTTAACTTTTTAGAAAACGAGGTTTATCTTGTTTCAGGTAACCAACTTACTCTTAAATATCACAATTATAGGTTTTCTGTATTTAAAGCAGCAATACCTGTAACTCACCGAAACACTGGTGCTTGATGTTTTGATAGGCATCAGTGAAAAGTGGCAATAACTTCTCTGACTTCCTCCATGTTGAATATTTATGAATTATTTGACTTGTCCGTCATGATAACAAATTTTGCTGGTTAATAAATTGTTCCAGAAGTTATCACTATAAACGATGATGTTATGACATATTCATATAATTTGGTGGCAATGGCATAATAATGCAAGAAAACTTTCTAAAAGACCCATAAACTTTAATCTATATTGAACATTTAACACTGAAACTGGAAGACATCTTAATTATGCAAAATAAATAAACGGAAACAAATGAAGTGAATTATAAAGTTTCTATAAACAAGATTTTAGACCAACGCAACAGACTAACAACTTTTATCGTCCAGTTTTTGGTTGAAAGAGGGAGAGAAAAAAGAAAAACAATAAATAAATGGAAATTATTGAGTTTGCTCTAACTATGTGATGAAACGATTTATTGTTTATTGCTGCAGACCTACTTGTGGTGTTTAATTTCTAATAAGATTCCATGTTTCAGTTGCAAGACATATGCAGAGTTTCAAATACCTGATGTCTGGTTTGTGTTATTCATTTAGTTTTTTTTTCAAGGCTCTTTTAATTTCTACAAAATTACACAATTTGTGGAACATTGTCCTTATTTCTACTCCTCCTCCTTTGGTCTTTCTTTCTTTCCTTCTTTCTTTATTTCTCCTTCCCTCCCTCCTTGTCTGCCTTTAATTTTGTCGGCCCAAATGAAACCAACCATGAAGCAAAACAAGCACCTTGATAAAAGTAATAGACATGTTGGGAAGATTTACAACAAGATTCAATAACTGTTCTTGCCGGCTGCTGTTTCTCACCGCATCTTAGCCTTCAAAGCTTTTTCTCGTATACAAAAGAAGAAAAAAAAAGCATAAAATCTCTGAGCTGCTTAGAAGTCTTTTTTAAATCTTTCCCCTCCCTTCCTCATTTTCCCCAGCTACTAAAGCATGAAACGCATTGAATCCAAGGATGTATAAAACTAAATGATTTATCCACCATCCTTGCTTATCTCAAAGGGGAGCGGATGCTTAAAGGAAGGTGTAAAGATAATTTACTTTCATTAATCCATTTAGATTAGATGTCTAAGAACTTTCTCAAATAGCTCATGGCAAAAAATACTTTTTTATGCAGCTTCTAATTATTTTAAACTCTTGTGAAAAGCTGCAAACACTCTTTGTAAACTAATCCATAAGCTGCATCTGCAGGGCCGACTCTTTTCATAGCATGCTGTAATATATTGATCCAAGATAGTGCTTCCTCTTGGTGTTACAGATCCTGAAAGCCTGCTCATGTTCAGTCTAGCGTTGCCACGTATCCAGAATGGAAATCACATTTCCCCATTACTGCCTGGTCCTGAAAAATCCCGTCAGTCCCAGGTGGCAGCTGCTGCCATCCTGCTGACCATGACTCGGTGGAAATGCACTTTTTTAACCAGGTGATGGTGAAACTCTGTCATTTTGTTAGTCAGCTTCCTGAGCTCCCATCACACCCCAAAACCCCACAAAGTCAAAATAAGGCCTCACTTTTCATTCAGCTCTCCTGACAAACCTTTATGCAAATCTACTGCCAGCGGCGGCATGCAGTATGATGAATGTAGCTGTCAATGTTAAAATCTGATAATAGTTCACATTGAGAATAATTCAGATGGAATGCATGGCAGCGATCTCAAGCAAAGTGTAACGGAAAAACAAAAATATTACCCTCACCTCTATTACAGTTTTTTTTTTGGCCTGATAAACATTTTTTACACTGTAAAACTCTGTAATCACAATGTTAATAAATTTCCTCTCGTCAATAGAACACCCACTGTCACCCTAAGATTTATAAGCATTGATTAAATCTTGTTGTGTAGTTATTTTCCAAGTATGTTTGCATAAAAAAGTAGCAGCATACATTTTTGAGGTGCACAATATATTAAATAGTAATCATTATCAAAATATAAATTTGGAGGCACTGACATCCCAAACATTTGGATGGGATCGGTGCCCACATTTTTATATTTAAAATTGTAAATGGTTGAAATATTAGTTGTATAAGTACAAGTTATGCATACCAGAAAACGTGACTAATCTGAGCATTTTACTGCATTAATATGAACACAATGCAGATAGCAACAGAAGTGGTACATTTCTCAACTTTCTTGTGCTGCATTGCTAGCCCACATGTGCTCATATACGCACACATGCTAAAATTTTCATATGCGCAAATTATGCTGGTCACCAGACTGGATGAGGTCAAACCTGTTTTTTGTCAGTCAACAGATTATTACTAAAGCGCTTTATATTCTAAGACATCCATCCATCCATTTTCTTTACACCCTTGTCCCTTAGTGGGGTCAGGAGGGTTGCTGGTTCCAATCTCCAGCTAACGTTACGGGTGAGAGGCGGGGTACACCCAGGCCAGTCTGTCACAGGGCAACACAGAGACACATAGAGATTTAATTTAGTCTGCTAAATGGACAAACAACCATGCACACATACACACACACACACACACACACACACACTCACACCTACACAGTAAAAATGCCAGTGTTGAATTAACACCCAGTGTTAATTTTAACACCGAAAAAGTGCGTATATGTGTCCAAGTCAGCTGGTGTTAAAGTAACACTTTTGAAAGTGTTAAAAGGTTGACACCCATTTTATTGTTAAATTAACACCAGACATTGTTAATATTCAACAACACCGAGTGTCATTAACATTACAACGGTGTTGGTGTTAAAATATAATGTTAAAAGTAACACCAGTGTAGTGTTGATCATAAAATATAATGGTGTTAAAAAGGTAAATAATTGACCCCACAAGGTGTAAATATCAACTAAATCCAGAGGAGAAAAAAATATTCAAAACGATACACAGAAATGGAAAGTTCAACTTTTATTAAACCCATTTCAGAATTACAGACCTCCAATGCACAGCTTATACAAAACAGTAGCGGGGCACAATATATGTTCTTTCGTCATTATCAGCCGAAAACTGCCTGTCATAAGGTTGATAATATATCAGAGTAGAGACACAAATAACAGCAGATAATCATCAAAACACTCTGTAATGACTTTAGTAGTCACAAAAATGCTTCATCATCCTTGATTATGATAAGAATTTTTTGAAAAACAGGCATTTCATTTTCAGTACTTGTACAGACAATCATTCCAATGTGGTATTCTGTTCCAAAGCTTTTCACCCATGAAGTTGTGGATACACAAGGCACATTCAAATTGGGACAGGACCTTAAGACCTCACTGCAATCTAACTCCCTTGTTTGGTAATCTTTAAGACTGCCAAACTGAAACCTTTGAAAGTAAAAATTCTCCCAATGAAAAGCCAACTGCTTCTGGTGCTTCTTTACTAGTGTTTTAGTTATATTCTTAAAGTTCTTTACAGATTTCTTGAAGAAATTGTGTTTGCCTTCAAATCTCATACACCACATATGGATGAGTGGTCCTATTTTTCTGATGCATCTGGGATAATGAATCAGATGATGTTTTGGAATCAACTTCTTATCTGTAAATACAGACTTAAAGAGTCTATGATGGTCAGAAATCAAATGCTTTAAGAAATAAGTCATACCATCTGTGATTTTTGGCGAGAACACAATATTGACAATTTGGATCAAAAGAAGAATTACTCTCCAGTAACTGTTGTCCTGTCAATTAGATCTCCAAAAATCAAAGGTGTATTGCGCAAGAGGCACCATGACTGAATAGCATTGAGGCCCAGGTCATTGCTACCATCCATTTTGACTGCACTAGGTCTGTTGTTTCTCTCAAGGTATCCGTAGTTAAAGCTCTGTATTCGTTCTGAAAGGGTGTTTAAATCTATGGAAGTCCTAACCATGTACTGAAAAAGAAGCTGAAGCTCATACTGCACAACACCTTCCAACAGGTCATGCATAATATCAACTGCATAGTTGTTTGAACAATGAAAATACTGTAGTGCATTAAGAGGACACTCTCTTTTTACACCAAAAGAATGTACAAGAGTGGGATTTTGTGCCACCGCATTGCTATGTTCTGAATAGAGCTCTTCTGTGCGAAAAATTAGGTCTTGGTTATCCTCACTGAAACTTTGTTTTATCAGTTAAACAAAACCGACAACAGTAAGTTGCACTGAATGATTCAACAAAACCAAAAAGGCTATGCAATGCCAAATTATCACCAGTAACCTGAACAACTGAACCTCTTAATGGTACATCAGAAAATGGCACCTTAACACCTTCCGTCTCAAGACATTTCAAGTCATTAATAAGAGGTTCCAAGATGGGACCAAAACCATACTTCTTCAAGTCTTCAGCATGAAAATCTATAGCAATAGTGTCTCCATGTGCTTTCATCAAGTGCTTCTTGAACCCAAAATATGTGTAAAAAACAGATGAATAGCTATGTTCCCCACATTTCAAACGCAATTTGCGCCTTGGATACAAAGCATGACGAAATTTCAAATGCTGAAAAAGATTTGAAGAATTTCTGTGCTGAACCTTACAAATGTAACATGTTGGCATATTTAAGTGTTGTTAATTCTCACTCTGATTTCCTTGACTCTGGGGTTCTCCTTTGTTGTTGCCACATCAATCCCATAAACTGTTGTTTGGATGAATGTGTAGAAGTTGAGGAGGGCTGCATCGTAGGACAAGGCAAACACAAAGTGCGCCTTAAAAAGTTCATCGAAAGCAGCCACTGCAGTCTGTGCCACACAAGGAATGGGCTTCTGATCCAGGATGACGTAGAACTTCTGAATACTGCTCTTCTTTTCTCCAACACAGAGGAGGAAGGGCTGTGAAGATCCAACTTTGCCAAGGAATGTCGCCATGCTTGTCCCCACCTAAGATTGAGAGACGGCACATTAGAATATATTGGTTTTAGTTTCTCTCAAGCAACAAATTAAGAACACTTTCCACCTTCCTTTAGCTGTGAACATGCCACAAAAGGGGATGCAACTTGCAAGGAAACTCCTGTGACCTTAAGTGAAAAGATCGGTTCTAATGGGCTCATACAATTCTTTGTGCCATTTAATTCCCATAACCAATTTTTTGTTCCATTTTGTCATAAAATTAACCCTGATCCCTCCCACTCCCTCCAAAAATAACTATAAATTCATAATACAAATAACACCAAATAATGACTTTACATTTAACAGTCTTGTAAAAATGAGATCAATTTACTTTAAGTGAAGCACAATTCATGTCAAAAATATACCTTCATAAACTTCACAACATGATCAGCTGCCTCAGTTGCACTGATTTTTACATGTTTCCTCCCTTTGGCAGTTGGAGGCAGGAGATGAACCAGCAGGAGAATGGCTGCCATGTCACCATCCCATTCTGATAAAATCATAACACAAGCCATGTTTAGAATTACCATATGAAAATGGATTCATAGAAAAGACTGTTGAACATGTTTATCTATTAATATGTACCATAATCACGTGATTCCTCCTGAGCAGACAGAAGGTCATCCAGGTGATTGCTCAGTCGAAGGCTTTTGCTGACAGTGATGACCTTTGGTTTGTAGAACGTTGGCCAGATTCCAATGAATTTCCCCGAGATGTCTTTTCCAAAGAGCATGATGAAGTCCTGCTCAATCTAGCAGAAGAAAAAATACCATCAAAACCCAATTCAAAAGTTTAGTTAATCAAATCTGAAACTTTCTCACCAAGCCTGGTGTATCCAAGAATCTTGGGAAGTGATCCAAGATGAGTGATGACTGGTCCAGATCATGTAGCATATTCTGTCTATGCTTAAATGTTGCCTTCATTTTCTCCTTAACAACATCCTGGTCTGATGAATGCTTCATTATGGACATTGCTTCTTTGCAACCATCACCAAACAGCTGTTCAGATGTTGAGGTCTCCCTCTGAGTTTTCGGCCCACCTTGATGAACAGACCTGGAGCTCCTCTTGAAGTCACAAGCAGTGCTACGCTGAATGGTTTTCAATCGATAGGCCAGGTAGCCCTGTCCACTTTGAGGATCGTAGAAATGCTCCTATCACATAATAGAAAACACAAAATGTCAATTACATTTCGTTCAAAAGGACAGTTACAAGGCTAATCCATATTATAAAAAAGAAATAAATCCAAACAAATTATCACCCAAGAAGAGAATCTTCAGGTACTCACATAGCCTGCTGGTGAGCAATTATCTTTCAAATTGGGAAAGAGGGTGACAATTCCCAGGGCATAGGTAATGCGGACATTGACAGGAGGGACTCTCCTAAAAAAAACAATTCCATAAGAATATTCATATTTCACATAGGGGTTAAACAAACTCGCACCAATTAAGCAAAGATTATGAATAGAAAACTCATTCTCATTAATTTATCAAGATAGATATCTAGATTAAATTCTGGCCCCCAATCAGCAAGCTGAGAATTATTGGTACATACCCATGACTTTCGATCATATCCGCCACTAAAATATTGACAAGTTTCCTTCTTGTTTGATCAGAGAGACTTTTGGTCTTGTTGTATTCTTTTAATACATGTTCTCCCTCTGGTTTTTGGTGCAGAGCTACATAGACAATCTGCAACAGATTTCACATGTCATCCTGTGATAAATTTTAAAATAGATCATTTCATTTCCCACCTTGACACAACTCACATCTTTTGCCATCTTACTGTCAGGTGGTCCTTCAGCCAGTCGTCTTCTCTGTGCTTTAGTGTTCTCTGTGATCACTGTAGAAGATGAGCTTGCTGTGCTTGAATATTCAACTGATGAGGCTGACCCATCTTCAGAAGTGAAGGAAACGTCTGTTACCTCACTCTCGTCAATGACACCCACTGTATAAAGTTTAGAAGACTCATTAGTAAACAACATAAAACTTTATATATTTTTTAAATGCATTAGAAGGAACACTTGTTTTAATGCTTTTAAATCTTACCAAAGTGCTTAGCGACTACTTTGAAAGATACTGTAGCAGACCTCAAGAGTTCATCAAAAATATCAGCATCCACATCAACTCCAGAAGAGTCCTTCAGGTCTACACAGATTTCACTTGCCAAACTGAATTTAGCATGAACTACAAGGAAACAAAAATACTCATCTTAACATGCTAATTTATAGCATTTGGTTAGAACTGGTAAGGGACAATTACATTCATAATTAGAAAATGTCTGAAATAACATTTTCAGACAATGAACTGGGAATGGTGGTTGAAATTGTACATCTTTAATTTTGCCCATATTGTTAGCAGACAGTTCACCAAAATTTGACACAAACATTTTTATGAAAATAATTAATAAGCATTCTGGATATGATATGAGATAATGAAACTACCTTAAGCTTACTTCATTTAAATGGCAGCTGCCACAACAACATAATTAGTGCTCAACTTACCCTCCTGCATGAATTTCAAGTAATCATAGCAGTCATCTGTCACAGGAACCCGAACCCATTTCTGGACTGTCTGATACTCCACTTGAACCAGGATTTCTGCATAACAAAAAAAGGACACGGTCCAAGTTTTGACACCTTACAGATATTTTAAACCAACCATTTTTACTTCCACTATCACTTTGAACACCTAAGCTCTGATATAAACTTCATCCAAGCTAGTGTTGAGCTAGCAAGACAGAATCCGCTTCCATATCCGCTAGCCGTAAAGTGGCATTTTACACTCTTGCTTTGCGACCGCTATAGTCTACGGAGGCCTCTAGGGCTCATGGAGAAACATTTTTTTCCGCTATCTTTTGAGTTCCCTCTCAAAAGTTTAGCTTTACCTAGCAACACTTTATTGCAAAGTTGACGAACCACAGCCACAATAAAACCACAAATTATATAAAATTATATATAAAAATTATATAAAATTGTTTTAAATATTCGACATTTATGTTGGATTAAAACCATTATTATTATTTTGAGTGTAATTAACTGCTTCATTGAGGTAATGAACAACTTCGCCACGTAATTTAAAAAAAAGAGCCCCACATGCTCGCGGAAGCTAGCCGTTTGCAATGTTAGCTTTTTAGATACACACCACCAATATTTCAAATAATACAACTATACAAGTATTTTACATGGTTTAAAATGACAACTAGAACTTACCAAATACAACAGAATTTGAATTTACCGTTCGCCTAGATTTGGCAAAACGGCGGGACCTTGAATTTGGCGGATTTTCCATCCAAAATGGTTTAAATATCGTGTACTCAAACTAAAAAGCACATTTCCAACGAAACAATAGCCATGTATGAATATTTAGCTCACCTTTAGGAAAGAACTGTGTCTTTCGTCTGCGAAAAGAAGCCGTACCGACCGAGTGACTGGTGTCGAGACAGAAAGTCCAACACACTCTGCAGCCGTTACAGCGGAGGCGGGGCTTAAGCAACACAAACCAATTAACACTGGAATTTAACAATGCAAATATGATGGAAGTTACACTGGCTGTGTTATTTTAAAGCTGTGTGATGTTAAAACAACACTCACACTCTTTATTTAACACTACACCTGAGATTTTAACACTGGCATTTTTGCTGTGTAGGGACAATTTAGAGAGGCCAATTAACCTGACAGTCATGTTTTTGGACTGTGGGAGGAAACCAGAGTACCCGGAGAAAAACCTTGCTGCAAGGCAACAGCTCTACCAACTGCACCACTGTGCAGCCCCATATTCTAAGACATCCAATTATTTTTCTAAGCATCTTTGTACAATTGTAGCTTTAGCCTGGCCTAGATTTAATCACAAAGTGAATCTGAAGGCCACAACTTTATTCCATTATTTCAAAACCACTTTGTCTAAAAAAAAGAAAAAAAAAGGGCTTATCAACATGTTCTTGTTGTACAATGTGAAAGCTTTGGAATGGTTTGCCATAATGTGATTTGGGGCCAAAGAGCCCAGGAATAATAGGTGGGTGTGTATTTCAGGAAACCACCCGCTAAACCGGGTCGCTCCAACCGCCAGCACAGCGATCCACATCTGACACAATCTGGTTGATTCAGATGGATTGCATATCACGGAAGGATTTGTTTGTTGTTTTCTTCCGCTTTGAAACGTAGGACAGTGACACATGAAAGTGTTTGATGGATTAGGTGGCTGCGCCTGCTGTGACACAGCGAAAGAGGACAGCCATGATATGACTGATGACGGGTGACTGCCTATCGGGCCACTGAGATGGAAACGATTGTTCTGATGCAATCTCTGCCGCCCCATGTGTAGTGATTAGTAGGTGTATTACTTTAAGACAGCATTTGTGCAGTGAAGAAATATTTAACTTTCAATTACATCGAAATGGCTGTATGAAACGGCTGCTATCAAAACACTAGATTTGATGTTGAGGTGCTTCCTGTCATTAACCACATTGAGCATCCATGCAGAAATCCAATTTAAATGTCAAAATTTTTTTTTTATTAACTCAGAAGTGGTCGCCCCGGGAGACGTGCAGTTTCATGATGATAAATTTAAAATGGACCTTTCTTTATGAGCCTTCATATTTAAATGTTACAGAAGTTAAATTCATTGGAGCAATTCAGTTATCAATGAGGTTAATATGTCCCCAACTCGCATTACACTCAGACCTGCTAAGATAGACCGTAATTCATTCTCCATTACTGTGATGAAATCCTCAGCAGAAGTACAAGTACAGATAATGATTTTTGCTGTGCTTACTGTTGGCCTTTTTCAGTATCACTTGTTAGTGTTATGACTGTAAATTATTGGCTCACACTGTTCTGTTGCTCTGGGCTGTTAAAAGACCTCCGTTAAAAAAAAAAAAAAAAAATTTTTTTTTTTTTTCATTTGCATTACTACACACTATGAGTCAACTGTGCCAACTCTTTCTAGGTGTTAACCTCTCTGGTCAAGGGGGCACATTTCTACACCAAACTTCACTCTAACCAAACCGAAACGCCCTGAGATACCTCACAATGAAACAGTGTTGTGTTTTGGCTTTTGACACCAAGCTGTTTAAGTGAAAATAGTGTTGTAAATTTTCTGATTTTCACCAGACAAAATATGGTGTCTGGAAACATCTAGATGGACTGCAGCATGCGTTATACATATTCCACTTAGTCATTTCAGAATACATATAAGAACTAAGATACTCATGGCCAACCTTCCATTACTTTTCCTCTGGATTAGGTCGGTATATTATTGCAGGAAGCCTAAGGAAATCTGAATTAAAACTTCAAGCTACAAACTGCATGAATAAACTACCTCTAGTTTGTAGGGGCATAAGACAAAACATTCCTTGACTGGGTTCAACAAAAGAGACGGGATTTTGAAAAAAATATTTTTTGAAAGCTAAAGATTCTATGTTTTTTGTTTTAAAAGTAAGTTGGCTAATCATCTAATATATATCAGTGATTCTTGAGAATAGGGACAAAACAGGTCCTATGGATAAAGCACAAAATTTGAATAAAATATACAAATAATATAATTTTTTCAAATATCTGACTAAACTAACCTGGGTCATGTGAGCACAACAATGTATATTTTTCAGGTATTTGCTGAATATTTTTTTATTTTAAACAGTCTAGTCGGTGGATGATGCCTGTAAAAGCCTTTGTCCAGGAGCAGAACTCAGTACATTATAATAGTTTAAAACAATTAAAGAAATACTAAAATTATATATTATGACAATTAAGTATAAGTAGTCATATAAATAATTATAAAAGTATTGAAAAATTGAATTAAAAATCATTTTTATATATTTTCCAACTCCATTGAAATTTGTCCTTAGTTTTTGTCAACACCGTCAGAAATGAAAAGAATGTAAAAAAAATCAGGCATTATTGGGGGCAGCAGAACTTCTGAGGACCCCATGACCTCTTCCTTTCTCTTCCTTTGCTAGGAGGGCTAGTTAGCTCTGGTTAGCTTATGTTATTCTTTAGTTTTTTCTTCTTTTTATTCCTAAGTTTTTTGTCACAACCATGATGTGTCAACACCGTAACTGACATTTTATGAAACTTTGATAAGATTTTGTGAAATAAAAGCTTAATTTTGGTAAAATGTAAAGATTTCATGGACCTGATGAGCTACAATATGGCCTCCTTCAGAATAACATCATATAAATTGAGGTAGTTTGGCTTTTTGTCACCTGCGTCAGATGTCAACTCCATCAGAGTTTTTCTGACTCTTTCAGTGAAATTGTTGTCAAATATCACTTAAATGTGGAGTTAATTCATTTTAATGTATTTTTACATAAATTGCATTACTTCACATGTACCAAGTTTTTCATTTTACTCACTAGTTTGTAATCACCTTCAGTTTTGTGTCAACTCCGTCATGCAGTGTCAACTCCGTCAGATGGATTTTTATGGTTTTTTGTTTTAAATAATAATTATTTTGTTTCTTGAGAAGTATTTGTCTGCAAAATGAGTAAAAATATCACTAATAGGGTCATTAAAAATTATTTTTGATGTATTTTTGTCAGATGGTGATGACAACGTTCTAGGTCAGGTCAATTAAAAATGTAATTTTTAAAAAAAAATGTTGCAACTGGGACCCTGTACCTCAGCATCTTTACATTTCCAAAACATTATTTTACATATTTGTATACATAAATTTGAGAAATAACAAAAAAAAAGGGAAAATTAAAACCCATTTTGTCCCTATTTTCAAGAATCACTTTTTAAAAATAGTCCTTTTTGAGTTTTCACAAACAAAATAAAGTTTTTTACTGTATTTTGTTAAATTTATATTCAAAGTTGACTTATCCTGTTCAGGTTTGTTCAGTGACAATATTTCAGATTTTAAACTTAATGATCATTTCCAGTTCAGACTTCTTCAGGAAAAAAAAAGTGAAGTAGACCTTTAATGTTGATAACAGGATCTATAGTGAATACTCATGATGAGAGTAACACTTTTTTTTCATTGCTCTTTCCTAACCTGCATATTACTCTGTCACGTTCTCATTTCCACCAAGCATCCAACATTTTGCCACACAAACGCTTTAGAAGTAGTGACGACTTGTTTGGTACACATGCACCAGAGTGCTCACGGGTTCCCTGATAACATCTTACATTTCTGACAGTCAATACAACCAGTCAATAACTCTGAAAGTATATTGTCTTATTCTACAAGATAAAAATCTCAATAATAAATGCAAGTTTAAATCACACCCACATCCAATGCTCATAGTAGCTTAGACGTTTTCTGCCACAAAAAGTCACACAATGGCAGCAGTTGCACAGTGTATTGCAAAAAGAGATTTACTTTGATAAGAGTTATTGTAATATTTCAATATCACAAGATCTTGTGCAACCCCTACAAGGTCATGCTGAACATCTTTTGCATTTGCCTGTTTTAGTATAAAAGCAAATGAAAGCAATAAATACACCATTTTGGCCTCCATCAGTACTCAGAATACTGACTTGTTTACTGACTGGATTTTAAAACCTGACTTTTACAGCACACCAAACCCTTGTTCAGTCATTATCAGTGTGATAAAGCAATTCTATTATTCTTTAGCTTTTAATACAAAAACTTTTACTCCTATTTTAGAAAATGTGTAATTTTAAGCTCTTTTCATATCGAGTCCCAACACAAAACTCAGACTTTGGAAATAAAGCTACCCCAGTTTGTTTTTGATCATTTTCTTAGACAACTCTGTTGTCTTTATTTTTCTATTTGTAAAGACAAAAAATAGTCAGTGTTACAGAGCCAGCTAAACTGCAACTGCATTTTTGTTGAGAGTGGCATTTGTACAAGAGCACTTGTTCCTTCCTAACATGCCTAGACAGTCTGACCTCTACAAATTGTTAGGTACTTGCTGTTGGCTCAAAAGGACATCAGCTTTGTTCAAACATTCTGCCTATTTTTCTGACACTGAAAGTAAAGTGCAGCAAAGGTGCATTGTGTCCTTATGTTTTCTACAAAGACCTTGCAGCATTGCAATATTTTTTTCAACTAACATCGATGTTTTGATCATAAAAAATAAAGTTGGTGAATAAAACTCCATCAGTTTGGTTAGTTAGGCAGATTTAACGGCTAAATAGGCTGATTTAAAAGTATATTACTATTTCTAAAAGTTATAAACAAAATGTAAATGTTTGCAAACCTAATTTTGCATTTTCTTCAGATATGTGCAACCAGTCCATCAGCTTTCAGTCGTCTTTAATAACTAGTATGCCTTTCGGATGCTAAAATAAAGCTGGAGTTCTTGTGACGCAAGCATGGCTTTGTTTTAGTAATTCATATTAATATAAAGTAAACTTAGTAATCCTTATATAAAATCAGCTGAGTGCTGGATGGTGTAAACACCAATATGTCTTTCTGACAAAATAGTTCTCCTTGTAGTAAGTAATAACTGCTTCTAAAACATGAACAATTCGAAACATGCTTTTTTCCACCATAATCAATACAAACTGACCTGTTTACATTTGTCAAAAATGTTGCACCTCTGCAACATTCTGCATTCCTGCTCAATGTAGTTTCTAAGACACTGGAGGCTAATGTGGAGGTTGTGGTGAAGCCAGAGAGAAAAAAGTAGACAATTGTAGCAACTAATCGTAGTGCTGTAGTTTAACACTTGAAAATGTATGCAAGATTATCAGAAAAACAAATTATTCAGCACTGATGATGAATACATTTGCATGGACCAGATCCTTGTGTAGACTTTCAAAAATGTATATTTTGTGTGTCAGATCCATGTTTGTTTGAATTACTTTGTTTTAGTATTGAATGATCTTTTGTCTCTTTGTATTAAAATGTATTTGTATCAACAACAAAATTTAAAGACAAACTAAAGAAACTCCTTCATAATAAAGCAAAAATTAAAATAAATGTAAAAAAAAATAACTAACTTTGAATGAAAAGTACAAACGTCCATAAGGGACCTGAATACTGCTAACCTTTTGACATTTAAATATTTTTTTTAAGAGAGGACTGAATTCTCCCACACATATTGGTTTTGGCCTAATTAAAGAAACTAAAAAAAATGCATATTGTAATTGCACTTTTTTCTCTCAACTACACTAAAATATGTTGCCACCATATGAAACAGTATAAGTACTTTTTCTTTTTTAGTATCGGTTTTAAACTTGAAGTGACAATCCTGTCCTGTAGCAATGTTCAACCAATACCAATGTAAATATTAAACCAGTTATTATTAATATTAATAATTGGTGGTGGTGTTATGTGGAACAAGAATTAAAAAAGAAAAATAAAATCTTTCCAGACTGGGATTCCCTAGGCAACTTAGCCACATTTCACACGGTTCATTTAAGTTAACAAGTCAAAAGTTCAGCAGGTCATAGCCTTAAATTACCATATTTGTATCTCCACTGAAACTGTCTTTAAAATTAGAAGAGAAGCCTATTGCCTTCTCCTCAAGTGCATCTGCTTTAAACACTAGCAAAACACAGAACAGCTGTGGCCTATGAATTATAAAATATTTGTTTCACATATATTGCTTTTAGTTTCTCTGGTTTCAAGAACAAATGTTGTGCACTGATCAGCTGTAACATAAAACCACATACAGTTATAAATGGCTTCAGAAAGCCTGCTTCCTTGAGAATATTAAACAAATACAGTCATGCTTTTGACATATCCAAAAATTTTAAGGAACTCCGACATCCTCTAAAACCAATCTGATGCAATATTTAGAAGATATTTACTGCAAATATTAGCTTATTTGGTAGTGCTAGAATCATTTCCAACATATGCATTAATGCATTCTAAGCTAAATTTGGTGTGTGAACTATTACAAAGATGGATTGAAAACTAATACTATTTACTGCTCAATAAACTTGTATTGACTACATTCAGCTACTTACAGTCAAATCAACCATGACTGACTCAGCTAACACATAACTGAGGTGTTATTCTAAGCTGTTTGAGGTGTTGTAGAGAGAAAAATAACTTGAGTGACAAACTTTTTTTTGCCACTGAAATGATTCAAACTTATGACTGTGTGAAGAATCTGAGTCTTAATGACTGGAATAAATTAACTCCCTGCTATCTAGACAAATTAATTCAGCTGAAGTGTTGCCATAGTGATTCGAAAAGAAGTTAATGTAGTGATAGGTTTTCTTAAATATGCTCTGTTCAATGGATGAAACGGAAACTAAAAGTCATTCAAAATTTACAGGAACGTGTCATTTCTGCTGTGTGTTACAACATAAAATACTCACTTTCATATTCAAGTGATTGTGTCCATATGGAAAACGATTGTCCTGATAGTTGATAAACAATTTAGCAAATTGTCCCCATCTAAGTGGTTACTTCAGCAGGTTTTTGGTTGATGGTAGTCACATCCAAACCCTTTTGTTGGATGAAAGTATCTAAGAGAAAGTCGAGCTTAAAGCCTTATACCCACAGAGCTTTGTTTTTCATTATAGCATCCACTCCCTCTCAGCTCAGCTGTGTGCCGTTTCAACAACCACCATCGCTTCTAATTAAATGACTGTCATAATTATGTGTAAGGGGGAAAAAAAAACTTTATTGCTCATAAAAGATTAATAACATGCAATAAGCAGCACAGAGGGGCTAATTTAGCCTGTCTGTCAGCCAAACTTGATTAGATTAATGTATTTTGGTCATCAGCTGTCATTGAGACATGACTGTGCTGCATTGGTGCTCTCAGCAATCTAAGCTACTCATCTGATGTAATTATGTGATAATTGTAGATTTCAGCGGCGGTTTCTGTGTGATCTGCATCTGTCAAAAACAATATTGTGATTTTACTCGTGGGTTTTTTAAATCTTTTACAGTGCAGTTAGATTAGTGATCCATAAAGTAGTTACACTGACTTGCAAGACAAAGTGTACATCTTTGCACCTTAAAGTAGATATGACTGTTTTGAAAACATTTTTCCAGATAAGTTAGACATTAAATACTACCGTCATATTTCGGGCGGGGTTTCCCACACACGGGATAAAAGTTCCACGTTTCAGGTCCAGATCCTGCTGGTCAGTCTTACTGCTTGGGTCAGGTTCTGACATGAATGTCACCTGGGATTATGACAGAACACTTGGACTGGGTGGCACTATCAGTTATTAACTTGGACATAGGGTTCAGCTCGGTGAGCCAAGCGACATAATTTGTCTGATTAATGTGTCGCAGCAACTCATGAATATTCATGTTTTCCACCTGACTGGTCTCAGAGTCAGAAAGAGCCAGAGGAAAAAAAAAAGATGAGCACAAAAAGAAAAAAAACACCCGAGGAGTCTTTACCTCACACTGTGCAGGGATGACAACGATGAAAGAAATTAAAACTTTTTTTTCACACATCAATCAGAAAAAGGCACACGTTAAAGGTAAATAAAATATGCTTTAAACACAGTGAGATGTTAACCAAGTAGGAAACAGATTCCACTACTTAAATCTGGTTAATAAAACTAATGTGCACAAAAAAATCGTCTCACAGAATGTTGAAATGCCAGAATCTGGGATGTAAAAAAAAAATAATGTCTTCATGTGACATTTTTACCGTACAAATTCAGCTGGAAATACACTGAAAAGGTACAACAACCTAATTACAAATCCATTTGCACCAACAAGAACCCCACTACCTTCTGATTCTGTTTTAGCATTCATATTGATTAGAAGTCTGTCAGCATTTCACATCATGACTTATTAGTGATATTTTTCCATTCTATTGTCTAGATCTTGTCAGCTTCTTCTCACAGGATCACAAAGGCCAGGTGAAAACACATTAAACCGTCTCCGTACACCAGCAGTAAAAACAGAAGGATTAGTGAAAACGAGATGAAAACAACCGACTATGAACATGGATTGAGGGGATGTTTTTTCTTTCTTTTTTTTTTATAAGGTATGTGTGGTCAGGAATATATCAGCCTTTAGCTGCTTGAGTTTCGACCTGCCGGTAACCTCACAGCTTTGTCAGGTAGTATATGAATCCAGTGTTTCTCATGAGACTCACTGTCTGCCTCAGCATTGACCACTATCCTGCTCTGGAGAATAACAGGCAGCAGCAACAGGCTGTGTCTCATGAATATGGATCTGATCCTCAATACAACCTGAGCTCTCTCTCTCAAAAAGAAAAAAAAGGGAACCAGAAGTAAGCTTTTTTTATTTAGATTTTTTTTGTTAGGATAAGAAATTCATATGTATTATTAGCTTTAACGTGTAGATATGATTAATCTGGATTCTTTTGTTTAAATTAAGATGTCACTAGATATTATTTGCTAAATTTGCATGTGGAGAAAAGAAATTCTCAAGTTGATATTTCTACCCAGTTGCACTATTTTACCTGCTCGCTCAAGCACTCATCCTTCTTGAACGGCGTTTAAAATTCGAGCTGCTGAAGAGGACAGCACCACCACATCCCTCAAGACTGCCTGTCCCCCATTCAGATTTCTTCATGACCGCTCACGGTGCAACATCCCAGGCTGACATTTTCAGGCTGAGCGTCGTTTCGATCTTGACCAAAATCAAATGAAAATAAAACGTCTCTGTTGTGTTCGTCTTCAGGAAGTGAGCGATGCGGATATAATGGAGTTGATTCACAGCTCGCTGGGGCGGATGACAATCATCCGTCAGGTTTTCCCACTGTGGAGAGACACCAATGTTCGATGCATGAGGAACAATCATCGCATTTCATCCCTGCTGTGCGATCCGCAGGAAGGCTACCTGCAGTCACTGGAGGTAAATAAAACTAATGAGATTCTGTGAATCGTTTAAAAACTGAAAGTATAACTCCTTGAGTAAATATTTTTAGGACAGCCATTCCCAACAAATAACATGTAACCAAGTTCAAGGTTTGCCCGCTCTAGCACTATGCCAGACGTGACATCCTATAACACCTGATTTACAGCGGGATTCAGAGTAAGGGGGTGGTGTGTACAAATGCGTAACAGAATTAGTCATTTCAAGTCTTTGTATGCTTTTCATTTTTAAAAAATAAGTTGAAACGATGAAGCACTATGAGTGGTTTGCAAGGTATTGTTGCTCACAGTATTTCTCTGGTTTTGTGTGTGTAAAATCGAAATAAGAAAATACGTACAATCAATATAAAATAAAAAAAAAACGAAAGAAAAAAATATGTACTATAGGAGTGAGGCTAGTCAAGTAAAAGTTATGACTTTCTGTCCAGTATGGCACCAAGCTGCTAATTTGTTCTTCTGGATATGTCTGAGCCCCATGTTATGCACTAGAAAAACAACCACTACTATAACATATCTGAAATGATTTCTTGTCTTTTCTTGGGAGTCATCATGGTGAATCTTTATGCCTATTTTATGGATCACAGTTGTAGTGATAAACCACAAGTGATTCTGCTCTGGATTATCAAGGGTGTAAATATATTTTTTATGTTTTCTAATGTTTTAGGTTTTTTATTTTTCATCAAAACTAAAATAAACACCTGCTTTTGATTCACACTCACTTCCACATTTCGACTGTGTGTGCAAATGAGATCCATCTGTGGGCTAACTTTGATATCAGACAAAAAATTATTTTTGTAATTTAGGTTTTGGTTAAATATTTACATTACTAATTTATTTTATAATTTACTAATAGTAATTTTCATCTAAATTATTAGTTAAACTTATCCGTTGTCAAAACGACTCCTATAACTGATATATATATATATACAGTATATATATATAATATATATATATATATAGTCTTTGATTTTTGTTTAGAATATAGTATAATCATTCAGCCACAGTGCAGCTGCTGAATGTCAGGAAATTGCAAATATGAACTGATTATGTATGCAACTGAATGTGTATTAAACTCCCTTGGCAAGATAATTATGAGAGACATGGATGCCTATGAATACAAATTACTGCAGCAGTGTTTCTTGGGAATTACCAGCATAACTAAGTAAATTGCTATCTTATGCTATGGAAGCTTGTTTTAATTAATGTTCCACTGAAATTCGTGTCAAAATCACCACAAAATCAATTTATTAGAAAGATGCCACAATCTGAACTGTGGTATTAAATGTTTCTCCAGTATAGGTCAAACCATGTTAATTTAACCATTGACAATGACAAAGAATATTACTGAAAAAACGGTATAATTTCTGTGACAGTCATTTATTTCAGTCCACCTGGAAATCACACAGAGATGGTAAATGTTCAAGATCAGACTTGAAGTATTTTCTGAAAGGGGTTGAAATAGCTTGGTTTTCCTCCTATACATTTCTAAGATTTTTGTTTGACTCAGTCGATCATGACTGGAATAGCTGTTTCCCTATGGCTCTACTGAAATGCTAATTGTACAGTTAATCATCACAACATACAGATGGCCGAACCATGTGGTGTGTGCACCATACGTCTTCAATAATTCACGTAAACGAGGTTAAATATATCCGGTAATGGCAGTAAAATCATTAATCTGAATAGTTTAACGGTTAAAAGATGGCAGCTCAAAACTCCATTCGAAGCTAAATAGCTTTTATGTGACCTGAGACATACTGAACTGAGTTTCACTGGATTCAGCTCCTGACTCACTGACCTGGAGGCGAGCGAAGCCGATTTGGAGAATTTCCTACCAACCAGAGGCTTGGAGTGGGAGCTCTAAGAATGTCACGAACTGAATGCCAGGGGTAGCTGCCAATATTGTTCCCGATGATAGTTTTCTCGGGGAAAGTTTACTTTGAATTGACCTAGAAAACGTTCAGTGTTAAATCGATTGTCACACCTGGGCTGAATCCGGGAAGGATCCACCGCTGTGTCCATGAGGCGGAAATGGTTGAATGATTGGCAATACTAAAGTCCAATACGAGGAGTAAATTTAACCATGTCGCTCCAAAATACCATTAAATTTTTCCTAGTTTATTATAAAAAAACTCTTACTGTGCAGGAAGAGCATCACCTTCCAAGGCAGAACAGCAATTAAATCTCACTGATTCACCGAAGAGTATCCTGAAAATAAAATTAGTGGACAAGACACGAATGAGGAGACGAGCTGAGTTTTGTGAAGAAGAGAACAAGAAGTTTGTCTAAACTTTAAAGTAAGGAGACATGTTTCATGTACACCTGGAAAAAAAAATCAATTCAACCTTACCCTCTGCTTCCATTCTGAAGAACAGAAATGTTCTCTTACTCTACGTTACAGAGAAGGGTGAACTTCAGAAGGGTTGTCTTCTGGGACCCAAAAAAATTACAATATTGTTTCTTTGTTGAATCGTTTCTGTGCTGCAGTTATTTTTCTTAAAGTGAAGGGTTTTTATTCTCC
Source organism: Poecilia picta (assembly GCA_033032245.1). Lineage (NCBI taxonomy): Eukaryota > Metazoa > Chordata > Actinopteri > Cyprinodontiformes > Poeciliidae > Poecilia > Poecilia picta. The sequence goes on along the minus strand of CM065367.1, from coordinate 20,717,356 downwards.
AACAGGTGTCCAATCTCTACCTGTATGATAGTGTTTTGATGCTGGCGAACGCCTTCTATAGGAAACTGGAGGACAGGAAGTGGCACAGTATGGCCAGTCTAAACTGCATGAGGAAGTCCACAAAACCCTGGAATGGAGGATGGTCTATGCTGGACACCATACAAAAGGTATGAGACCTTTTTTTTAAAAAAAGTCAAACTTTTCCTGTTAACAAGCAGCGTTGTCTTTGTAATTGTATCAAAGGCTATATTAAAGCCTTTGATACATTTGATTTTAATTGAACGTTCTAAAGATGCTATTTTCTGACTTTTTTGAGCTTTAGATCATGAGCTTTATGCATGATCTTTTATGCAAACTCAGGTCTTCTGCTAGTCGACTCTGCATCCCCAGAACCAAACATGGAGAAGCATCATTCAGTTTTTATGCTCCTCTAATCTGTAACAAATTTAAAGAAAACTGCAAAACAGTTGGGAAATATCAAGGGTAAAAACCCATTTATTTAGAGTTGGGTAGATTAATAATGCCCTGGAATATTAATTGTAGTCTTTATTCAATATTCAATGATTACTCTTGATCACCTTGATGACAGTATTTGAATAAATGCAGTGTTTGTTCACTGTTTGCTGTTCCTAATATAATTGATTACCCTGTTATGTGTTTAACATGCAAAGCACTTTAAGCTGCCTTGTTGCTGTAAGGGGATGTGCAAATAAAGCTGACTTAAAAAACAATACTGTAGATATAAATTGTTTGTAAAAGCTTTACATATCTGATTAAAAATATAGGATTCATTGAAATACAGTAGAAAATATGTACTTATAGAATTAAACTATTTTAACAGATGAAGCACAATCCTGCACATGGAAATTCTGATTTTTTTTAAAGCCCAGAGGAAGCTGATTATTAAATGCAAACTCTATCCCTGGTTTCAGGATGGATTTATGGCAGTTTCCGGTCTTTGATCTTGTTATGTTTATGTGGCCTTCTCAGTTCTTTCAATGAAAAAAGCCCCCAATATCGGAGAGGCATTTGATCTCATCCACCTCAATCTAATAATGTATTTTTATTATTGTTGCACAGAGTGGTGCTGGTTTAATTTTAGATGTGACATCATATGGCTCAGTGAGGTCCGAACAAACAAGGCAGGGAACATAGTGTTACTTTATCATGTGCAATCTTAAAATTGTTTGTTTTTCTGTAACACATTGATTTTATTCCAAAAAATTCAACACGCCGTCTCTCACCCTATTGAAAAATCCAAGTAAAGTGAAATTCAAAATATTCGGTATCATGTTATCTAAAATCAGCAAACAAACTTTTAAGTATCTTATATAAGATTTTCTTGAATTTATGCACAGCAAATTCTGTTGGGAGCTGCACCTATACTAAATCATATAAAACATGGCTGTGTCATTATTGTACAAAGTGTAAAGCTGAATTAACTTGGGTGTGGTACAGCTCTTTTATGCATGCATCTTCACCTACTGTTTGGACAAAATGTATATGAAACCAATATCAATTCTTTTCTTTTTACCCTTCAAAATGAAAGGGCAGAGGAAATGTGAATAAAGTTAATTGCAAATGTAATTTTAAATAAAATTTAAAAATCTTTGGACTTGATAGAAAAATAATAATTGCATCTGAACTAAAACATAATTGTTGCTTTAAATATTGCTTTAAATATCCAGAGACCTCAGAGGAAAATTTATGTTAAAATAGCTCCAAGTATGAAAACATTTCAGGCAAAATAGTTTGTGTTAAATGAGTGAATCCTATTCAAAATGAAGAATAAAAAAAAACATTAAGGTTGAAATATGTGTAAAAGCAATGTCACCAATGCTCAAATGTTTAGAGACAAATGGAGTAAATAAACAAAGGAAATCCGAACCTCTGTTGAATTTATAATTTGTACATTTGTCACATTGTATATAATGAAGAACATTACTATTGTTAAATCATATTTTTTATTAATATCTTTGTCTTTTTGTTTTATTTCCAGTCTGAAATCAACATGCTTCTCTAGACAAAAAAATAAGATAAAATAAAACAGCTTTTTATTATTATTATTATTATTATTATATTATTATTATTATATTATTATTATTATTATTATTTTTGTTGCAACAGGGACGGATCAGCGGCCTGACCGGATTGATGGACTTCCGTGCGAAGGCTCCAATTCCCATGTACAGTTTGAGATCCTTGGGACCAGCTACAGTGGACATTTGTGAAAGATGTGAAACGGGTCAGTCTGTTTTCTCCCCTGTATAGTTTGCAACATATTTTCCTTTTGGCAAGCTAGCAACTTGAATGTCAGAAATAAATTTCATGCAATTTGTTTCAAAGAAAAGCCACGGCTTTTAGTTCAGTACAGAATAGCGTCTGTGCCATGTCCCGGTTGTATAGTCTGTGCAATATGCTGAAGACAGGTCAATTAGAGCTTCCTTATGAAAGTCCATTCAGGAGGCTTTTAGTGGCTAGATTCAATTTTGTGCTGCCTTACATGGCTGTCCAAGGTGCTGAGAGAACTTCTGATGAAAATGGCCTGTGTGTCTCAATACAACTACCCAACTAGGCATTTCTTAGTAACCCATGCAAATATACTTTAGATTAGGCACATGTTCATTAGACCTGTAGGTTATAATGTTTCTATTCAAACTTTTTTTTACCCATTTTGTTGGACATAAAAGATCTTTAGAAATTTGGTCTAGCAGTGGAAAAATACAAGGATGGTGGCATCAGAATTGCATATGTATGTGTGTTTTTTTATTATATTTTTCAGAGAATTAACCATAACATTCACACACAGAATAGCTGTGTCTGGATCATTTACTGCTCATTGTGCTTAATTTTCATTTGATAAGTGTCAGAAACCCTGTTTTGGACTTCTTGAGCTTCACAAAGATGCTAGAATATTAGATTTACAACACAACTCTTAGTTTTCATAAGTCACAAGTAAAAAGAAAAAAAATGAAACACACAACTTGCAAACTTCCTCATTTTAAATCTCAAGTCCCTGAAGCTGCATTCACTAGTTAAAATACAAGCTACCTATAGGCTATTGTCAACTTGTTACTGTGAAATATGAGCGCCGTGTGGCTAAACAGAGATTGAGAGCGTTATTTGTGCACTCCGTTATCAACTGTAATTTGTCGCTTTTTGTCCTGAATCAGTCAGGGACTTCTCCCAGAATGAAGAAGAATCAGGTTTCTTGGCAATCTATGTAGAGCAGGACTGACCAGAAGCATTAATGAAGATTTAATCACCACTCAGCCCGACTAAAGCCATTCAAACCAATTCATCATAACACGGCCATTATCATTAGCACGAAGCAAGATACACACTTACATTAAAAAATGAAGACACATCCATGTTGGTGCGCCGAAGAGTTCTTTGCAAACAGCAGAGGCCCACTTATAAATGCACCATTAATACACATGGGACGTCCAAACAGGTACGTGCAGGAGCAGCAGGAAACATGGCAACATTTGGGTCCATGTCTCTGGAGATTATTAGCAGCAGGTATAATGGAAAGGTATGCGCTGTGTCAGTGCTGTTGTTCATTAATAGGGTATGTTTGCATACCTGCAGTACTGGGCAGAACCCCTATACTGCTAGAAAACAGACAGAAATGTATGGAGTTGCTGTACATACACACCGTATCGTTTACTCCAAAACAACAACTTAAAAGGAAATATAACTGCAGGATATTCTTTGAAGGTTGAACCAAAGTTCTTGTTTATTTGAAACTGTGATTCCACAGTGTGCTGCCCCCAGCCTACATTTATCATTTCGTCCCCCTCTTAGTTTTACATTTCCTAACGTCCAGGCCTCCTCCTCTTTCACCTCTCCTCTGTGGTCGCTTCCTCTGGTCTCTCTTAACCTTTTACTCTCATTTTTCAGACCCGCTTTCCTCCCGCTCCATCATCATTTATCTGCATTCAGTCCATTTTCTTCCTGGCCTGATGGCTCTTAGATGAGGCGTCTTTCTGGTTAGAAACTGTAATGAAGACTGAAATACTATTTCCAGAATGGCTACTGTGAGATTTCTGCACCATCCACTGCTTGATGCAGAGTGATCGATACCGTTGTTGTTGTTTTGGTTTCCCGGTTTGGTCTTATTGATGTGTCAGCTCGTCTCTAAGCAGATATTCCTAATGACTTCCAGCTTACATTGAGCTCTCTGGAGAAAAGTTGGCTTATTTGAATGCAATTGCTCCTATAAGCATCTGGCATGCATAGTGCTGTAGATCATTTCTCAAATGTTCTTCAACGGGACTGTTGTTAATCAAAATCATATTTTTAACCCTTAAAGTAAAAAGGATTATGTTCTCTATATCTCATATTCAGATGTTTTTCGAATGAAATCTAGACGCATCAGCATTTAAATCTTTGCACTAAAAGAAAAAAAAAATATCCAGGAGTCCCCGATCCAGTCATTGTAGTCTCTTTCCGTCTCTCTCTCTCTTTCTCTCTGATCTATGGAGTTTACCAGTTGGACAAGCTGAAGTCAATGAAATGTCTGGTAATCATCTTTGCCCAATGAATCCTTTCCAACCTGCCATTACAGTTTCTTCCGTAGTGGCATTACGTCAGATCTGAAGGAGCCTTTGAAAATCTCCAAAGGTTCCTGAGCAGTTTCTAGAACATAACCAGCCTTTATTAAAGCTTGGTTATGTTCCTCCTCTAGAAATACAATCTGCTCTCTCGTTTTGTAAATGGCTTTACTGTTGCACCTTCAGTCCAGGCTGTTCAGCCTCGTTTGAATCGTGAATTTAACACATTTAAATCGTTCTTCCAACAACAGTTGGTTTGCTGTGGAAGTTTGTTTTTTTTAATCTAGATCTTTAACATGCAGTAACTTTGTTTTTTACAACTCTAGTTGTTTCGTCATTCCAATGTATTTTTGAGTTTACTTCTTACAGCTATACTTAAAGTATGCATTTTTACTTCTGAATTTGACATAGCTCAGTCGTCATAATAAGTCAATAAAAATGTTATACTTTTAATGCCTTAAAACTCAAACAATCCAGCTGATCTAGAAAAGCCATCTTCCCAAAATAAGCATATTTAGACATTCTGCACTGATAAGAGCCAACTAACATTTAATACACTGAAGATGAATCAAGTGTTTGTGTTTATTAGTCACAAGGTTAGATCAGAATTTTCTTATTGGCCATCATCACCCTTCAAGACGCAACTGCTGATGTTGATGATAATGGATGCAGGGTTTCCCCATGAGCTTTAATGTGCAACACCGCGATGCAGCATGTAAATGACGCAGCGGTTTAAAGCCGCCATATTCGTGCCACTGCTCAAACTAATTCCTCACTGACTCATCAAGCACAAATGACATTAAATATTCTCCAAAGGGCACTTCTCTCTTGCCAACAATAGATCTGCGGGGGGCTGATGTGAGTGTTGATCCAACAATTAATTTACAAAGTGCCGGGAAGCATGGCTTTTTATAAACGCACTTTCTGGCTCCGTTAAGTCGTGTTTCCTTAAAAACAAGTGCTTTTTTTAATTCAATGGCTCATTTTTATCCTATTAAAAGTTTTGGTGCAATTCCAATTACTTGCTACATTCCTAATAAGTAAATACTCACCTGTCAAAGTGAAACATAAATTTTTTCCAAATTAGTCTATTTTAATAGTGCTCAATGTCTCCTTAGACTGAAATCCCTCTTCAGTTATGAAGAATGATCTCAATTAAAAAATTACTGTGAGCTCCTTAAAACACATCTTGTGAGTGAACAATATTAGTCATATTGCAAGAGAAATCACAGAATTGGCAATAGTATTTTCAGACGGCAACTCACTCAGATCTGTAAAAAAAATATGTATTAATGTAAGCAGTTCATCTTTACAATTATATTGGCCATAACTCTAAACTGTCTGAGTTTGTAAAAATATATATATTTTTTAAAATGACTAAAATGACACTCCACTCAATACATAAAAGCTTATTTATCATCAAAAGTAAAAAGATTAAGCCTGAGGAAAATACCTCTACAAAAGCAAATATATTCCCTTACATGTGCTCTTTGTCAATAATAAAAAAAATATGTCCCTTGCAACTGTTTATTTTAAATGTACATCATTTGATGTACCTGCTTCCTCTTCAATGAGTTAATTTGCTGTGAATATAATAGACTGAAAGCAGAAGTAGGAGTTTGCTGATACAATAAACTTGCATATATGCAATTCAGTCAGCATTCGTAATGCAGAAACAAATAAAAAAAAAAAAACACTGATGCGTCCTTCAGCCACTTTTTAGGTTTCAGTTCAAACCTGATGAATTTATATATCCAACACCACCAGTAATTTGTCGTGTAAAACCATTCAGCCAAGTGCTTAAATTGGTCACCATCTTATGTAAACTATGGAACAAACTACCCAGCCAGTCATGCAAGCAATTATAATTACCGCTTATATTTTCAGTTGTACTCGTAATATTGATTATTTAATAATGAAAATCAAATGGATCTTTCCATGCCTACATTCTCATTTTCTGCTGCTATGGAAAATTTAAACAGAAATGTCAAACTTTAGAAAAGTGCGTTTATTTCCACGCACTTCTGTATGTCATCTTTGGTCGTTTGCTCAATGTTTCTAAAAGAAGAAGCCCATATTTCACATACATACATCTCACACTTTCCACATTTTTATTTTATTTTCCTACAAGTTCACACTAAATACATCACTTTATTTTGTAATTTCCCCTCACATTTCAAATATATCTAAAGCCTAAAAGATTTGATTGGAGAATTGTGCAAACCACTGCGTATCATTCCTCAAATTAGGCAGATGTCCAGTTCCTCTTTGGAGTAGAATTTTCCTCGGAACATGTTCAAAGTATTAGCCTAATAAAAACTAATGGCCATACATTTCCTGTGTAATTGCAGGTGATGTGACTTTGCTATGTTTATTGTTTGTGACCTTCCTAGTGGCGCGCTGGTGAGCAAAGCTCTGTGAAGTAGAAGTGTTCCTCTTTAGTGTTCTTCAGTTCACAGAGCGAGGATTGCTCAGTGTTTTTCATAGAGGACAAAACTGCTCATGGAGAAAATAGCCCCCTGTGAGGCAGCCAGTGCACACCGACATTTTGCCTCAGTGCACACTTTGAAACACAAACACACAGCACAGTCATGTAGACAGATGGGCAGAATTATTATGAGCACTTGTAGAAAAAAACATACCAAAAAATAAAAAAAATAAACGGACCTGAAACCTGAAACATGGCAAAGTTCCCGACCGCCAGGAGAAAAAAAATGCCATTAACAAAATATTCAAAAATAGGACAAATCATGAACCTTGCAAACACCACATTGATTGAGGCAGAGGAAGTCCTGGGAATCTGAAAAGACTCCAACTTGCATCACTTATGTCTAAGTGACCCCTTAACACAGGGCACCTTCAGATGTCACGTTTGTTCGGCCTTTGCTTAAGTAGTGTGTAGTTTACCACCTTTCAAAGAACCAACGGCTTCTTAGTGAGTGTCAGATTTTTATTGGCACATCAGTTAACATCAACACAGATGAATAAGCCGACATTATCATTCTGCCCACCAGCAGGTGTATGCCAACAACTAGCAAGTGACTCACAATCTACTTTCACATCAACATTTCTCTGACATCCGTGCAGCAAAATGCTTCTTACGCTGCAACATGCACTAATCTTCACATAACTGACATCATTACTGTGCTTAGAAGAAACATTTACTGAGTGACACTTTATAGGGGGACATATACAGTACACATTAGCTAGTGTGCCGTTAAGCAAGAGTCACTTCATTAATGAGTTTGCAGTGAAGCTATACATAGCAATGAACTGCACTGAGTTCTGCAGATAGGTTGTGACAAACAGGCTGATAATGAAATTTTAGCTCCGTTTTTTGACAGGCTCTGATTGCCTGACATGCTTCTCTCACAGTTGAATGCCTCTGTTGCTGCTTTGTGTATCAGAAGTAATGATTTCTTTCAAATGCACAGATTGTAATTTCAAGACTGTTTGTTCGGATCTTGCTGGTGACACAGATATACTACTTGTTCCTGTGTACTTCCCTCAAAGTTGAACTGAGATAAGACAAGAGCACAGAAAACCAATTTAAAAAAAAAAAAACACCAAGCTTTCACGTCCCCAGTGCTAATTGGCTAAAGGAACAAATTAGAAAGTTATGCAGATACAATTGATCTATCTGAAGGTTTTGCTGTCTAAAAATAATGTTCAATATTTCCAATGCCTTGCAAAAGTGTTTCTCTACAGTCACGTTTAATGCAATGTGGTAACAGAGCAACAAGAAGTATCACATCATTTTGAAGCAGAAGCTAAAACGTACATGATTTCCTTTAAGTGGATTAGGAATGGCCCAGCCAAAGCCGGACCAAAATCCACTAAAAATTCACAAGAATGATGCTTGCAAATGATCCCCTCTAGTCTAGCTTAGGCTATTTTGCAGAGGTTGAGACACTTTATTGTCAACATAGCCAAAGATACTAAAGCTTACAGAGATCAATGTTTGAAGATTTTTTTTTTATTATTATTGAATCACATGAGTAAAATGAAAAAAAAATCCCTTTTAACAAATGAAAATGAGCTTAATCGAATGAAATCGGTCTTGTTCGTTGTAGTTAATGATTTCTGAACTGTAAATTTTCAGATCGGTACAAATCCTTCAGGGTTTAAAGTACTGTACAGGTAGTAGCCTGTTGACCTTGACAATATGCAACTCTAGGAAGCACATAGATTTCAAACGACATCTTTAAATTGAAAAGCTGGAGTCCATCTATTTACCTGGGAATTTATTTATTTAGAAAAACAAAACTTTTAAAAACTTTTTTTTTGGACAAATTTTCTATCTCACTATGGTGTAGGTCATTTCAGTGGGGGGAAAATAGCTTGGTGCTTCCTGAAGCCCAAAAGGACTGTGGTTTGACCTTGGGCCACGAGTCCTGTTCTGTCAGCTCAAATCAAAGGCCACTCCAAATGACGTGTCGAATCCTTGAGAATCCTTGTCCAGCCGGCAGCGCTGATTAAGAATTTAGCAAACATCAGCCTCGAAGACCGGAGACAAGGCTCCAGAGGCTGACCATGTGGAATGAGAAGTTTAAAAAGTATTGGATTGTTTGGATCCAAGGCACTCAAAGGGACGACAAAGGCTCAAACTGGATGTGTGGTAGATTAATTTGGGGAGCATGAAGTCAACCTCAAATGCTCTCCTGTTATTTTAATAGTCTTGCACATTTTGTGTAGTAAGACGTAAAGAATGAGTGCAAACTCCTTTCACAACCAAGGGTCCTGTTTCTTGTAAACCGGTTAATCTCCCTCCTCTGCTGGGAGCGGGTTGATGTAAACAAGCATGGACCACTCTATCAATTAAAGATGGTCGATAATGTGGGGATAATTACTGCGAGCAGAATTGTTTTAATTTTCTTCTGCAAATTGATTCTTGACTTACATGTGTGATGGATCTTTTTTTTTTTTTCCTGCAGCTATTCCACGAACAGCTCTTTGTGTAATGCCTGTGGTTTTTAATGTGCTTTGTAAATAAATAAACATCAACAAAACATTTATCTGCATCTTTGTCTATTAGAGGATACTTGCATTTCCATTTTTTTTCACAGTGCATTTTGCTAGCCTATCTGATTCTTTGCTCTTGGCCCGTAGCTGGCATCGTGGGACTCCACTCGCGGCCTGAACGGAAGCCTCAAGGAGAACCGGATAGAGAGCGGCATGCAGGGGGTGACGCTCAAGATTGTGACGTTACTGGTAAGCTGTGAAAAGTCATTGAATCTATTAACCCAAGTCAACAAATGGAGCAAAAATGCAGTTAGGAGGGTAAGCACCAAGATGCACGAGGTTGAATTTTACACCAGAGGATTTTGAAACATACTAAAAGCACTGAAAACTGGTTCCAATCATACTTTAAGAGGACAGTTAAACAATAAAACTCCCAGCAGCTCACACATCTTAAGCGTTCATTTAGAAAGTCATCAGTAGTTTAGAGGAAGGTGCATTGAAATGTGTTGATGATGCCCCATTTCAAATAATAAGATCATTGTGTGTGAGTGCACCGAGCACCAGCTCCACACTCATTTTTTTATTTTTGTAATGCTGCAAAAAGAAGTCTTCACTTGTCTCGGAAATATATTGCATCTGAAAACGATTAAAGCACAGCAGCGTCTCTAAAAGTAAGACCGCATTTCTTTCACCACAGAGTCTCTGCCCTCGTCCTTTACCTCAATCATTTCTCCTCCCTTCCATTTTTCCTCTTTTCACAGATGATTTACCTCCACCATATTTATTCACATAAGTTCTGCTCAGCGTTCTCCTGGCAGTGTCACTTCATCAAGTCATTTGCCCCTGCCCACTTTAACACCTCTCCTCTTTCCATGTTGCCCTCCCCCGCCCCGTCCCGCTCGGCTCTGTTCACTCCACCTATTTAATACTACCATGACACTTTCACTCATAAAGGGGAGATGTGGGGGTGGCTGGGGGGGTCAATAAATTTGAAATGACAATTTTCCCGTTGATGGACCATAGCAGTTGCCATGGCGCCATTTGTTATGGATCAACAGTTGCTAAGGAAACAATTTTACGAGGATGAAGTTTAATGGAGAACATACAGAAGCTTTTCATGAAGGCATCTTATGATGACTGATCGTGTCTTGCTTGCAGCTCTATATCCCAACCATTAGATTTGTGTGCATCGAGATAAATGACGCGTCTGCGATTGAGTAAAAGCACCCTCAGTTCTCAGAGTCTGAGCGTGAAACTCGACCTTAAAATATGTTTCTCAATATAAATATGTCCGGAACGCAACATCATCTGAAACCTGCGATTGTTCTGTTAAAAACAGGAGGAACCTTTTGTGATGGTGGCAGAAAACATTCTGGGTCAACCCAAAAGATACAAAGGTTTTTCCATTGATGTCCTGGACGGCCTCGCCAAGATCCTGGGCTTCAAGTACGATATTTACCAAGTCGGCGACGGGAAGTACGGCTCGGTTCTCTCCAATGGGTCCTGGAATGGCATGATTGGAGAACTCATTGGCAAGGTTTGTACTTTTTATTGCGTGAAGAGAGTAATTCCTATGCTTGTCTTGAAATTATATTTCTAAAAGTTAGTTCATTGTGTAGTTTAGGAAGAAGAGCCTGTGTATCAGACCATCACTTCACAAGCTATCTTCATCTGGCTGCAAATTTGCAGTTCAACCTAAATAGAAGTTGATACAATGACCTGCACTGAATACTCCAAAAATTAACAATTGTTTTGTTTCCTGTTATTACTACAGAAAAGTATTCAGAAAAGAAATATGAGTGAATAAATAAGCAATTGGAGTCTAAGTTGTTTCAGAAACACAAACATACTAAACATCCTAAATGTCAAGAAACAGTAAACCAATGTTGGTCAAATGCATTAGTTTTGGCAAAAACACAAACAAAAATAGCTGGTTTTTTTGGGTGTTTTTTTTTTTTTTTTTTTACAGCGAGCTGACTTGGCCGTATCTGCCATCACCATCACACCGGAGCGTGAGAGTGTAGTGGACTTCAGCAAGCGCTACCTGGACTATTCCGTGGGAATCCTGATGCGCAAGTCCGAGGAAAAGATCAACATTTTCTCTCTGCTTGCCCCGTTCGACCTGGCCGTGTGGGCATGCATCGCAGCGGCCATCCCTGTAGTGGGCATCATGATCTTCCTGCTGCGACGTATCCAAGCAGTCAGATGTCACAGCAACACAGGCCATCCGCCACCTCCCACCTCTACCTCACTTCAGAGCGCCATCTGGATCGTCTATGGGGCCTTCGTGCAGCAAGGTCAGTTAATTAAAAATACAAGTAAAATTATCCATCTTGTTTGAAAATGTGCAGAAGCCCCTGGATAATGTGTGGTAATTTTAACACAGATTATGCTGTTAGTATTGCATCCCAACTACAGATAGTTGAAACTCACAACCTAGTGTAAATAATAAATTGCTTTGAGATCAGACGTCTGAACGTAAGCCCCTACGGACCTAAATAGCTTTATTTTCTGTTTTACAAGTAAACACATTAATCCAAAAATGTATCTTATTAAATGGTGAAAGAATAATTTTTTATAGTTTTACTCCAAAATAATCTGAATTTAGCAGGGTTATTTTATTCTATGCTTCACTTATCAATAGATATCTTATAATTTAAATAAAAATAGCTTTTTTTTCCTTCCAGATCAAAGTCTATTCATAAAGATTCACTGTTTTACAGTGCACATAAACCCAACACCGCAAGTCAACAAGGTAGTGAACATGTGAAGAATATTTTACATTTTCATTCAACTGCACATTTCTAAGCCAATCAGGATTTTTTTTAACTTTTTTTTTGTAGTACAGAGAAGCTGATCTTTGACATTACACACGGCTGCTGTCATAACCACTAAGGTATAATAACTTACAATAAACAGGAAGATGTATGCGGATGTCACCATGCAACAAATGCTGATTCAGTAGATGGAAAATTTCAGGCAAAATGCCCACCTTAGCATTTTTAGAGGTGCCTTTCTGCAGGAGGACACCCCATCTTTACGTCTGGTGCCGATCCAGGTACGTCTGGTCGCAACAAATGACCGATTTTAAAGCTCAGACTGCATCCATCAAAGTCTGGCGTAGTGCCTGTGAACCTTTTTTAACCCAACACCCACTATATTTTAAGAGAAGCCAAAATCATGCCTTTTTATCTGCCTTCGTTTTCACATTCTCTTTTCTGGCTCATGTTCAAGCGGTGCCACTTTTTGATTCAAGTGCCTTTTTTTTCGTTGAAGGAGCTAGGGGGCTAATGTAAGGCGCGTTGATATGGATCTGACTGCTGATGCTTAGTGTGCCATTGTTGGTAGTTGAAACTTGGCATCCAAATATTCCGAGAAGTCCATAATGGTATGCTGGCACTTAGCTGGTTTATGTTGTGTGTTCACCCCCAGATACCGAGCGTCACTGCAGTTTTTTTTTTGTTTTTTGTTTTTTCCACGCAGGATCTGTTCTTTTGTTCCATATGGGGGTCATTCAGAGGTAGAATATAATCCAAAGACTCCCAGGAACCAAACGGATATTAAACCTTTTTCATTATTATTAAAGTGTTTAATCAGTTTATTTTATAAATGAAAGCATGTCCCACTGAGGAACAATGGTTAGAGCCAATTAAATCTGCACATGGACAATTCACATTCAGTAACCTTAATAAAAACAAACTCTGAGCCATGTGTAATAAAAATGATTGATGCCGTAGTCTGATACATCTGACAAGACCTTTCGCTTTTTGTTTTTTTCCCTTCAAGCTTTCCTGAGGGTTCAGCTGTGCCGATTGTGACACGTTCAGACAAATATGTTTTCATCACTTTTCATATTCTTGAAACTTTCAGATGGCATTTTCCATGGCTTTCCATTTTAGGATCAGGATTCAAGATGACATTTTTCCTCATACATTTCTAAACCCGTCTTTCTTGTATGCCTTTGCAGACAACAGGCGACTACTACTGAAACTCAACAGCAACGTTACTGGAACACATGAGACTTCTTTATCTGATATAAAGAGAGAAACTAGGCTTAGAAATTTTAAGATATTAAGGAAAATTAGCAATGCTATAGTTGCTGCATAAAGTGGAGTTAGAATATTTACACATAAGCCAGTTGCATGGGAAATCAATTCAAAGTAACTTTTCAATGGTTCTTTTGAGTAAATCAGTTGAACTTAAGTTGTGTTTAATTACAATGATCTGTGTTTTTCTGTCAGTTTTCAGTTTTTCTGTCAGTTTTCATGGTTATGGTGTAAAATAAAAACAAAAACAAAACCCAAATGTGATTTTTCAGAAATTTTATTAATGTGTAGGAGGACCAATAAGTAAATATTTTCCTCCAAACACAGAGATGCTATGCCGCGGTTCAAACAATCGACACTGCAGGTTGTCCTGGATGCCTTCCAAAAATAGAGTATTTTGGGCTACGAAAGCTGAAAACCTCAAGCTGGATGTTAGTGGAAAGGTGAGTGGAAAGAAATATGTGATCTAAAAAAAGTTCAATAGCGATAGGGAAAGTTGCCAGGTTGAGGATAGGAAGGTCCACCCCATTCAAAAGTTTGGAAAAGACTCACAAGGCATGGACTGTCGAAGCTTAAAGAACAAACAAACAGGGACATGTCCTGGTCCGGGTCTAGCACGGTCGCAGGCCATCGGTCTAAAGTGAATTTAGTCATCTATTTTTTTAAATCAAGGTAGTAGATTCTGGAGTCACAGAATCCAAGTTGTTTGAGTTTGAATGAGCAGTTTCCACAGTCAGTGATGATTTAGGGGGTTATGGTATCCATTTGTGTTGGTTCACCGTGTTTTATCAACTCAAAATCAGCGCAGGAAATGCCGACATGCCTCTCTCTGCTGACAACTTTTATGGAGATGCTTCTTTACCTTTCCCAGAAGAACTTGACCAAAAGTACCAATACTTTGTCCAGTGACGACGACATAACTGAGCTTGATTATTCAGAAAATGACCAGATCTAACCCTCGGATAATCCATGGAAATTCGTTGAGAAAATCGTAAACGTAGTTGACAGAAAAAAAAAAAAAAAAAAGCAACACACTTGCAGTATCAATCTTTGTTTTAACAATTTGAGTTCCATCAATTGAATTAAATTGCTCAAACTTTTCAACAATATTTTAATTTAAACATATGTACCTGTACAAATGTGACCACCAAGGAGAAAAAACATTTAAAAATCTAAGCACACTAGAGTCCAATAAAAAAATGCAGAAAACAATCCACCACATATTACAGCTGTAAAATATTTCTCTACCTCCATCACAACAAATGAGCTGAAATAAATCAGACTTCAAGACCCCCTGATAATGATGAAGTACAGTTTGGGTCGTATTTAAGGTTTTTTTGTTCACTTCTATTTCACATCTGTTGTCTTGGTTCAGTGCTGACATTTACTCCAAATCAGATATTGGAGCCATTTCAGCCCATGTGGATTATTCTGTCAGTCAATAGAAAAGCAATCTTTGGATTAGTTGAAGATCATTGCTTCAAAATGGTTTACCATTGTTTCATGTTTCAAATAATAAACTTGATGTCTTTATGTCTGAGTTGTGAAGACTTTGAGGAGTTTTTCATATTGATATTTATATCCAACACTTAATTTGAAGGAAAAAAAGGCAATATCTTGTACTGCTGCTGGAGGGGATGTTTTATCGCCCTGTTTAAAATCTGTAAAAATGGGATATGCATTTCTGGGTGGACTTGTAAACCACTTTCATCTCAACCCTGCAGGCAGCGACTCAATTCTGGGCTCAGTGGCTCTGCGTATCGTCATGGGCAGCTGGTGGCTTTTCACCCTCATTGTGTGTTCGTCCTACACAGCGAACCTGGCCGCCTACCTCACTGTATCACGCATGGACAATGCTATCAGGTAAAACTTTTTTTTTTTTTCTGTCACACTATTTGAAAAATATTTTGTTTCCAAAGAGTGGGGAATTTCACTCAAACTTGGCGATCATGAGAAGCTGTATCTCTGCATATCTCTAGAGATGTGTTATCGACTGGGTACATATGGTGTACAGAATGACTTTTTTCTCAGCTCAACTGCATTTTTTTTTTTCTTCATATTTTCAATACTTGAACTTGTGGTACACATGCAACAGCTTTGGTTAAAGATTCATCTACTGGGATCAGCTTCTTTTTCTATAAAGCTCCTTTAATTTTTGACCTGCTGCTTAACAACCGACCGTTTCTCAGTCTAAATGTCATCTGCCAGTGAATCCAATTTGGTCTGATGTCCTTCTCGCTCGCTCTCTAAAGAATGAGCAGAAAGACATTTGATTGCTCAACACTAGACAGAACCAATGCAAACAGCCACATGGGGACATGTCAGCAGACTGAGCGAATGCTAAGCAGCACATAGCTCACCTGTGACAACACATGAGAGCAGCTGTTTTCAAAACGGTACCTGTGGGAGACTAGTCCTGTGGTATGTTTCATACGCTTTAAAGGACATCCTTAAAATGTGTCCTTGAAAATATCTGAGCAGGCAGAGACCACTGCATTCTGGACTTTGTTCACTTATAAAAATGCATTAAGAACTAACCTTTCATCTAGAGTAATTATTTAATTATATTTGACTAAACAGTGAAACTCGAGAGCTGAACAGGTTTTTTTTTTTTTTACATGTTTTCGGTGTGAATTTCCATAGAAATCATAACCCATATTTTCCAGATCGTCAGTCCTTTCAGGTATTTCAAGTAATGACTCAAAATTCGACAAGAAAGGAAACTGATGTGCTGCCCTGCGATGTATCTGATGTGTTTCCCTTTGGGAAAACATTTACATTAAAGATAATTATAGTTCCCCCAGGGAAAACATTTCTATTGAAGATGATTATAATGGTTAGCTGCATGGGGGAAAAAAAGCACAAGACTTTAACACTTCATAGCTCACAAATTTTAGCTAACCAAGCAACTGAAATACACACCCTGGCCACTTTATCTAAAATTTGCAAGTACGAGGTATTACATGAGGTATTATAGCATTTACCAACAACACATGAAGCATTTTCCTGAAACCTTTTTTGCACACATGAGCATTACACAGTTGCACTTTTAACACTAAGTCCCACGCTCTACCCCTGCAACCGGTTTTCCATTTCTAATTTCATTCAAAACACAAAGAACATTTTCACATCGTCGTGATGATGTATTTGTGTGTAAAAGTTTGATTAACTAATTTATGAATTTAAATACAATTTGGAATAAGGCTGCAACATAAAATTTTGGAAAAAGTGAATTATTTTCCGGATGCTCTCCGACTTATTTCAGAAGATCTAAAATGTAATGACTCCGTTTCGGCATTCGCCCCTCTCTTGGAGCTTTACTCTCAAAAACTTCAAAGACGTAAATAAAGGTCAGGCAGAGTGCAATCTTCCTTTGAGGTTGGCAGCTGTTTTATTGGGAGAGGTTGTGAAGTTTGAACCGTCATCAGCTGAGGGACAGATGGTACAGAAACGCTGCTTACACACTGCTTCTGCCGTTCTCATTCTTCTAGACGACACGGTACACAGATGTAGAGAGACATTTCCAATGAGGGTGGGATACAGTACAACATGATACAGTAAATCAGATGCAATTAATCGATTTTATGCACAGGGTACAAGAAATTGGGTAAGAAGTGTTGGTACATTTGGCTTAAAAACCCAAAAACGAATTCAATGCTCTTACTTTTGATGAAGTGTTCATCCATTCAATGTTGAATACAAATTGGTAACTTCAGTCTCAACTGGTTTTATTGACATGTACAACTGAGGAATAGTCTTAATATTTCATTCTTTTTGATAATATTGTCCAAAATAGTGGTACTTTAGAAGAACTACTTGGTCAAAACCAAAACCAATGAACAGCATAAATAAACCTTTTGATTAGAATAGGAGAAAAAACAGTAGTTGTAGTAGCTCTACTAATGAATATGAATTCTGCAATATCGAGGGGAATTAAATATTTTAGAGAGGAGTTAAGGATTTTGACAATTTTCAGACGGCATGTGTCAGGAATAAGAACTGCACAAACGGTGCAGAGGGAAACATTCTTCCTAATTAGTACATTTTATGAGTAAAGAACTCCATAAAATCTTTACAGCTAAACCCACAAGGAATCATTTGTCTTCAAATGAGTTGAGGCTTTCAATCGATTTTGCCACAGCTCTAAAGGAGAAACTTGGATTGTTCTGATCATTGTCTACTAGCTGGATGTCTGTTAGCCTAATTTATGACTCCAAATCCAGTAAGAACCTGACTGTTTTCACTTGATTTTAACCAGGGTTGCTAAAT
This sequence comes from Poecilia picta, assembly GCA_033032245.1. Classification (NCBI taxonomy): domain Eukaryota; kingdom Metazoa; phylum Chordata; class Actinopteri; order Cyprinodontiformes; family Poeciliidae; genus Poecilia; species Poecilia picta. The sequence goes on along the minus strand of CM065367.1, from coordinate 20,699,523 downwards.
TATTTATGAAGTAAACGGGTTTAAACTAAAATCATGGCTAACTGTGTACTCCCAATAATAATCATCTAACATCCAAGTAAAAATTAGAAACATGCACAAAGTGTTTTTTGCTTTTTAAGAGCCCCTCCATATAGAGTAAAAAAAAGGAGCTGTAATTTTGAAAGAACAGGTTTTTCTGTTTATTTCTCATTCAAACTCATTTGAGCCAATATAGGAAATAATGGAGTAATTATTGGGTGGGTTGCCAGTTCAAACCCCCGCTCTGTCCATGTTAGTCGTTGTGTCCTGGGGCACTTGGTGGTCAGAAGGTCAGGTGGCACCAGCGCATGACAGCCTCACTTCTGATGATGTGCTTCAAGGCAGCTGAAAGTAACCAAGTACAAAGTAACCATCAGCATATAAATGTGTGTGCATGAAAAGGTGAATGACTGTAGTAGTGTAAAGCGCTTTGGGGTCACAGGTCATAAGGCCAAGTTAAATCTATTAAGTGATAGCGATATAAATGTTCCCAGAACACAGAGTACACTTTTTCTGTTAACTTAAAGTCACGCCTATTATCTGTCATCATTGATTTAGTTTGGAAAGTCTGAAACTTTTTATTATCAGTGTTATATAAAAGAGCTTTGCCTTTTTTCCCCCTCATTTCGTCTTGCTGTGTGAATGTTCTGAGTTTGTTAGAGATGTGGATTGGAGGGAATATTGAAATTCACTCATGATTCAAAATCAGTTAAAAAAAAAAAAAAAAAGCAAAGTATCCAGCCAATCACAGACGCACTCTGTGTGCTGGCAGATAAAATTCATGCATACAGAGAAAATGGCTGAGTTGGACCTATTCACAGCTTTCACAATGCTTATTATTTGAGATTGTGGCTCTACTTCAGTGTTGCTTACATAACTACAAATATGCCTGGCCTGGCATAAGTCAAGTCATTACAACCTGATGGTTGGTCAATGCTGAAGAGATAGATATGAGAGAAGCACGGCTGATATGAATTTCTCATTGTGATCCGATTATCTGAACAAAGCACAAGCTTAGCAACAGTTCTGTGCTTTTACCTGTACATCCATCTTTTTATCCATCCAAGTGTGTATTCAGAATGGTAACTTTATGCTAGACATTTAAATTAAATATTTGTAAGTATCCATGAGCAGCAGACTTTAAAATATTAAAACAAACTAATTAGTTGATGACAGCTGGTTAGTCACCGGTTATTTAAGTTGATAGTTAAATTAACATTTGTTGGAAGATTTGCCATTTCTAAAGTGCAAAATTTGCATTTTTATGTATAAAAAGAGCCTCATATGGATATAAGCAATTTGCTTTCTGTAGGAAAAAAGTGTGTGTCTCAGCAAATGATCAATGGCCCTTGCAGATATAGAGCTAAATTTATGCTCATATGTAATTCTCAAAAGTAAAAAAAGTTGCATTTAGTTGCATTTTCAAAAAAAAATTTAGGAAAACCTTCACAGACATTAAAGGAATCAAACTCTTATAATTACTGATTAGCTTTTCACATGTTTTTGCATTTTTCATCCGGTATTTCAAGTACTTGTTTTTTTCTTGTCATCTGCTCCAAGTGAAAGGTCGCTTTGCCATCACCCTAATCTTTACCTTCCTTCACCTATTCTCTACTAGATTCAGCTCTGGACTCTGGATAGAACTAGAACTTAGTATTCTAGTTTGAGAAACATGTTGATTGAATGAAAACGTTACATCTTTCAAAGTCATGCATAATTTTGGACTGAACAGTTTATGTAGAAAAGTAAAACCAAGAAGGAAATTTAAAACTGTGTGGATAAGATGTTTCAAATAATTGATAAATAGCTGAAAGGAAGGCTAAAGGTGTGTAGACAGACGGATGTACGGTTGCTTGAGTTGGGAAATTACAATGATGAAGCTTTTTTAAAAAAAACACTGCTGGTGGGAATGAGAATCAGAGTAAAGTTTCTTGTTTAAAAGTCACTAAACCTTGTGGAGTTGCAAAGTTTTAAACTTGACAAATGTGTTTAAATTTGAAATGATTGATGAAAGCAATCATTAGGGGAGGGTTAGAGCAGTGGTTCCCAAACGTTTTCTCCTGCGGCCCCCCATGGTTTCCAAACATTTTTCCAAACCATCCTCCAGACGGCTTTCCGCCCCCCCCTGCAATCGCACGGTGACCCCCTAGGGGGCGCGCCCACAGTTTGGGAACCTCTGGGTTGGAGGGTTAGGGTTGGGTTAAAAAGGACAACCAACATTATGCCAACACCAACTACGTGTTGATACATGGAAATACTATTTAGAGAAACCTATTGGTGCTTTAATACTTTTCTTTTTTTGTCCCTAAATAAGGTCATTCCAGGACCTTTCCAAACAAGCGGACCTTGCCTATGGGACAGTGCGAGACTCAGCTGTGTACGAATATTTCCATGCTAAAGGCACCAACCCTTTGGAGCAGGACAGCACGTTTGCGGAGCTCTGGAAGGTCGTCAACAAGAACAATGGCTTTGATAACTCTGTTTCAAGTCCATCAGAGGGCATCAAAAAGGTGAGAGTTAATGGTGGCTGTTAAATCCCGGAGAACCAGCTTGTGGTGAACCATTAATCCTACAATTTAAAAAAAATCTCCTAAAATATCTAAATCAGGACTAGGGCTCTGCTAAGAAATGCAAATGGTAATAAACATAAGAGGGTAGCTTTAGTAACGTGTAATATCTCAACATGACAAAACAGATGTTTCTATGTTAAGAAAATAATGATAATGTCTGCAAATATTTAAACAACTGAGACATTAGCAGTTAAACAATTGAATCTCTAATATAAACAAAGCAGACTGCATATTAGACATCTTGACTTAACTTGGCTGCATTTACAGTAACATGACTACACAAATGTTTCCTTATGTTTTAATCCTGACTTTTAGTTGACAGTAATAACTTAAGCATGTGCAAATTTACTGTGAGTTTATCTTTAGCCCTGTAAAGATGTAGAAGAACCAGTGGGGCTGAACTCTGGCCGTTTTTAAGGTAACAAAACAGAGAATTAAAATTCGACTGTGGCTAGAAAATCCAATTGTGTGTCTTGCATTATTCTTTCAGCAGAGAATCTGAAAATGACATTTTAACACCGTATCCTAAGAAATCCAATAGTTTCGTTGTTATTCAACTTTGACTCTGACTCCGTTTTTATTCTTTAGAAAACTTTTAGAATATTTAGACCTAATTGTGTTTCCTACAGAAGACAACTCGGTGCACTGCCCCACTAGCAATGCAAATTGAATCAAGAAGGACAAAGTAAAAGGATGATTCAATCTTTTTTTTAAACTAGACAAGGGCAATAGAGGTAGGTTAATGTAATTAAACAACCTTGCCGATGCCCAAGTACAATACAGTCTGGTAGGAACTAATACAAAACATTAATTGAGTCATTAGTACTCAATGTATTGCTTTGCATTTCGTTTAAATCTGTTCTAAATTAATTCGGCAAGTTCAAACTATGCAACTTCAAACAGGCATCGTTAATGAAACAATGCCTGTTGAAGAACTGGGATCCACCTCTGCGATGCTTTGCCATGAACATGATTCATAGCAATGTAATGTAATTACCGTGTTCCTGTCTTTTTGCATGGGTGTTGTGGAAACCATTTCAAACGTGCAGGCAAAGCGGGAGTCGTACGCCTTCCTGTGGGACATGGCGGTGGTGGAGTACGCTGCTTGACAGATGACGACTGCACACTGACTATAGCAGGAAACGGCATGAGCACCAGAGGCTACGGCATGGCCCTGCAACACGGCAGTCCGTACAGAGACCTCTTCTCTCAGAAGTATGTACTCTGGTAATCGCTTCATACCATCCCAGATCCATCCAGTAACAATTAGTCTGGTAGAAAAGGCAGCAGTTTTTAATCATTCAAACTAAAGACTTTTAGGCATTTTTGAAGTTATGACTATAACTACCACCTGAAATAAAAACATCACCTTTTATTGTCTGGCCACACAAATGTGAATTAAAAAATAGATTTTTTTAAAAACCGCAGCTTAAAATATTTGCTACAATCAAAATTATTTTAAGTGAATAAAGAGATTTTTTTTTCACAGAAATTACTGCATGCAGTTAATTTGCATGACTATGTCCACACAATGTGAACCTTGAATTATTTTGAAAATACAGCACAGAAACGTTGTCCAAGAAAATTGTTTGGATGCTTTTCTCTAACCACCAAAACAAAATACCTGATTTTAGATATGATTTATTAAACACAGAAACGCTTAATGGGAAAGTCTTTGAACAAGCAACAAGACTGGGATATTACAGAAAGAAAAAAAAATGCAGAGGACATAAACAATTTGTAGCTTATTTTGTTCATTTAATTGGAAAATAGAAAATGCGTGGTATTGCTAATGACCGAGTCAACATGTGAGGGTGTTCATGTTTAGGAACATGAGATGTGAATGGGATCAGAAACCATTGTATAAAATCTCCTTTATGAAGACAAGCACTCCAACACCTGCGCCACATGTGGCTCCAATCTGGAGTCACTGAAAGGTGTGGGTAGAATACCAATATTACACTGAAAATGTGATTTCCTAGACCTGCCATTAATATATTTTGCACAGTATTTTTAGGTAGATCTTCTAAATACTAAATCGGGGCAAGTGTTACTCTAATCTGTGGAATTTGATCTTAATCACTGATTGAAAAAAAACTGAATGTGCCTCAACATTTAAGGTCAGGTGGATAAAACCCTGTATAATCACCTATTTATTTCACTGTAGACAAAGGAAACTATGTATGGGCTCAAATGTCATTTTGCTCAAAAAGCACAAGCCTTTATCATATTTATAGGTGCTTGTACTGTAACTTAGTCATGCAGGATAGGATCTTGTTTTTAATGAATGTGAAATAAAAACTGAACTAAAAAAAGACTATTATATGTGATGGCTTCACTCAGGCAGATATAGTTGTAGAAATTAGGCATATGTATGCTAGCTGTTTTCTTGAACAGCATTTGGAAGCTTTTAGAGCTGTGTGAGCCAATCATATTGTGGCAGAAGATGAAAAGAACACAAATTAATCATCCAAATATTAAAATCTAATAAAAGCCGTCCAGCACAGTGAAATGATTATTTCCTATGCATGAGTGTTTATTTGTCAGCATGGAATTAAATATTACATCTTTAAATAATAAATTAAAATGCTAATCTCTTACATACAGGTGCTTTCAATAATTTACGATGCATCTAAAAGGTTCATATTAGTAATTCATTTTATTTAGATTCAATACACAGTGAGGTTTTCATCATTCTCTCCTATAAAGAAGCAAACAATACAATGATTTTTAACACAAAATACTTAAAGTATGTTAAAGTATGTACCTGATGGACTCTTCATTGGTTTAGGTCACACTGATTTGTTGGTCATATAAGCACCGCAATACAACTATCATTAAAGTGCTTATTGGTACGTTTTTCAGTGTGGGCAGTTGCCAAGTCCTGCACTGAAATGAAATCAGCAGCTTCATAAAAATTCATCAGCAAAGGGAAACTGGGGACTGAACTGTTGTAGAGTTTACACGCAGAGACTGCTGTGCTCACTTAAAACTTGATAAAAACCCAAGAAACATCACTGATCATTGAAAGCACCCACTGGACCTCCAGCCTCTGTGCCTTTCAATTCTTCCACCATACCGTGGGAACCTTGGTTCCCAAATGAAGTGAAAAGATGACCATGGTTCAGTCCCGTTTCTCCTGACCCGTTAAAATGCTTCTGGCGTTGTATCTGGCTTGCGAGCAGCTTAGCAAAAGGAAGGCGACAGGTGTAGCCCATGTCCTAGATGGGTTTGTGTGTGGCTGCCCATGAAGGACCGACTCCAGCTGCAGTTCACACTTTGTGAATTTCTAAACAGTTGCGTTTGCTTTGCTTCACAGCTTTCTAAAACCTGCGGTCATCCCTGTCCTTTTTGCACTTTCTCCACCCCCCCACCCCCCCCCATCCTACTACTCAACTCTGAAGAGCCAGCTTGTATAGCAGTGACCTTTTGCAGCCCTCAATCACAGTTGAGTAGGGGAGGATGTAAAATCAGTTTTCTTTCCCAAAATAAGACCACAAGATCACATTTTTGCTTTAAGAAAAAAACAAGTCGAATGGTCTCAACTCTAAACTGAATTTTTATGAGCTGTGAGGCATAAATGAAATTAACAGTAATAATGTGTATTCTAATGTGTTTCACCTTTTAATTCAATCTCTGGCATAAATTAACTATTCAATTACGTCCTAATTTAGTGAAATGCACCTGTATATCCTCCGATTCTACCAAGGTTTTGAACCTGAAAGCAAACATTTTATTTTTTCATTATTTATGATGTAGTATAAAATGACACAAAATACTCTGGATGCCGGTTAAGTATATCTTATCGCAACATCTAATTCTGAATTAATAGGAAAACCAGCAGTGTCTTTATACCACTCACTTCTAGAAAGGCTTCCTAATTACAATTGAACTAAACCACTCATCTAAATTCAGCTGAACTCCAGCTATTTTTTTATGCTCTCATACATTAACTGTACAGTTTGTAGGTTTGTAGCTGTATTTAAGCATTTGGAATTCATTATCATGCAACGGCACCTCCATACCCCCCTCATCTTTTTTTTTCTCAAAAACTGGGCTTTTAGATCTTGTTTAAAATCAATCATTGTGTTTTGCACTCTGCTGCTGTAAACTAAAACTTGCAGTGTTTAATAGCACTTTACCGTATATGGGTTTTTAATGATCTTACAGTCAATGCAAATGGATACCATTAGTGGTGCTGCATTTTTCCTTATTAGATTTATTTAATGAGCTGTGCGATTTAATTATTGTTACATAATAATAGTATGGTAATTGTTCTGATCTGCCCAAGAATTATTTTCTAAATTTCTTTCATGTTTTGTCCATAAAAAGTTGCTAATTATCAATTATCTGCTCTGCTATTTCAGCAATTTTATCAGCTAGCGTTTAATTTTGATCGTTACATCTGATGGATATGCCTGCTGTCCTGCAGCGACGCAACATGAAAACGCATGTCTAAGGCAAAAGAGGGTCTGAAACCAATCTGTCTTGTTTTTTGTTCCTCTCTGCAGGATTTTGGAGCTGCAGGAAAAAGGCGATCTAGACATCCTGAAACAAAAATGGTGGCCAAAGAAAGGCCGCTGTGACCTGCAGAGCCACGCAGACGCACAGCCAGAAGGACGAGCGCTGCGTCTGCACAGCTTTGCCGGCGTATTTTGTATCTTAGCCGCCGGGCTTCTGCTCGCCCTGCTGGTGGCGGCGCTGGAAACCTTGTGGAACAGCAACCATTGCCGGAGAGAGCAGCCCAAAGAGGTGACCACCGACAGCTCGTCGGGCCAAGCCCTGCTAAACCAGAACCGGGCCATGGTGGTCACCACGGGTCCCCCTGCCCCACCAAGGCCTCGGTCAAGACCCAGGCCACCGGGCCCCCCGGTCCTGCCCAGGGACGCCACTGCCACACTCTACTTTATGGATCCAGCAGGCGGTGACGCCAGCCCCGATTTAGTAGAGCTTCAGTACACCCAGTTATAATAGGTGTGCCCTTGGTGACAGTTCAGACATCAGTTTGCTCATTCCTTCTCATGTCGGGAAAGAGGCGGGGTGCTCAGGCGGGGACTTCTGAGGCTTCTCTTATGCTGACACTTCAGAGAAATGATGATTGGTTTCACAAAATCTGTCGCTGGTGCTCATGCGGGAGAAGCTGTGAAGACAAAAGTGTACATCGTATCGCTAATTCAGAACCACAAACTGAAATTGTACTCTGAGTCGATAAGCGCTTCAGTTGTGCAATAGCTCTCTTTAGCTAATCCATTCAAGTCTTAAAGCTTTAGAGCTCTGCCTTTATTTTGCTGCTGTGAACTGGGCAGCCCCTCCGCATGAGGCGTCCAGACAACTAAGGCTTGACATGGATCCCTAAACTAAAGTGTGAGCCTTCACCAGCCTGTTTGACTCCACAGTCTGACAATACTGGATGAAAACACCCATTCAAGGCCCAGTCCCATGACAGAATCAGAACCAAATTAGAATGCACTTTGACGGCAACAAGAACATGAGTTACTGCTGGTAATATCTAGTTCATAGTTTGCGTGCATCTCTGCTTTTATAAAAGCAAATTGTCATCTGGAATTCAAAAGATGCGATATGTGCACAATACTAGTTGTAGTTGTTGCATTTGTAGGCACATTGAGGTGTTTTCACCAAACATCTTTCTTTGTTTGAAGTCCTATTCACTGTGAGGCTGAAGTTTAAGGCTGAAACATCGAACAAAGGAAAGAACTGAGAAATGAGGGATAATTAACAATAAAAAAGTCCAATATGTTCAAAAGCTCTGTTCATAACAGCTATATCTGAACAATGTTCATGTTGACAACACTGCCTATAGGGGGTTTTGTGTTTGTTTTATATTTCTTTATATGCTTACCATTATAGCTAGGGCTGCCAGAAACAACTTTGCCAAAATGTCTAATATTCCTCTAGGATTTGAGATTATCCTTAACATTCTTTCAAAATGATTGCATCTTATAATATAGTATGCAAACAAATATTTGCAGTTTAATATGTATCAAGCAAAACCTCCAGCATAATGAAAATAAATTAAATAAGTAAATATTTATGGTTTCACAAAAAACCTTGAATATTCAGAATACCAAATATGATATTCAATATAAAAAAAAACTAAAATATGCCTTTGTTCAATCATACTTTTCTCCCAAGGAATGAGAATGAAGGTCTTTATGCAATCTGACTTTTTTTGTGCATTAGTTTAAAATATTAGTTAGGGATCATTTTGTACCCTTTGGTTTCTTTAATTTTCATAAGGGTTGCAAAACTGTTTGTTCAAAACAGACGTATGAAAAAAAAAAAAACAGAGCGACCGTCTTATTTAGGGATATTGTTCCTCAGAACAATTTCATACAGCTTATTTTTCAAGCCTGCTGAGAATGACCATATTGTATTCAAAGGATTTGGCTTGGATATCAGTTCAGATTCATTGGTGGCACCATGCACAGTGTTTAGGGACAGTGAAAGCTGTTTTAAATGAAAACCTACAAAACAATTTAAAGGGATCAGCCAAATGGTTTGACGTCACTGAAAATGCTTTTAATTTTTTTTATATACCTGGCATTACTTGGACAGGAAAGGGAAAGATCCAGAGCACTAATAATCTGTGAAACGAGATGCTACTGGAGATTTATGTCAGGATCAAGACCGACTGTGACACAGTTATAGCTTGGTTTTATGCTTTCATTCTAAAAAAAATATCCACTTAGCAATCTTACCTGCAAAATAAATTCCATACCTCAAGAGCAGCAAACCTTTTTCGCTCCTTTACATTTACCGCATGTCTGAATGTTAACCTTTTAATGACTGAATGTTAACCTTTTAATGACGCATGGCAATGATTTTGTCTCTAAGCCAATCATAGAAAAGAAAGTAGCGATAAATTAACTCTACAACACTATCCCAAGATGTCTGCAACTTTAGAAATTTTAAAATGCAAAAAGGCTTTAAAGTACAACTAAATAGCACATTTAATCAGTATTAAACCTAACTCACTCACTAGAGATTTCTCCAAGATTCAGTCAAAATAATACAAAAAATAACGGAGCATATTCTTGAACACAAAAATATGGGGGAATTGAAAAAAATTGTTGTGAATCTGGATCGGGGTGTGGCTGACATACTTCCATACAGTAGGCGTTTCACTAGGTCCTCCTGAAACTGGCAACACTTTTTAAAGTATGAACTGCACAAAGGACAGAAGTTTTGTAAATACGACAAAGCTGAAGATTTGCCAGTGAGACATTTGAGCTCTGGATAGAACCGGAGCTGTAGAAAGTCAGGTTCTCTTTTAAAAAAAAAGTTTCTCAATTTCATAATCTTAAGGCTATTACATTTTTTATTGAGGCTAGACCCACCTTCTGGTGTTTTAAGATCATGCTTGTAAAAAGCATTAGATGGGACACACAATCGCAGTGCAATCATGTGCGTTTGATTTTTTTCCCATTGGTTACTTACTCGGAGAGGACACAATCTCATCACTATTTTCTGAAAATGTCAAACTTCTTTTTTTTGTGATATGACATGATGATAGCGGAGGAGGCTGAGAGTTTTGAATAACTTTAAGAACGAGCCAAATTGCCAATCTGATTGTCGATTGGTCGCTACAGTACGTTAGGACAGGGCAGGGGGCTGGGCAGGAGTGCACATCATCCATTATTTCATCTCATAGTCTGTCCCGTGTCTGACCGTCTTGTTTTGTTTGACTTAGATGGGTGCATGAATAGGAAAAAAAAGAAAATGAAGCATGAAAACATTTATTGGTAATCTGTCTCAAACAGTCACATTCTTTGTTTGGCTTCATCTCCCAACTAATAGATATTTGAAAGCCATTTTAAAAACAAAAGGTTTTTTATTATTTTATTATTAGAGGGGTGTGGTGAAATCTGCTGGCACAAGATCAATTTAATCTCAAAACATAACACAATTTATTACCAAAGTTAAGTTGGGTTTGCAAACTGCCATCCATCTGCTTTCATCCCCAGATAGTAAAATATGCTTCGTCCTGTACAGCCTGTTAAATGTAGGTCTAAAACTCAATTTTAAAGCAATTATTAATCTGCCTCTTTGTGTTGATTGTCCACTAAGAAACAAACAACTCTTTGGGCTGAACAGCAACACTAATAAAGCCAGCAATCTTTTTTTGCTTGTTTTGCAGCATTTTCAGCACTTGAATAGAAGCTGACTAGCATTTTCATGACTTGAATAGAGGCTGACTAAGTTAGTCATTTGTGGTGGCTAGAAGTTTTCACAACTGGCTAACCAAAGTTGCTTTGGTACTTGGTGCTAAATAGAGCCATATTAAAGGTTCCAGCAGAAGATTTCAGTCAAAATCTGAAATTAGAAGAATGATCAAATTGGATGATTGCTAGAAAGAAAAAAAAATGTCATTGTTCACAACTTCTTGCTTTTGCTAATTGGCCCTGTTGAAATTCTACCAGAAAAATCTACTTCAATGGCAGAAAGCCCAGACTAAGCCGTGAAGAGAGAGAATCGAGCATAGGAAAGCAATAGCCAGGCTAAAGATAAATACCAGTCAAACCTATGAAAACTTATTTAAAAGGTTTTTTAAATTATTTTACTATCTGCCTTAGAATTGCCAAACTCTTGTCTAGATCCCATGAGACCGACATCGTGCATCATCTTGTAAGCTAGATGCATCATCACACTCCTACCAAGAAATGAATATTAAGTTACCTTATTTAAATGTTTAAATGTGTCTCTGCATTTATGTGTTGCATTGGAATCGGTGTTGTGACCAGATGAGTCTGACTGTGGACGCGTCTCGCCTCACGGTCAACCAATTATGCAAAGCGAATTAAAGCCAGACGCATAAAGCAACACATTTAAGTCCAACTCAAATTGGAGATATTTTGTGACAGTAACTGAGTTATTATTGAAAACTCAGAATATTGACTTAAAATCAAAGTAAAAATTAAAAAAAGCTGAAATAGATGTATTTCAGCATCTCAAACTCGCATGGACAATGCATGTTATTATGCTGGTAGGATAGACTGCATTACATGTATTTAGAAGTAAAATTGAAAACAAGGCCTGCTGTAACAAATCTTTTCTTTCATTCTGCATTTTCATTTCATTTCCACTAACCCCCCCCCCCCCCCCCCCAACTTGGCATTTTTCACTTTTATTTGTCATCCCCCTCCTAAATAACACCCCTGCTCTTTCTGTTCCAATAAATCCTCCATACACAATTCTTCCCTTTTATTCTTCATCCACTCTTTGGCATCGCCCTCCCTTTCATCCTTCTTTAGGACAAAGAGGTGAACCTGGAACAGGTCCACCAGCGTTTGAACAGCCTCCTGGACGAGGATCTGCCCACAAGCAGCTGCCAGGTCAGTCAATCGAGATCTCCGCCCTAGACATCGGCAGCATCCAGCCCAGTCAGTCTCTGGAGGCCTTGTCTGTTCGAGACTACCCATCGCACCGCGGGCCCCCGCCTCTGTCCGTGACCACCTTCCTCCGGGAGAGCCACGGGACAGGAAGGACACTGGGAGCAGCCGCTGGCAGGACCTTGCCCCTGCCGCTTAGCAGTGCCACAATGCCCTCTATCCGGTGCAAACACAGAGCACCCAATGGGGGTCTCTTCCGGCAGAGCCCAGTCAAGACACCCATGCCATTGTCCTACCAACCAGTGCCAGGAGGACCCATCCCAGAAGCCAGAGAGCCCAGCCACGGGACGTCTATTTGAGCATGATGAACGTTCACAAACACTCGAGCTCAAACAGAAGAGTCCAGGGCTAACTGGAGTGCCTACAGTACGAGGAGATATAAATAAACACTGCAAAGGATTTTTATTACAAGTTGAGACGAACACATCACAGGACTCTAAAGACTTTACTGTAGATATTTGTAAGTACAAATAAAAAGCAACATTAAAAAGTGTATTTTGAATATTCTTCACAGTTGAGTTAAAAAAAAAAAAAACAAAACCTAAAAGATTAGGGGAAAAAAACCAAAAAAAATCGACTGTTCGAATGGCTTTGTAAATTTTGTTCTCAATGAATAAAGGTGGCAATTCTTTGTGGTTGTTTTCTAAGTGCCAAGTTTAAAGATGTTTTCTTTCAGATCAACATTAACTGATTGTACTGTGAGAATACATAGGGGGGTAAAAATGACATTTCACACTACAAAATACATGGGAAGAGTTGATTTTGTTTAATAAAAAATAAAAACTAACACCAAATGACTAAGCTGTGTTTTTGAATAAATATCTCAAAACAGTAGTGCATTGTTACAGTATCTGGGACCTGGGATTAAGAGAATAATTTTATAATTGACCTTGCATTGTCTGAATCTGGAGAAAAAACCTAAAAGTTTTCTGCATACTGCAAGATTTCTTTCTGCAAGCAGCTCCATCATTTTATTTATGGTTGCCTTTAAATATAGAGCAACGTATTGGAATAGTGATTACGTTATGTTGCCTCAGTCTATGGGTGTATTTTCTTCATCTATTCTATGTGCAGAGTAGGCTTTGTCCATCATTTGAAAATTGGCTGCTCTGTTTCCAGGACACCGTTTCTACTGCTTAAAGTCCCTATAAGGTGTCAGATTTCTTAGAGGATGGACTTCAGTTGATTCCAACACACACACACACACTTGTCGCTGCACACTGCATGCTAGCTGGTGGTAATAAGGACAAGCACACCAAGAAACATTTACATGTATGACTATCATGGCTGACTAATCAATAACCAACATTAAAATAAAACTAAAATTTGACCTTTATAATTTCTTAACAGCACTAAAGTAAAAGGGGGCATCACTTTTTTTCTGTAATCATGACTACATTCGACAATCTATATGTTAAAACAGATTTAAACTTCTCAAATGTAACCTGGATAGTGAAATACTGATTAGAGATTGAACAAAACATTGCGAGATTCATTAACTATGTGTGGAGTTGAGGCACCATTTTGCTAAAGCACTTGGAATAAAAACCAAATTGAAATTAGTCAAGTATGACTAGACAAAACATTTATAACCTGGCTTAATTTATTCTACATGGATTTAAATCTGGGAAACTTTTTCTGGTAATTCTGGAGTCATCATTTGACCCATAATAATTTTATTTCTTCTAAGTTTATATAATCTTAACTGTTGCATCTCGACTTCGAATAAAATCTGTGATGTACTCTTAGGTAGTTTGTCTAAAATTTGTGTAAATGTATTTACCAATGACAAACGCACATTGGCAGAAAATCAAACTTTCCACAGGAAAAAAAAATTCTGGTCCAGAAAAAAAGACAGATATGACATATTTACAGGGAAAGTTCAATATTCATAATCATTTACTAAAGCCGTCGGCTACATTTACCTTTTGGAGCCAACTATCAGTGTAACAACAGAAAACAATATTAATAGCTACATTGCCAATGTTTAATGCAATCAATATCAACTGGTAATCTCAGTTGATGCCTTGATAATCCCTTCACATGCAGACCAATTTGGCAAAACATTCAGCAGGAAAAAAACAAAACAAAAAAACCACAAATCTGTCAAGGTTGAGGACAACTGTTCACACTCCCAGCACTCAAAGCAGCCACACATGGGGCCAATATGAACAAAACGCAGCCTGGTGCCAGATTCAGCAGGAGGGACCCACATGGACATGGCTAAAGCAAACAATAGCTGAGGACATGGCAGGTCTGTGTCACCATGTTTCCGTATGTGGGTGCTCGGATAAAAATGGAGCAAAATGTGTCAAAAAAAAAAAAAGGCTAGAAAGTAAACTTTACAATCCAATCGAGACATTTTCCACCCGATCTGCACCAAAGATCTGAAAAGAAAAACATCTATCCCACCATTTGCTTGTCTGAAAGTGGGTCATGGAGGTAACCTGATATGGCAATTTTCACTTAGAATTGTTTACTTAAATGACTTAAATTCAAGTGAGGAAAATCGTCTAAGTATACCTCGTCACTTATTTTTAGAATTCCCATTATCCGTCTTCCGAAGTGCAGCAAAAGATTGCTGAGGTCACCCACAGCTGAGAGAGTTCAGTGTTCCCTCCAGCCACCATGTACGTGACAAAGGTAGAGAGATGCTCTTTGATAAAACCGTCTTCGTAACTCTCCCGCTGACTTCTCTGACCTGCTTACTTGCACCCACGTTGAGCTTAGTGCCTGATGCCTGTTTTTAAGCCACAAGATCTTCACTCTAATCTTGTCGACTGCCACTACAAGTACGGAATCAAAACACCTCTGCAGAGTCTGTCACTTCACACTAAAGTCAGAGTTTTAACTCTTACCTTGGAAACCAGCTTCTAAACTTCAAGGTAAATGTTAAGCAAAGCAACTAAAGACAACAATTTCAACTGCGTTTCTGGTTAAAGTAATGACATTCTGTTTGAACAGAACAGTGCAACTGTTCGTTGTCTCCAAGCTAACCATTTTAATTCTACCTTTAGGATCTATTCTAATGCATTTCACACCAGAAGACCTCTGAAACTCTTAAGGTGTGAACGAGCCCTCAAGCATGAAAGCCCTACAGTCAGAACTGCAGACGCCTTTCAAATGAGGAAAATGTCTTTAAGAACAAAGACGAGATCTGACAGCTCTTTTTTGAGGTACTTTAGTCTTCTAGCAACTCTGAAAGGTTTTTTATTTTGGAAATACTTTAAAAGTAACCCGATTTGACCCATCTTTCTACAGTTTCCCCTACAGTGTTAGTGGTACGTTATAATGTTTAGAGTGCTAAAAGGATATTGTTTCTCTATAAGACTGAGAATAAAATACCTATAACATTTTGATAAGTCAGCTTTGGACAAAGTCAAAGCTCACAATTAATATTTTTAATGAACTAAGATGTCTTATGAAGAGTTCCTGGAAAAAAAAAAATACAACAAATGACCAAATGTGCCAAAAGATAAAGTGAAAACACAATTAAGGTTTAGATAGGTAGATGATTATAAAAAAAGTTAGAAAGACCTGATAGACAACCTATGCCAGAAAGAGCACATAATTATCAAAAGAATTAAAATATTTCCAGACTTCTTGTTCACTAAAATGTTTGATAGTTGTGACCGTAATTGACATCCTAGATGGTAATAAGTTGCTTGTTAACCAACAATTTTAGAAAAAAACTAAATATTTTCAAAATGTTAGTTCTACAAAAGCAAGGATAAATGACTTCCAGCTCTCATTTGTCATATCCAGGTTTGCAAACCTCAATGGCATGATTTTGCTGAACTGTGCCACAGAAATAAAAATTGCAACAAGTGGTTAAAAACTTCCAATAAGTTCTTGAGAGTGCATGCACTTTCACATCTTTCAACATCGTGGGGTGTGCTTCCCTGTGCAAAGACCCTCAGAACCTTTTTTTACATGGCAGTAGAGTTTTCCAGCAGAGCCGTAAAGTCTAGATAGCTGGTCTGACAGAAAACATTGACCTTGTTTCTGCGGCGAAGACGAGTGTTGTCAGGCAGGCGATTCCTGTTTTTGCCCGCCATAAAAAGTTCGCCGTCATCTCTTTATGTCAAGACTCATCAACTTCATGGCCTCTTTCACCTCTACATCAGATGCACAATGCATAAAGATCCTGCCTCACTTCAAAGAAAATAAATCCCCCAGAGGTACTCTGATAACTTTCATCTCATTTTACTGAAGAGATCAGCTCCGAGACAAATCCTTTTCACACATTGCATAGGGCAGAGCTAAAGTGAGCACGGTGCACTCAGCACATTGAAGAAAAAAAATGTCATAATAGACACAAATTACATTGAGAGAGAGAGAGAAAAAAAAACACACCAAGATCTACATCACTTTGTCATGTAGCGCATTAGAAAAGGAACAGAGACTTTGCAATTACAAAATTTTTGCCATACATGATGCGCATGAATAGTCTGTATAATTAGCTCGTGTGGGCAGTGTGAGGCAATCTGCTGTAAAATAACTTCCATTCTCCCTGCGGGGAGATCGCTGACCGTCTGACCAGACGGCTGCTGTAGCCTTATTATCCATTCATTGAGCCATTGTACCTTAGAGTGTGTGAAGAGCTTTCACCATAGTTCCCAGGTTATGGTCTTTTTTTTTTTTTTGGAACCATTGGAAATGGAATTTCAATTAGCGTAGCCATGTTTATAATGTCTATAAACTGACATAAGAAAAGCTATTCTGGTCTACATGCCAGTTAAGCTGCGCATTAATTTGCATACTTTGTCTCAACAACAATCATCATGCATCCATTTCAACCCAACTCTTCCAAATGTGAATTCCCACAATCGGAGTAACCGGGCTCTCTCTACTTCTACAGCCCTTATGTTACCGTAAGAGCCATCTGTATGTGATGTAATATTTTTTGAAGTACAGGAGAACCTTTACTGTGACCCAAATTTGCTCCGAATGCAGTTAGTACAAAGAAAATCGTGACAATTTTTGCAAAGCATGGGCAAACATGTTTTGACAAGTGACAAAAAAAAAATCTTTACAATAAGTGGATTCTGTTATATACTAAACTACCAAAATGCAAAAATAAACCATCTCATAAGACTAAATATCAACGACACAGTAGTAGCAGTTGATGTTGCTTATTACCTTTACATGTCAGGTTGTATAGGTTATGCAAGCCACTTTGTTGAATTGTATAAACCAAGTGGTAACTTGAAATAAGATCCAACACGCAGTAGCTGCTCACTGTGGATAGAAAACGATGTATGGTTGTAAGCAGAGCCGGTCCAAGGCAAAGCAAGCCAAGTTGCTACTTTGCTTCAGGGAAAGCGCCAGCAGAAACAAGCAGAGAATCTGTAGCTTAATACATTATGTCACCTCTAACCTTTTCTCTTGAACTATTGAGAAGGTTAGTAGTTAAAATAACAAATGTCCTTAATTTTTATAGAACACAACTTTAAGGTCCCTCAGTTAGACTTTTAGCAAACCCTCACCTTCACCCCCCAATTTGTCAGTGTGTTAAAAACTGACAAATTACAATTGTAAAGGTAAATCAAAATCACAGAATATTATAAAAAAAAGCTGACTATTTTAGATATATTCAATAAGTTCACAATTCAAGTAAAACTTGAATTGTATAGATTCATTACATGGGGAGAAATATTTCAAGTCTGTCCTTTATTTCTTGTAATTTTGATGATAACGTCAAAATGTATGTTGATTGATTGGAGCTGCTGCAGCATGAATAACTGCATCACAGAGGCGATCACCTTGTGGCACTGCTGGGGTTCAATGGAAGCAGAGGTTATATTGATGGGGACATTCAAGCTCATTGGTTTCACTTTTCGAAAACCGTGACAAAAAATATGGAATTTTTATTATGTTCTAATTTTGGAGCTGCAGCTGTAATATAAATGAACTATTCTCTTAAGCGTGTCCTTACTGAAAGTGAATGTATTAGAGTATCTGAATGTGAACAGCAGAAATAGAAATCTGGCCACTAAAAAAAATACAATTTATGTGAGCAAAGAAAACAAGTAAGGTGTGTAATCAATTTGCTGATTGTTTAGTTCAGTGAAACTTTATCATGGACAAAATATGACAAATGAATGAGAACAATTTCCTGTTGGAGCTCTGAACTTGGCTCACAATATTTCTGTTGGTGAACTATGAACACGAGTTCATTCACTTCAACATTAGCAAAACTGAGTTAAGAACTGACTCTAGCCTCAGTTAAGGAAATCCTCAACGATCAGGTTATATTGCTTAAAACTAAAGACCTAAATCCAAATATTGCAACTGAAAAGAAGACGCAAGAAATGGAGGCAAGTCGTCAAGACGCAGCGATCACAATGAATTACCTGTCTTTGAAAGCTTCCACATACTGTTGAGGTATTTTCATCTGGAGCAAAATAGAGAGTCGATTGACTGACAGACTGCGAGAGCCTCAATGGAGCCAGAGGGTGGCGAACCAACAAACTGCACAGTTGCATTCATGAGTAGAATAAATTAGTCAACAGTTTCCTGAAGAGGAGAGAAACAAAACAATGTGAAAAAGCAACAAACCGAGCATCAAGGTAAGAGGAAATAACTTTTATAATGCACACTGTCGGGAGTGAGAGATACCCAAACTTCTTTCAGCAGAAGCAACGAAAACTGAAGTTCATCTTTTTGTATTATAACAAACACTGCAGCACAGATAACAATGAATTTTTCATGAAGCAAAAGGGCCTCTGCAGCAAGAGCACAGGTGTTACACAAAGTTATTTCATATTGGTAAAGCTGCTTAAGTGCTTTACTGTTAAATTATGTATTATTCATGCCTTATTAAGCAATTTGTTGGACTCCTCACAGTAAATACTTCTGTATTCGACGACGTGTAGTTAAACTTTGAAAACAATTAGGGTTTTTTTAAGCATTAGGTTCATGACCCTGCAGCTTCTTGGGTGTAAATCTTTATTCTGCTAAAACTGCAGTTTGTTCACAGTCATGTTTTAGAAAGGGGATGTGTTGGAAAACTAAAACAAAGATACATTGGTGACGCATTTGGACATTATACATGCGGACGTAAAGTTCTACCCAGATAAAAATGAAGGTCTGCAGGCAAGTTGTTCTATAATTAGTGGGGAAACATTTTGTGGCCAAATTCTTATTTATAGTTTTTGGAAAATATGGAACAACTAATTATAGCCAATTATGTCTCATTAGGAGCTGTAAATATCAGAAGATATGAGAACAGTGCACAGTTATTGTTTTTTCTAGATTTTCTGATGTGGCTGGTCATTAATTGTTAATATTAGAAGCACAAATGGCATAGCATGCATGTGCATTCATAACAGAACTTTTGGAGATGGTTGCATAACAGAATAAATTGTCATGGCAAAGAAAAGAGAAAAATGAGGGACTGTTTCATCAGTAAAACTGCTTTAAAAACATGTAGCTTTCAGTCAAATATGCTTTGCTCAGGAAGGATTATGCAACTTAACTTTTTTGGCGAGTTGAATAAGAGTCAAGTCCAATATTATTCATTTCTCTGAGTTGGATTTAAAATTGTTTTGATTCATTCAATCAAGATTCTTGTTCCTGAAAAGAAATCAGCAAGGAATCTCAAAAAATAAAAAAGTAAAGAAAAAAAGGTTAAATTTACATCTATAAAATGGAAATGTTAAATTATTCATACTCTTCTCTATATAAAAGCACAGTAATCTGAACGCTTCCATTGATATTTTCATTATTGATCTGATATGTGAATGCTGAATCTATGACATTAGGCCTCATTGCCGTCACACCAAATCTTTAGATTATCTCTCAGGTTTGTGTCGGGACACTTGGGAACTCAAAAACTTTAACATTATTTCCAGTAAGTCAAATGAAACATGCTGATTAAATGAAAACATTGTTAAATCTGTCGAGGGTATGAATAGTTTGGGACTTAATTGTATATTGTTTGGAATACTCAATTTGTGGAATTTCAGGAAAGTATTGGAAAAAGATGCATATTTGTCCAATTAAATCTGATGTTCAGTTTACTTGAAGGAACAATAACTGGCTTCAAAAAGGTCAAATATGTGTTAGCTGACACTTCAGCAACGTTCTCTTTTTCTTGTGACATA
The DNA here is from genome assembly GCA_033032245.1 of Poecilia picta. Lineage (NCBI taxonomy): Eukaryota > Metazoa > Chordata > Actinopteri > Cyprinodontiformes > Poeciliidae > Poecilia > Poecilia picta. The sequence continues at coordinate 20,679,417 of CM065367.1, read as the reverse complement.
CATTGAGGCCATCTGCAAAGTAACTGTCAGTGGGTTCAGGTCCTCTACCCTCACTAAGTCATACACCACCATCCACGGCAATTAACTGTATTTCTATGGACAAGATAAAGAGTGTGAGCCAAAACAATAACTTTGAATAACCTCAGATCAATTAGCAATGACCTGTTAATGTCTCAACAGATAAACTATGTTCCCTCTTTACATGGCACAGACAACTACATTTGAAGCCTTCTCTTTGCCCGACTAGCGTGCACAAACCGCTTTTCTATTTGGCAAAATTTCCGTTCTTAAAATCATTTCTGAAGTATTTGAGTTGCAGACAGTTTTCTCTGCACACCGTGAGGAAGGCTACCAGCCGGCCCATCTTAATCCATGGCCAAGTCAAACGAGTGGCGGGTCTTTTTTTTTTCCCCTGCCTTCTAGCTGCTGAAAAACAAATTAATATTAATTATGAGGCCAAACATGCGAAGTTCCTGTGCTCCTACCTGTGCAAGCAGAGTATTAGCTGTGTGATAAACAACTTCTCGCTATTTGATAAATAATCCAAGAGAAACACGGCATCCCGACAGAGCTATGAAAGTTTTATGCACTGTTCTGCGGAGGCTCATTCTCCTGCTGAATAACAGAAATAACTGGTAGAATCCCAGTATTTCTCAGTTTCTTCCAAACACCTCCGACCCCTCCTGCCACCACCACCATTTTTGCCTCTTCAAATATGTCCAGCCGTATCTTTTGCTCAGGATGCTTTGGAGTTCAGGGTTTGTACACATCGTCTTCATCCCCTGCACACCAGCATGTTGCCGTGCAACCACACTCTAAACTGCAAGTCTTACCGTTTCTTCCCCTGCAAACCAAGTTAATGAAGATGTCATTTCTATAAGAAGGGAAGCAGAGCTAATGGCTGTCCAAGAAATGAACAAAATCTATTTGTGGTAAAAGACATTTAAGCCAGTGTTGCTTCAGATCTTCATGCTGAATAACTTCTTCCATGAACACACTGCAACATTATTGGTTTTTTCCGCTGGTCGTCATTAGCAAGTATCATTATGTGACCAAAGCATTCCCATTATTGAACTGCACATAAGGCTGGTCCAATATCATTTTTGTAACATAATTAAGTTGCTGTCAAGTTAATGTAAATTATACGTTATTGCCTCTGCCAGCAATGGCTTGGGATATTTTCCTATTCTCGCCGATGACTGTGGTTGTTACAACTCAGTAAAATGCAAAAGTATTAACAACTAAAACTTTATATGGCTATAAATAATAAAATTGAGTTTTAAAAAAGTACTAAATCTTTCATATCAATTTTTATCTAGTCTCATCTATCCAATTCTGTGACAGCATGGGAACAAGTGGCCTCTTTAAAAAAAAAAACATCGGTTCGCCATCCAGTTCTTGAAATGATGGATCAGAACCCAATCATCAAGTGAATTTTGCAATGCAAGACCAGTTCTGGCCTGGGCTCAAACCCGGGCCTGGCGTTTTCGCAGTAGCACTTTGAGCAAATTAACCTCATCAGATTTGTGCAGAAGCAAACCTCTCACAAAAATGTTTGTAGCCGCAATAGAGAATCCTGAACACATTGCAGCCAGCACAAGAAGTGGATACATTTTGTGATACTCTCCCACTGCTCCAATCAACTCTGCTTCTGCTCGTTTGTTTTTTTTAGTTGGGTCTGGTTGGTTCACAGCAGAAATTAACAGATCTTTGCTTTACAGCGCATTTATTTTGCAACAAAGCAACAAGTGTTCAGTAAGCAGATGGAGAAGCGTAAAGTTGAAGGGTTCATGTAAACCAGTAATTTAGCTGGCTGCTCCCCAAAGCACCATCAGATGCTTTATCTGGTATCTAAAGCTTGTCAAAACTATGAAACCAACTAAACCAATTCACAGTGGAATCTTAACTTCAAACTATAAGTGCAGCTATGAAACACAATGTCTATAATAGTCCTCTGGGTTATTTTTTAAAAGATGTGCGAACGTAACCCAACTTCTGCAGAGTTACCCTAACGTGCTTCCGATTACGCTGCACACAGCAGTTCACCTTGGGGTACGTGTGGCACCATGGGAGTTGTGGTTTCGATTCTGGCTTTCTTCCCTGCTACTAGTCAATGTGCCCCAGGGCAAAGCACTTAACCCCGAGCTGCCTTCCGATGTGTGTAGTGGTGTAAAAATCTATGCGTTTGAGTGCAACTGGATGAATCTGACTCTACTTTAAATAGCTTTTAGTGGTTAGTATGACTAGAAATGTATTAGATTCAATCTATGTTATCATTTATTCTTGCATTTACAACACAGAAAATGAAAGGGATCTTCATGCTTTGTTTCAAGTGTTTTCTTTTCTTCAAGTGTTTGTATCATTTTTGAAATGGATGATGCTTCAATTTTTTACAATGCAAGTTGTTCGACAACATTATTAACAGACCAAAAATGCTAAAATAGTACAATTAGAATTTAGAAATATGCAACATGAATCCCAATCAGCAGACAAGCAAAGCAGACAAGCAAATTTCAAACACTCTTTTCCATACAAAAACTGCTTTTATAATTTCACCCCTCAAAAGCAGAAGCACATTGCAAATATTGGATAATGGGCTCTGAATATGCACAGCACAATTTCATGCTCTTGTAAACAGAAAATAGTTGTTTTCTTGACAAAAGATCCAATAGGTAAAAGTTAAACATATGTGACGCCGTAATGACAATTGCTGTCAAGGTTACCTAACTTAAGACTTTAGTGAAGCTCAAGACCTTAAGGGAGCCAAAACAATCCTAAAAGCAAACTACTGCAAGAGGTGTCGATACAAACAAGAGTGAATGTCTGAAACATCAGGAATATTCTATGAAAGCAGTATGAAATAGAAATATGCTTTGTGTACAATAAACAGTCTCTGGTATCTCCATAGAAAGTGTGACTTATATGATCACAACTCACAATAGCTAAAGATTAGTAGCGTAATCGTTAATGGGGAAGCACAGGCCTTCTGATAAATTAAATGGCAGAGTAAACATTCATATTCTTAGTTTACATAATCCAAATGATCCAGCTTAGCCAAGATCTGATTTTAATTTGTGAAACAAGGGAAACTGTCTGCATGCTGTACAAAATACAGGGGTTATAGAATATACTTTGTCCTTTTTTTAACAGTACAAAGTGTCCTAAACTTTGCTCAAACAAGACGGATCAACAGCACTTTTATTCACAATGTCTCTGGATTTTTCAGATCTTAGACCGCTTTCTGGGTTTAGTAACACAGAATGTCAGCCAATCAATCAAGAAATTGTTTTGTGATGTACATGAGAATACTGTCAAAAAGAACAGATTTAAAAAAAACAAAAAAAAGGTGGAACTGTGATAGATCGCATTGGTCTGACAGAGCAGACGGACCACAACATAGCTGCGGCAGCCAACAGCATAAATGTATTTATCAAAGTCGTTAAGATCATTGATAATATTAAGTTTGACAACTTGATTATTAAATGAGATCAGAAATTATAGTCGGCAAACTGATAAAAACAAGACACTGTAGCAATATTGTCTTGAAAAATGTGATGTTAAATTCTACATGGTTAGATATTAAATGAGCCCGTTGTTTTGAAAAGTCCCGTGATCTTTGTTGTAGATTAGTGCCCTATAAACAAAATGAATGTAACCTGTGCTTCTGAAAGTACAAATAGAAATCAGGTGAAGTAGTTTTGGGCAGAACAGTATGAGGGGAAAGAGTAATGTAAAAGTTTGCATCAATTTGACAATTCTCTCAATGATTTATTTAGCTCAAACAACTTCTAAGAAGGCAATAAAAAATACTGCTGCTTGTGTTTGACTTGGTTAGATTGAATTCCCTCCCACATCTTCAAAGGCCCGAGTTCAAACCCGGGTCCAGATGAGAATATGATTGCTGTTGATAGGTGCCAGTAAAGAACATGACATGTAATCTTGCGAGCACCAATAATCTCTGTGGGATAAGACTGCAAGATGTAAAGGATGTTTCTTTCTTACCAGCTTAAACTAACAGAAACCTGAGTGATGGAAATGTTTGAAAGTTTGTTGGCTGGAACAACGCTTGTTGTCTGAACTCAGACATTTCATCAGCAGTGAGGTCGGAGAGGTGTCGAGATCTGAACAGATATTTACAAAGCATACGCACAGGTTTGGTGAAGATTCAGGCATTTAAGGTAGCAAAAAATGAAAAGCAGTTACATTTGCATTGTGAAATTATTCATGTTTATTTTTTCCTCCAGCAGCTAATCAGACTCCACCAATGAGTACCACGTTTTCACAATGAGAAAATGCATTCAAAAGTGTTCCACTAATGTTAAAAGAAACGAGTGCGGCTATTATTCACTGAAGTGAAAGGTTCCTTTCCCACCAATAAAACCACTAACAGGACAGAGGAAGTAAGTACATGTAGTAAAAATCTACTTCCTCAGTATCTTTTTAAACTAATCTCTTCCTTTTTGGGCTCATGCCGCCTTCAAGAGCCATGTTACAGAAAACATGAAGGTCTGCTGTGCCTGCAACAAAACAGCTAAGAGCAGTTTGACAGTCAAAAACATTTACTACTTAAAGTCAGCGAACATATTTGTCGCTTAGTGCCTACATTCAATCTGATGAACTGTGTTTAGGAGACAGAAGTTCTAGAAATAATTGGTATGCTTGCGGCAGCCTGTTAGACCTTGCAGAGCTAACCCTTGTACAAAGATGGCAGATAAGTAATGGTGTTAGGCAGGCTATCATGTAGCTTGAATATCAATGTCAGATGTGGTGAATACGGTCACTCCACTCAATGGAGAGAATGAGAGTAGAAAAGGAAAACAGAACATTTTTAAAGTCAGTATTTGAAATTCAAGTTGATGATATTCAAGGTACATGCTGACGGTTTGGAAAATCGGTGTCCTCTACAAAGCTGTCATCTGAAGAGCTATCCGTTTGTGTCTCTGTGTTGCCAAGTGGTTTTATTTCCATACCAGCATGCAAGTTTTCTCAGCAGGGCAGAACTAAACAGCTGTAAGCTTCAGTGGCTGCTCTGCCAAGTGAATTAAAAGTGGTATTAAGGAGAATTAAGAGTGTTAAAACGGGGGATAATTGCTACCAAAAGGTTTTGCTCATTTGAATATATGCCGAATATTTCCCGGTGGTTACCGCTTTTAATGTTCTCTACCAGCAGGTTGGGAACAGATGATGCCAGGTCCCCCACCACCGACCCTTTTAACTTTGGGATGACGGAATAAAAAAGAACAAATTAATAAAGCTTAAAAAAAGTAGATTTTGCCTAATACACCCCCCTTTTTATACTGCGAGTATAATACAGAACATTATTTTAAGTCAAAATAATGTTTTGACTTATTTATTTTCTACCCGCAATGCAAAAGGATTAAACAGGCAAAGGTACAAAATGGTAGAGATTAAATGAGCAACACCAAACTTAAGCATTTGTCTTCAAAGACTACAAAACTGAAAATTATGTTTATTAATTAAAAAACAAACAACAAAAAAAAAAACATTGTGTCAAACAGCCAGGAAGAATTAGCAAAATTCTTCAGAAAATGTTCCACTTGGGAACATTTTAAAGACTTCATAGCCACCTGAGCTCAGTCAGATTAAACTGAATAAAGTCACATTTTGGGTGAACTATTTTTATGATATTACAATAGTTCTCTGAAACCAAGTTAACTTCATGTTGCTGCCTGGTGTAAAGAAAATAGGCAGGCAGGAAAGTTTAACTCTCCCTATGAAAAGAGAAACATTTTGCATCTTTACATTCCTCATGTACGAACAGAAAATGGAAAGAAAGCTTTTAGATCTGTCAGATCTGCATTGGAGCCTCTTGCAAGTTCAACAAATAATGTCAGAACTCATTTAACTTCACTTTCTGCAAAATAAAATAAAAAATGACAATCTTGTCAACAGTAGAATATATTGTAGGGCAAAAAGGTTTTTCTTGAGACCTGTGACCAAAGCAGTGGACATTTGACATTGGGGATTGTTTTAGGATTGTCAGATTTAACTACCCTTACAGGGTAAGAGGGTAAGATCTGGCAAAAGTCTAGATGCCTTCAATTCCAACTCATTTTAGATTTTATATATATATATATTTTTTTTACTTATAGGTGCATTCAATTTTTCCCTGCATTTTTTTTCCCTTGATAAGTCATTTTATTTCCACCTGTTCTTTTTTAAAATTTCAGTCTCCTACTTTTACTTTATGCGTTTCAGCGTTATTATGCAAATGAGGAGGGGTGGAGTCTTAAGGCATCAACTTCTGCCTATTGGTTGGTTCATATTACACAATGCATAGCTCAAATCTATATCCCTCCAGCCACAGTTACAGCAGGATGGATACCTACAGAGGTTATCAGTGAGCTAAAGCATGTAGTAACCTTATTTAAAATCAATGCTATAACTCCAGACTTCATCTTTTTTTTTTTTTTGCTTAGAATCTAACAAAATGTGTGTTTAGTTCGCTGATTCACGGGCACCAATGTCAATCGTCTGGTTTTTCATAATTTCTAGAAAGCGACAGCTGAAGTTGGCTTCTGACTGCGACAGTTTCAGAAGTCCTCCCAGTTGCTGCAGGATAACCCAACACTTGTGTTTTTATTTGAATTACTATGAAACTTGCAATACAGTCCCAAATACAGGCACCAATTTTAAATAGATTGTTGTGAATAATCAAAACTTTTTTGGTCCTCCAAAAAGACAATGTTTTTGTTTACAATCTGAAAAAAATGTTTTGAAAAAATTCAAGAAGTGTGGATACTTTCATCAGTCTCTGTATATATAAGTCTTATTAGTTATTACTTTCTTGCTCTGGTTTAAATTACAAATAAACAAACCAGAATGTTTATTTCCACCAGCTGGACCCTGGTGTTTCATATGTTTCATCTTGGTCCAGGAAAGGTGAATTGCCAGAGCGTTGCATTACACTCTGAGGTAACTAATTAAGTAATTGCATAGTTCATAAAAAAAGCCTGCAGAGCAAAACGCACACACACACACAAACACACAGGCCAGCTGCCAAATGTCGGCGCCTTGGCTTCTCATATTTTGAAACACTTTTTAATGCCACCGCAGCTTCTTAGGGTTATTGACCTTCAGTGCTAAGAAGAGTGGTAGAGAATCAAGGGAAATCAGGTGCAGATCAGGGTCAGCATATTCTCCCTCTCATGCACAAACTCGGATTGTACGCCAAGAGTCTGTCATGGTGCCTAGGGCATAGCAGATGCCCCATCATATGGGCAAAGCCAAGGAGAGGACATGGTTTAGATCTTATTAGGAAATTATAAACATCAGTTAATTAGTATCCAAATCATGTAATGCCCTCAGGCTTATCCTGCTGCACAGCTTTCATCCTCGTTCAAAACAAAGCTTTAGTGACAAGACATTTCTGCCACCATGAATAAAATTTCATCTTTTGTGGAAACAAGGTTCAATTTATCTGTTCTTCGTCAGTCAGGTTGAATTCAATAAATTCAACAAATCACAGAATCCCATAAAGATTTTTCTTCAAGTAAATGACTCAAGTCCTAAATCCTTTTCAAAAATGGTATTATATAATAATAAATAATAATAATAATAATAATAATAAAAGGACTAAAATTTTGAATTTCCAAATATGGGGGGTTCACAAAAGTCTAATAGGTTTTAAACAGTTGTGCTTTGGATTCTGAGGTATTGTCATTTGTGCTGTTTTTCCCCCCTTGAAGAGTACAAGTGTAACAGAGGGAGCATTCCAGCTCAATGAGGTTCAAAGTAATATTTCTGACCCAGAAGGTGACAGACTACCAACAAGGCATGATGGATATTTACTAAGGATGCCAATGCTAAAGTAAATTATGACAAAAATAATCATTGCCTTCACAATTCAAACTGGCACAATTATGTCTGTTGCTTTTTGATGGTTTCAATTTATTTTACTTTGAATGTTATACATATGACATGCCTGTGTGCGAGTATAGATAGTTGCTGATAGTTTTCTTTTAAAGAAAAAAAATACTTGATTACTTTATGTAGAAAAACAAGGACAATGATGGTAAGCACACACCAAATCACTAACAAGATGTCTTAGAACTACAAAGTTAATCTCAGTTCCATTGAAATTTGTATAAGAGATGAGATCTACAAACCTGACTTTTATACTATGTCAAGAGGAAAAGACAAAATTGCAGTAAACAGTCACTTGTAGAGCATTTACCCAGTTTAACAATTCTGTTATGTAGACATTACCTCTTCATTTTAGATGAGGATTTTCTAGTTTCAATGGATTTTTTTTCCTAAAAAATTGTCCTAGTAGACTTAAACTTACAAGCTGAAAACTTATAATGAATATTTGATTTTTTTCCCCCTACCACTGTTGCAATTCCTACAAGACAACACAAGTTTTAATAAAATACAAATATTCTAACCCAAGGCAAGAGATAGAAATTGGATTAATTTTTAAATTAAGCAAAAGACTAAAACATTTTGTTTTTACTTTTAAGTATTTTTCTTAGTTTTTGCTAATTATGGTAATATATACACCGATTTAAGAGAGAGGCACAAGAGAGTCACTAAAGTCATTTCCATAGAAACAACTTGACATGTCTCGTCAGCGTCACAAGGTCATTAGCAACCAGGGAATGCCGAACAGCTAAAAACAAAAAAAGACAACTGGACAACATGTGGGCCTGTAAGATTTTATCTTTAAGTGCAGCATGAGTGTTACTTTAAGACTTATTTTTAACTGCAATTCTGCTGAAGACGCTCTCCCGCCCTTATTTGGAATTCGAGCTGAGGCTTTGTGAGCGAAGAAAACGATGCCATTCCCTCCCCACCGATTCCTAAATGACTGTGATCCATATAAGATGTTTATCTGCTGTGTCCGATCAAACTTGAACATCGATCCTTCCTCCCCATCAATGCAGCTGTGGCAGTGCAAATTGCCTTTATCCTTCACAAGTGTGCCATGAAAATCTAACCTGTCTCTTCCTGTCAAAGAACATCACAGAGAAACCAGCCTCGTCTGTGACTGAGACATGGATGTGTGGCAGTCTTCATTACGCAATGCAACCCACAGAAGTTTCTTAAAGAGGATACTGTTTAAAGGAGATTGATTATCTATCACTGTGTCTCAAATGGTGGATACAAGGAGAAATTTACACACCATACAAAAAAAGAAAGTGTTTAAGTATCACAACAATGGCCACTACTATTTGGATCATGTACCATCTAAGGCTGAGTTTATAAAAACTGTTGAAATAATACATCAGGATATATTTGGTAAGAAGTAAACAAAAAATTACTGCTAAATGCGATACGGCAAGATCTCGTCATAAGATCCAGCTGTGACCCACAGTCATATTCAATGAATTGAAAAATTACATTTTCTATTAACGTAATTCACTAATTAAAACATTTTCTCTAAATTAATTGCACATGTGGATGGTTTCAAGCCTCCGTTTCTTGCAAGTGGACCACTACTTTTAACATAAAACACAATGCAATATATAGACAAGTGAAATCGACCAAATTATTTGTCTTCATACTGGAAAATTTGTAAGAAAAAGTGAATAACCTCATTTTTAGAGGCAGTATGAAGCATAAATTAGGCATTTTGTGTCCATTTAGCTTTGGGAAAATAACCGTCATTGATAACCTTACTTTAGTGCCACCTGCTAAAAAAATTCTTGTGTTCAGTTGTGTTCTTCATTTTAGGTTGTGCTTTGACAACAAGTGATCTACTTCACCTAATGAGCAAGCTACTAGATGTCACATTTGCATACAAGATTATTCACTTTCAAAACTTTCAGCTAATACCAGTTTGGAAGTTGAATAGTTTGATAAATACTTTGTTTTTTCAGGACCATATGCTGCAGGAGTTGGTTCAGGAGCACTCGTGTTATAAATAACAAGCAGACAATTAATGCTTCAGATGTGCCACTTTGATGTATATTCACAAAAGACCTGAACGGATGGAGAACTGAGTGGCTCCTCTCGAATCAACATGAATGTGAAATGACTGCATTTCAGTGAGATTACTTGTATAACAGATCTCAAGAGAAGAACAGAACGGGGTGATTTTATTTTTTACAAGACAGGACTCATTTTTGCTCAAAAAAAAAAATCATTGTAATAACTTAAGACCTTTTTCAAACTAACATCCTTCTGGCATTACTGTAAGTGCTGTTAGTGTTTACATGCATCCTGTCTTATGAAATCTTTTGCAATACAACACCTGCAATGCAGAAACAAAAGGTTTTCATATCAAACAAAATGAACTGCACAAGGATGAAAGCTGCAAAAAGAGATTTGTGGTTGTATCTGTTCTAGATTCCTTACTGAAAGGGAACAATTATCCACATTTTTTTAAACAGTTGGTGACGCCATCTGTAATTAATCTGTATGTGCTCAGTGGAATCCCATCTGTAAGCTAACACCCACATGTGTGAAGTTTAGTCTGAGTGCTAGGTGTACAACAGTAAGGACAAATTGAGAGCCCCACAACAAATTTACAAGTGGCCACTGATCTAGTACAGTATTGAATGCAACCTAGTTATCTAGAATAACTCTTATGCTACTTATACAACTTTAATTTAAGAAACCTGCGTATAAGACAGATAGTATAACTGTTTCAGTGAGGGCAACTTAAATGACTTGCAGTCATGTGAGCCAATACAGTGGTATGGCGTTTATAGTTAATGCATTGGAGCCAAATGTTCATAAAATGAGGCTTCATGGAGGGTTTGTATAAATACCAGTGCAAGGGTGTGGCGCTGAATTACAAAAACTCAGAGGTGCGCGACCAGGCAGGGCGACAGCCAACACTCAGGCACTCTCCCTCTCAACCTGTTCAACACACCAACTATAACCACACTTGTGCAGATCATGAAGAAAACTAGTCACTCAACAAAGCTAACTTAGACCTGTCAAAGATCAGAATCACAGTCTAGCCAAAAATTACTGTAATGGTGCATCTCAGTCAGGCTGTGTTCAAAGAGTAGTCATGGTTTAAATGAGAACAGGAGTTTGTTTTCAGCACAAGTTTTGTTAGTGTTGCTTGGAATCTTGCATTGCTATGTTAATTAGAGGGAAAAAAGTGTTAACGCAAAGCAAATGAAGAATGTTATAATATAGCAGTACAGATCATTGGATACATGCTTCTTACGAATAAATTGTAGACTGTGTACACAGTGTGTACATGTACGTTGCTTTATGAATTATTTAATCTGCTTTTTGTAAGAAGCAAATTGTGCAACAACATGCACATTTGAAGGAAAGCACGTTCTGTCTTTTAAATGACTGTTTACAGCCTGCAAAACATCCAGCACAGAAAATAGTTTGGCCCAATAGTAAACACAGAAACAACAGCAAGCATGTCAGAACATGATGGATAGAGTCTATAAAGAAAGCATGTTCCTTACCCAGTTCTTATTTACTTTGATTATCAAAAGGATATGCAAGCTAAAGGCAGTTTATGTGGAGAATCTACAGAGTTAAATTAGTCTCAAAAGTGTTTACATAGAAAACAGTTGTCAATGCATGGTGACGAGGAGTAGTAGTGTCTTACTAATTGTGCAGTTTGAAATGTGTAAATTTGAGAAACTGCTTATGAATGTTGAGGCATGTATTCTTGCATTGTGTCATACACATTTGTAAATAATGTTTTACAATCTTGCAAATCATCTTGTACGTTTGTGGATGTTATGCACATACAAATCTTGTATGGTTTCTGAATATTTGAAACGGATGAAGAGAACCGAGTGGCTAGTTTTGGATCAACATGAATGTAAAAGGAATTCTTATGTTGTTAGCTAAATAAAGGTTAAGTCACTATTTAACAAATTCACCCAAAATGTGGCATAAGTCATGTTTTACATTCCTAAAACTGATCATGCACTACCTGTGACAAGCAGTCAGTCTGAATGGTTAAAAAGTGACAAGATTCAAAAAGGATCAAGCCGGATAATATTTATTCATTTAAATTCACAATACAGTGCTTATTGTTGTCATCCAAATCATATTAGTCAAGAATTGTGTGGCAGATTAATTGGTTGTCACCAAATATATATTTAAAAAAATAAATAAAATCTAACTTGAAATCCTTGGACAGTCCATTTGTTTGATATGAGACACATTAAATTAGCTATAACATTAAATTCAACATGTCAAGTCAGTCCTTCATTTGGCAAACAAAGACTAATCTGTGGAGGCACCATTTTAGATTTTTGGAGGAGCGATACTATGTGGTAAGTTTAGGGTTACTGGTGTACAATGATGGAGCTCTATCTTTTCAGATTATCTGACTATATAGATACAAGATATAGAATATATTTTTTAGAATAAATATCCAGTTTATTTTTGTTATATTGTAATAGATATTAGATTGTGACCCATAAATTAAAGGTGATTTTAAGCGTTTCAACATCAAAAGGTCTTTGTTTGTCCTGCACTGAGGAGTCCAGATTTTGACTGAATTTCGCACAGATGGAATTCCCTGGAATTGGCGCTGGAGAAGCTCCGAGTCCAAGAGACCTGGCACAAATGGCACAATTCTGTTGCTGTCAGTAGCAATCAGATACTCAAACACAGATTGCTGCCTGTTTCCAGTTTGAACACAGAGGTGCAAGCCTAGAATCTTAAATGTACACAAAATACAAACAAAACCACATTTAACACATTCTGCATGGCTGTGTTGAGCAGAAGACGTTTAAGACGGCGTATCATAAAGAGAAAATACATGGCACAGCTCAGGATTTCACAGCCAAACTTTATTCCCTCTGAGCAGCCATTATGTGATAGATAAGCGACTGGCTCCAAGCACAGCAACAGGAAGCCATGCTGGCACATTATTAAATACATCACTATCCTGGCAAAACTGATTTTAAAATCAACTTTACCTCTGGATAAACTTACTGTCATAAATCTAAGTTAAGATGTATCCCATCTCTATCGAGACAGGTCATATTTCAGACACAAACATATGGTGAAATTCATTCATTTTAATCTAATGGAGGGTCAAACTAATAGACCAAGATTTTTGAACAATATTCAAAAAAGTTGTGCTTTCACAGGGGGGTTAGTTACATTTTAATAAGACTGTCCCCAAGAAGAGAGCAGTCATCTAAAGCAGTGGTCCCCAATCCCCGGTCCGTGGACCAATTGGTACCGGTCCGCACAATAAATAATTCAATATTTCGGTTTTATGTGTTATTTAAATCTGAAGGATCTTTTATTTTGAAAATCCTTTAACCGGATGCTCTTGGTTACTTGCGCGCTAACACCAAGCCACAAGCAGCAAAATGAGTAAGAAACATATCAGAAGCCTTTGGAAAGTCTCTTACGGACAACACGCCCCCCCCCGTCAACAAAATTTCTTCTCCCCCGGTCCGCAGCGGAATTGTCCGAGTCCTGACCGGTCCGCGGTAAGAAAAAGGTTGGGGACCACTGATCTAAAGCATAAAAGCTAACCATCTAAAAACCTTGACCCCATACCATGGAGTGTGGCTGGATTAAGATGGCTGCATGATTTAGGTACGTTTAAAAGGGAATATTTGCGATGACATACTTGCAACAAAAAAAACTTCCATTGTTTAACACATCAAGCTTGATAATTCTTGTGATGATAGACTGTGTTGTTTTTACAAAAAAAAAGCATCTCGACTCACCAAAATACTTTCTCTGCATTTAATTTATGGCAAAACATCTCAAATAAAGCAAACTCCTAATAAACTGGTTTGATGGGATATGTCTTTCAAATTTTATTATAAAAACCAGGACCCATATTCATTTACATGGGTTTTGATCACAAGAGTAGTACCTCGAAATTCCATTAGCTTATGCCATGAACCATGTCAAGTGTTAATTGGATGATATAAATAGCAAACAAAGCGACTGTTCTCGTCCTTCTCGCTGGTGATTTCGGTTCATGGTTGTTAGACCATGAACTGTTAGTATTTCTTTGCTACCCTGTATGCTAAAACACTCCTGACACATTTGTACTTAGTAAATCATTTTTATCAGCCATATAACATTTTAGATATTAAATCTTAGAAAAATGTAATTATACTTTGGTTGTTGGCCCTGATTTGAGTAATTTCAATTTTCCATATAGTTTGGATGGTTTTCTTTTTCTAAAAGAGGGGGGGAAAAAAAGCTTTCCACTCACATGAAAAATAAAACCAGTGCATTTTCATGAGAGAAACTGGTACCTGGTGTCAAAATCCATTTATATCTGAATAATGTGACTTGGTATAAAAAGGCTTTTTCCACCGTTTCCGTCATCGCTGTCACCCACCAGACTGCAATAAAGCTGGTGCCAGATCTGATTTATACCTGTATGGAAATGTGAAAGATTTTGATATTGCTTTACAAGAACATCTTGAAAAATACTCGAGACGTTTGATAAAAAAAAAAAACAATGACACAAAAGCATGACATCTGTTGCATTAATTATTCAAATGAAAGAAAAAAATACTGATTAAACGACGCAAACAACTAATGGTCAAAAAGGACAGGAGGTCCATAATATTCTGTTCAGGGACTCATCAAGTCAATCAGTTTTCAAAAGGATTGGAATAACAAAAAGAACATACACGACTACTGACTGCTAAGCATTACCATGGCAACATCCAATGTTCTCCCTCATTTTCTCTTGTTTATCTCTGTTACTTCAAATCTTGAGAAGGTGGGAGAGAAGAAGATGGGAAATGGGGGGAGGAGAAAGAAAAACAAAAAAACATTAAGGTCTGGCTGGCAGCTGGGCAAAATAAAAGCTCACTGCTTTCAGCATTTGTACCGTTTTATGGTAATAGAAGCATGATTTATTTATTTAAAAAATTATAAAAACAAATGACTACAGATATGAAGTAAAAATAACTATTCAACAAAAGTGATTGGGACATGTTGCAGTGAGATGGATAGTTCAATTGCTAATCTGTGTTACTGATCCACTGCATAACTACTAAAAGTTTATTAAAGATGTAGTCAACCATCCAGTATCCACACATGTTGGAGCCAGAATCTGATGGTGAAGAAACTACAAAACCATGTATCCAAATGAATGCATCGTAATGGTGTCATTTTTATTTTAATTATGTGAAACACTTTGAAATGCCTTATAAAATTTGATTGATTACTGTATTTACACAATATGGAGTGTAGTTTAACTGTAATGCCTATGCATGTCAGATATTTTTTTAAATATTATTTCTACTACAAGGTGAATGAAATAAACCTTGATATAATTAAGGAGTTGGCAAACAGGAGCATCAGGGACATCACTGAATGCATTTGGATCATGTGATCTCCAAAACTAAAACAAAGCCAGATAATTATATGCAAGACGTGCAGTAGTTTTATCCTCACGAAGGCAGCTAGAAGCTAGTACACAATGCTAACAAAGCAGAAGGTACATTGCTACTACCAAACCAATGGCCAGGACGTCATTTTCAACACACAAAATTCATGCGAGTAAAGGCTTCTTATCATTTTTTCTAGGAGCAAATGTATATTCAATTGATGCATTTAATAGTAGTCAAAGTCAGACAAAAATCAATTCTTAATTTTGCAGCTTTTTTTGCCGTCATATGTGTGCACATTTGGCCTCATTGTGCTGCAATGTGTTAGGTGAAAGTAAGCAGTTGTATCCTTATTGCTTTCTACACAGAGCCAAAGAGTTGTATACAAAAAAAAAAACTTTGCTTAATTTATTGTCACAATATTTAATGATCTAAATCTTAAACGGCAGCTCATTCACTCTTTTGGCAAAGAAATATATACGTCTGGTGTTTTTGCTTTTGATCTTGAGATGGTTTGTGACTGCTGAAAGCTGCAGAGAAGTGGACTCAACTTGAGGCCTGGGGAAAACGTGGAAATGGAATTTACAAAGATTCTGTTACAATATTTTAACCTGCACCAATTCAGTGTACAATTCATGCTGAAATTGGATACAAG
The DNA here is from genome assembly GCA_033032245.1 of Poecilia picta. Lineage (NCBI taxonomy): Eukaryota > Metazoa > Chordata > Actinopteri > Cyprinodontiformes > Poeciliidae > Poecilia > Poecilia picta. The sequence goes on along the minus strand of CM065367.1, from coordinate 20,663,484 downwards.
AGAAGGATTCTATATCCGCTTGTGCAAAGTAGAAAACTGATCGCCAGTTAGGCATTTCATTTTTGTCTGTGCTAATTTGTTCAATACTGCTGGTGTTTATGTTGCCTAGTAACCCTAAAAGAGTAGTGTGCATCATGTCCATATGCAAGTTTCAAAAATAAACTAAAAAAGGGCCACGATACTGTAAACTCGCCCCTTTTTTATGCTTGCTTGCCCTTAAGAGTCAATAAACCACAAAAACCTTTTTTAAAATCTATTAAAACTGCAACTTTTAAACTAATAAGATTGTAGAAAGTCTTCAGATTATGCTTCATTGAAAAAAATATCCACTAGGACTCCAATTAAGGACCTAAAAATAAAAAAAGATTGCCAAATATTTTCATTAACTGACATTTCAGGTGATAATTTGAAGCAATCAAATTGTTTTCTTTGCTTGTGTGTTCTCTTATAGCTTAGCGTATTCATAATAAATCAATTTACACAGTCGTGCTAAACTGAATTGGGTAACAACCAAATTAAAGAGGAATGTGGTGAACTCTCTTAAATTGCATGGTAAGTGTATTTGAATCTGACAAGACTCAAATTACAGTTTGAATTAATTTGGGCTAATTTGCTTTTCTATGAAAAGGAACCTTAAGATGACTTTTGCAATACATTGAGAACAAATCACAGAGTTAATTTGGTAACTTGTGTGCCTTTCCCAAGTATGAAAATGCTCCAAACAGGTTTTATTTATTTCCAGACTGGAAATGGCTCACTGATTCCATCAGCTGGAGACAAAACAGCTTTTTGAAAGCAAAGAAATGTCAAGGCAACTCACAGACGAAGAGAGAAGACAGCAATGGTGGCTGATATCTTGGTATAATGTATTCCTTTGGCTTGTTATCACTTAATAGGCAAGCCTGGAGTTTATTTGAGGAGTGTGTTTCATTCATCTCCATAATGAACCGGAAGCAACAGTGCAGAATTAGCACATACATTCTATTGATTAGTGTTGCACAGGCCTCAATGGCTCTACACCACATGCTCCAAGCAGCACTTACTACAGCATCAAGAAATTCTGTCTTTAATACCTTTATGTGATTGAAGCATTAATGCCAGAAGCCGTGGTTGTCATATACATTCACCAATATGATCAGTAGAAATGATCAAGAACACACTGGTATGAAGAGGTCACCAACCACAGATCAGATAAAAAAAAAAAAAACATTAAAGGTAGATATGAACTGCCTGGAAAAAAGCCTGTTAGTGTTTCTTTACCCATAGCTTCAAAGCTTACAAGCAATTAGTAAACTTCATTTTCAAAAACAACAATAACTGAAAATCATGCTTTGAATTTAGAAATGAACAAGTTCATGTCAAAACAGTTTTTATCGAGATTACTCTTTAAATTATTAACGGTGGCCATCAGCTTTTTCTCAGGTTAAACAAAAAGTACTGTGGGAAATTTCTTTTTGGTTTGTCATTTGATCAAATCAATATACAAAAACCACATTGTATTTTTGGGACTTGTTTCCAGTTGGAGTTGAACTCCACTGAGATTTCCTTTTGTAACTGATTCAATTCAAAGCTTTTTAATTTCTAGATAGAGCCAAGGAGTGGAAGGAATCCATTTTGGTGGCCATAGGATTGCATCCCTGCTTTTTTGCAGATGATGCGGTCCTATTGGCTTCAAAATGTCATGTACAGATTTTGTTGAAGCAGTTTGCAGCCAACTGTGAAGCAGTTGAAGCTGAGGATTAGTGCCTTCAAATCCAAAGCCATGATCTTGAGCAAAGAAAAGTTTCCAGTTTGAGTTGGATATTCCACAAACTGTGTGAGAAAAGAGCCAGACTGCTGACAATTTTGATAAAAGTAACAAAAAAAACTTACTAAACTTAAATATTGTGCCATTGTTTTTAAGAAACTGACCAACAGGAAACCATCACAGTTAAATTCTGAAGTTGAATGTCTGAAGTCATGCCTGATTTAGACAGCATTTGTATAGCTAAAGGCAACATGGTTACTTGATTGTGCAATGAAATGACAATATGTGCCTGCAAAATACAGCATACTGCCTCTTTAATGGCCACTCTACACTCCATGATGACAGCCAGCAAAACATGTAAATTCTTCATTTAAATATGAAGGTCTACATTTTCTCCAATTAATTGCGTACGCAATCTTTGTAGATTAAGCACAACACAGCCACTAATTGCACATGCAATTTTTTATTTTTTTTTTTGCACAAGCTGTTTAGCACTCCTTACTTGGAGTCTTTCAATATCAGCTACAAGAGTCTAAAGCTGCTTTTACAAATATGATACATAGTGTTAAAGTGGGCCTTTTCTTTTTAGGTTTGTAACTTGGGCTGCACAGTGGCACAGTTGGTAGAGCTGTTGCCTTGCAGCAAGAAGGTTCTGGGTTTGACTCCCGGCCACGGGTCTTTCTGCATGGAGTTTGCATGTTCTCCCTGTGCATGCGTGGGTTTTCTCCGGCTTCTTCCCACAGTCCAAAACTATGACTGTCCCTAGGTGTGAATGCGTGTGTGCATGGCTGTGTGTCCTGTCTGTCTCTGTGTTGCCCTGTGACAGACTGGCAACCTGTCCAGGGTGACCCCACCTCTCACCCGGAACATTAGCTGGAGATAGGCACCAACACCTCTCCCAACCCCACTAAGGGATGAGGGTGTAAAGAAAATGGATGGATGGGTTTGTAACTTTGCCCTTTTTGCCAGACCCTGAACTGCAGTTGGTGACACACTTACTAATTAAGATTTTTAAAAAAATAGTCTTGACTGAAATATTGGTGGAATTGGTTCCATTTAAATCAGTTTTCCCAACCCCCAAAAATACAGTTTACAAAAGAAACAAAAAACACTATCCAATGAAATGAAAACTACAAATGATCAGAATCAGATGCTTTTACAGTTATATATTTCTTATGTTTGTGGCGTAATCTAGTACAGTCAGTAAAATTAAAAGCATGATTTTTTTTTGTGACAATTTCTCCAAGATATTTTTTTTATGTGATGACTGATCAAAAGTTTAATTTTCATCCCAAAGGGATACACAGTAATTTCCTGTGGCAAACATGCAAACTCTTCTTTACTCTTTGGATGACATCTAGCTGTGCAACTCTCCTCTTCTCACCCAGGTTCTAGATTACAAAAGAATCTATTTTTTTTCTTCCGACAAGGTCGACAACTTACATTCCCTACCTCATAGGCGCTTCCTATGACCCAATTACCTGAAAATATATGCAGTCTCCTGGGTGCTAAAGCTATGTTTTATATGCACTACATGCACTCTCTTGCAGCAGTTCGCATTTAAAGTGGTGTCAAGCAGAGTGGCCAGAGGGAAAGATATTTTCAGCAGGTTCAATAAGATCAGCACATAGAGTATTCTCTTTAGAGTGATATTGCAGAATCTGACTTGCATTGTCAGCAAGAAAACAGATTGCCTTTTGTGCATTAGGACTTCTGATCAACAAACAGAACAGGGTAGCATGAAAAATCTACAGTATATACTATTTTAAGAGAAGAAATGCTATAAGCTGGAGTTCTTCAATACAAAAGAAACTGGGCAGAGCTAGGACTGATGACTTCTGCACCATGTCAATATTACAAGTGTTTAAACTTAAGACATCCAGTCAGAGATCCTTGTTGGGGTTCTTTAAACACATTAAAAACTTTTTACAAAATTATAATGTTTGTTGATCGACCTTCAAGCTTTTGCCACACATGCGCAAGTTTGGGATGTAGTTTCCAGAAACATCGATTTGACATCGGAGCCGTTAGCCTTTTTGTTATTGCCAAAGTTCCAGCTTTGCAATATGCAAACTCACATTTGGGAAAAAAATTAAATAAAATGTGAGGATGGTTGTATCTCTTCTGAAGCATGCGTTTTCAGCCTCGAGTATCAAACTCAATGTATCGCTAATCTCACCAGAAAACAGTTCGTTTTCCCACTTGAGTCCACTTTAAGTCCTTGACCCAAAGAAAGCCATCAGCGCGCTACAGTCTCTTTCACCTGCTGCCCTCACCAACATGTCCTTCACATGAGAGCGCGTCAACTCGCATTTGAGAGCGGGACAGTAAACAGTGGATTTATCTAAATGTTTTGAACACGTGCAGAGATTTCCGTGTAAGAGTCAGGCTTATTTTGAATCCAGTGCCAACTGATAGACCAACATTTACCGGCATCAGTAATTAAATGTACCCTGTTTGTGTCCCTTGAGTAAGAAGCGTCATGATAGTCTCAGAAAGTATGATTAAAAGACAACCTACCACTATGTGGCACAAAAACGGCTTGCATCCTGTTACACAATTGAAAATTAGCCCAGCACAGAGAGCAGATTTAGAAATATAGAAAAAATAAACATTAAGCAGCCATCACTGAAGTAGGTATTCTAGTTAATTTTGTATTCAATTGTTAGTATGTTCAATTTGCCATTTGTGGCATTTAACAAAATGTCACAGTATTGTAACAACTGTCAGCTTTAGTTAATTGAAAAATGTAATGCCTGCAGTCTGAAATTATTTAAGATTCAAAAAGCCACAAGGTTTTTCAAAACTAAAGTAGATTAAGATGAAATTTACATGTTTACACAAAAATGTCCTTGTTTATTGGATTTTATGTTTCTATTTATTTTTGGTGATGAGAGGTACGAGGGAAAAAAGTGTTGAAAATATTTCAGTTCCATACAAAAAGAATGAGATCCTCATAAAAGAAAAAAAAGGTACAAGGTTTTTACAAATGCAATTTTATCATACTTGGGCATGACCATTTCACAAAAAAATACCAAAAGATGCGAGTGCATCATTTAATTTAATCAAACTGAATATTTGTTTTTAACGCTTCAGCTCACCAAAACTTAAAAAGGTGAGAATTGCAATGAAACAAACTCAAAGTACTTTCTTCTTGGTTTCTAGAAAAATAAAACTCATCATTCTTGTTATTGCAGCCCTTATTTACCTCTTCTAATTAAAAAGGAATCATCCTATAACACATGGGAGAAACAAATAAATCCAAAGACAAAAGTAGATGCAGTAGAAAATATGTACTGTGAATTCGATGCAATAACACTTTATTCATCCCAATGGGAAATTAAATCTTGTTGCAACTCATATCATCCAAGTGTCTTCAAAGAGTCGTTGCGGATTGTGACACTGTGGGCAGGAAGGATCTCCTGTAGCAGATACGAACCTGAAGGGGCCTTTGAATGAACATGCTTGTTGTATGACTGTCATGACATGCTAACAGCTCAACACCCAGGCAGTGGATATTTTATTGCAGAGCAACATGTCCTGGATGATGGCATCAGTTGTTGGAAAGCACAGATAGTCCACCTATTCCCGATATCATTATCTGGTCAAATGGATAGAAAGCTGAGTAGAGAGAAGCTGGAATCAGGGTTATGGTGTCCACTGTGACCAATGAAAGATCTGTTTTAAATTTGAACATATGCCTTTTCCCTCTCTCTGCTCTTTGGTTCTGTATTCATCTGTTCCAAGTTGTAAAAACAATATGCCACATTTACACATCATGCAAATTGTCTAAGAGTTTTTAAAAAAGGCAAAAATCCAGTTGCACAACATCCAAAACCAAAGGGAATAATTCTTCAAACATGCAATGTATCAACCAAAAAAAAAAAATTATGACCTATTCACAAAAAGAACGAATATGAGGAAGAGCTACTTCAGTGTTCTGCCACCATGAGAAACACAATCCTAGAATAAATGCTAATGAATATCCCTAAAGTACAATGATTTTCAGATCTGAATAGGTTTCTCGACAGTTCAGTATTGGATAGATAATGTGTCATTTGAAATGTAATTAAAAAGCAGAACAAAACCTCTATGGGGATTTTTTTTATAGAAGTTAAGCCCTCATACAGGAAAAATAAGAATTTACGCTATTCAAAATGTGAAATGTTAAAGACAGAAACAATGCTAAGATATAAATCTCAAACTGAACAAAGCACAGAATCAAAATGCAGAAATTAAAAACTGTGGGGAAAACTGAAAATAAACGCAAAAACATGTACAACTATGACACCACATTGACTCATCACTATGGTGACCGTTTTAACAAAACCACTTTAAAATGAGGTGTGACTAGCCTTTCACTAAACTGATGTAAGCAGTTCTTTGCTCTGGTCCAACAGAAAATTGATGCTACTGCACCACCCAAATTGTGGTCTAAAAGCAGTTTAGGTGTGAGATCAATACAGGAAGTGACTGAAAATGAGCCTCTTCACCCTCATATACACACATCTTCTTTTTATAATGGGACACCTAAAGAAAAAAAAAAGTATTTTTTGCAAATCTAAAAACCAGTCAGCAACACTTTCCTTTTTCCTCTCTCAGCAGCATGGATGGATTGAAGAGTTATCTTGAATTAACTGCTGCCAAAAACCCAGTCAGTGTACACACTGATAATCCACAAAGTTGGATGAGAAGGGTGCCAGGTTTGTTGAAATGCTACCCAACAAAGCAGAGTCTAAGAGTCACAGCATCTCACCCAAAGCTTCAGTTATCAAAACGGCTACATTTCTAGACGGGTCTTAAAATTTTAGGAAAATATATATTTATTTCTCCGTGTCCTTACACAGAAACTAAGATTTATAAAAACAAAATTCCCATTTGCCAATAATTTAAATTTAGTGTGTTGAAATTTCTCATTTAACCACAAAACAATAGTACAATATTAGAAATACGCTGAAAAATACAAGAAAAACATTTTACTGTACTCTTGATCATTTGTATGATAAAATAACTTTTTTTTAACCAGGTGAAGCTAAAACTGCCACTAAAAGAGTTCTGGGTAGGACATATCTACAGAAAGTATATATTTTTAATTATCTTGAAAACAGCATGTATATTTCTGGTCTGTTTTTGCTCAGTTACTGCTCTCAGAGTGTTCTTTTAGCAATTAGCATTAATTTGAGTGTCTACACCAGTTAGCAATCATTTACTATATTATAACATTTATTTTGATAATTTAATCTTTTCAGCCCTGATATTATGCTTGAAAGAGTTTAAAAATATTTGTCTGATAATTTTACATTTTTATTTAAGAGATTAAATACTTTTGAACCGAGGAACTGTGAGACACCAACAGCTTCCGATATACGACTATGTTCAAGCTCCTCCAAAGTTAAAAGAATGGATAATTAGAACATGAGTAAATCTGAGCTTTTTCTCAAATATTAAGCCAGACAGAATCAATTAGCTTCGCAAAAATTGGTGTTTAAAACTGTGACAAACAGTGCATTTCAATGCTACAAGTAGGCAGCTATAGTGAACTATTTTAGGAGAGTCAATTTAAAAAAATAGGAAAAAATAGCTTTTATTCAATTTAAGTAAATGGTCAAATACATGTTGATGTATAGGTTCGGTCCTAGTTTACAGATCGCTGTCAAAGCAGAAAAATAAATTGAAGAGTGAACCTTTTTCCTGACAAGCTGTAGAAGGGATGACTTGTGGGATTTACAGTCCACAGACGCTGACTCGTGCTTCTGTAACACCCGTACGGAAAGCGCTACATATAAATCTTTCCACTGAAAAAGACCACATATGTACCTATGCCCTACCTTCAACCACACACTCGGACATGATTTATCCAAGATGGAAATCTCATTGCTTCACTACAATCTAAAACACACACAACACTACAGCTTGGTGCAGGTTTTCCCACAAAAGCAGCAAGGACACTTGTTCCAAGCCCAATCCGATGACAAATTATGATAGTAAATGCTGCAACAGCTGCACATGAAGCGGCTGCTCTTTATGTCCCCTAACAGCAATCTCATGTTGCTTCACACAGTCTCTTCCCTTCTTTCATTCCCGCTTTCACACACCATTATGTTAGAATTAACGCTTAAGGGTTCCCTGCCTAAAATCTGTCCCTCTGCTTAAGACTGGGTTACAGACAGTGGCCAGTTTTGTGGTCCCTATGGGACTGGCAAAACTGGAGAAAAATGGTTTCCAGCCAGCTCTCACCTTTCTTTCAATACTGGTTCACTAAAACAAGACATCATTAGTACCTGGTTAAGTTTTAAAGAACATGTATAATAAAAATCCTTAAAAGCAGGACGCCTGTCATTTGAAGTTCGTTGCTTTATTTAAACGGCAAGAAAACTAAAAAGCCAGCTTCACTGCAGCTCCACACAAACAAGCCACGGGCTGCTCCTATGGGAGCAGTTTCATGTTTCCGATTAATTAATAGATAGGCGTACCTCACTGCGTGGGAGTGTTTCACATAATTTGTCCGGTAGTTTTAAGCCACCCTTTTTCAATGACAACTTAAAGGATTTAATTTAGTCATTTATTAAGATGAGTTACAGTGGCAGGATGCAGTATTATTTACAGTAAACACATTATTTATGACCCATAATAATTTTAGAGGCTCGTTTTCTGCCAGTATCTGAAATTCTGCCTTCTGGTTATGTTTGCAATGGTCTTACAGTGCAGTATCTGGGGAAAAAATAAAAAATAAAATACAGCAGTGCAGCAGTTTTGTTTTTGGCCATTTACAATTTTTAAATAATAAATAGATATCTGTACAATTAGTGATCTTTTTAATATGTAAAACATGAAATCGTATTCCTAATTCTTTTCATCTGAAGCAGTTTTTGCCAAATATTTTTATTTCTAAAAATAATTAGTAGTAAGATGCTCCTTACATGAAAATATTCCCATTTTATGTCTGCTATAGACAAATGTCTCTAGTTTCATGTTTGACTACAAAAAACACAATTTCAGAATTTGACTATGCTGATGCTTTGAATGATTTTGTCAAAAGTACTCGTCTGTTCATGCACAGTTTTGAGTCCAAGTCTACAATTTTGATGTTGTGTGAATTATAAAACAAATATTCAAGGTTTTCGTTTATGCATCCCATAAAATTATTTCCTGAAAGAAATAAGGTCACTTCTGGTAAAATGCATCTTATGTGTTAATATTGAAGATGTTTCGTTTTCTGAGGCTGTTGGCCTTGGCAGCTATTCACTTTACATGTCATTCATTTAATGAGACCCTTGTAGAAAAAAATGTGTCTGGCTCTTTCTTTCATGGTGGTATGTTTATTTAAAACTCAGAGTAAAAATTTAAAAAAAAAAGTAAATATTAATATTTTGTTTTGTTGTTAAGTTTTACAAATGCTCAGTCAGTAAACCAAACAGTTTTTCTACCTTGCATCCCTCGACTATTTTAGATCAACCATCTCTGGGAAGAAAGCCAGAAATAAAATGTTGACAGATCCAGAGATATTTAATCCACATGAGGTAGCTTGCTGCTCTGCAGGACAAGGGCAGTATGAAAGGTAGAAACTTGTTCCTAGACCTGATAAATTTTTCAGTTGAAGAAGTTTGCCTCATCTCACTGCATCAATTCACACACCACACGTTTCTCCCTCTCAACACACACACACACACACACACACAGCGCAGACACAAATAGGCAAACAAGTTGTATTAAAAGGCTGCAGTCGACAGGTAACCTTTTACTCTGGCCCACTGCTGCTACACCAGCTGCTGCCGCTTTTGAATCAGAGTTCCAACCGGAGCCTGAGGCGAGACTTGATGAGGAGAAGCTCAACAAACAATGAAAGAGTTCATCAATTGTGTAATCAGAGACATAGTGTGAACAGTCATTTGGTAAGGGGAATGAAGAGTTTTGACTGACTAGCTAAAGCAACAATGACAACAAACTCTGTACTATTCGGTGGTGAAGTTAAATTGCTGAAAGCTGGCACTTGAAAAACATTGTTGCATACTGCCAGCAAATTTGTGGTCCTAAAAAAAAATCTAAATATTACATAGTTGTCAAATAATGCTTCTAAATCTTCTGTGTCAGAAAACAAATGCAGAGTTTAGGGTTACTACAGGTGTCTGTACAAAAATTAAACCCTTTTTGCACAAAATGATTTGGCTTTTCTTAAAGTTGATATTTTACATCTGGTTTTCTGAAATGGGACAAAACTTTGTACCTTCACAAAGTTGAATTGTATATGTGATTGGATGGAAGTCTGATCTTGCTTAAAAGATTAATAAAGATAAAATATTTGTTAAAATGTTTAATGGCTCACACAGATCACAACCAGTTCATTCATTAAGATTTATATTATTTGTAAGTCAAGATGTCCCAAAATAATTGGGTGGACTCTGAATTTTCATTCAGTGAACATGCAGTACTAAATAGCTACCAAGACATAACAAAAATACTCTTCAGTCTCTCTTCTAATATCTAACAAACACAAAATGGATCAAAATAATTTTTCTGAACATTTTGTATTTTACTAGCCTTATTTATCTTGAAAAACATTTTTAAAATGTGAAAAAATACTGAAACATGTGACTATATAAAAATTAAAGCTCAACACACCCATCAGAATTATGTGGCCAATTTTAGAACTCTAAAGTTGATTCTACTTGGACTTAAAAACTATAAAGGGTTTCAAGAGCTGGACTGAATACATCTCCCCCTCTTCCCTCCAATTTTTATTCAGCACAGTGACAAAACTTATTTTGAAAAACAAACCAAATTATGACAGAGCAGTTTTTTTTAAACTAGCTTTAGTATCATATTTTTTATTAATGTGGTTGTTTAGAGTGTATTGCATTACTAAAAAAGGAAACTCCAAGTGTGCTTCTGTTACAGAATGGTGAAGAGGAAAATTACATCCTTGGCACAAAATGGAAACTAGTGAAAAAAATAAAAAAAATACAGCAGAACATAGATTAAAAAACATAGACCGATGCATTTCTGAACCAAACGGCAGCTCCCAGCGACAATCTTTATAAAGAGGCCAACAAACAAATGCATCACTAGAATCCTCATGAGTAAACTGAGATACAGAGTTATAAAACTGTCACAAGAAGCTATAGCAATGTGCACAACAGATAATGTTCAAGGGGCTCTGTGCATGCTGCTCTACACATCGATTTCCAACATCACACGAGAGGACATTACTTTCCATTTTCCCAAACATGAAATATCCTTAACGATAGATCGACGGGCTTGTGCATCATCAGCATCGGGGTACATGATAAGCAGTCTGTGCACCTTTCAATTGATTTGGAGTCGAAGAAACATTCATTTCAATTGTCAGAGGATATGTAGGCAGGATAAACAGAATTTTCCCTTTCAGCTCCACATATTTGTTGCAGGCTTCAATACCTTGCACCAATAAAATCATGAGCAGTCCCAACCATCCCGGCATGTTTACCTTGGACAAGGGTAAGCAAGACAAACGTTGAACGTTAGCTCAGTTAATTACGTTTTCATTTAAAAACATGCATCATTTCAGTCTCAGTCATCAAAATAAAAATGTGAAACAGCATGCCATATTTCAAGCTTATATTTTGTTGATTGTGGCTGACAATTAATGGAAACTCCAATATTCTATTGTCAGAATATTTACATAAGACGGCAAACTGAACTGATCACTCATGGCACATAGTGAGAATGAAAACAGGTGCAGATCCGTCAGTGAAAAGAATCGGTGAAGCTACTATTTTAAGCAGGGGTCTTTGTGAATGGGAAAAGTGTGAGAGCCACTGGAAGAGCACACACATTGGCAATTGCTCCATTATTTGGGGGATTTTTTGATAAAGTAGTCAGTCACAATTATAGGAAGCTGTTAAAGTTATAAAATGAACAATAAAGTCAAATGTGTTACTCAGGCAGATGTGGACATTTAATCCTTTTGGTGATACATGCAGAATTTTCAATCTTGCATAACGTTTTCAAAGTATAGCGATTGTCATCAGAGCCCATTTATTTATCTGGTTAGGGAACTTTCAGAATAATTTAAAGAATCAAATTTTCTTTGGACACAAAAACATTTACTGGTCAAAAACAGCAGTATGAAGGTTCACTTGAATAAAAAAGATGAAATGAGAAAAGGGAGGAAAGAGACAATGGAATCAAAAAGAAGTTAAAGAAGCTGAGTCACGATCCAGATGGCAGAAGTCAGGCTGAATGGTTAAGTAAGCCATCTGTCAAATGACATGCAGACACGGAAGATGTAGATATTCCTTAAACTAAATTGATAGAGATTTCATCCCGCAGGCCGATGGAGTTGACGCTTTTCCCCGTCACTGTGCCATTTCTGTGAAGGCGCTATAAGGCAAGAGTCAGTCAACATCAGTGTATCCCACTTTAGCCAAAAAGGTCTCCTTTCAAACCTCTCGAATGTGTCCCACACCATTGCTGGGCAACAGACAAAAACATGGTAAGCCAAATGTGACATTTACAAAAAAACTCAGATGTTACACAAGTTGTCCAGACTAAACACAGAAGAGCAATTCAGTATCAGAAGTTGCGACAATCCTAGCGTCTCTAGGTAATTTACTCTGAAACCATTTACTGCATGTAGATCTGCATGTGCATTGGCTGGTTACTGCTATCGTCTTATACATCAAGTGCTAGTGTGACCATCGTTTATTTCAACATGAAGCACAGGGCGATGCAGCACAGCCCTTCACCTACTGAGTGCCACTTACAGCCAGTTAAAGGTAAGGTGACAGTCCATTTTCTTCACTTCAAAACATCCAAATTTTTATTCTTAAATATTTCCAATCACTGAAAAGGGTCAGGAGCTACATCCGTAACTCTAAAGGCAACGGTCATTAAGCTAATTATTTGGTGTTCATTTTGTAACTTTACTCTGTCCTCTAAAGTTAAGCATCAGTTTAGTTTACATTTAGAGTTTGTCCTTAGTTACACTTTCTGTCTTTAGACCTTTGTTTCTCTTTCATTTGACAGTCTGGTTCCTTTTACTTGTCCTTCCTATTTGAGTATTTTTGTCATTTGTCTTTGTACATTCACAAGATGCGTTATAACACATTTTGTTCAGTTTTGTCATTTCTGGGCTCCTCTCAACACTGCCTCCATCTGCTCTGGTCCCTCACTCTGTCATCAATACACATGTTTTTCATTCTAGTAATCACCTTCCCTGCATACTTTTGTCTCCATCTCAATCACTCATTGCAAGTTCCTACTGTTCTCACCCGATGTTTCTTAGCCTGGCTGTTTTTGGCTGCTGGACAAGCAGAAAGCAGCCGGTCACTGAGGAAATAGAACTCTTCCCGTAGTTCTTTCTGGATCAGAGCCTTGTCATTTTTTCTTCCTTTTTTTACTCTTCCTTTCTCACTCACTAAGAATTTAAATAAAGTTGTGTATCTAAGCACAAGAAATATGCGTCACAGCCGACAGCATTGCTGCTTTGTACATAAAATGTAGGAAATTTCTTTTTTATATTCGCCTCTTTTGCACTCTAGTAAACTGTAAATAAATATACGGTAAGTGCAATGGCATTTGAGCTCTTTTGATTCTAGTTTTCAATGATTCCATGCAAACTCCTATGGAAAGCTTAGCATGTCAAATTGTCAGGAAGTCAAATTTGGGTCCCAAACAAGCTTCAGATCAAAAAGTACTTCCAAATTTAGTTTTTCTGTATGATAGCAGCAGACTATGTATTAAAGATAAAATGGGAAGTGATGTAGGTATAATTTTAAAACTAAAAAATTAAAATGACAATTGATCAATTATACTTTTTTATGGAATATATGCTGTGGTACAATAGTATTTTTTAGCAACTGTTGCACCTGTAGAGTCACATCTGTCCATAAACAGGTTTGCGTCTCATAGCTGTCTTCTTAACTTTTGGCCTGCAAGCAAAAGTTTAGGTTTAAGTTCAGAAAACATTTTGATTTGATGTATGCATGTTCTGTTATAACATTAACCTCAAATAAGAAAACACCATGCATTTATTTTCGGTGGCCCATAATTGTCAGTTTGGCTATTTGTTAATATCTCCTTATGAAATGCAATAATGTTTCCACTGGGTTGCCTCAAATTCAAACAAGATAAAGTTCTTACAAATGTTTCGTGGAAAAAAAAAAAAATGTCTTAGTTAGTTGCGTTTATAGAACCCCTGGATCAAATATTGAAGTACTCAACAACTGGATAGAAGAAAATGTTTTAACAATCAAAAAATAAAATTTTTCTGTGGGGATTTCAACATTGACCTTCTTAATCCAAACAAAGATAGAATGACTGAAGAATTTATTAACACCATGTTCAGTCTAAGCCTGTATCCTAAAATCACCAGGCCCAGTCGCATTACATCGCACTGCGCTACCTTAATTGATAATATTTTTTACAAATGTTCTGGAACATAATTTAACTAGTGGATTATTAATGAATGATATAACTGATCACTTACCAGTATTCATAGTCTACGACTGTAAGGGCAAAAAAGACGCAATAATAGAGACGCATTACAGACAGGTTACGTCTGAAGAAACATTAAAAGCTCTAGAAGCTGAGTTATTGGCCTATGATTGGAGATTAATATATAGAATGAATGTTGTAAATTCAGCATAAGAATTTTTAAAAACATTTAAAATACTATATAACAAGCACTGCCCAATCAAACAACATAAGAGGAAAAGCAGTCAAAAAAAATGAACAGTGGATCACAAAAGGAATACAAAAGGCATGTAAAAAGAAAAACTTTATAGAGAATTTCTAAAACATAGAACGTCTGAATCAGAAATCAAATATAAGAAATATAAAAATAAGTTAAATATTATAAAAACATGTAAAAAGGACTATTATCATAAATTACTGGACAGTAATAAAAACATTAAAGAAACATGGAATATTTTAAATAGAGTTATTAGAAAATCTTCAAACAATAACAACTATCCACACTATTTTCTAGATAATGAACAGAATATTAACTGATTTGAAAAGTGTCGTCAATAAATTCAATAGTTATTTTGTTAATATAGGACCTCAATTAGCAGAAAAAATACCGACTACAAAAACTGCAACTCAGCAATACCAAATTGAGAATAATCCCAGGTCCATATATCTCAACCCTGCACTAGAGGAAGAAATCATAGATATTGTGAATAAATGTAAAAATAAAACATCCACTGACTGTGACGATCTGGACATGAAAACTATTAAAATAGTAATCAAAGGAATCTCTAAACCATTAACTTATATTTGCAATTTATCATTTCAAACGGGATCATTTCCCAACAAAATGAAAATAGCTAAGGTCAAACCAATGTATAAAACTGGCAACAATCACCTCTTCACTAACTACAGGCCTGTCTCTCTTCTCCCACAATTTTCTAAAATCCTGGAAAAACTCTTTAAGAATAAAAAGAGTGGAACAATTCATAGAAAAACATTCGCTACTTAGTAGCAGTCAATATGGATTCAGAGCAAACCGGTCAACATCGCTGGCCGTAATTGACTTAATAGAAGAAATAACCAATGCAACAGATAGTAAGAGACTGGCAGTAGGGATATTTATAGATCTAAAGAAAGCTTTTGACACAATAAATCATGAAATCCTACTTAAAAAATTAGAACGCTATGGAATTAGGGGAGTAGTTTTGGACTGGATGAGGAGTTATTTAAAGAGCCGAAAACAATTTGTGAAATTGGGAGATGTGGAATCTGACTGGCTGGAGATCGTCTGTGGAGTACCACAAGGATCAGTACTGGGACCAGTTCTATTTAATCTTTATATAAATGATATAAGTACAGTGTCTAATGTATTAAAATTTATAATATTCGCTGATGACACAAATATTCTAGCCTCTGGCGAAAATTTAGAGCATCTTCTCACAGTCACCTCAGAGATCAGTAAGTTAAATATATGGTTTAACAATAATAAATTATCACTAAATTTGGACAAGACTAAAATCATGGTTTTTGGGAACTGTTACAAAAATACTGAAATCAAAGTTCAAATAGAGAACGTAACACTAGAAAGGGTTTTTGCGAATAAGTTCCTCAGTGTAATAATAGATGACAAAATCAGTTGGAAACCTCAGATTAAACATTTACAGAGTAAACTCAGAAGCATATCCATACTGACTAGAGCTAGACATGTACTGAATGCTGAATCACTTCATATTCTATATAACTCTCTGATTTTACCATATCAATCATATTGCTGTGAAGTGTGGGGAATTACTTACAAGAGCTCTTTACATCCGGTAACCATCCTACAGAAACGAGCCATTAGAATTATCCATAATGTTGGTTATTATGAGCACACAAACCCACTCTTCATAAAATCCAGAATTCTCAAATTTGAAGAGCTTGTAGAATTAAAAATGGCTCAATTTATGTTCAAAGTATCTAAAAAGTTGCTACCTGAGCACATACAGAGCATGTTTTCTGAAAGAGAAGGGGGGTATAACTTAAGGGGTCTCTCAAACTTAAAGATCTGCAGTTTGCGAACAACAAGAAAAAGTTTCTGTATTTCCATTAAAGGTGTAAAGTTATGGAACAAGTTAAATGAATATTTGAAACAAAGCAATAGTTTAATACAATTCAAAATAAAATACAATGAGGTCATTTTCAACAGATATAGACATATGGGTGAGAGAAAGCAATAATGTGTGTATTGAAGATAGGAATTTGGTGTAAGGGTTTGGAAAGACAAACCAGCATAATAAGGGAAAATGTATATGTAAATATTAGTAACTGTTGACTGCCACTTTGACTGACTTTTTTTTTATTTTTTTTCTTTGATGGTAGGACTGTAAAGTTTTCATGTGCTTAGGGGGTAGGAGTTAATAAGTTCTCACTTCTTCCTACCCCATTTCGACCGTGATATGTTAACTGAGACAAAAACTGTATCTTTCTTCTATTTTTATGCACTTCTTGTTACTGTGCACTCTTATTTTTATCATGTTCGAATAAAATTTCATTTCATTTCATTTCCCCTTAACAACTTAAAAGAATATATCACAGAAACTTCAGTTTTGCATCGCTTTGTTTCCTTGGCATATTTTTTTCATTTATTTTAAAAAGCACTGATAACAACCAGGCTCATTACTATAATAGTATCTTACTGTTGGAAGGCAGCACTGAAAACAGTGATCGAGGGGGAGGAAAATCTCTCTACTCTGCTACAAAAACACTTATGATTCTTACATGCCTGAAAAAAGATGGAGTCATTTGCAAGGATGTATGAACTGTTAGATTCTCAAAATTGCACTTATACCCATTGGAGTGAGTGTTATTCTCTTTGTTGGCTCATGCAGAGAATCATTTGGACTCTCTCCATCTCACTGCGTTATGCGTTGGTCTCCAGGGAGGCAGAGTTTCATTACCGCCAAAGCCCAGTTTAGCATGTTTGGAATGACTTGCATCGATCTATCTGGCCTGGGTAGATCACAGTCCTTTCTTCTGCATGGAGGATTGCAGACAGGGTAGTGCACAGTGTTTACACCAAGCAGATAATGAGGGAAGCACTGACGTTTTGCAAACTCATGACTTTTTTTTTTTTAAAGGGATTTTAACATTTTACGTTTTTACAGCGTTTTTAAAATCCCCATTCGTACTTGCAACTCAAGTGTTTCAAGAATTAGGATAAACCTGCCTTTTCTCAAGGAGTGAAGTAAAAAAAAAAGAAAAGTTTATTAATTCATGTTTTCAAAGATTACTGAAGCGTGAACACAAAAATGTAATATTTACCTTTGCATTCCAAGCAGTAAGACCTTTAAGCATTAGAAATAAGTCCCACTAGCAAAAAAAAAAAAACAACTCTGCAGGCAAGCCCTTGCAGACTGCATGCAGAAATTAGGAAAACTTCAACAGTGTAAATAATGTTTTCATTGTTAATATTAAACTGGGTTTATGTTGAATGTTATTTTACAGGAAAAAACCCGACAACCTTAGGCCACTTTGAAAGTTGATTCATAAGAAGCTCACAGTCAGGCTGCAGTAGCTTTAGACACTCATGCACAAGTTGGCATGAAACAACCTACAGATCAACCCTCATAGATACATCTGTGCAAAAGAGTAGCTCTGCCTTCTACAAGAGGTTTTCTGATCTGGAGAATGTCCCTCCTGCGAAGAGGAACAGGTGGTGCAGAGCACATATGACAGGTGCTCCACTTCTCACTTACGCCATAAACGCGCCATGCTGTAAGCTGCAAGATCTCGAGCACTTGCTTTTTCACACGACATCAGAAGCTCACTGTTAAAAAGCATAATTACACAAGACTGTAGCTGATGCTGGTAGTGAATGTCATTGGTAGTGAAGGCAGCAAAGCAGTTTGAATACTAAAGGTTTGTACGCTCACGGTTCGTCATGTGTAGGAACTCTAGCAATAGCAGTTTATCCTTCAAAAATGTGTCCTTCTTAAGATTATTTTTGAATAAATACATTATGCAAGTCAAACATATTTTAAAAGTTTATTCCAACTGCAAACTCATTCGCATCCAACTTGAAACATTAGAAAATCTATACTCCATTGCATCAAATATGCCAGATTTACTTCAGTCTGTCCAAGAGAGTGGTAGTCTGACATTTTAGACCAGAAAAAAGGGTTGTGCTGAGGATATTTCAGCATGTGGTCAAAGTACCTGAGTGCATGCCTTTTAGTGCTTTTTTAAAAATAAAAAAAGCAGCACACCACCATATTTCTTCTTAAGACTAAAATTCCACAGACGTGGATCAAACTAGGTGCACACGATGACATGATGTTTAAAGGTTAGATTTTAACCCAGGTAGGGCCTGTTTTGTTGGTTTACATGGAGCAGTGCCTCATGCAGGAATATCTAAAGATATTGCAATAAACTGGGATGATTTGAGACGGAAGCCACTCCTTAGTTACAAAGCACATGACAGCCCATCTGGAGTTTGCCAAATGGCACATAAATTCCAAAACCAAAAATCTTCTGATAAGATTTAAGTCCTAGTTGGAGGAAAACAGGAAATGCGAATCCAGAAGAGACCTCTTTCCCTTCATCCCAACTTTTCCCCCTAGTTAGAATAGAGGAAAGGAAATCCACAAGACAAATACTGGTCGAAAAGCTTCACCTCACACTGGGGGCAACAGTTCATCTTTCAGCAGGACAATAACCTCAAGTGTAAAGCCAAGATACCAAAGTAGTTGGCTTGGACAACCCTGAATGTCCTCGAGTGACCCAGCCAGAGCCTGACCTGAATCCAAATTAACATCTGAGTCATCTATCAGTGGTTGAGCACAGAAATTTACTAATCTACCTGATGGGAGTTTCTGAAGCTCTCAAACGAGTAATGGGTAAACCTGGCCAAATGAAGGTGTGCTAAGCTTATGACATCATATCCATCAGACCTGTGCCTGCAATTGCTGCCAAACCCACATCAACAGGAGTATTCTGCAGAGGCTGTGAAGACTTGTATACAGTACATGTGATTTCTTTTTTTTAGTTTTACTGTTTGCAAAAATCTCAATTTTACTCTCAAGATGCATCGTACAAAGAAAAAAAAACATTTCAGCATTTGTGAAATTCAGATAGTTTACCAAAATGTATACATTGTGAGACAATCTTTATAATTTCATATCAATTTGAATATTTATTTTCATACATTTAAACACGCACCATATTCTCCCACCCAAAAATCATCTTTGTTTCACATTTTTTTCTGAGTATGAATGTAGTCACCCTAATAGCTACTAAAAATATGGTGACATATTGAGCTCAGCAAAACGTGGTAGACTTGTCTATTAAATTTTTCTTGTAACACACACACACCAAAGAGGTCTCAAATACCTAAGGCTTAATCGTGGTGTTCTCAGTTTCCGAGCAGACCGGGGTCAAAGCAGGAAATGAAGCACCCACACTCAATCTGAGCATTCTGCACAGCCTCCACAGAGCTTTAAGTATAGATCTTTACAGAGATCCCCATTCGTTAAAGGGTCTCTTGTGGGCAGCAGATGTGTTTCCAGACCCCACTTAGCCAGCCACAGAGAGTTGATCAATGGAAGGGAGGAAAGGCACCACTGAGGTGATGGAGATACCTGCCACCGCTGCAGCACTGGCTGATCCGTTACTGACAAATACTCTCCCTGGGACATGAATCTCCTCCAGGCCCCTCCAGCTGAGCCTGAGCAGAGGAGGTGAGAAAGACCGAACAGGAGATACATGAAGTACACAGAATTAAGAAAAGCCAATCGTACCATGCTTCATCCAAAGTTTCAAGGTCGCACACTGGCTTATTGTTTGGTAATTGGACAAAACCCCAAAGGAATAGAATCTGTAACAAACAGCTTCTATTGAAAGGCTTTTTAAAAAGGGAGCACATTAGTGAAGCATTTTATTCAGACCTTATTACAATGCATTATGCAACTTCATGTGGTGTGTCACTCCTCGTATGTCTGGGGACAACGGAAAATAGATAAATCTGCTCCAGCACCAAGTAATTTGAAATTCTCATCTACTATTCATTATTACTAAGCATTATGTTTTGTATCATGAGTGGAAGGCAAATATTTATGCTGTGTATAGGACAATTTTTTTTTCTTTTAAATTGTTAAAATTAAGCAAAGTTTTCGTCTTCACAAGTGCTGTGGTTCTCCAACTTGCAGCTCTGTGCTCAGCCTTTCAGATTTCCCCAACCCTACATTTAATGCGAGAAACTGCACATGTACCCCATTCCAGATCAGTTTAATAGGTCAGGCAGTGTGGAAACGTTAACAGCTGAACAGTGATGACCATCAGTGATGGTTGGAGACTGGCTGGGCGAATATTCCCCGCAGGAAGTTTTGTGTTATTTTGTTTTTCAGTTTGATTGACCAGGAGTTTTTCCATCTGTTCTGCCAGTGGCTGAATGAGGCTCTTCCTGCGACTCATTCCATCGGAAAGGACTGCCTCAAATTGGAAACAAAAAGTAAAAGACAAGTCTAGTGGAAATGGAATGTCCACTCGTGTTAAAGTTGATTGATTAAACCAACAGTTTTTTTTTTTAAAAAGGTACCGACTCATATGGGGGGGGTGGGGGGGAACTCTACAGTTGACAGACGTAACCATTTCATTCAGTCAGTAGAAGAACTTGCCGACATCCCCATCGACAAGTCTGACAAAGTACATCAGGATGAAGTGGGTTAAATAAAACTTTGCGTTTTGATATGTGAAGTTCACCATATTTGTAGATTTTTTTGTTGGTTTTTTTGCAGTGTGATGGAGAAAAAGCAAACACTGTTTTGTTTTATTTGACCCGTTAACATATTATGCCTCATTTTAAATTTGCATTTATTGATACATTATTTTTAACAAGAAAATGATGGATCCAAATAAACTCGACAACCCAGGCAATACTGCTCCAATTCGTTGCGTTTTTTGGTGAGCTTCTGTGAATTGTAGCCTAAGTTATCCGATTTTAATAACAGAAGTAGCAACAAGGTGTGGTCTTTCACTTTTGTAGCCTATTTATTTCAATGCGTTACGAGTTCAGAGATGGTGGTCATGCGTGTATTACGTGTACTGCATTAACGGTGACTCGGGTATGGTCCAAGTTACTGACAGGACACCTTCAGCTTAGATTTTCTGTTCCTTTTTCTCCCCTAAGAAGTGGCACCTGTTCAGTACACTGCAGAGTGCTGGAGCATTTGCTGCAGAGAAGACCATTATTTTCAAGCAGAATTACTCGAATTTTGTGAAAATTTGCACCATACCAGGCAGGGGTCAAGATTACCCCCCCCCCCAAATCACCTCCATTCATTTCAGAAGCATACCCAAAGTGGTTTTAAACAATCCAAATTTCCAGGTATTCTCAAATTTAAAGTTGGAGATTTTTCTTCCTTAGTAAAATGCTTTAACAGTTTAGTGCTCAGAAGTCTGAAAGAAATGAGCCAGCTAAGCCATCAATTTCAGTTTTGGTGAAGATTTCATAAGAGTTTCAACACAAGGCATGTCATAATAAATAAATAATAAAAACACAAATTGGTGATTTATTTTCTCTGAGTTCCTTTGTTAAAATTTAGTCCAGAATTCCAGTTCAGCGCCGTTTGCACTTTGAGTCGACAGGGTAAAGAGAGAACATCATGTTGCAAACTGTGTCTTACACAGCTCATTGTATATTTTTTCTTGTCAATTTCTGACTTTAAGTGAGCCAAAACCTTTCCTATGTTAGATCACTTTGATAACTGAAAGCATTTCCTTTCACTAAATGTCACAATAATGGGCAAGATTTGTTTTCTCTTTCTGAAAGAACCATCTTTAAATTCAGCAGTGTGCATACATTTTCTCACCGTTTGGTACAACTGATTTTTAAACTGTATGACTTGAGACAAATGTCAAAATCCTGAAGAGTTTGCTGTAGCTGTGATCATTCCATCAACATAAGCTCACACGTCTATGTTCACAAACTCTCCTGAATAACTCCAGGATAAATTTACTTTGTAGGCCAGGTGCCATGTTCTATTTGCCAATAGGTCATACCATTAAAAGGTTGAAGATATTTGATAAACCCTTTATAAAAAAAGAGAAATAGGCCTAAAAAATGTTTCAGTTCAATGTTAGACTTTACTCTTGAGCGCAAGGCAGATGACATTGATCAAGTTTAGTCAGGTTATGTTATGCCAATTTTATTGCTACAGTCTTGATATTTGGCTGATTTCTCAGCCAATTAGTATATTTATCTCTCTGTAGTTGTGATGTTTGGCCAAAAGTAGTTCTTAATTTATTAAATAGATTGATTCAACATTTTATCCAACAAAAAAAGGGGCCGTGTTTTATACCCAGTACCCCTTTGACTTTTATACAACAGGGGAGGAAAAACACATACACATTTAAACAAAGAATAAGCTAATGACATTCTGTGTTATAAAGAAAAGTGACAAATTAATCTTGGACTGCCTGGCGTCAATATGAGCTGGTTGTGAGAAGTAATTTCTCCTCCAGCACAATACACAATCTTTCAAAAAAGCATTGATTTTAATAACTTATAGTTGGTCTGAGCAATAACCGTCTCAAAATTGGAGCACAATTACATTTATGTTGATTTTTGCAAGATACTGTATACATTTCCAGCTGAATCCAAGTAAACAATCTTTCACAAAGCAACAGAAATCACTCCACACTTTTGGCCAGTGCCGGACAGTTCCAGTCCAGCATTGGAGTCCCAGATATTGTCTGAGTAGAAACATTATGTGTGTCAGGTAGATTAGGCTCAAGGGTCAGAAGGTGTACAGAAAATCAGTCCAAGCCATTGCTTCTGAGTCTTCAATTTCTTTTATTCTGGTCTTTTCCTTTGACTTCTCTCCTCCTGAGCAACCAAAGGCTCACTGTTCTTATACAAAATTGGCACCACACCTGTGCTTGATTGGACACAGCCACCAAGGAACAGGTCAAACAAACATTTAAACAGAAAAATACCAAAACTACAAATCAATTTACAAACGCCTATATAATAAAATTTTCTGCAAAATAAATCACATAGTACAAGATAACTCAAAATGTTACTTTGAATGAACACAAAAGAAAAACCCTCTAATTGGTAGAACCCAGCAAGGTAATTACTGACATCATCCAGCCAATTAATCAGGAAGTACTGGGCTGGTCCCTCCCATACTCCTGCCCTGCTGCAGATCTACAAGGACAAACAATGGTGAGTCAAAGAAAAACAAATATTTTAATAAATATACCTTGAAACAAATTCAACCCATAATCCAGAAATAACTTTAACCTAAACATGCATAGATGGATCCTGCAACATAATGCTAACACAAACAAACCCGGGATAGTAAATGAAGCAAAATGGCATCGTTTAAATTAATCATTATAACCAAATATAGAAAATAAGTAAATGAGAAATAATAAGGGACAAATGGTGAACATAAACTGAACCACTTTGTCACAATGTGTAATAAATGTTTCGTTTTTAATTGGATCTGGCGAAGCAAATATTTAAATTCAAAAGTTTTTTTTCCCAGAATAAAAATGGAAATAACGTCTTTACGTCATTTCCATTTTATATACATATAAATGTATAGAAAAATCACAATACATTGTGAGTTATGAGACGTGTGTGTTGTGAGGTGCGTGTTAAAAAACATGTAAAATATAAACTAATTTTGGACAACAAAGAGTCTGAAATCAGCTACCAAGCATAAATAAAAATACTTAAATGCACAAATGAACCAAACTACTTCGGTTCAACAAGACAGTTTTACGAGACGTAGAAAAGTGGAAAACTAAGAGCCTTGTTTTAGCATTAAAGAAAATCTTGGGCCTCATAGATACTACAAGTTCCAGAGAGTGTGGCATAAATCTCATCATTTGTACCTGCCCACTTGGGTGCAATAAAGCTTCCTTCCTAGATATTTGTAATTACTGTGCATCCCAAAAGTTATCATAATACTCTCAAAGGACACAAAACTGTACAGATATTCTGGCATGAAATGAGTTCAAGCTTCCTTTGCAGTTTGTCTCCTGTTGGTAAAAAGCACATAAACTGGTTAAGTATCTTCCTCTGTGAGGCTGTAGTAAACAGTATTTCTTTGTGCAGTTGTGCTTTACTGTGGTTCAGAGGAACTAAAAATAGAGTAATACTCGTGCGTAGAACTGCTTTCTTTGTTAACCTTCCTATAAACCTGGACTATAGGGACAGCTTTGACGTAAGGACGTATATTTTGTGTCATTTAATGCAACAATAAAAAACTACACTATTACAAAACTATTTAGCAGCAGTAGGGCTTCAACCATGTCACTTCATGTAGGCACAACTCTGCAATAACAATTACAGCTAAATATGTACCCATTAAATAGTTTATCTTTCATTTCCTCAGTCACATTGGTGATGCAATTGTCCCATTGAAGAGCACAAAACTGCATTCAATCATTCTTTAAAATGCATTGCTATTTATTGATTCAGCAGACCAACTAAAGGAGGAACGCTTTTCATAGTGCAAGGACCGTATTTTGATGAGTGGAGCTGAAGACCCCTACAACAATTCTTGCCAATTTCCATGTTAAACCTGCTCATTATCTTAAAAAAAATGTCATGGAAACTTAGTATAATTGTATAACATTTAAGATGTTGTGTGTTACACACAAATTTGTTCAAATATTTTGACATCACTTAAAGATTAAATCTCATCTCTTCATACCACAATTTTAATTGGAGTATCAATCGAAGCCTTACTGAAATACAAAAGACTACTTGAATGTGATAAGATATGCATTTCTTTTGTCACGCACAGAAATTATGCATCCCTTTAATATTTTTTTGTCATTTAAAAAATATTTACTACTCTGATTTCAACACTTGTACAGTTTGAATCAAACAGTGTTGATCAGTACAAGAGATGATTTCAAGCTGGAGCAATGAATCCAACATTTGTAACTTAATTTCAAGTGAGATGGTACATGCATGGATGTGGAATACCTTGCAAAATCTTTCATACAGTCATTTTTCCCCCTTACGTTAAAACCACAAACTGACAATTTTATTGGGTATTAAAATAATAAACCAACAAAAAGTTGCAGATATTGTGAAGGAAAATTATGTACGACTCAGAAAACATTTTACAAATCTAAATCTGAAAGTCATAAATGTATTCAGTCTCCTGGGTCCGTACTTTGAAGAATAAACTTTTTGGTAGATCTCTACCAGTTTTCCACACCTACAGACTGAAATTGTGCCTAATTAATCTTTCTATCCAACCTGACAGCTATTTTGCAATCCATAAACTGCTATTTTCTAGGCTTGCCACAGAATGTCAAATGTATTCAAGTCTGAAGCTTGATGGGCAATTCCAATACATGAATACGCTTTGACCTAAACTATACCACTGAAGCTAAGGTATAAAGTTAAAGGATTCAGGAACACGAACCTGAAGCCTTTCAGGTTCGTGTTCCCTGAAATCTTTTCACCCTGAGACTACAAATCAAGTGATTTGTAGTCTCCAAAATTGCTCTGTCCATCTTTTTTATAACACTGACCAGCTTTCTAGTTTCTCTAAAGGGTAAGTCATTACCATCTTTTACCATGACGATGGGTCTTTTAGCACAGTGTTGGTTTACTGCAACACTGTACTAAACCCTTTTGCCAAATAGTTATATTTTGGTCTCATCCAACTACAGCTATTTGCTTTGCCCTTCACAGGGAATTGGCAAATACCTCTTTAAATAATGCTTTTTTTCTTCACTGCAAATCCTTTTTTAGTCCATGTAAAATACCTGCTCACTCGACAGATTCTCCCACCTAAACTATTGATATGTGCATTTCCTATAGGGATACCATGGCCTCCGACTGCAACCCAAAATAATGTTCTTCTTCCTCAGTCAGACAGTTTAGGTGGAAGGTTGTGTTTTTAGTTGTACCATACTCTTAAAATCAATTACCCACAAATGACCAGTGCTTCAGAAAATCTATATGCTTTAAAAGGCGACATTATTTTCCGGCCACATTGTGCCATAAAATGACACCATAAAGTGGCTATGCTACCTTCTTTTATCAAAATGTTGTATATACTGCAAGTCTTCCATTCCTAGTTTAAGTATTGAATATTTTTCAATTCATCATTAACTCTTAAGCATTCCACTTCTGGGGTGCAAACATGCACATGAATGATTTCCCCTACCTATGATATAAATAATAACATGCAAACTGATCAAATTGTACAATGTCCCTCTCTTTGTCATTGTACGATAAAAAAACCCTTTTACTTGGTCACAAAAACAAAAAAGCACATTTCTGAAATCAAATGCTTAACCAACAGAGAGAAGTAATTTGTTTTTCAGGTTTGCAATGCCCGTGGGAAAAAAAGGTGATACAAGGCTCGTTAAAGGTGATTTACACAATACATTTCAAACTAAGTGGGGCAGCTACACCTAGCAATTAGGTGCCAGTGTGAATTATAGCATTTGAGCTCGACTGTAGTAAGGTAGAAGACACAAGTCCAACAGCTGTCGGGGGATCCAATTATAGACACGTTTCTCTCCCAAACACCCAAATGTTGCACCAACACCACCTCAGCCCCCCCCAGACGCCAATTCACAAACTACCTTCTGACTACATTCAAGTTAAGCCGTGTTGCCTCTAGCGTTTGTGAATATTTGAAAGCATTGCCCCAGGAAAAGAGTGAGGTTGGCATTTCTCCTTCAGAAGCAGTCCGACAGTGTCACAGTCTCTGCCCGAAAACACTGAATAAAAGTAAAGAGGCCCTCTGTCCTTTTACAGCTGCTACAATCTTCAAGAACCTCTCATTTGCCTTGGTGCAAGCAGGTCAAAAGGTTACAAGTACATCTAGAAAAATGACCATCATGAAAAACTTCAATATTTTTTTGCCTTAATATGAAGATTCATTACATAGAAGAGAAATATTTCAAGCTCTTAGTTTGGTTGTTAGACCTTACAGATAACCAAGTCTTATTGAGTTAATTAATTTAATTAATTATTAAAAACACCATCTCCTGTCATGGTGACATGTGCCCGGTGTTTTTGTTTTGAGACCATCCATGTCATATCCCTCATCTCCCTGATTCCCTGCAGCTGTGTTGCTCCCTGATTGCTTCCCTTCTTAAGCCTCCCTCTGTTGACCACACACTGCCAGATTATCGAACGCTTCATGCAAGTAGTTTCTAGCTCTCCATCCACGCTCCATGTGTTACTGCCTAGCCCTGGTCCTCTGGATTTGCCCCTTTTGCCTGACCCACGTCGGACTGCTGTTTTGCCTACCCGGATCTCGACCCTAGCCTGTTTCTCTGACGCCGCTCACGCCTACTCCCTCGGACTCCGTTTTCTTCCCTTTTGTGTAGGACCTCGGCCTGGCTGACTAAGAACTTGGATCTGGACTCTATTCATCTGATTGTTGTGAGTAGCTGCCCTGCATCTGCGCCTCTCCCCCCACCCCCCACGCACCATCCTCTAGCCAGGCTACAGCTGCCCATCCAGTGTGCCGCTCTTGGGTATCTCAAATAAAGATCTGAGGTTTTCTGCTCACTCCTGTCTCATGGCTGATTTCGGGTCCTCCTAGTGTGCTGTTACAATCTCCATAAAGTTTGTCAGCAGAAGGAATCATAATACTCTTAAAGTTTCCAGGTACATAACCTGAAATTCAGAAATGCAGTGGACGGGGACAAGCTGATGGCATGCCGCCCCAAGTCATCACTGATGGTGTAAACTTCACACTAGACTTCAAACAACACAAACTGTACGACTCTTCTCTTCCTCTGCAGCCTTGATTTTCTAAAGAAATGCCAACTTTACATTCATCTCAAAATACTTAGGACCTCTTTTCAACAATCTAATGCTTTATCTATTTATCCCAAATAAAATGTTTCTGATATCGCTGCTTCAATGGAGACTTCAAACTTGGAATTAGGCCTGTCGTGATAAACAATAAATCGATTAATCTTGCAATAAAAAAAGTGCTGAAATGCGCCGTTTCAGCTGTTTGGGATTCCCCTTGGTAATTTCCGATCAGAAAGCAGGAGGAGAATTCGTGCTTTCTGATTGGCTGCCTGTCACATCCCTAAATCCCTGATTTAGATAAGAACAGCTACTACGAATGCCTTTGGAAACTCACCCCCCCACCCTGTCAACAAAATTGTTATCGCTTATCGCTGATAAATCTTTAGGCAATTAATCAAACAGCAAAATCTGTTATCGCGACAGGCCTACTTGGAATGCAACATTTCCAACCCATGTAGAGAAATTATCTATGCATAAGTGCTAAACTCCAACTTGGGCCTATTCATTGTGATGCTCCCTCAAATTCTTTAAAGTCCTTTCCTGCAAAACTGTTTTCCTTCCACTCAACTTTCTAGGAACATACTTAGATAAAGCAGCCAGTTTCTTTAACGGAGATATTTTGTGGCTTACCCTGACAATGTCCGTCTTCTGAACATCTGTTAAGTCAGCAGCTTCACCCATGATTGTGCAACCTACTCATCCAGGCAGAGGCCATTGAGAGACTGAAAGAAGCGTTGCAGGCATTTTGAGATAATTAACTGATTACGGTGTCACACAATGAGTTCCAAGATTAACATTTTTTATAACATTCTAATTTTCCGAGACATTTTAGGTCTTTATTATCTAAGCCGTAGTCATCAAATTTACAAGAAATAAAGGCTCAAAAATATTTCACTTCATGTGTAATAAATCTAGGTGCGTCTACGTTCTGAAATTAGAAAGAAAAACATTCAACTTTTTCAGGATATTATAAATTTTGAGATGTACCCATAGGTGGAGAAGAAGGTGAACACAAAATAAAGCCTCTTAATTTTAGCACCACGGATTTTCAATTTGTGACAAATTACATTTTGTTACCAGCTAACTGATTAATAATTTTAGTATTTGGAATCTTAAAGAGAATGAACAAAATACTCCACGACTCAGAGCTTAATTGTAGACGCATCGTGACGTGGGCTCTTGCTTCAGTCATTTAATGGCATTTCATATTCGTAATCAAGATGGATAAAAGATGACTGGTGTCACTGCATAATGATGTAATGGTCGTGCAGCATCGTTATCATAATCCTTTTTGAATTAACCAAAATCCAGAATACCAGCTGTCTGCTTTAGCAAAGGCATCTTGCAACATGATCCAGTGCATTATGAAACAACTCATTTAGCCAACACTATTCTCAACATTAACCCTGTTACAACACGCCAGGGATTAAAATTACATTCTGTCCTAAACACCATTAACGGTGCCCTGTTTACCTTTTATGCACCACTCACCACATGCTGTGCCCAACACAACCTGATGATTTTAAAAATAGCCATCTCTTAGTTTAGCATCAGCGTTTATCATTTACACTGCGCTGCGTTATTTGTGAATAGTATGACCCCGTCATATGTGAATGTTACGGAGAGCATTTCCAACTGCTACTTATCAATGATTTGTCCAACATTTTCCATATATAAATCATAAATCCCAACGTTTGGGAGAGATTGCTGACAGGACTTTCCGGCCTGCCCCATAAAGGCGAGCAGTTTATCAGTAAATTACCTGGAGGACAGGTCTACCTGGTGGACCGAGATATACGGCGTCACTTGTCTCAAAAGTAAATCACCACTGATTGATTAAACGGCTAAGCTCGAAATATGATTCCATGTCAGGCTTCACGTAAAACTGAAAATTAAATGAAGAAATTGAATCAGCCTTGACAACTTGTCCACCTACATTACAGGGGCAATTTTAGTCCAATATTTATTCTAAAATGCGTCTTGGCAGCTCTGAAAATGAGGGAAACGATTCTAACCGTTTTATGATAAACAAGTGACAAGTCCAAACGAACCATGAAAATCACATCACTGTGTTCCTCTAATTGATTTTTAACTGGCACTAAAATTCAAATTTACAGCTTTGATGTTAAAAATTGGTTTCCACTTTGGAATAAATCATGGGGTGTTGTCTATTTGTGTTCCAAGTGGATTGCTGAGTTAGCATCCAGGTGATGTGCAGACTAATGGCACATTGAACATGATATGTGCTGAACCCTGAGTTTGCTATACATCACAGATTTCTACTCCAGTGTGTATGGACTCCACACTAAAGTAGCTCCATTTGTCAGTAAAAGCTGATCATCCCATAAAAAAAAAAAGAAACAAATGCTAGCTCTTGCACTGAAACAGAAGAGAAAAGTAACCAAGGTTGTCCACATGGTATTCTGTCTGTCTGAAAATAAAATGCTCTCCGTCTACTGGCCACACGACGGTACGCTACAACAACCCACAAAGTTCCACTAAACCGAGTTTTGGCCACAGAAGTGCTGTGACCCAATACTGAGGTGTTTAACTGCCACAACTGGGAAATAAATTCAGAGGCAGTACCTTCTTATAACAAGAAACTTTCTTGTTATTGTGAGATATAAAAAATGTTCCCCTGACAGTTTAAAAGTCATAAAAAGGCCACCCTCCAACTCTCTGGTGTTTTATTCTCTTTCTTCCAGATGTCACTTAAACATCCCAACAAGGTGTTGTTGTTCTACTGTTACAGCTGTTCTTGTTTAAATGAGAATAATGTTGGTTTAATGAAATATCAATCACGTTATAATCAACTTTATATCTCCTTAAAAACAAAAAAACTTGTCATAGTGAACTACTGCTCCTGAATTTATTTCCTACTTCTAGAGCTCTGTGATGCGTTTCGCAAACTTTTGCACAATCCTGAGCTTGCGTTTTCCACAAGCTAAGCAGGAAGTGACTAGACCGCCTCTACCTGCCCACAAGAGTAACAAAATACACACAAAAAAGTTGCCAGCTGCATCAATTTTGTGGTAATGTGGAAAATGTTTCCCAGCCTGTCAGGCAACATGTAGAGAGAACACAATAAATTAGTAAAATCACTGAAAAGCTACATTTTGACAATTACATTTACAAAAGAGAAACTCATTGTACAGATTCATTGTGTACAGTGAGATATTTAAAGAATTCATGTCAATTTTTGGTGATTAAGGCTTACAGCAAACAAAAACCCATACGTTTTTCAGAAAATAAAAATATTTCATGCAAACCCACTACAGAGAATCTCCCAGTCGAGTACAGTGATGCCTCGGTCATTAAAGTAAATGGTGGCCCACGTCTGGCAGTGTGGGCAAATTTCATGGTGAAAAATGAAATCAGCATCTCCATAATGCTTCTCAGTAGAGCTAAGCATCAAGTATCCTAAAATGTCCTTATAGACGGCTAGGCTGACTTTAGACTTTTAAAAACACAGAAAAAAAACAGCAGATGACATTGTTCCCCAAATCATCAATGACTGTGAAAATATTAATCCTGAGCTCAGGCATTTAGGGTTCTGTTCACCCAGCTCCTCATCTAGACTCTGGACCTTGATATCAAATTTCTGCTGGTTTATAATAAAAAAAAAAAAAATATATATATATATATATATATATATATATATTAAAAAAAAGATTTTGGACCACTGCATAACAGTGCAGTCACTTCAGCTCTGGTATTGTTCCTGGCTCAGGAGTGACTTGACACACAGAATGCAATAGTTGTAGTTTGTTGTGTGTGCTGGACAGCGGTGGCTCTTGCAGCATAGACTCTACAATACAAACCTTATGAATTGAGCCTGGACTCTTGAATGGGCTTTGCTTTACACTTCTTAAGAGGTTTTCCACTTGCATTGTTTACCAGTCTTTAAACCTCCATTAATATGTTGCAATACTGCACTCTAAAGTTACCCACATAACTGTGTCGGGCCATAAACAAATTTAACACAACGCTAGAAATAAATCCATGTGTGCAAGAACTTTTACTTTTAAATGAAATTTACTTTTTGATCTGAATTAGTGAAATTGAGTGTTATTATTTATTTGTTTAAAAAAATACACCTCATCCATTGCACACTTGGTAAGATGAAAGTCTATCGTTTCATTTTAAATTTGCAAACCAACCTTGCACATTAAGATTAAAAAAAAAAAACTATGCATAAATATGATCTCCCAGCTTTGTGCAGACAGTAACAGGACAGGAATTATGAACATGCGGCGTAGCAGACAGATTGAGCTCAAAGCTGAGTTGACGAATGCAGCAGCTGTAAACAGTAATCAGCAGTTCCACACGAGAAATTACAAGATGAAGAACAGCAAAGCGCACTGTAACATTAAACCTGATGATATGAGCAGAGCTGTTGTTTCAGCACCCCGAGCCATATTTAGTTTAGCCATAAAACCCGAGATCACAAGAAAAAAAAGCAATCATCCCGAAGGGGACGGCTCCAAAACCAGTTGAGAATGTGGATTAATCGAGTCTGAATCGGCGCAAACACATCACACAGATGAAGCTAGAGAATTATTAACACAGAGCATAAGCAGCTAATGCAAAATAGCAGAAACTCACCTTGATGAAGATTAGCTGTCGTTTCGTATTTTGGTCCCAGCTGCCAAACAGGAGACTGCTTCCAGCTTGATCTGCCGTTGGAGGCCGCAGCTGCTTCAATTAGACTCCAACTAAGAGAGGCGCTCTCAAATATCATAATTCATCTAACCGACTCCCCTGGTGCTTCACGTTGGCACCAAAGTCGTCGATATCGGTGACAAATGTGCTCGGAATAGTTCCATGAATTCAGCAAAACAAACTGTTGAGCTGCAGCCACCTTACAGAGAAGTGGAAATTTAGGCCAAAATGATCCCCCACGCCGACCTATCACCTTCCCTCCCGACTGGTTGGATGAACAATTAACTGGTCGTTTGGTGTGTTTCCCAGGTAACCAAACCTTTGCAGCCACATTTGCTTTTGTTCCAGTAACAGAGACAGCTGCAATTAATAACATAATTAACGACTCACAGAGGGACAGTATAGCTGGCATGCGCTGCAAGGAGGTCGACTGTCTGAAAGTTACCCTGGTTTCTCTACAGTGGTATATATTAGCTCAGTTTCCTCTACAAATATGCACAAAACTTTGACAGTATTCTGCTAATTTTGCAATTGCTGTATTTCATTAAAATTAATTTAAAGTTTGTTCAGTAATAAGTCAATAAAAAAAACTGATGCGTCATGATCCTTCAGCTACTTTCTGTTCTCTTCTTTGTGGTTTGCGCCGATGGCCTCTTTGCGCCTACGGCGCTGACGTCACATCCGCATGAGCGAAATGCGGCTTTCTGGCTTCCGTTTTGAGTTACTACGACAGCTATTAAAGAACGTCATATTAGAGAAGCAAATCAAGCAATACTGTGAACATTGTTGTCTTCCATATATAATGGACTTTTACACAAGCGATCCTCAATTAAGAAAGTAGTGACTTGTAATATTCAATGCTACAAGTTAAAGCATGCAACAACTTGGTTTCGTTGGGTCTGAGGAACTTCTACACACAGTATGCCAAAATTACCTTTTAAAACAGATAAGCAGCAGATAAGCTTAGGAAAGTATTACATTCCTATTAGGACACACAATTTCAATGTCTACTGAGCCGTAATTCCCTTCTCACCCTCTGCGGGTGGTCTCTCTCTTTCATCCTCTGAGCTCGGGTCCTCTACCAGAGGCCTGGGAGCTTGAGGGTTCTGCGCAGTATCTTGGTTGTGTCTAGTACTCCACATTTCTGGACTGAGATGTCTGATGTTGTTCCTGGGATCTGTTTTAGCCACTGCTCCAGTTTGGGGGTGACTGCCCCGAGGGCCCCGATGACCACAAGCACCACTGTGGTCTTCACCTGGAAGACTGATGTTTTCCTGACTACAACATCAGGAAAACATCTTTTTCCTGATGTTGTAGTCACTTGGTATTGCTACATCCATATAAAAAAAAAAAAAATTCCCTTCTCACCCTCTGTGGGTGGTCTCTTTTCATCCTCTGAACTCGGGTCCTCTACCAGAGGCCTGGGAGCTTGAGGGTTCTGCGCAGTATCTTGGCTGTGCCTAGTACTGCACATTTCTGGACTGAGATGTCTGATGTTGTTCCTGGGATCTGTTTTAGCCACTGCTCCAGTTTGGGGGTGACTGCCCCGAGGGCAGTCACCCCCAAACTGTGGGTGAAGACCACAGTGGGTGAAGACCACAGTGGTGACCACAGGCACCACTGTGGTCTTCACCTTCCAGTTCTTTTCCAGTTCCTCCCTGAGGCCCTGGTATTTCTCCAGTTTCTCATGCTCCTTTTTCCTGATGTTGTAGTCACTTGGTATAGCTACATCCACCACAATGGCTTTCCTCTGTTCTTTATCCACCACCACAATGTCCGGTTGGTTCGCCATTACCATCTTGTCTGTCTGGATCTGGAAGTCCCACAGGATCTTAGCTCGGTCATTCTCCACCACCTTTGGGGGTGTTTCCCACTTCGATCTCGGGGCTTCCAGTCCATATTCTGCACAGATGTTCCTGTACACTATGCCCGCCACCTGGTTATGTCGTTCCAGGTACGCTTTCCCTGCCAGCATCTTGCACCCTGCTGTTATGTGCTGGACTGTCTCAGGGGCCTCCTTGCACAACCTACACCTTGGGTCTTGTCTGGTGTGGTAGATCTGAGCCTCTATTGCTCTGGTGTTTAGGGCCTGTTCCTGTGCAGCCAGGATGAGAGCCTCTGTGCTGTCCTTGAGTCCAGCTTTGTCCAGCCATTGGTAGGATTTCCTGATATCAGCCACTTCAGTTATTTGTCGGTGGTACATCCCATGTAGGGGCTTGTTCTCCCATGATGGAACCTCTAGCCCCTCATCCTCTGTTCCCCATTGCCTGAGACATTCGCTGAGCATATCATCCGTTGAGGCTTTGTCCTTGATGTATTTATGGATCTTGGATGTTTCATCCTGGACAGTGGCTCTCACACTCACTAGTCCTCTGCCTCCTTCCTTACGGTTTGTGTACAGTCTCAGGGTGCTGGATTTGGGGTGGAACCCTCCATGCATGGTTAGTAACTTCCGAGTCTTAACATCCGTGGCCTTTATCTCTTCCATTGGCCAGCTGATTATTCCGGCAGGGTATCTGATTACTGGTAATGCATAGCTGTTTATTGCACGGATCTTGTTCTTGCCATTGAGCTGGCTTCTCAGGACTTGCCTTATTCGTTGGAGGTATTTGGCTGTGGCTCCCTTCCTTGTGACCTCATCCAGGTTGCCATTTGTTTGTGGTATTCCCAGGTACTTGTAACTGTGCTCTATGTCTGCTATTGTTCCTTCTGGGAGTGAGACCCCTTCTGTGCGGACAACCTTCCCTCTCTTTGTAACCATCCGACCACACTTTTCTAGTCCGAATGACATCCCAATGTCAGTGCTGTATATCCTGGTGGTGTGGATCAGTGAGTCGATGTCTCGCTCACTCTTAGCGTACAGCTTGATGTCATCCATGTAGAGGAGGTGACTGATTGTGGCCCCATTCTTCAGTCGGTATCCGTAGCCAGTCTTGTTGATGATTTGGCTGAGGGGGTTCAGGCCTATGCAGAACAGCAGTGGGGACAGAGCATCTCCTTGGTATATGCCACATTTGATGGACACTTGTGCAAGTGGTTTGCAGTTGGCTTCAAGGGTGGTTTTCCACAGCCCCATCGAGTTTGCAATGAAGGCTCTTAGAGTCCTGTTGATGTTGTACATCTCTAAGCATTCAATGATCCAAGTATGTGGCATTGAGTCATAGGCTTTCTTGTAGTCTATCCAAGCGGTGCACAGGTTGGTGTGTCGGGTTTTGCAGTCTCGGGCGACTGTGTGGTCTACAAGGAGTTGGTGTTTGGCTCCTCTGCTATTTAAGCCGATGCCCTTCTGGGCCGTACTCATGTATTTATTCATGTGACCACTTATCTTAGCCGCTATGATGCCTGATATGAGCTTCCATGTTGTAGAGAGACAGGTTATTGGCCGATAGTTGGATGGGATTGAACCCTTTGAGGGATCCTTCTGTATCAGGATTGTGCGACCTTCAGTTAACCATTCAGGGTGAGTCCCATTTTGTAGCAGCTGGTTCATTTGAGCTGCCAGTCGCTCATGGAGGGCAGTGAGTTTCTTTAGCCAGTAGGCATGGATCATGTCAGGTCCTGGTGCTGTCCAGTTTTTCATACCCGAGACTCTTTCTTGGACATCTGCCACAGTGATGGTTACTGGGGCTTGTTCAGGGAGGTTGCTGTGTTCCTCTCGTAGAGAGGTCAGCCACTTTGCATTGCTGTTGTGGGTCGCCTCCCTTTCCCATATGCCTTTCCAGTATTGTTCAGTCTCCAGCCTTGGTGGGTCTGCTCTGTTGTTAGTACCCTGCCATTGAGAGTACACTTTAGCTGGTTGGGTGTGGAAGAGCCGGTTAATCCTCCTGGCTTCATTTTCTCTTGTGTATCTCTTCAGGCGGCTGGCCAAGGCTTGGAGCCTTTGTTTGGCAGTTTCGAGTGCTTCAGGTATGGACATCTGGCTGTACTTCTTGTGTACTGATCTTTTCATTGCACCCCTTTGGAGCTCTGACAGTTGGCTCACTTCCCTCCTTGTTATCTTGATCTTAGCCTCTAACCGTCTTTTCCATGGTGGGTATTGGGTCTCATGATTGCTCTTATAGCCAAGCATCTCAAGGATCACTGATGCTGAGTTGTATATGAGCTCATTGGTTTCTGTTATGGTGTTGGTAGGGATCGTTCTCAATGCCGCATTCACATCTTCAATTAGACTTTCTGGTGGTGCTTCACTCAGCCGTTGTAATTGGCGTCGGGGTTGTCTGGTGTTCATTATGGCCACGATTCTCTCTCTCAGGTCAGTTGCTGCCTCGTTCAGCTCTGATGATTCGTTCATTACTGGGGCTACATACCCAGTCTCTGGGTGGGTAGTTAACTCCCTTCTGACCTGGCGTTCTGGCTCCTCCCCTTATGCCATAGCATTTGTGTTGTACCTCGTCAATCTCAAGTTGTGAGAGCAGTTGCCGTTTGCGGATGTTGGAACACTGAGCCACTAGTTGCTTAGCAGTTAGTGTTGACTGGGGATGTCGAAGTAACCATTCCTCCCACAGTCTTCGCATGTAGCCCCTCTGACTAGGGTTACTTGAGTAGTAGCATTCCAACAGATCCATGTTTT
The DNA here is from genome assembly GCA_033032245.1 of Poecilia picta. NCBI lineage: Eukaryota > Metazoa > Chordata > Actinopteri > Cyprinodontiformes > Poeciliidae > Poecilia > Poecilia picta. The sequence goes on along the minus strand of CM065367.1, from coordinate 20,626,260 downwards.
CACCTCTCGCCCATTTCCGTCTTGTTCCAGTAGCCCATTTTTCATCTAGGTGCTCTGGTTCCCCAGCACCTGACGCAGACCTTGTTTGGCCGGGCGACGTCTGAGCCGGCATGTCGTGCTTATCAGTGTCTCTCATGTTATGAGGTAGGCTATATAGCTCCAAGGGTCTTGCCTAAGGACCCACACTGACAGCTCAATTTGACTGTTGTAACTTCAGCCCCAGCCTGGATTCGAACCCTGGTCTCCCGGGTGGTAGACTGGTGACTTACCCATTGAGCTATTCAGTCAGCTATATATATATATATATATATATATATATATATATATATATATATATATATATATATATATATATATATATATATATATATATATATATATATATATATATATATATATATATATATATATATTTGTTTGGACGCATCTACCCATTAAAAAAACATATATATATACAGTATATATATATATATATATATATATAAAAATATATGTGTTTTTTTATATGGGTAGATGCGTCCAAACAAATATCAATTCAACTCAACATAAAAGTTCCTCAGTGTCTGCCATCCTCTTACCATTGGTTCTGAAATTGCTATAGCTGTCACTTTCTGAGCTACCTGCAGCTCAGAAATTACAGCTGAGGACGTTTTCAGCACTTTTGACAGCATATGAAAAAGACTTCCCTTCCAATTTCTAAAGAAGCCCTTTTGCCCGTAATCTCCTACTTTTTAATGACAGTGTCACTCTGCTCCTTGAGCTGGGCAAATTGTTACCCAGTCATCATATCTGAAGAGAGAACTTCATTATTAAATGTACTACATGCAAGGTGTAAAGAGGTTTCATGGACAGTAATGAAAAGGGATGAGTCATGCTACTTACTTTAATTTGATCTGTCAACATAAAAGAAAAAAACAGTAACATAGTTATAGCCAAGCCTTCCTGTTATTCCCAGCTTCATATTATCTTTAAATTATGGTTTCCTTTTTGAAACTTGAAGGAACCAGATTTTATTTGTGATTACAAATCTGGCCTGGAAAAATCTATCAAACATTTTTAGACCTGAAATGCCTGGAAATTTCAGGCATTTCAGGCCTCGAATGGATGAATTCAACCCCCTGATACACAGACATCACAAGAGTGGAGAGATATTTAAGGTGTCTTTAGGTATATATGTGGTGTTTATAGTATACTTCCATACGGAGTTTAAATTTGGCTCTTTAATATTTTTGTTCTCACTGCGAGATCTTATAACATTTTCCAGATTACAGTTTGAAATTCACTCGGGTACAAACTCCCTCATTTTGCATTTCAGAGAGGGAAAGGAGGGTCTGAAGAGTCAAGATGAAGAACTGAATGAGGAAAAATGGGCTAGGAAATCAAGAATGAGCTTTAAAAAAAATAATAATAATTGTTCTGAACAATCAATATTAAAATTATGATGTATGTAGCTATTTTACATTACTTGTATCAAAATCTAATTCCGTTAAAAAAAAAAAAACATGGATGGATGCGTGAAAAATTTAAAGGCATGGCACATTTTTAATCTGACAAAAATATATATAGATAGATAATAGAATACATACATACATAATGAGGAAAGTAATATGTTATGGTATTGTACACACTTTAGGTTGAGGCTATTTCCATTAATTCGAGACAGCTGTCTTTTTTTCACCGCTTCTGCCATTAGATGAGGTTCTGAGAACTAACACAGAAATAAACTGACAAAGAAATTATCTCACAGCACATCTGTTACAGAATCAAACTTTATTCTTAAAGAAATACCAGCAGCAGAGAGTAAAGACAGAAGAAACTGAGAATCTGGCTTCTTGAGATCAGCAGGTTTATTTTTCTTTGAGTTTAATGACTTGTGTGCGTTCACCTGTGGCGTCCCGCAGCGTCACATTTCTTTTTTTACTCACTTCTTCATCCATCTAAGACGAGCTGCTCACGTCAAAATGGTATTTTAAAGATTTTTTTTTATATTTAGAACTAGGTCATTGCTTTTTATCTCATACAAAATCCAAACTAAAAAAAAAGAATCCCAATGAAATAAATGACAAATGTTGCCTACTTTCCACGTACAACTAGTGCAACATAAAGTGCTTCATATAAATTTAGAAGCATTATATGCTTTCTTTTTCTATTTGCATAAACTGATGCTAAAAATTCAGTGCAGTATTCTGCCTTTTTTGTTTTTTTTAGTATTGCACTCTACACTGGATTGAGGCTGTAACAGCTGAGAGCAGCTGATATAGTAGATAATCTACAGCAACCTGGCTTAATATGGGAGAAATTACAAATCTTCTCCCATTGCAGTGTCTACGTTTTGTAGACACTGGAAAACGTCTAGTTGGTGGTTCAGCTCTGAAGAACTTGATAAGACGAACATTTGTCTGATGAATTTCACGATGTACGAGTAATAGCAATTTATGCAAACCCTACGGCTGCAAGAGCAGTAAGATGAGCAAATTCATACTTCCACTACCAAACTCTAAGTTTTGTCTTAAACCTGTGAGCCAGTTTGTTCTGTGAAATCAGTCTTACTCATTTTACAAAAAGAACAAAATGCCACGATAATTTTTTGCTACTTTTTTGTATTTGTAAAGCATTACTTCCTTAGAATAAGACATACCCTTACAAAAACAACCCTCCATCTGTGCCCATGTCTGATGACATCACATAAGGCATAATGGAAAAGATCAGCGATTGTATCGCTTTCACATTTTTCCCTTTTTAACTTGTAGATTTTTAAGCAAATATGTTTTTTGTTTTTTTTAGAGGTTTATTCAATAGTTTGCACAGCTGTAACAAATTGTTTCAGAACATTGCACGGGTTGGTTACATTTGCCAATAATAAAACATGTGTAAGTGTGAAGACGGCCAGACCAGACTGGAATTTCTGGACTTCATTATTAACCAGTCAGAAAAACTTAAAACGTATTTGACAATCAGTGACATTGCCATTTGCTTTCACTTTATGACCCAAAGCGGTATCCACCGTGGTCTAAGAGTCAGGGAAAGCATGTAAGGTCAGCCTAGAGTTCTCCCAAATCTGTCGTTTATGAAATTATCAACCTAACAGGCAGAATTTGCTGATTTCCCCCTGTCATGATGCTTTTATTAAAAGTATGAGACCCATGCTTCATTACCCAGCAGTGGTTTTTAATTGTAATTATATATTGGTTAGTAGTTCAAAAAACACACAGCTGGATAGTAAAGATGATCAAGTGCTGTTGAGGTGGCTATGGAATAACCGGCCTCTTAAAATCAGAAGAGCCATTTAATCTTTTTCTCCTAGTTGTGAAGGCATGAGGGGGTAGTAAAAAAAAACTGCAAGCAGTAGTGGATAATAGTTTTTATAACAGCCTTCAAATCAAACATTAAAAGAATCCCTGTATTTTTCTATGAAATTTCTATAGTTTCATTTGGATAATGTCGTGTCCTGTTTTTTTTTTTCATTTGAAATCTTATTTGCATAATTGGCTATGAAATCAAAGCAAAGAGCTCAAAGCTATTAAATTAAATTATGTGCAGCAAGTGTAAGTGCCTACTTTTATATGTCGAGTCTATAAATACTGTATATCCATCTTTGACAAACAGTAAAGAAAACATACCCCTTTGTATCGTTTGTGTTGGTTCGTTGTAAACTTGAAACATCAACAAATTTGTTGTTTGTAAGTTCAGAGATGTCTCCTGGTTGCCGTTTATCGTTGCATAGCAAAAAAAAGCATCTTTAGAGATGCTTAAAAGGCTAAAATAAAGGAAAATGTAGCGCTACACTCTTTTGTCATTAAGTGTAATACTGCAGAACCTTTTTATTTTTGTTTTTTTTGCTTAGTAGCTTTGTAATTTGTTGACCTTAAAACCACATCCCATATTCTAATTAATCAAATTTGGTGCTGCAGCTTTCTGGTTGTTGAGGTTTTTGCTACAGCGCAGCTAGCGCAACTGATTGGCCTGATTGTTGAATTGAGCACAGTCATTGATTTGGAGATTGGGAAAACAGAACGACACAAACCCATTTCACTTGGCAGCGGTAAGCCTTGGAAAACGCATCGCTCTCCCTCTTTCTGTTACAGACACATGGAAATGCTGGCAGCCAGAAGTGTCTGGAGATGCATATATACAAACTTGAGCAAACAAAACAAGCTGCACTGCACTGATCTCCTATTTGGCATCGCTGAGCAACCCAGCTGACGGGATCAGGCTACTCTCTGGACCCCAATGCGGATAATATCCTGAGCATTTCGTTTACCTGCCCACAACATTTAGCCTATCAGCATCATCCATTACAGCATCTCATCCTTCCCTTTTTTGTTCTCCATCTCCGCTTCCGATTTCATTAGGAAAAAATAAAATGTTTCTCTTGGCTTCAAAGAGCCCTGTCGACCGCTTGGCTGGTTTGGCATAATGTCGAGCCTTCCAACAGGTAAACATGCTTTCTCTGCTGTATAAATTTTCCCTCTCGCTCATAAGCGCACACACAAGTCTCTACCCACTTACAGGGTCATCTAAAGAAATACTTGTTTTCATCTGCAGCAGGATCAGTTTGAACTACATTAACGCATTTGTGTCTTGCTTGAAAATATTCACTCCGCTTGAACTTTTTCAGATTTCGTCACAGGCAGAAGATCCCTAAATGCCCGTAGTGACTCTGGAGGAGCTGCAGAGATACACAGCTCAGGTGGTATGACCTGGTAACAGCAAAATTATTAATCTTGCCCTCCACAAATTTAGGCTTTTTTTTTTTTAACTGCATAAAGAAGACATAAGAAATCCTATGAAACTCAGTGCGTCTGTCACATGAACTCCCACCAAGAATATTAAAGACTGTGGCTGCAGCGCAACAAAATGTGAAGAAGTTCCGAGGCTGCACATGCACCGTTGTGGGAGCCGTGAGGGACGATGCGTGCGTTTTCTCTGACTGTCATCTCTCCTCGAGTTCAGCAACACTTCCTGTACACGTGCGTCTCTGCATCTCGCTTAACAACGCGCACGCGCTACGCTGGACCGGTGTGCGTGCGAGCAAGCACGCGCGCATGTGGGTTTGTCGCCCTTCGTCTGCGCGCGGGGCGCATTATTGGACGCAGTAGACCGGACACCGCCAGAGGCGTACAGCGAGCGGTCACGCGGCGTGACAGAGAAGAGAGCAGCGTCGCTGTCAGAAGGCCTTTTTAACACACTGCTGCTCTCCATTCGGGGACACTTCATGAGCGTTTGACTGGGGAAAGGACTCTGCGAAGGGACGATAAACACAGCTCTCCAGAAACACCCGCAGAGAGCCCACCGAAGCCCCAGAGGCTGGCTACCTGCACACACACCGCTAATACCTGTGATCTATCCAAAGAGATGTGCGAAGAGGAAAAAAGGAGGGAAAAGAAAAACTTCTTGGATCCTCCAACGGATGTACAGATGGAGTAAGACAGCAGCTTTACTTTTTTTTTTTATGAATCCTTGTTATTGGTTGATGCTTACTATTAGGGTTGGCAGAAATATGTTTCGATATTATGTCAACTGAATAAGAATATTGCTTGTTTTTTTTGTTTATAATTATGGTTTTTTTTGTACCACTGACCTTGTTTCAGCATGTGAAACATTGAACAGCTGTCAACAGGTCTAATCTAACCAGAGAGCTCCAGCAGCGGGTTTTCATCAGGTACTGCCCACCCACTAGCTAATAAGCGGTATTAACGTGAGATGTTTGTCTGAAAAATGTCAGTTTGTTTTCTTAGAAAAAGAAGAAATACATTTTAAATACAACAAGGACCTCGAAATTTTGGAATGACATGTAATTGTTATTTTATTGTTGAATATTGGGCGTTAACTGAACTTATTGACAGCATTGTCTTTGCTCTGCTCTTTCAAAACAATGTCCACACACTTCACCATATTGGGTCTTAAAGCCTAAGTTATCTGGTTAATTATAATATACTAATTAACCAACAAAATCCAAGCAGCCTTTTGCCATTGTGCACATAATGCACAGATGATTGGAATTCAAAATAATGTACACCTCCAATAAAAACAAACTACTTTTTGCATAGTTTTTGAACCAAACACATATATTTTGTTCACATATAGTGGAAGGAAAAAAATAAATTAATCAGTATAGTAAAATATATTAGAAAATTTTTTAAAATCACAGATAAAAAAGGAAGTAAGTTATGCCCAATTTCATTTCATAAGGAAGTCTTGTCCTTCCCGGATTTGAAGATGGATGGAGACAACCAGCCAACAGAAGAACAACCCATACACAGATTGTTGCTCAGATGAGAAACTCATGCAGCTTAGAGCAAAACTAAATGCTAACCAAACAATCTGTATTCAGTGTACCTTTACAAGTAGATCGCTGAAATTCAAAAGTACCATTCCTTGGTAAACAACTCAAGGCACATGTGTTTGTTTGTTACTCTTGTTTTTCACTTTACAAGTGAAGACTTATTGGCTTAATAAGTCTTCACTGCATACCATTAATTTGGTATGCAGTGCAAACTGCATACCAAATTAATGAGTTCTGCGATGATGCCCTGTGGTTTAGTTCACTTAAAACCATATCGTATGAGTGGTATTTCTCATTGTAGTTGAGCATTTCTGCGAATTGCATTTAAATCTCACTCATTCATTTTCATTTAAATCCTAATTCATGGCTACTTAACTGTCAGATTATGACGTCAGATTATGATGTCAGATCACATGAAATCCCCCAGCTGACCTCTTCCTGAAAGGTATTTATTGGAGGCACATAACTGCAGTGCTTCATTGAAGGCTATGACTAAAATATAGAAAATTACTCAGTTGCCGTAGCTGGTACAGAATACACCCTTTCCAGGTAGTAAGTGATGAGTGGTGAGTATGATGAAAAAAAAACTAAAATTACAAAAGAGCAAAGTGTTCTCTTCTCATGCAGCACAGGTTGTTAAATTAGATCATTTTAAAGACACTTTTTAAAAAACGTTTATCCATCCATCCATTTTCTTACACCCTTGTCCCTTAATGGGGTCGGGAGGTGCTGGTGCCTATCTCCAGCTGGCGTTCCGGGCGAGAGGCGGGGTTCGCCCTGGACAGGTCGCCAGTCTGTCGCAGGGCAACACAGAGACACACAGGACAAACAACCATGCACAAAAAACGTTTATGTTGCTGTATATAAACTAAATCTGTTTGTTTTCTAAAGTCCCTGAAGATTACATTCATTTTGAATCTCTCGCTACGCTATTAAGGTAAACCGAATTTGATTCAGTCTTTGAATAATGAGAACAAATTACTTGCAACTTCCAATATTTACGGGTTACTTGGCACACTGGGACACGTTATGAACTTTATTCATTACGTCTACTTTAAATTGCAGTATCAACAGATTTGGTCCTGGTTTTTTGTCTTGTAGAACTGATTTCAGGGTTTGGATATTAAAACAGAAATACTTTCTCTAACATTGACTCTATTCCAATAAAACATACTATTTTCCTCTTAGTGTTTTCTACTTATCCACACTCTCATGCCTTTAAACGTAATTACACTGATGTGTTGTTACTTTGACTGGCTGTTATTGACACGCCTTCACTAACAGACGGGTGTTGTTTTTCTCTGCCCCTAAATTTACATCATAAAGCATTTCAACAGAGGGTCGACAACCCCTTTTGCTAATATGTGCAGTTTGTAATGTTTACCCAAAAATATAAGCACAGTGCAGTGAACTGTACGGTGGCCGTGAGGTGCAAAGCAATTACAAATTACAAAAACACTACAACATTAACGAAAACACTACAACATTAACGCAAAGCAATTACAAATTACAAAATCACTACAACATTAACGAAAACACTACAACATTAACGAAAACACTACAACATTAACGCAAAGCAATTACAAATTACAAAATCACTACAACATTAACGAAAACACTACAACATTAACAAAAACACTACAACATTAACGAAAACACTACAACATTTACAAAACGGAAAAGGTAGGTCTCAGTGGAGACCTAAGAAATCGCTGATTGGACTACAGCTCGTTAGAAAACGGAAAAGGTAGGTCCCAGTGGAGACCTAAGAAATCGCTGATTGGACTACAGCTCGTTAGAAAACGGAAAAGGTAGGTCCCAGTGGGGACCTAAGAAATCGCTGATTGGACTACAGCTCGTTAGAAAACGGAAAAGGTAGGTCCCAGTGGAGACCTAAGAAATCGCTGATTGGACTACAGCTCGGTTTACTTTTAAACCGGAAGTTATTCTGGCTTTACGTGTTTTTTTAAAACATGAATGTACTTGGTGATCCACACATAGACATAATATAAGGATAGACGCCTCATGCACCGCTCTCCCCTATTGTCGCTGACTAGATTTAGGGCGGCCATCTTGAAGCGGTAGACCACTCCACTTAGCCTTATGTGTTTAGCGGGCAAAATAACATATCAGCGCATTTAATCGATCATAACACACTTTTTTGTCACTGGAAACTATATTCAGACATCTATCAAAGCTACATTTATAAATAATTGTATTATTTATGTATGTTTTTAATACATAGTTCAGCATTTTTAAATATGATTAGTAGCTATAACAATAGAATAGGAATCGATATCAGAAATATTCTGATATCGATGTATGATGAGCATATTACAAAGCACACAGCCGTGAATAATTTATGGTGAACGGCTGTGTGTATAATTTATCATAATAATACATAGTTATACAACTATACAAACACAAATAAATAATGATTAATACTGAATAATATATATTGGATGCATGTTAATATGTATATATATATATATATATATATATATATATATATATATATATATATATATAGATTGCCTATATTAAAAAAAATCTTAGATTGTAAACAAAGATCAAGACAAATATTTCACTCCACAACTGTCAGTTAACATCTAATTTGTTTTATAGAATTACACTTACATACAAATTAATTTGCACAAATTTCATTAAAAAATATATGTATATATACATACATATAAACATGCATTTAATATATATTATTCAGTATTAATCATTATTTATTTGTGCCATTATTAATTAATCATTATTTATTTGTGTTTGTATAGTTACATAAATATGTATTATGTAGTGACCATATGTCCAAAAAACTTAAATTCAAAAATCAAAAAACTCAAAACTCAAAGGTGATCAAAACAAAAGGTGAATCAAACTCAAATAGTCACCTGATGCACATGGATTCTTGTTTATGCAGCAAAAAGAAATCAAAAGTCTAAATATGGTTCTTTGGTTTTATTTGCAGATCAGGCCAAAGGTTACAGGTTTCTGCTCCCACTCCTGTACCTGTTCACTGACTGTCAAAATGAAAACCGATGTGACTGATTAGCTGGTAAAAAACCTTGTGACCACCACGTGCATAATAAGCTACTTAAGACCCACCTACTTATACCGTGAAATACCCACATTCCAATCTGAAATTAATTAACTAATTAAGTGAATTACTAAACAAAAAACTTATTCTAAACAAAAATTAAAATAAAAATTCTAATGATAAATCAATTAGAAAATCAAACAAATGCTAAGAATAAACTAAACAATTTAAATTCTAAGATTTAACAAAACAATGGGAAGAATAGCTCCTACAGGTATATATATGTCTATCTTTGTTGTGAAATGTTGTTTGTGGAGCCTGACATCAATAATCCATCGATCTGAACAATAATATCCCTGTTGTTTTGATTGGCAAAGTAGGAGGGACTATCGCTCTAAGATGGCCGCCGTATTTCCTGCGCCGGAGCAGCCAATGCGGGGTCTACTCTTATATTATGTCTATGCTCACTCAAACGGAGCGTGCCAGAATAACTTCCGGTAAACCAAAAGTAAACCGAGCTGTAGTCCAATCAGCGATTTCTTAGGTCCCCACTGGGACCTACCTTTTCCGTTTTCTAACGAGCTGTAGTCCAATCAGCGATTTCTTAGGTCTCCACTGGGACCTACCTTTTCCGTTTTCTAACGAGCTGTAGTCCAATCAGCGATTTCTTAGGTCTCCACTGGGACCTACCTTTTCCGTTTTCTAACGAGCTGTAGTCCAATCAGCGATTTCTTAGGTCCCCACTGGGACCTACCTTTTCCGTTTTGTAAATGTTGTAGTGTTTTCGTTAATGTTGTAGTGTTTTCGTTAATGTTGTAGTGATTCGTTAATGTTGTAGTGTTTTCGTTAATGTTGTAGTGATTTTGTAATTTGTAATTGCTTTGCGTTAATGTTGTAGTGTTTTCGTTAATGTTGTAGTGTTTTCGTTAATGTTGTAGTGATTTTGTAATTTGTAATTGCTTTGCGTTAATGTTGTAGTGTTTTCGTTAATGTTGTAGTGTTTTCGTTAATGTATGTGTTTTTCGTTAATGTTGTAGTGTTTGTAATGTTGTATGTTTCGTTAATGTTGTAGTGATTTTGTTTAATTTGTAGTTGTTTCGTTAATGTTGTAGTGTTTTGTAATTTGTATGTTTCGTTAATGTTGTAGTGTTTTCGTTAATGTTGTAGTGTTTTCGTTAATGTTGTAGTGATTTTGTAATTTGTAATTGCTTTGCGTTAATGTTGTAGTGTTTTCGTTAATGTTGTAGTGTTTTGTAATTTGTAATTGCTTTGCACCTCACGGCCACCGTAGAACTGAGCTACAATGATGCACACACAGCTATGGCGGGGGAGCTGTTTCCCTTTGCTCTTCAAAGCCCTTTCAGTCAGCGTACGAACACACCAACAAACACGTTTACACATGCACATATTCTCTGTCCGGAAGTGACAAGCTTCAGAGGGCTTTGACAAATTAGCTTTTCAGTCTGCTGCTGTGCTTTTCACTTTTTCTTTTGCCCTCCTCCCCCTTTTATTCTTTTTTTTTTTTTTTCGGACTCAAGTCTCACTTCTTGTTTTCGCTCCCGTTTCCCCGTGGGCCTTCTAAGGCACAGCAGAGGTCACAATCACATCGACTCTGTGTTTAAAAACCAAATGCACCTGTGTGTCAAAGGGCAAGGCTGTCTAAAGTCAACAAGTCCTGGGATTTTAAACGGGACATTAGCCAGAGGCTGTCACAAAGAAAAACAAAACAACAACAACAAAATGTCAAGTACAAAGTGTGAAACTTGTTTTCCTCCACCTTCAGTATGCATTGACATGTGCAAAGCTAATGAAATTGACTTGTAATATAAAATCCATTCTGAATGACACATCCTACCACGTTGGCAGCCAACGTAAAAATTGCACCATTAGCAAATCACGGAACAAAACTACAGTCAAACCCTAATTATCGAGATAAGTCAAAGGAAAAGGAAAACTAATATGGCCTGGGGAGAAAAGATTGACTTTCACTGACAATGTCATTCGCTTCCTTGGGGAATTATTTGGCTTTGGGAGGCAGGAGTGACTCAAAGGGATCCTGGCTTTCCCAAAGACTTTGAATGACACCTTCCCCAACTTTCCCTGTGAATTTCAGCGAGGCTCTGAAGTTCTGAGAGGCTGAAGAAGTGAAGTTTGACACAGCTTTGGAGCCTGCCCCCGGGGTTCGGCGTTGAAGCAGGGAAGGCCTCTCGTCGGAGGCGGCAGATGCTTTGTCTGGTGAGCCGGAGGCCCCAAAGAACGGCCCATTTTCAGAGAGGCCGAGCCGCCAGCGCCAACTGAATCCTTGTGGACGCGAGGAGGCTGCAGCGTGCGAGGGCGAGCCGATCTCGGCGCGTCAGAGTTCTGTGCCGGCGCAGCGGGAGCTCTCCGTCCAAGCTGCGAAGCGGACAGAGGTGCTGACGCTGGACCGTCTGTGCCAGTTATTCCCCGTGGAGCGCAGGAACGGGGGCGGCGCAGGTTGGTCCTGGGCAGATGACTCAGCTTGTCAGAGCCACCCGCCCTGACACGTCTACTTTAGTGGCTTCAAGAGGACGGTCATTATCTTTGCAAGTCGCGTCCTCTGATCTGCTCCGCGTGAGCTTACTGTGGCCCTCGGTGGGGGGAGTTTTTATTAGTCTTTCCTGGTGCGGCTGCTCGTTGAGATAGGGGTTGAAAGGCTGTAGCGTTCGAGGCTGTGGGAGAAAAGGGAAAAAGAATAAATAAATAAACCAAATAAAAAAAAAGAAAATGAGAAAACTGCAAATAGTCAATGTTTCTGAGGTGGTGCGTTTTTGATCCCCATGGTAACCACGCTGCCGAGTATTTTGCTGCTGTGAATGAATTTTCAAATCAGAAAGCATACAAACATTCTGCCTTTTTCCCCCACTTTTGTTTGTTTACTTTTCAAAATGAAGGCTGTTTTCTTTGACGGGCCCTTAACCGCTCCCAAAATGGGGAAAAGCAACGACACACAGGACGGTTTAAAAACAAGCGAGGAAGAAGGTTTTCACATTGGACTCTTTAGTTTTGGGTCTGCTGAGCCATTTTACGTGTGGGGTTGTTGAACCACCTGAGAATTAAACCAGAGATATCTTAGAGACAATAAAATCATAATAAATGACCATTTTTCCCTTTGGAAGCTTATAGTTTTAAACTGAAGCTAACTGTCTAAACCAGGACCGGTTTTGCTGTGATTTCTTCTTTGTGGTCTCTTCACATTCCAGTCTTAAAAGAATCGTTTTTACAAAACAATACAGTGGTTTTTCCACATCGTTCAGAACTTACGAAATTTAACATTTTACAGCAACAAACCTCAACATATCACATACAAACACCTTAAAACATGCAAAAAGCAATATGTGGTGGAAAATAACAATGAACATCGAACATAAACATGCCGTCTGCATTTTAAAACCTGGTGGTGGCAGCATCATGCTGTGGAAATCCCTCTTTTTCAGCTGAGTGAGATACGCTGTCCCATCCAAAGGAAACGAGTTGCAGGATGTTAAAATAACTAATGAAACTGTGGTGGGTTTCACTTTCCAGTACGACAACAATCCAATAAGATGAATAAAATTTAAAGGTACATATTGTACAAGTTCAGTGGCAACTTATTAGAATGACCTTTATTGCTCTTTTGTTCAAAATGACTTCATTTAGAGAAAAAAAATACATAAACAGAACAATAGCTGCAAGATTAGCTTGATATTGTTATAGATCAAAGTATATTCTATGTTCAAGGATGGCCAAGTCAAAACCTAAAGCAAAAAAACAATTGAAAGTCTATAACAAGTCTTGAAAAGCATAGTCTACAGACTTTCAATTCCCCCTGACTGAGATATTTTGCAAATAAAACTGGCTAAAGTTGTGCAATGCTGATAGCATTGTAGCCTAATAGCTGCAATGAAGGATGGCTCTATGCAATGTTAAAATGGAATTATCCCAGAAAATTCTTGCCACACTTTTCAGATTTCCATTTAGGAAATACACAAAATTGCGATGTTATTGTTTAATACTGGAATCTGCTGCAATTAACCCCCCATTCAAGCAAATAAACTACAAAAGCCGAACAAATACTGAAATAATTCTGGGGGGGTTTTTCCCAATTATCGTACACATTTATTGCAACAAATATTGTGAACCTACATATCTATCTTTTATAAGGATAAAATAATGCAGACAGATATTATTTTATCACTTTAAATCCCCACAAAAACTTCCAACTGTGCAGTTGTACTGTGACAAAACACAAATTCAAGGGGTTGTATAACGCGGGACGCAAACTTCAACTTTTCTTCACGTCCGCTTCAGATCGATTCCAGAAAAAAGTCGATTTGTGTTCATATTCTAAGTAGCCCGGAACATCAATACAGACACTTCATGCTGTTTCTAACATGAGCCGTTAAGTTTCATATAGATCTGTGAACTATCAGTGGCCGTCAGATTTTACCTCTGGATATCTGAGCATCTGGTCTTTTGGGATCTCTGTGCCTTGGCAGAATCTTACAGTATTCAACCCACCTGAAACCATGAACAGCTACTAATGAGCCTGAATCCCATCTTAGCACAACTTTGCTCCTCTGAGTAGAAGGTAAGAGGATCTCAAAGGATGTGCATATATTACATATTTTATATATTATATATATATTATATATATATAGCTGCACTGGTCAGGTTTGCTGTGTATGTTCCCACCAGTGGCCATTTTCTGCTGCCAGTTGGGGTCCAGTGTTAGGCACCACAGCTCCATCTCCTGGTCCCCTGCCACACTGCAGCTTGTTTTTGGACCAATACAAAGTGAAACTGTTGTTTTCTTGTCAAAGACTTGCAACTCAAACTGTCTTATGAATAAATGTTTGTGGTGCTTCTTGCGCAAGGGCATACAGTATTATTTTTGCCAATCCACTGTGTTATTAGTTTGTTTTTCCATATTCAGTGTCAGTTGGGAAGAACTCCTTGATGGCTCTAATAATTCAAAAGAAAAATCACAATTAGCAGGAGATGTCACCATGCACTTTGCTAACAAGCGACATGAGCATAATCAACGAAGTGGATGAAATGCAACTTTTATCCCATTTCACGTTTTGATCTCGTCTGCCTTCATGCTGAGAAACTTTAAAAGCCGACTTTATTCTACATTTCATCTGGAGTTCATAACAAATCCGGTCTGAAAAGTCTATCAATGGAAGCACATCAGTAACCTGCCACCTTTAATTGTAAGGCATGTCATTAGCCCACACGGCACAGCGTATTTATACCTTCTCCTGGCTGGGGGGGAGACAGTGTGTGATGGCGGCATGACATGCCTACAGGCTTGCAGCCAGTAATTATTTGCATCTACAGGTGTCTGCTTCAGATACTAATAATTTGCAGCAATCACTCTGAGCTTTCTGATGCACTGTCATGCAGGTAAATATCTCAGCTTCTAATGATAGCTATCGCATTAACAGAAATCCACCCAAGTGCCAATTTGTGGCACCTGGAAGATGTCGTGGCCAACTGCGATCTGTCTCGTCTGCAGCTTCAATCACCACCAGGAGTAAGCGAGTGACTGGAAAACAGCATGCAGGAATGGGAATATACAGTATATAGACTTAGAAAGTGTGAGAGTTTGCTGAAGTACATAATTGTAGCAAAAGCCTGGATGAGACCATCAATATTGTGACGTACCATGCTGAAGGCTGGATCAGAGTTAAAAGAACAGAGAAGTTGTTTCATGCTTTACACAGAGGAATCCAGGTATGAAACACATCTGCACCCAAGATCTTTACTAACTGTGAGTGACTTTTGAACCTTAAATGATAAAGCTGGAAGAAAAGAAAAAAAAGAAAAACATGCACAGGACTTAATGTAATGAAATAAATAAACAAGACAAATTAAAGTTGAAAACAAAAGAGTTTTTTTAAAACCCCCACAAAGCTGATCAGCTTTGTATCACAAACATTTTCATACTCATGCTTGAACTTTTCATATTTTAATCTCAACACAAAAACAAACTAACATTTTTTTTTTTTTGAGGATGTCATTGGGTTTGATTAAAATAGTAGTGCGTGGAAGGAAAAAAGAAATATGGTTTTCAAACGCACTGCATGTTTTCTGCCTTCCTCATCAACACTTCAGAGAACTAGATGCAGCTGCAGGTCTTAAGGGTTTTGTCTCCAGCAGCTTTCCACATCTACTGTACTTCTTTGTAGAGAAGTTAAAAGTCTCACAATCAGATTTAGATTCAGCCTATTCCAAAACATTGTGTAATGCAGAGCTTTTTTTTTCTTATAACCTTTTTGCAAAGTGTTTTTTTTAAACAATTTATCATTTCTCTTCCATGTTTATGCACTACTTTATGTTGGCATATCACGAACCCCCCCCAACCCAGAAAAATCGGTCAAAGTTTGTTTTTGTGGCAAAATATGAATAAAAAAGGTTTTACAAGACACTGCATCACTCTTCATTGTCATCTACAAAATCAATGGAGAATTTATGCAAAGTAAAAGCTGAAAAACCAAAAGCAAATCATGCCAACAGCTGTACAAGGACATGCTTCTGTGGTGCCCCTCGGACGACAAAACTCCAGAGCGGCGTGTTGGTCTGAGGGAGCGGCATCTTCACATTAAAGAAAGGGTTACTGTACCACGCTGTGTCAGTGAAGTAGTGCACTAGATGCTCCACTCCTAGCCAAAGGCGTTATGCAATGAGGAGGCAAAGGCAGAGGAGAACGAATGAGAGAGGTTCAATCACATTCAGATTTTTTGAGAGACAGAGAGTGGAGGATGGGGTTTTGAAGACAGGCAGCGTGGATAAAAATAGCTGCAGGTTAAAGAGAAAGAAGTACGTATTTATTTTTATTTATTTATATTTTTTACTGTGCTGGATATGTTTTTCCCAGAAGTAAAACAAAGCTTCAAAACAAGGTCATGTGTTAGGTGAAAAACAAACCCTGGCAATGTCAAATATAGCTAGGATTTTTCTAATTAACGTCAATGTCTAATTCTTTAATCTGAAAATAAAACCTCCACTGGCAAAATCTACTAGGCTGGCAGCTAATAACACCTTAATTGAAAACTGCTATATTTATGTATGTAAAAATTTTTTTACATTGAAATAACTTAATTGTGCTGAAATAAATGTACGTCGGCTACATTATTTTTTCCATATTCCTTATCAATAAAAGGCTGAGTCCTGGGGAGACACAGAAAAAGAAGGCAGTGTGGATTGCTTTATTCACATCTTTTTTCCCTTTGTGTTTTTCACTCACATATGTGCATTTTCAGAGGGCTGTTCACCTATTCTTATTGTTCTTTGCCTACCTTGTCTGTCTGCTAACATGTCTCCACTGCACTCACAAAAGCTTTGTTGTTATGCTCAATAAGTTGAGACGGTTGTGACAACAATCTCAACATTTCTTCAGTCTTGTCATTTTTAATAAAGTCCTCTTGGTTTACTTTCAGGTTTATGTTTGTAGCAAAGAGTGTGTTGTGTGTTTTACTCTTCAAGGGCTGAATAGACATTGCCTGAATGGTGAGCTGGTATTTTATTCATGGTCATCACATATTGAAACTATCCCTGCTGTAAGCTGGAGTTGATGTATTATCACTAAATTAACAACTAAGTGCCTTGAAAGTCGACAAAAAGACAACAATAGTAGAGATGCACCAATTTGGATCATTCTACTCATATCCAGCAAAGCGTTCAGTTGATGACTGATTTATTTGATATCTAGACTTTAAAAACAGTATTCCAAATATTTTGTTGCATTTGTGTAGGTAGTATTGTTTTAAAACAGAACAGAGAGAAAGCAGAACAATCAGAGTTTAGCATATTTGTCAAATAAATTGTTTAGCGCTAAAAAACATCAGTCTGTCGATAATCCCTCAAGAATGTGTTTACCCTTACCTCAAATCTGACTTGTTCCATGACAGAGCTTAAAAGCTCAGAAGGACAAAAGTGAGTAATTTTGGTCTGCTATGTTTAGCTTTCTCTCACTCTCTCGCAGCCCGAGAGGCCTGGAGTTCTCTTTTTAAAAATATTCTCACGTATTTCATCCGATCTTATTTTTGAACACCTAAGTTTAGCTAAGTTTGACTCTTCTTCACTCAGCAACAACAGTGGCCACACTGAAGATCACAGTTTTCACAACGCAAAATAAAAACAATAAAAACAAACAATTTTTGTTCCCTTTATATACATTGTGTGTCTTTTCCATTTATTCGTTTAATTACTTGCTTATTCTTTTATTCGTGCATTATTTTCTCCAGTTTTTATATAATGTAACCTCCAGTAAAATCTGGTTTGAGCAAAATTTGCCTGTAGCTGTGAAAGACATCCCTTAAAAAACACAATAAATACGCAATTGACTGAAAATTTGTTTGTTTTTTTGAACACATGCATTTTGTTATAGAATGTTAGAGAAGCAGAGAATGTTAGTAACTCACTGTGTCTGCGCTGGGGCATGCTGGTACGAATCAAGCCCTGCTGCTGTGCATGCCAAGGGGACAGCAAGGGGTTGGGCAGCACACCCTGTGCAGAGCAAAGACACAAAGGACAAAAAGTATGACACACCCAAGCACGCACTTAGACACACACACGCACACCGAAAGTCCTGCTCAAAGAAGTAATTGACCCTTTGCACAAGACGTCATGCACTTCAGAAAGCAGCCCACTCCGCTGTTGTGATCACCAAAACAGCCTAGGGTTGAATGAATTCCTGTAAAATTGGTAAACAAAAAAAACAAAACAAATGTTAGCCTAAAATCGCTTTTATTTAGTTGATTTTGCAGTGAAAATTGTCATAGGGTGCTGCACAGTCAGCTGAACAAATACACAAGGTTGCAAGCCCAACTTGTCATAGTAGCCTATGCCGTTTGGTGAGAAAATAAGATTGAGATGGATAGCAGCCATCATTCATAAGGACTGGCAGCCCTCGGTGAATATGCGGATTTGCAGTGAACACTTTTAATAAGGTAAAAAGATTAACATTCTTACACTTCAAAAGAAAGAAAGATTAGTGAGATGCAAATATTGCTATTTAGAGAAGATTTGAGCGTCTGATCATGGAGAAAAATGTCCCGCTGTCATGTAGCCAAGACTTTTGTTTGATTTTTAGTCTGTTTATGACATATAAATGTGGCCTGAGTTCATAAAAAAAAAAAAGTTGATGATTTGATCAAATCAACAGACTCGGAGAAGCTACGAGGTAGTATCTCCAACATTTGGAAATACTATAGTCTATGAACCCCACCTAGATGTGCTACATCCACAGATTAGTTATTTTGACATGAAGACATAGAAACTATGTTGGCAAAAACAACTTGGGAAAACTTCACTTCCTACATCTGTCATGGCCTCACAATGCGATTTGGTGGCATAGTTGTAAAAGGTTGATAGTGAAGCGCCAAGGCATCATTAGTCCTATTAGTGCATTGCACAAAAACAAAGTCACATGCAAACCTTCATTCTTCAATGCAAAGACCGATACATCATGTGAGGCCACTTTAAAATTTTATTTATTAGCATAACTTTATTATGTTATCTGACCTTTTGTTTTTCTTTGCAGGGAAATCACCAACACACAAAAAAATATCCATGCAGGACACATCCAAGTGTAGGAAGAGTATATTTAATAAAACAATTTCTCGGCATTATTCTATAAGGGTAGTATGTCCAAGAAGCAAGAGCAAGAAAAGGAGGATCTATATTTCTCATGGTTTCTCCCTTCCTAATTTATTCAAGATATTCTGGAACTGTAAACACTCTGCTAAGTCCGCACCAATAATAGCTTTTCTCCATCTCAATAACACCTTGCATCCTGATCACCTTGGATCTCCTTGTTAGTAATGCAGTGATTTTGTTTCTTCACTATTCATCTTATCGCAGCAAAACATATTTGCATCTTACCTATTGAGCTACAGCAAGTGTGGCGCACCACCAGAAATAGGTGCATTAGAACCGATGTGACACAGTGCAGCCCTGACTCTGCATAATGCATGATGTGATGCATAGCGCTGATGCTATGCGTGTGGTAATAAGCACAGCAGCAGCAGCAGCAGCAGCACAGAAGGGACAGTCCAGTCATGGAGGCTGTTCATCTCTGGCTGTATCGACTAGACAGGTTCTCTGTAACAACACAGATCAGTGCAGCCTGACTGGGGGCTTTACTGGCACGCATGGTTGCTGTTCCCTAAAGTTTAGGCTTTTCTGCTTAGATCACAGAGTTATATATATTTCTTATGTCGGGATTGACTTTGCTGTTTGGATCCGAGAGAGGTGTTAGGATAATATTCAGCAAGAAATAAATTCATTTATTCAATGATGTAGTGGGGGGAAAAAGTTCTCTCAATAAGTTTTGATAGCATAAGATCTCAGCCAGGCTTCACTTCAAAGTACATATGCATCCTCTGTGTTTGAAACTGTTTGCAGTGTACTCAGAATAGGGCCTTAAAGAGACATAAGCTAAACTGAGTCTTCCAGTCAGAGTGTTGTTGAGTTGGCCATGTTTTCACTGTTTGCACATTACTTATGTAAAACCCTTTTTTTTCTTCTTTTTTTTAGTAGATTGTCCAACTTAAGGCGATCATATTATAAAGGGACAGAATACCACCCTGTCTTGTTACTGAAGAAATAAGTAATAACATAATGGCCATCTTTTGATGTCAAAACAGCCCTGACCTATTGAAGAGCAGACTTTAGTAGATCCCTTAACAGTGTCCTGTGGTATCTGGCACCAAGATATTAGCCACATATCCTTTAAGTCCTGTAAGCCGAGGTGGAGCCATCATGGATCAGAGACCTGTTCAGCACATCTCACCGATGCAAAAATCCTTTTTTTTTTTTTTTTTCCATATTCAAACACTTTTCCAACTTGAGATGAAAGGGAAACCTTCATTGAAAATCGAGCAATAAATGTATGGCAAACACTTGGATACAATTAATTAAATCTGAGTAACTAGAACCATTATCTGAAAATCAAAGGCCTACAGAAACTAGGCTAAACATTATGACCACCAGCCAAATAGTGTGTATTTTCTCTCTGTTGATGTCAAAACAAACCTAACCATTGAGGTGAAGACTGTACTAGACTCCTGAAGATGCAGATTCTGGCAACATGTTATGAGCAGAAATGATGCTGCAGCCAGTGGAAAGACATGACTGTCCAGCACATCACACAACTATGCCACTGAGTAATAATGTTGGACATTTAAAGGCCAAGTCAACAACTCAGACATGCGAACTACTTAAACCTGTCTTTAACCATAACAGTAACATTTCTATGGTGTAAATACTCTGCTATCAGGATTTGGTAAATAAAGTAAACTCCACACACGTGGTACATTTCAAGGTTTTGAGAATATTGACCATCCTGGTGCCATTTGCGCACTTCTAGCAATGTAGTTTCCAAGCTTTTTTTTCTGAATTCGTGTTGGGGAGATTTAAAAAACTAACTATCGGATTGTTGCTTCACATAAATGTTGTAACACACACAAACTATATATTTGACACCTCAACACAAAAGCAGGGAGAAAAAAAAAATCCTCTCCCTTGCAGGTACAGTCGACACCATTATGGAGGCCTCCCAGTGTGACTATTGTAGGAGGAGGATGTTTCTATCCCAGGCTTTTATTAAACACCAACAACAGCTTCAGCAGGAGGTCCTGGCAGGAACTTCACTTCAAGGCTTCATTTGCAGAGGACCATGCAATGAGAACAAAAGAGTAAGTTTGAGGGCTTATGAACAATCCTGACAGCATCAAGCACATTTTACAGAACTCTGCAGCAGCTCAGCCAGCAGTGTTTTTTTTTTTTTTTTTGCATTTTCCATCAATATAAATGTTCCCCAATGAAGGGCTGAGAGAGCATTGCAAGAGCAGTGTGACAGAAGGGGGAATATTGAAGTTATTCTTTTGATATGCCATTAGTAAAATGCATCAGACCTTTGTGTGGCTGAGTCTTGACAGCACAGCTGAACTATGGCTTTGGAACAAATGGGGCGGCCTTAATAAATCTGGTATTCCACCTTCCTTAACTTAGTGCCAGAACACCTACTGTATAGTTGAATGTGGCTGTCAAAATTTAAAGATTGTCCTGCCAATGTATTTTAACTCCATTTTTCCTTTTTTACCATTACAACTAAAAAATGCAATCTATCAACTGTGAAGTAAACAAAATAAGAGAAAATAATGCTTCTTTTTCAACATTTTTTCATGAATCAATGATCAAAAAGCATGAAGATCAAAGGAGACGGCACAGAGGTCAGGGATGATTCTGAAGATACGATAAGCAGGGTCAAGCTCTAAAAGAACATTTCAAGAGAGTTTCTGAGGCCAGAAAGAATGTGAGATAACTGCAAATGTACCAAGACATGGATGTCCACCAACACTGACCAGCAGAGAAAAAGGTAAAGGGCCCAGGGTGCTGTGGTGGTGCAGGCGTAGAGCACAACCACCCATGAGGAGGCCTTAGTCCTCCACGTGGCTGTTGCAGGTTCGGTTCCTAACCTGATGAAACTGTGCAGCATGTCTTTCCCTCCACTCTCATTACACACTTTCCTGTCTGACCACTCTCAAATAAAGGCCAGCAGAGGCAACAAAGCCTTTACAAAAAGAAAACATTAAAAGGTCCATGGGAACTCTATGCAACTAGCTGTGTACTCTACAAAACCAGCCTTCATGAAAGAGTGGCAAGCTATGTAGTGTACGTACAAAACCCTAAAGCTGAAAACTGTTTGTGTCAGACACCCTCAATAAAGCGTTTCCACTCTGAAACATAGTGTTGGCAGCGTCATGCTACAGGGAGGCTTTTGCAGACGGTGGGTAAAGTTGATGAGTAGAACCAAATACAATCTTGCAAGAAAACCTTTAAGACCTGAGCTATGTCCCAAACAAGCCGAGCTACAATAACTTGGCTCAGATTGAAGCACAATGTGTTAAAATGATGGTTCATGTCTAGACACTAAACTTTTAGTGCATCTGCGCTAACATTTAATTTCTGAAAATCTGAGAGACACTGAGCTATTGTGAAATTTTTTGACACTGTTGTTGTAAGCTGACAAATGTGAAAAAAGTCCAACACATATCGACACTTTAGCAAGCCACCGATAAAAAGTTAAACGATTACCAGTTTTAATGCTCCAAACACGATTTTGCAACAATATCATTCCATTTCTGCAGTAGAGCACTGTACTCTATGCAACATATAACCTTCCATTTAAACGTAGTCGTCTACTTAAATCAATAACTGTCCACATGCATTTGAATGCAACGCTGATAATTCTTATAGCTTTAATTGGTAATCTCATCCTATGCAAAGTCCATGAAGACATAACACAACAGGTGAACCAACATGTGAAATGTGTTACAGAACCAGATCACCTGCTCAGTTTCTCCTCATATAAGGATTACTTACACATGACAACAACAAAAAAGGAAAAGAAAAATAAGTTCAGCACACCACAAAGGCAGCCTCCAGCTGCCACCTCCAGTGTTTAATCTATGCCTGCAGCAGATTGTTGGCTTGGTGTTTTAGGTCCCTTACTCTCACTTTTAAGATGTGTTAGTCAGCCTCCTGTGTTCCTTAAGCGGATAGTGTGAAAGTAGGACGAGAATTAAAAAGCCAAGTAAAAGTTCCCATCCGTTATCTACCATATACCTACTTCCTTGACAACATGTCGTCTCCAACAGCCTTTATTCTCCCTGTTTGGCTCCTCTAATCCGCCGAGCTTTACGTATCAGGCTATTATTAATACTTTAGGTCTGACCACAGTCACTCACTTCACTGACTTTAGCAATTAAATCCTCACCTATCAAACGCCGAGCACGCACAAGGCAGGGTGTATTTGTGGCCGTCTGCCTGCGAATGCGAGAGCAGAAATAACAACAGGATCCGGGAGGGAAGAACCTTCCACCTATAGCTAAACACTGATCATTCTCTGCACTTTTCTCGCTGCCGGTGACAGAAAATTGATCCAATTACGGCGAAAGTTAAGAATTCGAGAGGAGAAGCAATCTCGGGCAAAAAACGGGGAGACGCGCAGACAAGAAGGAGAAATCACTGAAGCAAGCGAGCCACAGAGCGAGGGAGCATAAGTGACAAAAAAAGACACTGGGAAAGCTCTGAGAAGAGAGGAGGATGTTTGAGAAGCAAAGAGAGAGTAGGAGGGTGGCTGTAATTATCCTCTCTGTCTGCCACTGATGTAACACTGCTTATTCCGCTGCCTTTTGTTTCATAGCGGCTGCTCATCTGCATCTTTGTTTATCTGGGTTATAAGCAAGGTCGTCTCTCCAGTCCTCATTCGGCTGAACTCATTGTTCAGTCACATTACCGAGCGGGCTCCCCATTCAAGCACAAGAGATGCGTGTGTGTGTGTGTGTGTGTGTGTGTGTGTGTGTGTGTGTGTGTGTGTGGCACATCCTGCTCTCGTACTTACACACAGGCCAAAGAAACACAAAGCTGTGTGTCTTTTCTATTGTGGCAAATGTGAAATGACTAAAAATGATACCCACCCAGGTTTTAGTCGCTGCAGAACAAAAAGACGGCAGAAAAAGCATAATTTTTTTTACTTTTTTATTTTTTTTGTGCTGCTGTGATTCCTCCAGGGAGCTGCTCACACAGATTATTGCTCTACAAGTAACATTTAAGTGGTTTCTAATGTGACGCATGGTGTGTGATGAGCTGCAACAAGCTTCACTGATATCATGCGCATCTGTTGACATACAACTCTTTCCACTTTAGTATCTTTTCTTTTCTCCCTGTATTTCTTGCAAGAAAGTAGATCCAAGTAGATTGCATGCAGATGATCATAAAATGCTGCGTTGCATGTTTTCAAACATATGTGGCCAGTCCTTCAGATGGAATATAAAACCAGAAGCAAAATCATTAAGAAATGTAATCAATTTCTCTAAATTGATTCAAAACATAAATCATGTAAACTGAAGTAGTGTAGGAATTGACTTATGCTCATTTTGATTCTTGCAGCTTATAATTTATTTCTGTTTCTCAGAAATTTTAAATTTTACATAAGACTCCCCACGGACGTTTAGAGACATTTACAGATTCTGAAAGTGTGACATCTAAGCTTTGTAATGATTTCAAAGATACAAAAAAATAAAAAATATGTGGCCGTTTGAATTTTGGCACTTTGCAAATTAGATTAATGAGAAAACAGGCATCAAAGTTCCACCTGATAAGCTACTTGGGGGTGTTAACAAAGGCATTAACCCTGCCCTCCAGCACTGACTATCAACAAATACTGGAGAGGTGCAGACAAAAGTGATATTTGTCTGACTCATCTAGTTAGAAATATATATTCTTAAAAGTTTAAAGCTTTTGTTCCATTTTTCAACAAGGCTGTGAGCTCCTGTTTTGTTTTGCCTTTTGCCATGGTATCGTCTGTGAACCCTGAACTTTCATCGACTTGACAGTTCCCCGCCAGACCGTCATTGAGACTATCCATAAAGATTAATGCTAAAGAAGAGGGCTATGTTCAAACCTACAAATGGGAAATACACAAATTAAATTACTCGAGCCGTAGAGACAGCCACAGCCTAGAGACGACTGCGAAGCAAAACCCGTTCAACTCCTTTGGGGGAAATTCACAAGACTTGGACGGTTGCTGGAGTCAGAGAAATGACTCTACAACTTTCACTCCTAGATAAAACACTTTTGAAACTATCAGAAGTGCCAGATGGCTTGAGGAGAAAAAGGACTTGACTATTGTTCCTCCTTTTAGAAAACGGTAATCCAGAGTCTGGAGGAAAAGTGAAGGAGCAAGCGAATCCAAGCAGCTTGAGGTCTAGTGTGAGGTCGTCCTAGCGAGGGGCTATTTTGGCTTGTTGTGCCTCCAATGTGCTTGTTATATCGCTGAAAATACGTGCAAACAAAGTCTAAATGGCTACGAGTCTTCTAGGTTTAAATTGGTAGGTATTTGCTTTGACAGCTTTCTCTGCAGGATTCTAGAAATTTGTTAGAAGCCTAAACAAAAGCCTGTTCCAGCTGATATTGACAAGCATATTAAATACAGCAGTGAGCTGGACGAAAACCCAGAAACACTTAATTACTCACACATGGTCTCTTAAAGATGAGCTGTACAACTGCATAATTCATGGCGCACAAATAGCACCAAGATGCAGGGCTTTTGAGTTCTATTGTTGTCTCACTAGACAAATGTAATGACTATTCTATTTTAAATACAAATTAAACACCTCTCCTCGTCTGCCTCTGTGGCATTCTGTCAGTCCTACGTCATGTTTTTTGAAAATAAATAAATAAATAAAATTAAAAACCTGCTGCTGTATGAAAGTATACAGTTCTGTTAGAAATTACAATTCCAGCTAAACACCTGACATTTTACCTTTATGGAAATAAACCGAACTTTGTGGAAGTGTCAGCTGAAACGTGAAAACTGACAGGTAACCTGTCTTTGTTGTCAAAAACCATCCTAAGGCAGGTGACATCTTCTTTTAATGTATTTACATGCATGTTTCCCTGCCACCAAATTACCGTTCCTCCTGCAGAAGCAAACACCTCTCTCTCCAGGAGAGCAGTGGAGCCTGCAAAAAACCGTTTAGGAAGAGTCAACAAAGAGTCTGAGGTGCACCGAGCCTCTAAATTCTCCAGATATCCATCGGGCCCAGATGATATCAGCGGAAAGCGAGCGCTAGTTACAGAGACCCCATGACACAAGATACAGAGGCAAAAGGATTTACTGCAAAGATGCCGGTTGAATTCAGGGATTCCAGAAATCTTAGTGTATGTTTTAACCTCTCCAACACTGATAAGGCAGATACAGACATGTACAACACTGCTGGCATCTCTATGGGTAAATAATAAAATAACACCATATTTAATTGGAAAAATATACTCTCTCAAAAATGTTGAAAAACATCTAGGAAAAATCCTACAATATCAAAATCTTTGCTGGCAAATTTATTGGCACCAGTGACATCAATATTCATATTTCACACCAAACCCACCCAGAGTGTCTGTGGGTCAATCTTAGTTAAAGTCTCTGTAGCTCTTAACAGTCCTTATTAGTTTAAACTTGCTACGTATGAGCAGAAAATAGTTTTTCTTATAATTCTTCCCAAACAACTGGACTCTGTGGCAATTTTCAAAAATTAAAGTCTTCATATTTTGTTTCCCATCCTGCTTGCTGTCTGTGCTAAAACTGAAATGAGCTTCATTTCACACCATATTCAAATTGAAGGGAAATTGAAAATTACCGATTACAAAAGCAGTAGTTCAAAGGAATTGTGAAAAATTATAAAAAGTCTGTTTAAAGAAATAAAATATTTTAAAGGGATTGCTAAGCGTATACGCATAAGTTCACCTCAAGTGATTTTGTTCAATTCTTTTTTCACCACAGTACTTAACTCAAAGTGAGAGTTTCATTTTTCCCCCCCTCAATTCTTCACTGTGAGAATATGCCTGATAGAAAAACAATTTTAGTTTTAGGTCTATGACTGAAGTGCAAATGCACAAACAAGATACAGGTCTTTTATCTATTCTCTTTTTTTCTTTTTTTTTTAACATGGCATTCAACAACATGGCACAAAAGCAAAACTAGAAGCAAAAAAAATGGTTTTGAAAAGTAAAAGATAAAAAAATTACGTTTTTAAATAATATCAAAATGAGTTCAGTTATGGGAGGAATACCAAAGCCAAGCTTGATTCTGATGTTTGTGAAATGCAGAGCTCTTGTACAGATCAACTATTACTGTTTTTTTTATTATTATTCAGTAGACTTTTTTCTTTTTACTTGCTACAACGTTCCAAAAGCTTCGCAGAAAGCTTTTCAGAGCAATAGTAAGCTTTGACAAAGAACATGCTGAATGCGTTTTGTGTTTTACTGAGTTATTATGTGCCAGGTAGCACAGGTTAGACGCAGATGCTCTCACTACAGAGATGAATATCGTCGAGCATAGCGACCTGCTTTAATAGTTGCCATGGAAACTTTTAAACCATAATCTGCTATTGCTATCGAGATTACTCTGCAATGTAGATGGTAATATACCTTGTGTCTACATGTAGTAAATCAAAACATAGATTTTCCCACCTCAGAGAACAGCTCTAATAGTGCATTGCAATCAAAAAGCCAAATAAGGTCATTTTCTGTTTTTAATCATCATTGTCCTTAAACATAAAATCTAAACATGACATGGTTCTCTGTGTGTGTGTTTCACCCTTTTAGCTGGAAGCGGATCAATTAGTGTACTGTTAGCTAATCGCGCTGCCTGTGGCTCTCCTGCTGTAAAATCAATAAGTGGCTGAAACCCTGTGTGCCGCCGAGTGAAACGCTGCAAACGGAAAACACGTAGATAAACATTTCTCTGGTTTCCCTCTCGTTCCATTCCTATGCTCCCTGCTGTCTTTCTGTATCACTCAAACATTAACAAGTTGAACTGGATTTGGGTGGTTTTACAGTAAGAGACACTGTGACACGCAAACAGACGGTTTAATAAACAGGGGAGGGGAGACCCAGGACAATGATTTACCTCCCTGGCAGGTCTTTCCAGTGGTGGGTGACTGGAGAGGCACTCCACTGATTAACGCACTGCATGGCTGCAGTCAGTCACCAGTCTGCCTACCACTGTAAATTGGAAGGGGGGATGCTTTTTTTTTGACTTGATAATCTGTTAATTTAATCACAGAAACACTGCGGCAGTGTTGTCTAATACTTACTAAAACAGCAATCATTGAGTCTTTATCCACATGAAGCGACTTGATTTTGTTTCAAGTTCAACTTTCCGCAATGAAGGATTGGACTGAACAAGGTTTGGACTCACAGGGTGGCTCGGTGTTCTCCAATACGTCTGGGTGGCTTTGTCGTACTGCTGCATCCGTTTGTCCATCTGTCTTTCGCTGTGCTGTAAAGAACCGGACGTCCTCCGATGGCGGCACTGACATCTAACTTGTTGACCTTCGTAAGGCTAAATAACAAAATAAAGAAAGTCATGTTCAATTTGTGAAAGACTGGCTCAGGAAACATGAGACACTTTGGTGTATAGTAATAGACAAAGGTTCTAAATTACACATACAGACTGATATATATAAATACATGTCAATGTCATGTGGCAGTGAAACCACATGCTTTGTAGTTATGAGTGTGTATAGGCATGATTCTGGTTCAATTTCTCAACATCTGTCTACTAACAAAACATAAACTGGCTGACTTCCTGGTATGATGCGTACATTTACTAGTCTGACATCAAGGATATTTCACACATCTTTATCGTAAAACCAATTCTTATATTTGTTTGGGGTTATTGTCTGTCATGGCCAGTTTGATTGATCAAGCAGTTGATTTGAAAGCCTCACATTGAATCCTACAAAAAAACTTTTAAAAATATCCCTCCATCTTTGTCTCATCAGACCATAAAGGCCTTTAGCTTGCAGATTTCAGTCACGTTTGAAGGTGATGATTTGGTGCCCGTCTATGTCATGATTCACTTAAAGCTCCCGTCACAGTGGACGGCGGTTTTCGTTCCAGCATCTTCAAGTTCCTGATCAGCTTGAGCCACAGTGAGCTTTGGGTTGCTTCTCATCATTTACACCTATTTCCTTTCATCCGAGTGTAATGGTTTGGGTCAGATGGTTAAAAGTTTGACAGCTTTTTCAATAGAACAATAATCTCAAACACAAAGGCTTCTCAAGTAAAAGCCCTTATTTTAATACAATTTCAATTTTATGAACTGTGCTTAAAAAGCTGATCGATCGATGCCTGGAGGCTAACCACTTAAAACGAAACGCTTCTGACGAGTGTAAGAGTTGACTATCCAGCCAGAATTATGCCATGATCAATGCAAAAAATGTTGGGTGTGTATGTCTTTACTTGATCCCGTTGTACACCTGCATGGGTCAGCCAGAACTGCACTGAACTCAAGTTTGTGCACCTTATTCTTGTTTCTCAAACTGATTTGAAGTATTAATTCCAGAGAAAGAACTGTTAAATTGCATCATTGAAAGCCTAAAGTTAACATAAGCAGATGATGCAAGTATGGAAGCTACTAGCAGGCGCTTGTATAAATAGTAAGCCCACCATGAAATATTGATATATGCTGAGGAAAACAGCAGGTGTAGTCGTTTATCAAGTAAAGATCTAGATGAAAAATGAACGCTGACTGGAGATAAATGTTGCTTAAACTTATTTCAAACCAAAGTGAGCTGTTATTGAGATATTAATACAATTTCTTTGGTTAGTAATAGATTTTTAAAGCATGTATTTCAAAGATAAATACGTAGTACAATACAGCATACAATCGCTTTTGAACATTAACATTTGTCAGAGACCCCTGACAACTTCTCTATCCACTGTTTCCATCAATATGACAAACTACTGCTAAGATTATGTACATTGTATAATGACATTCATTTTATAAATTTCTCTCATTTTTTTGTATTTATATTTGACATAATTCACATGTTTTATCACACCAAACGGTAACTGATCCCAGGAAAAGGCCTCATTTTAAAAAATACATAAAAATACATTGATTTAATTTGATTTATATGTTTTATTATGTGTCAGAATATATTTATGGTCTCATGAGAAACTATTTCAGACTTCAGATACAGAATCAGCTCACTGCAGAAAAAAAGCCAGGAGTCAGCAGATTATTTAAGCTTTGATGAGAATTTAAGGACATGATTGGAAATTTAACGTGAGCCATCCCAGGTTCAAAGAAAAACGATTACATGATAATTTAGATATAATAACTAAAAAGATTGGGGGAACCACTGGGTAAAACCCGAGGCTGCTTTTGGTCAAGTGGGACTTTAATAGCATTTTTCAGTTTCTAATAACTCTGCTTTTCTCTCACATTTTTCAATCTCGGCCCTCCGAGTACACACACAATTTGGTCAAAAAAAAAAACATCTTGCTGTAATGCACACCTCCATTTTTTTTTCTTTCTCCATTATGTTGCATTCATTCAGCTGTTACCGACTTCAGCCTCTTAACAGTTTCAAACAGCACACCAATTTCAGGAACAAACACCCAGACATTGACTCACTGGTTCAGGTTGAACCAGCAGCCATCATGGACTCAAAAAAATCCTGCTGGAATTGCTAGTTTCTCTCTCTCAGCCTGGACCCTAAAACTCTTTCGCCCTGTCATTTGGTTCTTTTTGCCCCTCCTGCTCATGAGTCTGTTGTTACGTGCAAAGAAATCAGAGCGTTAAAAAAAAAAAAAAAACACCATCATCTGATTTTTCACCTAAGTTTGGATTCCCTCAAGAAAAGAAGCCTCAGGAGTGAGTTAGTAAAGTGAATTTTCCTTTGTTTTCTCTTTTCACTCTAACAACTTTTAAACTCATTAAAGTCAGTCAGAAAGCAAAAAAAGAAAATGTGTTCATTTGTCTCTTTGATTGTTGGAAGTTAAGGGTGTAACAATATTGTGCAGACTGAAGAGCTTTGAGTGGTTGTTAATCCTAATTGGCCAGACAGCATGTCACAGATAAGCTGGTGGATAGGTCCTGCTTTGACATTTTGGTATTTCTCACTGTGGCAGTGATTTGAATAATGTCAGCCATGCATATGATGATTTTTCTTCTCTTTCTTTTTTTTTTTATTGGCTAACGAGAGAACACTAATGAATGTTAGAGTGGAAATGGACCCAGTCAAAATCAAACAGAATAGATGCTGTTTGAAGGCTTGGGCAACAGTGCATGTAGGGCTGGAGCAAAATAGCCATCAATTTAATTCCCCACACACACACAATGGGCAGCGTCACTGCATGACTTCTCTATCCGTTTGGCAGCTTAGCAGCAGCAGCAGCAGCAGCAGCAGCAGCAGCGCTGTCATACTGGATGATGTAATCAAAGTATTGTCTGTAATATGCTCCTTTTGCATAATCCAAGCAGCATAAACTGTGCTGACTAGTAGCATTTCATTGACACAGATCCCAAAGACACACTAACAGGAAGGAATTGGACAGCTGAAAGAGAAACAAAGTGCTTGCAGCACATGAGCTAGATAAGAATAAGAATAATAATAAAAAAAGTGTGTGTTTTTACACTCTTTGTGTTCTAATGACATTAAAAGTACATATGTTTTCAAAATCTTTTTGTGAATTTCCATAAAAATAAAATAGTCAGTCATGCAGAGGTAATTTAGAATATTTATCAAATGTTGATTTGGATAATAAAACACATTCAATTACAGATCATCTTTACAGCTAATTATTTTTAGAAACCAGAAGGAAGATTTGATATTTTTCATTACTGTTAATGGATCACTGAAACATATATATATAGTAGGCAAAACCTTTAATGCATTTTATGTGGTAGACCAATACAAACTACAGCAGAATCAAGTAAACCATAACAACAAAAAAAGGAAATGGGTTTGACTTTTTTTTTTAATTCTTGTTTTACAAACAACATTTTGAAAAATGTTTTTTTGAAAAATGATTTTTGAAAAATCCAGCTGTTCTGTAAAACCCTCAGATGTTTTGTGGAGAACATAAGTCAACAATAATTTGTGAAGTTCAAAGCAGGGTTAGGTTATAAATCAAATGTGCCAAGCTTTGAATGTCTCATAAAGCAATCCTCTGTCAATTATCAAAAAAATGACAGAAAATTGGATTGTGTGCACACTTAACACACTTAGCAAAGTTCACCTAAACTGACAGGGCAGACAAGAGGAGGCCGACAAAAGGCTTATTGTAACTTTGGAGGTCTGGTGCAAGAGCACGTTGACAAAACAACCATTAACGCTGCTCTCTGCAAATATTTTCTGAATGGAGGCGCAGCAAGAAGGAAGCCGCTGTTAAATGAAAGTCTCAAGAAGTTTCCCAGGACAAACAGCTTGTCAGCCACCATGCAGAAGCCTTCCTGCCCCGAACATATACTAACATAAAACATGGTGATGGGGTCATGTGGCGGAAAATGAGACAAAACCGCTAAACTGCTGTTTTCACAATTGATTCTGTCAACAATTTTATAACAACAATATTCATCGTGTCGAATATCTCTCCAGGTTTTCCACATTTTTTTGCTTCATGGATGATAAAGACTGTTGCACTTTGCGCCCATGCAGACATTCACAACGTGGAGCTCCTCTCTCCATCTTAACTACTGAAAGACGAAGTCCATCAGACCTTTCCTTTCTTATTGGATTTGATTAGGAATCTGTGTACAAATTCCTCAAACATTCTGGTTATTTAATTTTAGACTTTATTCCAGGGTAAAAAAGAAAGACCTTTTATTTTATTTGAATGTATAACATAAAGCAGAACAACACCTATATAAGCTCTAATGAGTACATTATGAGTATATTAACAATTTAGACTTTTCACATGTATCAATCCTGTTCATACCAACTCACCATTTGATTGCACTGCTGCTGCTGATGTTGTTGTAGCTGTTGGCACTGCAGAGTGAGCAGAGCTATAGTCTTGTCTCTACCCCTCAGCTCCTCCCTGAGCACCTGCACTTCCTTAATCAGAGCCTCCATCTGAAAGCACAGACATTTACACCATGAAGTACTACTAGCAGACAACATTAGATGGAGGGGGAAAACATTGTACATTGATTTGTATTTGGTGCAAAAACACTGCGAAAAAACCTCAAGTTTCTTTACCTGTGACACAGTGGTATCGTCTTCCGTCTGCTCACAAACATCTGCTGGAGACCCTGTTTCTTCAAGCTTGAAACAGAGGAAACACACGCACACACAGAGGGGGGCAAACAAACAGATGCGGAGAACAAAGTGAGCTGAATCAATTGCCTCAGGCATGCCTCAAAAGCAATATTTCACAGCCGTGAAAGAACCTCATTCTTCCGCACAGACTCTCCTCTGACCCTGATCTGCCAGCCAATGGTGCTGCAAACCAAAGGCACAGTATGGGATCGAATATTCAACATATTTATTTTATTGAATCCAAAAGCTGTCCTCACCTCAGGGAGCTTACCTAGGAGCAGCAGTTTTTGAGGGTGTTTCTGCTGACAACACTGAACAAATTTTTCTGTTTGTTCAAAGGTATATACTACAGTAACAGTCTTTGCTTGTTGTCAAAATTTGGAAAAAAAAAAGTTGTCAAAAATTTGAGACAAAATGTCAGTTACTGTTATTCAAAGTGGAAATGTAAGGCGTCAAATGGCACATCTTATTCTGTCGCGAAAGGTGTTCGGTCTTTGTCGTTCTGTCACTCAGCCGCAAAAGCACGTTAAGTCTGGCGCTCGTTAAAGTTGCGCTGGAATTGTGCAGCTAAATCGCGCCAAAGCTCAAAGAACTTTGAATTTCAGAGCAATGTGCCAAAGATAAATTTAGATTCAGCAAGAGCAGGCTTGCTTGCACAGTGTGTGCCTTGAGCTCAAAAGAAAGAGAGAGAAAGAAAAAAAAAACATGATGAGGGTTTGTTAATGGCGAAGGAAACATTTTTGCACCTGAGGCAATGCAATCGAAGAGTTTGACTTTCTCTGCAGTGAGATGAAGGAAACTCAGCAAACAGATATTATTCAAAACAAATGTAAATATCAATGTCTTAGACGAACTGGGAAATCCCAAAAGTCAAAACTTTTTTCTGACAAGTGAAAGAACCAGCAGGCACCTACCTCCAAGTCAACAACAACTATTGCTATTTTACAGTATGACTGGAGTGTTTAAAACCAAAGTCAAAGTAAGTACAGAGATATAAGAGGTTATTTACAAAGTTTCTCTTGTAATATGTTGAGACATGTCTGCAGTTAATTCGTTGAAGCCATGTAGAAAAATAGTCGCGTTCACTCCATGCTCGTTTTTGGTCAGCTACAAAACTTGACCTTGTCTGGTTTAGCTGCTGTTTGTACCTAAGGAAAAATATCGCTTTGTTTCTGTCATGTAACAAAGGAAGAATTACAGTTTTTAACTCTAATATGGTCTGAGAAATGTACTATTTATGGTTTCAAAATCTATATCATCTTATTTGTACCAGATTCTTAAATAATTCAGTTGTATAAAAAAAAGCTTTCAACCACACTCCAGGGATTCTGTCATTAAATTGGTTATTAATGTCCCTTGAACTTTTCAACATTATGTCACATAAAAAAAAAAACTAAAATTAATCTCACCTTGTTTTAGTAGTGTTTTTAAAGGGCAAAACCCAAAGTTTTTGACATGTAATGAAATTGTATAAGGTTTTTCAAGCATATCTTGCATTTGTGTTCATCCCTCCCAAAATTGCTTTTGGATTGAACCACCTAAGCATTATAGTTTTTTTTTTTTTTGCAATGCATGTCTTTAACGGCATCTCGATGAAATGACAACACGTCTGCAGTTAATTCGGGTTGCAAGAGAGCAAGAGAGAGCGAGTCTTAACACAGATATCAAGGAGGGTAAAATAATTATAATGAAGTCGCTCTGCTTTATCTTGTTGATGAAAACCGCTGTCAGGGAAAATGTTGGAAGCCATTAAAAAATACCAGCGTTAACATAAGAATACACAAATTGCAATTTTATTAATACCAATGACTGTATTTGTATAAGATGCTAAGAGAAGCAAAAAAAAAAACAACTCCTCTGTAATAATCTTGATTTTGCTATAAGTAATAGTAAAAACCTGCTTTACAGCCATTTTCCCACACACATCACCCCTGCTACTAATATAAAAAAACTAATGAGTGTGGGAATGCAAGAAAATATATTAATAATTAACAAAAGAAAAAAGTAAGAATGTTTTTGTTTGTCTTCTTTGTGTTTCTGTGGAGGCGGTAGGATGGTGTGTAGTGGCATCTCTCTCACCAGAAATACAAGGTGTGCCATCAATAAAGAGGCTATCTCAAAAGTAGGCAGACATTGTGACAGGATTCTGCAACCGGCTTCACCTAAAATCTTCATTCTTAGAACAGATTCCATCGTCTCAAGATCTCAATTTTCGCCCTCACTGTGGTTTGCCACACATCAGGCTACCTCCAGAATGTAGGTGCTTACAGTTCTGACCGCTGAATACTTGTGGGTTGAGATCTGATATATAGTTCATACCAGTGACCAACTTAACCAACTTTGGCATCTTTGGGTAAGTATTGGTTCATGCCATCCCACTGCAGTGTGTGACCAAGCTGGTGGTCAGCATGACGAAAACATGCCAGGCCGTGTTACTCGTATGGCTCAACAATTCGTCACTGAAGTACTTGATTGTACAATAAATAAACCAAATAACATCAAATTGGGATGAATTGTAGAATAATGTTAGGCATTTGTGGAGAGAATTTGGCAAGTCTTTCATGTTCAACCTACAAATGCATTTACTTTATTTATTATTATTTATTTACCTTTATTTTTACAGGTTGTCTCATTGAGATCCAAGATCTCACTTGCAAGAGAGATCTGCTTTGATAGAACAAAAAATATGTAAATGTGACACAATGCAAAGAGGGGAAAAAAAACTGGATTTCCAAGACTATATTTTCCAATATCATAACACTGAAAAAGATAATTGTCCAAACATAAAATCCCTATGCTTATGTTAATGCATTTTTTATATTCTGTTATATTTTGAAAACAAATATGGATGTGATAAAATTAAGTCTAAAAAACGGAGACCGGCCCCACAATTCTGATCGTTGTGTCACAAATCGATGTTTGTGCAACTGCGATTAAAATAGCTGACAGCATTGAGACCTATTTTGTTCCTACAGAGCGACGACATAAGCAAACTGAGATCTTTCAGCTGCTAAATAGGCATATTTTTAAGGTGGTGGGTCTAACCTGAAGTAACGTTTTGAGCCTGAGAAGTTGATTCCTCAGCACGCTGCAGTCCTGTGTCATGTGCTCCAGAGTGAGTTCATCCAGCATTGGCTTGTAGACTGACTGCTTCTCATCAGACTGGACAGGACGAGAAGGGAACCTGGAAGTCTTGTGATTGTCGTAATTACTGAGGAAATGAAGCCTGAAAGAAAGAGGAAAAAAGTCATGTTGTTTGCTTTGGTGTATTTGTTTTGCTAGTTTGATTTTATTTTTCATTTCTTTTTTCCTTTTTTTTTTGGAAGCCTGACCAACCTGCTGTCATGGAAGAAGTGTTCTGGGCCACTCCAGCGGTGCTGCTTGCGTCGCTGCCCCTGTCGGCTACCTCTGTCTGAGCCCTCCATGAGAGACATGCTGTCAAAGTCTGTAGGGAAAGAATGTGGAGCATGGGTGAGACATCAGTAATATACCAAAGAGACAAGAGAGACGGGGGGGAAAAGTGTGATGCACTTATACTTGGGGCAGAACAGAAAAAGCTGGATTCAAGTTTAAGAAAGTACTTCTCCTCTCTCTTCTTTGAAAAGAAACTCCCAAAGACTCTGTATTCAGCGATACTTGCGCAGTCACGTCTTAAACCGAGACGTTAACAAAGCTGACAGCTGAGAAAGCGTGGTTCCCAGCAAACCACAATGACCTTTGGCTTTTATGTGCGAGACGCTCAAAGAAGCAAGAAGCAGATAAAGACAGCAAACCTCATTCAAAGAAATTCAGCAGCCGTGTTTAGCGTACTTTACCCAGAGCGTCACCGCATAGCGCAGAAGCAGACAGCCGGTCTGATATGCAGCCGTCACATTCCTAGGAACTAAGGAGCCTCCAATGATTCCTTTCAGCTCAGATAAGGTCCTTCAGGAAGAAATACAAACTGAATAAAACAAAATCCATGAACGTAGACAAAGTCAGGAGCAGACTGGGGAGAATTGAGACCCTGCCCAGTTAGCTGATGATTTGTCAAAAAAGTCAGCCCAGCTCCTGGGCTGTCTGACCCCCGTCTTTGTTGACGGCCTTATTTTTCTGGGAACTCCCTAGGAACTGGAGCTGGTAGAGAAGAGAGAGAGTCGGCTGTGGTGGCGCTGGGGAGAGCAGGGGAGGTGGCTGGTTTGTGTCCAAGCGAAGGAAGTCGCCAGCTGGGAGAGAGCAAAGCTGAGGCCTCTCTCCTTTCAAGGAGACTGACAGCTGGATGAGAACATAGCACAAGTTCCCTTCTCTTTTCCTTTCTACTTTTCCTTTTCCTGTTTTGTGTCAGGGTCTTTAGAAGAATCTCCCTTCCCCATGCCACATCGTACGGCCTGCCCCGTGGGCTGGAGTTGGCTGAACTCCTCAGTGTGCGCTTCCGTTGCCTCGCCTCTCGTGACACAAACTCTACCCGCGACACGTAAGAGCTATAAATATGGCAAAGGAGTAGGAAGAGGTGACTCTCCAATTTACATTCCTGCAGTGTGAACATTCCCTTCCCGCTCGCCACCTCCTGCTTTCAGAAACAGGGAGATGACGGCTTACAAACTCCACATCCGGCTTTGAAAGTTTGTTAGTTGTTTTCCAGGTTTCTGTTGAAGCCATCTAAAAAAGCTTGCTTAGTTCACTTCATGCTCTTTTTTTGGTTAGCAGTGAGGATGAACCATGTCTATTTTAGCTGCTGTTGGAACCAAATGAAAAAAAATGCCTTGTTGTTGTTGTATAGCAAAGGATGAATTGCAGTTTTTAACATTTTAACTTTAAGATGGCAAAAAATATTACAACTATAAACCATCTTGTGTTGGTCTATCACATAAAATACCATAAAATTCACAGAAATCTGTAGCCATAATGTGACAAGATTTGGAGAATTTCAGGTGTATGGAACCTTCTAAAAAAGTAAAGAGGAAATAAGAAGTTTCATGATACACTAAGAAAATCTCAACAAAAGGAAATGCATACAAAAACAGCAAAACTTCAGACTTCACATTTTTTATTGACATGACCGTATGACAACAAGCCATTCTGGGCTTGAAGACCACAGCAAATACAAGAATGTATTTAAGTCTTTTAAAGAAGCTTTTTAAAAAAGTGGGACGCTACCGACATCATAAAAACCGGCTTTGAAACACAATACTCCACCTTATTATTTCCTTAGTTTTTGCAATAAACAGCCATTGGTGTCCAGATGCCCCTTTGCACGCTCATACGCACATGACAGCAAACAGACTTACTCCGCAGATTAAATTTCATAGCGCCTAAAGGGAGCCTTGTTTGAACAAACCCAGCCTGGCGAGTGCATTCACGGCGAACTATTGCATTAAACCCCATTAGAAATGAATCGCCTGGCTTCAAGAATGACAAGGGAAAATTCATTTCCAAGAATTCATTATATTTCATGACAGGAAAAGGTCAATCCTCGACCCTTCTTTTCACTCTACCAAAATAACATAATGCAACACAACCTGAAAGGGGCATAATGATGTCAGCACTGTTATTATGTAGTAGTACTATGACCTGGTTACCTTTAACACCCACAAAGAAACCATTTATTCTGTCTTAATGAGCTTGCTGTCTACATGTTTGTATTTGAGGAGTGAAAATAGGAAAACTTAGGAGACTTTGACAGATGCGATAGTTGGCAATGTGAGGTGCGGATATTAAGCTATTAAAGCAATCACACCAGCATCGAACCGCTGTCGTCAGGGGAAACATATGTTTGAGCCGCTTCTATATAAGTGCACTCTGGTTCTCACGCAACAGTAATTGTCAATCATGCACATCTGTGTGCATCTGTTCATAAAACAAAGCCAGACAGCTGGGTAGAGAAACTGCTCCAAGTTAGCGGAGGAGCATTCAGTCAAAGTCTGGAGTTGTCATTTAACAATTCTTTAAAAAAAAAAAAAGAGGACAAATATTTAAAGAGTAATAGAACGAAATACACAACAAGGCATCTATTAAACTTCTTTAATGGATGTTGCAATGGCAAGCATGCACCCAAGGCAAAGCAGGATTCAATTTATTCAAACCATTATATCCCACAGAAGAACTACTGGAAATGGAAAGCACAGGCCTTGGCAGTGTATTAATTTACATTTATGATAAGACAGTTTTGCTGGAGGTTTGTGCTTATACAAAAATAATGGACAACCCCCAGCAATAGAAACTTAAGTATTCATCATGGCCTTATGTGGCGTAAATGCAATAACACCAGAAAGTGTATATGCATGTGTGTGTGTGTGTGTGTGTGTGTGTGTGTGTGTGTGTGTGTGTGTGTGTGTGTGT
The DNA here is from genome assembly GCA_033032245.1 of Poecilia picta. Classification (NCBI taxonomy): domain Eukaryota; kingdom Metazoa; phylum Chordata; class Actinopteri; order Cyprinodontiformes; family Poeciliidae; genus Poecilia; species Poecilia picta. The sequence continues at coordinate 20,586,986 of CM065367.1, read as the reverse complement.
GTGTGTGTGTGTGTGTGTGTGTGTGTGTTGTGTGTGTGCGTGTGCTTGTGTGCTGACCGTGCAAGCTATCCTCTGGGAGGTCCACATCCAGCATGAGATCATTATCGTCCAAATCTCCAGTTCCCAGAGGGTCCAGGTTGTTCAAGATGTCCTGTGAATCACAAAATTCTAGGTAATACTTCCATATAGTATTGCCCAACACAGCAGAGACATTGTGAGTATAATTTTACTACTTTGCAAAAGGAAGCTGCAGCAAAGTAAAGTGACAAATGGCAGACAAAATACTAAGTCTTTGGGTACAAATATTAAAGCCTTTCAAGAATATACGGCTCACAGTCCTCAGGGATTTTGACCTGACAACTATGATGCAAGTCTTTTGTTCTGCCACATTCCTAAAGTGCTATTGTGAATTAAGATCTTATGGCTGTAAAGGTTATTGGAGTAAAGTGAATTCATTATCAATGTGGGTACATTGAGGTAATAAAGGGATAGACATGCTGAATAACAACACTCAGGAAGGCTGAGGAGTTTAAAAATACTCAATTGGTCCAAAACTGGGCCAATAAAATATCCCCAGTAGCCATTTCACCATCAATGAACTGATCAGGTAAGATGAATCCACGATTTCAGGTTCACACCAACTTCTGACAATCTGAATGTCTCAGCTCAAATTTAGACAAATCCAATCATGTAGTGTTTTTCTAGTCTCATGTTATCATATTTTGGGAGCTCATGAGAGTTGTTTCTGAAGTTTCCAGGTTGTAGCTGACCGAATTGCTAACCGGTTGGGTCTTCTTCTGCTGCTTCAATGTCTGATACATCATTGGTCCAGAGATGGTATTCTACATAAATGGTTTAAGCATATGGCTGACTCTGTTATCTCCAACCATTCTACCCAATGTGCTTTGACGACTGACGAAAACAGGGATCTTCGGCCGTACACCTGCTGCCACTCAAGGATACTTACCATGTTTCTGGACCGTTTTCTGTAAACCTGAAATGGTTGTGCAGGAAAATTCCAGAGGACCAGCAGTTTCTGGAAGTCTTAGATCACCACATTTGGGTTCAACAACCATGACATGTGGTTGTTGGACCACACATGTCATGTCAAAGTATTTCAATTCTCTTTGTTCCTAATTCTGGTGCTCAGTTTTAATGCGTTTTCAACTCGCATTAAAACTAAATCTAAAATCTGGAAGCTTTTAGATGCAGTCACATGATTCCTATTTAATCGTTTGGGTTAACAGGAAATTAAATGGATGTACATTGAAGGTCTATGAAATACTTTTTTCTTCTTTTTCAAAGTAGGTTGGGTGTAGTTGACGTCACAACTGATAATAGGAAGTTATTTGAACACAACCAAATGCCTTTCCACTCCTAAAATTAGCTAATTAGAAAACATTTATACATGTTTTCAAGACTCCCCTTTTTTTAAATAGCATTCTCACATATAGTTTTCTGAATATCAAGATATTTATGACAGTACAGATTTAAAAAAAAAAAAAATCACCCAATTATGAATGATAATGCACTCGACTTTGAAAAGCCAACAAAAACACTTCTCATATCAGCTTCAAATTATGCAGCAGTCTGACTTGCTTTCAAAATAAAGCACCTCAAAGGCAGAGAAAAGAATCAATAGTTCAAAGCTTTATTTATTATTTTTTTATGACATGTTTTTTTTTTTTTGGTCTTTGAAATTAAATAGCCCCGGCTTTGACAAGAACATACAACTGCAAAATTAGAAATTATTGAATTTCTTGTGTGTCACAATAAGTGACTGGTTTTGAGTTTTCAGACGTTATGATAAAAAAACAAAATGACTCCACCGTCTTCCAAATAGTGTGAGAGAAAATGTGGGTGAAATTTTTGCATTCATGTGGAGTAAGACAGATCTCATCCGTTTCATTCCCTTTCCTTCTTATTCCATGTTTTCGGTCTTCCCCTTTACCTTAACCTTGTTGCTATGACCAGTTTCGCTCCTGTCTTTGAGATAAAACCTCGATTTTAGGTCAAACTTAATTTCTCCTCAATTTTAATTAGCATAACATCAGGTGCTAACCATAAGGATGTAATTCCTCTGCATTTTAAGTGTTTTAAGAGTATTGCCCTGTTAAAACTTCTGACGTTCAGTTTGATTTGAGATTGAAAAAGCTGACTAAGGAGAATGACGTAGCAGTTTATGGGCTTGGTAAGGAATTTGCAGAGGTGTTACAAGAGTGGAATGAAACAATAAACTGCAGATATTATGGCTTACAAGTAGAGAACACTCAAAAGAAAAAAAAATCTGCCAACACATCCAGATCTGGCTGCTCAAAAAGCTTTTTCCTAAAAGCAGAACTCAAAATGCCTAAAGAAGTACAAGTGAAATGTAATCAAGTGACCTGCCACAGGCCTTTGCTGTTGTTGATTTTGAAAGTGCATGCCTGTACAATCAGACAGAGCTAACATGGGAAATATGCAACCTTTCCTCACTAAAAAACCTGGACAAAAACCAAGACTCTGAATAATTTTCTTTTGACAGAAGTCTAAAACTAAATTAATTGGACACAAAGCTACTAGAATTAGCAAAGTCTGTCCGTCCCATTAACAATGGACACCTTCATAGATTTGACTCTGTATGATTGCAAATTTTATTTTCTTTTTAACTGAATGTGTTCAAGGTATGTTTCTGCCAGATCCTGGTGATATGTGTAAAATACTATTTCCTAACAAATAAACATAAAAAAATAACTGTTTATTTCTTTAGTTACAAAAATGTATGTTCAAGTTCCTTCTATGCAAACATCAAGAACCTCAAAAAAAATGCAAGAGAACATTTGAATTATTTCAGTATTTGCTACAAGATATCCACAGAAATATAGGTGAGTGTTATTACAGGCAGTTTGCCAAGCTGCTTGCTGTGGGCCAAGAAAATATTTTATGGCTTTGAACAAAAATATGAAATAAACAAAAGTTTCAAATCTTTAAAGTGACAACAGGCTTTAATTGAATCATCCAACATGGCTTCGAACCAGTTTAGTGACACTAAAAACCCACAGCTGAACCTTAAGACACATCAGTAAGATACAAATTCTACTTTGTAGTACAGTCCTCTGATTTTCACTGAGCACTGCGGTACAAAGTATAATGCAAATTAAAATATGACAAATTTCAGTACATGAAGCACAATGGATGGCACAGTTAGGTTGTGCAGAAAGCTCAGTAAATAAATAAAATGGATATATTTTTTCGTTGAAAATTAATGTAAAACTCTTCTTGCCTACATAACCACACACTATTTATAATAGTGACAGTGACAAAGTTCCAACTGAAATTGTATCCAATTAAAACTTTGTGTAGTTTGAATGTCACCTTCAGTATCTATCACTTTTATTTTGTAAAATATGCTTCTTGGCCATGTAAACAAACCTTCTGATCCTCTGGGAGAGTTTCAGTCCAAAGGTCTGCAGTGTGGACACCGAACGCTTAAAAATCCAAGTGCAACCTCAGCCACTGCAGAACTGTAAAAGATGAGGATGTCCAGGAGAAGCTTTTTATCCCAACAGGCTAAACTAGAGTTTGGGGAACATAATAATGGAAACAAAAGCATCCTGCTCTCAACCCATCCAAAAAGCTAAAGTTAAACGGAGGTTATGTGTCTATCAATCAATACGCACAGAAAATAAATATTGACAGAGTGTTTCTCAGACATTTCAATCTTGTTTTCTATGGTCTGGCACTGGAAAGGCCTATTTCACAATTAATTAACGATTACTTTCTGAAGAAGTCTCAGACATGCATTCAAAATTCTCGCAATGTAAAATACTCGCTATTCTTAGTGGGAGTGAAAACGGCCAAAATAAAGCATAGGCCATCTATGTCTTATGTGGTAGCCGTCTGTCCGTCTCACAAGTATAAAACTTTTCTTCTCTGTTTTTGGAGTCATTGGTGGCTTTTGTGAAGAGAGCATCATCTGCCCCAGTCCTTTCCGCATGTCCCTGTAAGCCACTTAGCAAACCAATTATGCAGAACAAAACAGCTATTTCATGAGTATAAAGACATGACTGTAGCAACAGAGTGGTGGGCCATTTCAATCAAAGACATCCAGTCAAATTTTATGGATAGATAAGCAGCAATGTTTTCATATCTGCTATGCTCGCTGGCCGTTTGAGAAATTTCCTACTGAGGGCTATAAATAAGAACCAGACCTTGAACATTTTCCAATACTTTATCACGCATGAAAACTATTTCATCTCTTTCTTCTCTTAGCTGGTCCTCCAAATCCATTTTCTTCAATGCAAAAGATATTTTCCTGCTCCATCGCGGCAGACCTCTCCGTGTTTGTGTCCACGACCAGATTATACCTTACAGAGAATAACAGATTCAGTCAAACTATTTTTTTTAGCACAGCTGAAACACCCCATTCCACTCAGATATGCATAGTTTTAACTGTGTATCATAATGTGCTGGTTTATACACTATTAATTTAGAAGAGGAGGAGATGAAATAACCAAATCCGTATTTGACGAGTCCAACAGTAAAAGCTTTTAAACTGATTCAATTTTGGAAATCAGAACCTCATTTCAGCATCTGGCCCGCTTCATTATTTGTGAAACCTAAAAAATAATAATACTCATCTATTATTCAGGCATATTCAAAGTGATTATTTCTTCCAGAATTATTGTAAAATGTGCGGGGCAGAGGGGAAGAAATCAGGACATTAGAGTTATAAAAAAATAGATTTTTTTAAATGAAAAATGTGTAGGAATCCTGAACGTAGCAGTGGGTGGGCGCACACAATCAGGAAATCAATTGTGGGTGTGACAAAACCTCACCCTAATCCATAATGATGTAAAAGTCGCTACAATTTATTAGCAACACTAGAACCTAGACAGCTTTCTCTGATTAGCACATTTTGTCCAAATTGCATGAGTACGAGAGCAGCAATAGTGCAAAGCAAAGGTCAAACTAGAACAAAGTGTTGAGAGACAAGGAATTGATATTATAGACCAGAGGTCCTCAGATCCAGGCCTCAAGGGCCGGTTGACTGCAACTTTCAGATAAGTTCCTGGTCTGACACACCTGATGCGAATGGCTGAATCTCCTCCTCAGAATTGGGCAGTCAGGTTCTCCAGAGTCCTGCTAATGACCTTGTTATTTGACTCAGGAGTGTTGAAGCAGAGACGCATCTAAAAGTTGTAGGACACTGACCCTCGAGGCCTGGAGTTGAAGACCCCTGTTATAAACAACAAAACAACGGCTGTTCGTTATAGGAGGGAAAGCTGCAGCTCAATATGTTGTATTTGTTTTAATAGACAACAGTTACTGTTACTTATCTACGCAATTTCAAAATGCAGCCTGAATCGCTGATCACTGGCAATGCATGAGTTTGATTGTAGAGTTGAAAAAAATTATACAAACAAGGCTCAGGCAAGTACAGACAAAAAGAATATAAGACACTTATATGATAATCTGTAGATAGCATTTGGATATTGGGAGTTCTTTTTTTTTAAATCACATTTCTTTTGGTTAAATGCGTTTCTTTCTTTTCTTTTCTTTCGCGCAGGCAAACATTCGGGGACAGACACAGGCGATGCAGAGGAAGCACACTGAGCCAAACTGTTAAATGAATGATGGCAGCTGCAGCAAGGAATAAAATAGAGTTAGAAAACCATTGATTCAGCTGTGTTTTTTTTTTCTTTCCATGATTTATCTATCTTTCACATTTTCTTTTGTTTTGCTGACAGAATAACAAGATGCTGTTGGGGCACAGTGAAAGCACAGTATATATGTTGTGTTGTGTACCGAACCGCCACATATGTACAGCTGTGATAATAAAAAAAAAAACAAAACACAATTTTAGCAGGAACAGACTGACCTTTAGATAACAAAATGAAATGTGCCAGAATGGGAAGCTGTTAAGAGGCACAGCAAACAATCGAGGTGTCTCAGCTGTTTACACATTGTTTTATCGCTCCAAGATGATTTGATTTGCGGTATTTGTTGTCCAACATGTATGCAAACCACAAAATACTTTGTGCAGTTTTATTCATGTATAGTGAATGGAACGAGAACACTTGAAAATTTGATGACAAATTACAGACGGCATTTAAATTAAGTAGATAAATCTGTGTTTTCATCTCCCAATCACGTTACGTTTGGCTGTAATCTGGAAAGTGATTTTAACTTGTGTTCAAGTTGATGTCAGGCACACAAGCCTCGCCAAAAATCAGCAACTCTGACAAAAGGGGACAACGATGCTGGGAAGACTACATACAGAAGAATAGCAGGCATGAAATGTAATGAGACTGCTGCATGTTGAATAAGATAGAAGGGAGAAAGAAATACGGCGTAATGATGTGCCCAAATGGTTACAATTTCAGTAATAGCTATGCTATGTGAAAATGCTTGTATAAGCCTCAATCTTTTTTTCTCCCAGCTCCCCCTCTCTGTATGTATCAAAACTGTGTGTTAAAGTACATCTCCAACTATAGAATGTGATTTAAAATACAGGCACGTCATTTGCAGCTTTCACTTCTTTGCAAACAGATTTAGAGAAAAGACACCAAAGTCAGCGGTCGGTAAAGTGCGAAAGTTTTTTGTGCAGAGGTTCGTCTCAGTTTACTAGGATATTATCCTGATGTAACTTTACTTCAGTGTTTCAATTATGAAAGTGAAAACATGTCAATAGTGCTATAGTTTGTTTGCTTTTTGTTCATTTTGCTTGTCATGGTTAATAATTTGCTGGCCATTTAGCAATGATGATTAAAGCAGGTATTTGTACTTTTGTTTGTGTGAGCCTTAATACAACAAAGCCAATGATCACCGCCTATGGAAACTTCACCGCAGACATAAACCAACTTAATTTCCATTCATCTTAGCTCATCCTCCAGGTGCTGAAGTCTTGAATTCAAAAAGAAATGGAAAACTTAATTTTAAGAAAAGGGGTCAGATCTCTGATGTCGTCACAAGGTGTTGTGGCTCTCAAACACAGACTTCAGCCACAGTCCACACTTTGTCAATCTCAAAAAAACAAAAGAAAAACTTTCTTAACTCTCTCAAGATTTCAGTTATCCATGTTGCTTATGAATGGCTTATTGTCACATGTTTTCCTTCCATTCAACTTTCCAACACATGCCTGAATTTGGCAAGAATTAACCCTCTGTGGATTGCACTGTTTGTGGACGACTCTGACGACTGTGCTGAAAGTGAACAGTCCTCTCCATTAATGTGGAGGCTGTAGCATTTCTTTTTTGTCTGACATTCATCGAAGTCAAATTAAGTTGTCAACAGAAGTAAATGGTTAACAATTTGGAGTAAATTATTATATCTTTCACATTCCGAATCAAATTTCTTAAACAAATGACCATTTATTAATTAATGCTTATTAATGTGTGTATCAAACCAAATTAATTCAGCGAGTTACTTGTGGAACTGATTTGATTGACCATGACACTGTAACAATATGACAGCTATAAACCTCCTTTATTAGTGGCTGCACATCTATGACTGCAACTGGCTGGTGTACATCCATCACCCAAAGTAATCATGTTACGTTTATTTTCCCCAATACAATATTTTGCAGCAAGGTAATAAAGCACTCTCGACACTCTTATACTGGAAACTGAAAAACATTATGGCCAGCCACAGCAATGACAGTGAAATTTATCATCAATACATATTGATTTAATTTAAGCCTCTTGTTTTTCATGGTGAAAAGTGGTTTTGTGTTCATCTTTGCAATCTGTCTTTATTGTCATTCCGCTTCCTCACATTAGGCCAAGAAATGGCCATTTAAAGGAACATGGTGGTGGTGATGAACGGCGGAGGAACATAAAAACGCCAAAGTTTCTCTTAAATAGCTGCTTCTGTCATTTAAGAAAACAAACAGCGGCAGACGAGCTCCAAGCCTCATCAGTGAAACGACGAAGCTCGCACTCTGGAAGGACTGAGCATTCTGTGGACAAAGAGACGTAAGAACTTAATTCATTTAAACGCTAATGACTTAACGTGTCTCAACCTGGGGCTACGAAAGCCTAACGCTGGGAAAAACAAAATAGGCATAAGACAAAAGCTTGAGCATTTCTGAAGCTTTGAGAAAAGACACAGAAGGAAGCCGGAGTATTACACAACCAAAGTACGTCTTTTGCTTTTTTTTTTTGTTTGTTTTTTTAGCCAGCTGTTAGAAGGGAAGAAAAGATGAAAGAGACAGAGCAAAGAAATTCCCAGGCAAACAAAATGTATTCGAAGGCAAAAGAAGCCAAGATGATAGCAGAATGGTAGAAGATGGGTGAATTTTTTATATACAAACACTAATATTACAATGTCTTACGATACAATAATAGGAAAATCATTAACTTTGAAACCAGAAGTAAATAAACAGCAGAAAATATTGCAAATGCAAGAAAAAAATATTCCATATTTTCTTTTAATGGGATCTGATTGTTAATCTGCAGGTTGGATAGTTGTTTTCTTTTCTTTTTTCTTTTTGTTTAGTTTATGCTGAATTCACCAAATAACAAGATTCCCCATATGTTCAGTCTTAGTTTTACTGTTTACTCTAATTTACTGTTGTGCACTCTTTTGGTAGTTGATAAAAAAAATGGTGGTAAAAATCAGTTAGAGTAGACATGTCAGACACATGTAAAGATGCAGAAAGGGGGATAATCTTGTAATTCAAGATGTAATTCAAAGCTACTCTCTCTGATAAAGAACCTGCAGCTCTTTTTTTTATTTGATGTTTTTTTTAGTTAGAAAAGAAATCCGAATCAGCAGGTCAGATCTTAAAGAAAACAGAAAATCTGCATTGGCCAGTAAAAGCTTAATCGTTCAAGGCATCTTTTGAAAATATCTACTGGCATATTACTTTTTTGTGCTTACCTTGTTTACTTCAAATCAAAACTAAAAATTTCACTACGTTAAAATATATCTTAAAAGCTTAACTTTAATATAAGTATCAATAGCAGATGCTATTGATACACTGAGCTGAGGATTGAAAAAAAAAGAAAAAAGAAAAAAACACTCAGGAATTGTGAGATGTAGCTTTCAGTTTCAGCTGCTACTTTGCAAAGCTGGTATTGTGCTCCTCTGCATGGCACATCATGGGAATCTCATTATGAGCTCTGGTAGCCCACTCCTTAATTTTGCAAAAAGCTATGTGAATGCAGATACGGCCACAAATCAACACAAAAAAAGGGATGGCAGACACAAACCAGAAAACAGAAAAGCTTTGAAGCGCACTCATATTTTTGTTTTAAGGATGCACAGTGCCTCCAAGTGGGCTGAACAAGCCACTGAAGTTTGGCGACGTGACCACAGGAAAATATGAGGAGGTTTATCTCTGACTGACTCTGTGTTGCAAGAAATAATTTATATATGTGAAAATAGCAATTTTCACATATATAAATGTTATTTATCAGCACTTCAACCAGCTCATTCTTTTACCAAGATCTTTTTAGAGTCATAAGCATGAAGCAAGAATCTGCTAAAAGACGCATTTGTAAATGCATTCGCCTCATATAAGTTATGCAACCATAATATCATGCTTCTTGAATCTTGAAGAACCAAAGGCTTGTTTGTGACACAAACACTGGTTTGGTACAGAGTTACATTTGCTGCTTTTTTCAGCTCCTTGCAAGAAACTATTGACTCAAGAGAACAAGGGAATGATGAGGGGTTAGATTCAAACAGATGGAGAGGAAATGGCAAAAAGGGTGGGGATAAGAGGAGCTCAGTGCATCCAATTACAGTAAGTGGATTCATTTCCTCTAATCAAATAGCTTGGTTAAATATCTCACAGGCAGATTCCCCATAGAGCCAATCTTCACACATCAGCAATCAGCCACTACATCTGCTCTCTTTCTGCTTCTGCCCTTTTTTCTTTTTTCCCCTTCACTTCTTTTTCACCTCTCAGCTTCCACTCACTCATCAGACCTTCAGTACCCCAAAGTGAGGACTGCGTTCCTTCGTCACTCAAAAGGGAAGGAAGCTACCAAAAGCACATTAGTGCTTTAAATGAGCTCTCCGCTGATTTATTAGATGTTAGATCACACGGCTCCACCAAAGGGTGGAAAATGAACATTACCACTGATTTAGGAATGGCCTATATAGTCAGCTCAATTTGAGACTTATTGTCTGAATACTACAATTGTGTGTGTTTAAAAAAAATAAAAAACACACAACCATATTTTCCTTTATTACGATATTAAACAAAAGTAAACTTTTTCTGTTTTAGCTCAGTTAACATTAGTGAAAGCATTTAGTTTTGCTAAATGATAGAATAATCAGAGATAAACCTTTGTGGAGATGTTTGCTTTCTTCAAACCAGAAATTTTACGTACATCAATAATACACAAATAAAAAATAAAACAACACCAGATATCAGGAAGGTTATTTTGTTGCTGAGCACAATTTCTTCAAGGCATCACTGTCATCTGCTTATAGAATAATCACAAGAATAAACGGCATGGAAATGTCCAGTGGTCAGAAATACATTTCCTTTGTGGTCTGATGAAACTCAAATTTAAGTGTTTTAGCAATCATAACCATTGTTTCACTTAGAGGAAAAAGGGGAGTGCTTGCAAGGCTAAAAAAAAGCCTCCAATAATGTGAAGTACAAAGGTAGCAGCATCATGTTTTGTCTTTGCTGCATGAGGGACTGGTGCGCTTCACCAACTGGTTTAAGGAAAACATAGTCGGTGTTTTGCTAAAGATGTCACAAAGCTCTGACCTCAAGTCAACTGAAAATCTATGGCCAGAGTTAAGGACGTTGTACAAACCTCTCTCAATTACATCAGTTCTCTCACAAAGAGCGTGCATTTAGAAAATCTAAATATTTTTTTCTTAATATTTTATTTTGCTGACCTATACTGGTAAACATAAGATGGAAGTGAGAAGAAAGAGGCATTGAGGAAAATTATGTTTTCCACCACATGATTCTTCTCTTTTGGCTTTGTTTGCTCACATTCAAACAACGTACAGTTCTTTTCCATCGCTGCAGTTCTTCTGAGTGATGTAATCAGTATAATGTGCTTTTTATAGACCAATTAAAGCTCTCTACTAAGTGCCTACTAATGCCTTAATTGTGACATTATGAAAACATTTGTGCTGTATAGTTTTATCTGGAGAGATTAGATTAGTTTAGAGTTCAAGGTGGCAAAACACAGCAGTTGTTTTCTTAGAAACTCTCTTCATTAAACTTGGACAGCAAACGAGCTCTTTGTTTTACCCCCAGCTATGAACACACTTCAACAGATCTACCACACACGAACACACCGACTTCTTACAGCATGCTGCGCGATTGCTTAATCATAAACGCATGCCAAACCCATGTGTGCTTGCATTAATGACAAAATTAAGCAAAAACAGACACAAAAACATTTCAAACACATCGTACCCTTGTGGTTTTTTCCAGTTACTATAAGTCTAATGTTTTGAGATAAACTCCCCTATTTGTCCAGAGTTCTTCCAAAATCATAATATGCGCATATTTAACGCCCTAAAGTCTATTACATAATTTAAATTCCAGCTTGTTTTCTAAAGCTCTTTATTCATTCCCAAGATCAGATGCCCTGGTATGGGGATACAGAGAGAAAAAGTAAGGCCAGAAAAGCAGATTAGCGTTAGCTTCCAAAGAGGGAGAGGCCTTGGCATCAAAACACTGGGGAAAACCTACAGCAGAGAATCATGCCAATTTGCTCTTCTTCGCTATTTTATTGTCCCATTACTTTTTACATAATTGATGAAAATTACCTCTAAATGGATTAATGGACTTCTGCACAGTAGAACGGCATTACTGAAAAAGGTTTAAGATGTGAAATATAAATGCACAACATAATTAATGCATAGTAGACTAATGGAAACCGAACTTTCATGTTGAATTGAAAAATGATACTACAGGCCTTGGAAATTCAAGGTTCCATGGATTCATTTAAATACTTAAACATGAAGATTATGGTATTTAAGTAAGTTTACAGAGTCAATTAATATGTTTTAAGTAGAACACATATTAAACTAAACTCATATTATCAGGTTTTTTTATTCAAGTCTTTGCAATTTTAGTGCACAAAAGATTAAACTGAATGATAAAAACTTAAAATTTCCTTTCGCTTTCTTTTTAGAGTAAAATAAAAACCCACCATAGGAGGGAGGGGTGTAACTAGTTATATTTACTTGAGTAAATTTTTTGAAATGTATTTCTAGGAGTAGCTCAACTGCACCATAAAAATTCACTACTACTTGAGTGTTATGTAATACATACTGATATATATACATACATTTATTTATTTATTTTTTTTTTTTTACTATTTCTGGCTACCCAACCTTCTCTGGTAACTTCACTGAATGACAACCAAATATGTTTAAACCAAAATGTATTTTTTGTAAACAAGCTTCATTATTCTAATGTTATTTAATGTGCTATGAGGTGGTTAAACAATATACAGTATATTGTCACTGAAAGTACTTTGTCCTGACCTAACATGTACCAGTACAAGTAGGTGTTAATAAGCTGACATTAATTAAATACCAGACCACATATTTTCTAAAGCACTGCAAGGACTTCGATTCTCCCCAAACATTTTTGCTTGGGCATTCTCAGATACCGTTCGTTTTTTCCTCTTTTGAAGTGCACATGTGAGGTTTAATGACAACAGAGTTCAGTCAAAAAGGAAGACAGATGTTGGAAAAAGCTATAAAAGCCGATCCCCTGTTGATGTTTCTAATACAAATAGGCAAAGTTGATCACATCAAGACTTCTGGTTGGCACATGTACACCACAAACAGCTTTTCTAAAAAAAAAAACATTTTGTCCTCAGAAACTCTTTTTGCTTGAGAATAGGAAATGCGAACACAGAAGGAAATTAATTTCTTTTTTTGTAGATAACAGTTTATGACATAAGAGTAAAGAAAAAGTCTACACAATATTAAAATCAATACAATGGGAATTATGGGCCTCACCATGCTGTTGATCTCAGAATCCTCATAACTTGCTAGTGGAGACTTGAGCTCCCCAAGAGGCTCGAGACCCTCTTCATCCCACATGTAGGTCCCACCAGAGCTATTGGAGGGAGATAGCTCCACCGATGAACCCTGAGGAGCGTCACTCTGCGCAGGAGACAACACCAATGAATCCTGCATAGATTCTTGCAATTTCTGCATCGGGCTTTCTTCTTTATTTTCTATAAAAAGCAATTAAACACAGGCAATATGTCATGTCAAATCTCAGATAAAAGAAAACAAAATAATTTCCTTTTATTATTTTGTATTGTACCTGCCAGATCTACAAGCTCCCAGTCTGTGTTGTCATTGGAAGACCTCTGCAAGATGGTTTGAGTAGTGCTGGCAGGAATGTCTCCATCACTAAAAACATCTCCTGCAAAGTCACAATCATCTAGAATGTCTTCACTGGTGTCACTTCTTTCCAGCGATGAGGCAGAAGATAAGGACATGTCCTCCAGGGTCTCAGTAGCCATCTGGACAGAGCTCTGGTCATGAGTGCCATTTTCAACTCCAGAGCTTCCACCACTGTAACTGGATGAATCTGCTTTCCCATCTTCATCGGTTAGCTCAGACCCTTTAGATATCCTCAGAAGTCCACCAGAGTCAGATAAGACAGAAGCTCTAACACCCTCTTTGGGCTGATCTGGAAATGGAGATGTATGTTGTTTACCCTGTCTGGCTGAACCCGATCTGTAACCTAAAGATCCCACACTGTTTGTCAGTGACTTTGTCAGAACAGAATTAGGAAGCTGAGGTTTCCTCAAACCTTGTGGAGTGGTGGCCATGGCAGGGTAAGATGGGTTGGGCAATGAGGAGTCAGTTGGAAGGCTTTTGCTGTACTGAAAACCTGAATCTCCAAGGTTACTGCTTAGTCCTAAACACAATCTTCCGCTGTTCACCCGTGGTGGCTTGAGGAAACTACTGCGAGGAGGCCGAAGTTGAGTGTTGGTCAGGGGTTTGGCTAACTCCACAGCCCGATTAAAGGAGAAGGACCGTGTCATCGGCTCACAGTTGGGGGAGGGAATCTGCTTGAAGTGAGTGAAGCTGTTTGAACGCACCATGTGGTCCAACGTCAAGATCTTTCGGTTCTCTCTGGATTGTGATAGGCTATCCTGAGAATTGCTTCTTGGGGAGCTGGTGCCCAACATTGGCCGCACAAGGCGCGATTCCGACCCAGTTCGAGCAGGAATGCCAGAAGTACTATAGGTTACTTTAGAAAGCCCATTCAGTTGGCTTTGACCAACTTTTGTCACTTTGGAGTTTATCTTTGTCAGTTGTTTGGGAACAGTTTTTGGGCTGGAGGCAGCCACCATCAAAGCACCTGACCTACGTATCTTAGGTGTTGATTGAGAGCTACTTTTCACCTCAGGTAATGAGGGCACATGGTGTTGTGCCTTCTCTTCATTTCCATCCCATGGAATCATAAGTGTGGTGGGGCTAGAAGAGTTCATACCATCGTCTTTCTTCCATTTCAGGTACGGTGGAGCGGGTCGGATCAGAACATTTGAGCGTGTTCCAAGTGAATTAGTCTTGCCATCCTGCACAGATGTAGGTGACTGTGTGGAACCATTGCACACAGGACTATTCCCACCGCCTGTGGGGCGCCCACCAAACTTTGGCAATCTGGACACCATGGTAGGTCCAGTTAATGATTTTTCTTCCATTAGATTTTGAAGAAGGCACTTAAGAATTTATGAATATGCATGCCTGTGAAGAGAGCAGAAAAAAAATGAGAGTGACACAGCATACTGACGAGCTGTTTCATAGTTTCTTGTTTTTTTCCTCTAGAAGAAATCAAACCATTTCAGTCCAACATCAGTATCAGTAAAGAAACTCTCTATTTATTGCCCAATCAGATATTGAGAGCCAGACACCGAGGGCATTTCGTCATCAGATTCAATGTTTCGTTGTTTCTGCTTGTCACATTTTTAGCTATTTTTACAATGGAAGAGAACATTACAGCCCAAAAAACACTGAATGTGTAAATAACAATATATGCATTGGAATATCATAACTGGTAAAGAAAAATACATTTCACATATATGAGCAGATTTTTTTTATATTTCAATATTTATTAATCTGTTCTCGTTTCATTATCTTCAACAACAAAAAAACATGAAAAAACAAAACAACATACTATTAATCTTTTACTTTTCAGTTGTCTCTTCTATCGATAAATAAGTAAATCTATTGATACCATAAACAACATTATGAATACAAATCAACATCAAAGCAGATGGGCGAAAAAAAAGTGTCTCGTCTGATTACTGCCGAGTTGATAAATGACTTGGTACTCCAGTTAATGCAGGAACAGAAAAGAAATGAATTACTTTTCCTTTTCACTAGGATGATTGTTATTATTATTATTATTACCATGAATTGTATTATTTCAGACTGATGCAACCTGTAGTTGGGCCCAGGTTTTGGCACATTTGCAGCTATAAGACCTGGCTAAGTAACAAATTGGGGAAAACAGATACAGCGTCCCTGAGAGACAAGGGGATGTTGGGACGACGGCCAGGATGCAGTGAATAGTGAATGGAGGATCTGCATTATGTGAAGCCAACGAAGGGAAAACACAAGGCTGTTTCCTCAAACTCATTTAGACTCGTTCATTTCCAATCAACCATGTGACAAGTGTACATGTGTTCACTGTGCACCTGCATATTCCATCCATCTGGCCAGTCCTGGAATATTGTGAATTAAAAAAGTTGCTCATCTCCAGATGGCTGCTTTGGTTAGCAGAAAGTAAACCATCTGCATGACTGGGCAAAGCAGTGCCTGTAAACTATGCACTAGGAATTGTTTAAAAAGTTGCTCATCTCCAGATGGCTGCTTTGGTTAGCAGAAAGTAAACCATCTGCATGACTGGCAAAGCAGTGCTGTAAACTATGCACTAGGAATTTTTGCCTACACAGAAAAATAACCTATGTTGGTGGATGTCCACAGAGAGGCAAGCAGTTAATCCTTTCGGAGTAAGTCTATTGGAAAAAAATCTTAAGTTGCTGTAGAAATGACTCAATCAGATTTTTAAAGCGACAGAGGAAGGGGGATTGATGTGCAGAGCAATGTGGGTCTCTCACTCTGGAAAAAAAAAAGATAACTCCCAGTGGCCTACATCTTCACTGAGAGACACACGTGTTGGCAGTCAAAGAGACCCACTCACCCATCGTCCTAATCCGTTTCATGTACACACTCATGGGGTATAAACACAAAAACACACACTAACACAAACCAAATCAGGTCAACATGGATAGACTGGGTTACTAAAGCCTCTTCGCCCTGAGGAGAGGTTAGTGACTAGGTCTGTGTTTAATGGGAAGATTGGGGGCCTTTCATAACTATCAGTGGCCCCAGAACCTTTCAAGTTTCATTCAGATCCAGAGCGGCAGAGCAGTGTTGCACACATTGCTGCGGTAAACACTCATTTATCAGGGTCGTCGCTACTTCCGCCCACAAAAATAATAATAATACAGAAGTAAATATTATAGTGCTGGTGCTTTTATTTAGTGCTTTTTCAAATATTCGTACAGCAGCTTCGTTCTGAGTCACAATGTAGTTTTACTTAAGTGATAATCACTAACCTAGAATAGAAAAGCAGTCGTCTGGCCTATGTGCAGTTCTGGATATTATTCTGTGCAATAACCACTTCCAGTTGCTGCTACTTTCTTTATATATTTTTGCTTAAGTCTCGGCATCAAAGCAAACAAATTGATATAGATAAGAGTCGTTACAATCAATCAATCAGAAATAATGTTTTAGGAAAGACGGGAGTGATTGTTGTGTTCCCGTTATAAAATTAAAGCATTAAAGTATTTTCATCTGAAGTTAAAGTACCATAAGAATTTCATAGTAAAAAAACCAATATTTTTCAAATTTCCAAAGGAAGAGTATTAATAATAATGTTTATAAAACTTAATTTTAACAAACAAGTTGACTTCTTTCAGTATCCAATGGTTCTGAAAAACACAAGAACTCCAAACTGTTTCAGACTACTCCTAAGTTACAACTTCACCGTTATTCTCTTATTTTTATGTGCTTTGATAAGATATGCCCGATTCCAAAAGTGATACAAATATGTCATCAGTCTCCATGGGCAACTCAAATAAACAAGATCATAACTGACTGAAATATAAAGGAGTAAACAGAACAGGCCATCTGTCTAACCGTCATACACTCAGAAAAGCTCTCTGCCCTTCTGCCCCTCCCCCTGAATGAAAACATCATAGAGCTTTACTAAAACCAACTACTTTGCCTCCATAACACCCATGTTTACAATATCAAGTCAGAAAATTCATGAAAAAAAAAACCTACTGCCACAACAGCAAAGACTATCTCTGTAATACATTTCAAAAGTAAAGCACATTACAACTAAGATCTGGGTCAGTTTATTCTGTATAGATGGTGGTTCACATAGATGAGCTGGAACTGATGCAGGGATGGTAGGGAAAAATGTTTAAAAAAAAAAAAGAAATCCAATTCCATGCAGAAAACCATAAACGGCAACACAAAACTTATATTTATATTTCTTATATTCTTTGAACAGAACTTCTCCTTCAAGATAAACTAAAAAGGCATGCACCATCAACTCAGTGAAAAAAGGGGAAAAAAGAAGGTATGGACAAAAATATATTTTAAAGTAGAGTGCCAGTGAGAAGCAGAGAGACAAGACTCTGGACAGTCGTTTCCCTCAGAGAGGTCTCCTGTAAGACCTGAAGCTCAGCATCTCAGCAGCGAGCACAGTTTGTGGAATGAACCGAAAGGTGAGATGACATCTCTTCTTACTCGCTGCTATACCAGGAAAGCAGCTTTATTTTCGTCTGGCAGTAAGGATTTTGGCCTCACTTCATTTTTCTTCTCGGCAGACAGCTGGCAGGAAAGATACCCGGCAAAAAGAGCAGAGAAGCCGGAAACTCAGACCTGCAACAGCACAGTGGCGTACTTCCCTTTAGGGAGCGCTTTCACAATTGATCTGCACATTCACACAAACCGTGGACGCCCAGGATGGATGCAGATGGGATGCAAAAGCCTGAGGGCCATGATTTATTGGGTCACTGGAGCTACACATGAATGAAGGTGCTTCACAAGACACAGCAAATCCCTATTCTCGCCGTTTCTCCCCCCCAGATAGTCAATTCATCTCTACATGCGACTGCAGGCTCCCTGTGAAGTTTCAGAAGAGCGATATGCACACAAGCATCTTTCTTGTATTTTATTATTAGTATTCAAACTGTAAAAAATGTATATTCATTTCTTTTCTGGAGCGTGTCCTCCACATCTTACTTGTCAGATGTTCGCAGATGTTGCCATTTTATTTTCATTAAAGAACAAGCAGCACCCTGCAGAACAATCAAATGCTATGGTTAAAATCATTAAGCTGGTTGTTGTGTGAATCTCAGTGTTGTTAAAACCGTGTGCACGTTTATTTTAGTGTCCGCTAATTGAAATCCAAATCAAGATTTCTATATTGTCGGGGTAAAAACTGATAGTAGAACAGGATTACAAGTATTTAGCAGCAAAAACCAATTAACATCTTACTTTTAAAGCATATAGTTTATTGGCCATAAATGCAGTGACTCAATCTCTTGAACTTTTGTCTAAGCAGTAGGTCACAAATCAGAAGAACATTGCAATCAATTTGAGGTCTGTATAAGCACGTCTTAAAATTACTGCAGAAGGTCAAACTTAGAGAAGCTGAAGAATTTGAACTAAACTTGAAGTGATGTGAGAAAAGCATTTCCTTCTCGCAGATCTTCAGGTTTTGCTTTTGATCAGGAACTTTATTGCTTCAGATCAATAAACACATTTTACTGCCAGGCAAGGATAATAAAGCAATTTAAAACAACCTGACCTATAAAAAAAATAATCTATTTTCCTGATAAGTCATTAAGTTGTTATTAACCACTTTTTTTTTAGCAATTTCAATGGCCAAACAGGCCTGATTACTGCCAGACTTACAGAAACAAGGATTTGCTTATATAGAACCTGTTGAACAATTCAAAGTCAGAAGATGAGAAGCAACGCAGCATGCTGTAGCTAAAAAAGTAAAAAATTAAAAATTGAGAACAAATGAAAAACAAAGACTCTGACATCCATCAGTGTGGAAATACAGTAGTTACTAAGCCACTTCCGAGTCTCTGTGACTCCAGCAAACTACAGGGAGTCCCTGAGCAATGGCAGTCAAACATAGTGGGGGTGCTGCAATTATCTGGGACGTTTCACTGCCTCACAACTTGAGCATCATTTTGTATTTGTCACTCAGATTTGCGTCGGTTGCAAAACAATGGGTGACAAGATAAAACAACAGATATCTGCAAGAGGGAAATACTTTTTCATCATCAAGGGTGGAATTTATATATTATTTCTAATTTCAGAATTTGGCTGATTATAGACAAGAGTATATCCAACTATGAAAGTGAAGTAATCTAAAATACATTTGAGTTTAAACCGTCGTTTAGGAGCAACACAGTACCCACAAATGCAAAAGAGAACAGAAAAGCACAATCAAGCACTCAATTGTTTTGCTCCAGCAAAAATAAGTTATTGGAAGCATTAAGTAAATGTCCTCCACTTTCCTGAAAAGGCCACTATTTTGAATATAAGATGTTTCCAGTCAAAAAAAGAGACAATTTCAATTTTAGTTAAATGGACAGTGAAACTGAAATAAGATTTTTATTTTTGTGGCTTAAAGTTTTAATTTGAGCTACAGTTAAAACAAGGTTGTCGAAAGCAGCAAAAAGCAACACCACATTTTAAACCTATACAGATTACTGCTTAAGAAAAGAAATCTGAACAATTCCTTAATCTCACTGAAAGCCTGAACAGTGGGATTTTTCCCCCCATTTTGGCAGCTTTGAAGTGGTCATTTCCTGTGTAAAGCAGTTTTCAGCTCACAGTCACACACACAGAATTACATCCTAAAAACACTATAAACAAGGCTTGAAAATGAATAACCCCAAAAAACTGAAATAGGTGAGTGATTTCATCCCCTAGGGATTTACGATAATAGAAAATAGCGTGATGGGTGAGTAAAATACAAAGGTAGGTGGAGAACAACAGAAAAGACAAAAGGTGAAAACCCTCTTGTATTAAGAACATGTATGACTGTCAATTTAGTTTCTCCAGAAAGTAATGCTTCGAGTGCATTAGCAAGCCACAATAGAGGGACCTTAAAGATAAAAACAGGTAAATCAAGTGCTTTTTTTTATTCCAAAGACTGTAATCTGACACAGGGGACAATTTATAGCAAATGCAACACGATATAAATGATTTCATATCAAAACCAAACCAAACTGAAACGCAACCTCCTGCTCTCGGAAAGCCAAATGAGGCAGTAAGGCAAAAACTAGGCCAGTCTGGGCAGGGCAGTGGTGAGGCATGGCTCTCTCCTGGAGGAGATTATCAGGGTGCCATTAGAGCAGGCTAATAGAATGAGACAGGGAAGATGCTGGACAAATGTGCACTAAGTAAAGCAGAGAAGAATGGAGCCGCCCTGATGCAAACCCAACGAGACACCATAAATGCTTCTGTAATGCTGTATTCAGAGTGGTAGATCAAATGACAGAGAGCCCACAGTGGACACAATGAACAGGAAGAGAGAGAAAGTGCTAAGGTGTGGCAACCTGCTCCGTCAGGGATACATTACAGGGTTTTATTATCATGGAGCTGTGCAAAGAGTAAAACACCTTGTGAAAAAAACAAACAAAAAAAAAACACCATTTCACTTACCCAAAACATATCCCAGAAATGGTAGTTTGGAGATATTAACTTGAGTCAGTGAACTTCTGATGACTTGTCCAATCATTTTTGTGACAAAATCAAACAGGAAGCTAATCCCCTCTGCATCTAAACTAGAAACTAATGTTGCACGGAGCTGAAAAAGTAGAGCACAGGAAAAAGGAAGAGACTTCAGATGCTGAGCTGCCTGCTGCCAGCCTCAATCCCCACATGTGTACAAACGTAACGTCAGCTGTGAAGCTCGTGACGGAGGGGTGAGCGAGTGGGCGGAGAGCGCTGAGCTTTCATGAGCGCATTAATATTTGATGAGGGTGCCTTTGACGAGCACCCACCTAGCATGCAACAAGACAGAAACGTCTCGGAGCAAACATTCGTCAAAATCATTCGGGAACGCGAAACTGATCATTTGCGGACTAAAATTTCAGAAAGCCGAGAAGAAGTGCTTCACCCCCAAACAAATGGCAACATTCACAGCATTTTGGTTTTTTTTTTGCGATATCACAAGATCACTAAAGGAGGTAATAAAGGAGATGGATCCTGCAGAGCACTCAGCTGAGCATGAAAAAGACTATTTATCGTGCTTCTCACAGAGATTCAGCGTAAATTTAATTCGCCCCCTCATCATTTCACGGTTGACAATGTAGTGGTTTCGCTCAGTCAACTATTTTCTGCCAAGGCACTGAAGTGGTTTGAGTGGTGCCAGCTTTTCAAGGTCTTCGCTTGTGTCTGTGATGTCAGTTACCTTCATAAATCACAGCAAGCAGTCTGAAGCAACACTTTCTATATCCTTCACAAAAATAAAGGTAAAAAAAAGGATTTAGAGTGACGGATTTGACTTGAGTTTCATTTAACGCTCAGTCGAGATCAGCCGTTTTAAATCTGCATAACTACAGTGGCACTGCAAAGTTGTTGTTTCTGTGTGTACATGGTATGACTCTTGCCTTAAAATGTCAAGCCCCAGCTCTACCTGGTCACAGGTATGAGTCACATTGCAGTTCAGAAGTTTTCATAATCGGCCCTGACTCATCCCTTAAAAGTCCTCCCCTGAGCTCTTCCCGAGGTGTGATGATGAGAACTGAAAGTCTTGGCAGACCTTCTGCAAAATCTAATTAGCAGCTCAGATGTCAAGCCTCCCCCAACGCCATCATCACGAGACTCCCAACCTCACCATTAGTTCAGCTCCTGGGGTTTAGGTGCGAAAGAGACGGACACTTTACCGGGCGCCCTATGCCAAGTGTGACCCATTATTAAATGATAAACAGGGTCAAGTTCAGGGGTGAAACATCAAGATCTTCCTGGTACGTGGAAAATGCGCGGGACTCAGAAATGAAAAAAATGGAAAATATGCTATTTAAATGATCAAAGGGATTCTTTTCTGTAATGAACAAGTTTTTTATTGAGCTTAACAGAGAGCTTTTTGTCTGAAGCCTGAGACTGAGAGCAGCTTTATGTTCTATCAGAAATTGTGTATGGTTCTTAGGAACAGTTTCATGTACTTAATATGTTTCCTTTCTTTTGTCCTAACCATTTAAATCAGGGGTCCCTAAACCATTTCCTGTGAGGGCCACATAACTTTTTCCTTCTCTGGTGGGGGGCCGGAGTCAGTTTGTAACAGAAAAAGTGTGACGATTGCAGGAGTGCCTAAATATAAATATTTACTGTTTTCCACAAAGCTCAATCAAATAACATTCTCTGGGTTCTTCACAGAAAAAAATCCAGGAAGGATTATAGTCCGTATTTTCCGAACTATGAGCCGCACTGGACTATAAGCCACAACCCCAAAGTTGTTTTTTTTAAACCAGTAAACATACACATCTAAGCCACTCCAGGTTTTCCATAGCATGCAGCAACAGAGGGGGGCGGACACAGAAAATTTGAGTCACAACAGGTCAATTGAATATCACATTTATTATGGTTGAAAAAGAAAAAGTTTCCAAGATTAGATTTAACTGATTACTGTAGTTTCCAAACGGTAACTGTAACAGTAAAAGTGCTGATCCTTCGTGTCTGCTACTAGCATGTGCTAAATGAAATTCTTCTTCTTCTTTTTCTACTTCTTCTTCTTTTTAACTGATCAACAACATTCTCAAATTTCAATTCCCTATTAAACCTAATTTCGCTTTAATATGTGCTTTCTTCTTTTATTTCCATTTTTGACTTCCAATGATTCACTTTCTGCTACAGAGCCCCCTGGAGGTTGAAGAAAAATCTTCATGTAAGCGGTATATGATACAGTATATGAAAAAAATCTGAACGCTCTCTGATATTGTTCAGGGGCCTGACCAAATGTGGAGGCGGGCCGGATCCGGCCCACGGGCCATAGTTTGGGGACCCCTGATTTAAATCAATGTTCTCATAAGTACAGAGAGTTATTTACCAACTCCATTTTGAATTTAGACATGATGGTGCTTTCTTATCTTTATCTTATCTCATCTTTTCGTACCACACTTCTTCCTTTTTCTCAATTTTCTGATATGCTTGGATGCAGAACTCTGAAAAGCCTGCTTTTCCAGCGCTGACTTTTTGTGACCTATTGTGGAGATGATCAATGACACGTCAGTAGTCTTCCCCGTGATATTGTTGCCTCCTGACCCACAGTGGCAGGAAACCTTTGCAGGTGTTTCAAGTTAATTAGCTGATTAGGGTGTCACATAATGAGTTTCCAATAGTTATCTTTTTCACAGCATTGTATTTTTCTGAGACATTTAATTTGGTGGTTTTGTTATCTGCAAGACAAAATCATTAAAATTGCAAAAAAAAGGGTAAAGGATTGGAATATGTCACTATGTATATGATTTTCTGAGATGGCTGGCAAGAAATATTGAACTTTTAGGCAATAGTCATATTTTTAAGTAGTAATCTAGTAGTAATTTTTCATTGCACTTTGAATGACAATCTGCTTTTGCAGTTGTTTAGTCACTACGTGAAACTTTTTGTAGGCATTTGTTTTATAACTCATCACTCCAATGTTTTAAAAGCACTTCATTTTATATCTTAACCTATGACTGTGTCATTACCTCGGGATGCAAAATGCCAGAATCTGTCAAAAAGAATATTCTCCTTTAAGTGCCACAGGAAAAATGACCGCTCTCTTGCTTGTTATGTGCGTGTGTTTTTTTTTTTTATTCTAGCTTCTCCTTTCTCCCATATTTACAAGACGCAGTGTTTCCAATAAACCAGATTTAGCAAAGTCAATAAAAATAACAGTCTGAGCAGTACTTTGAGTGAGATCCACAGCAGACATATCCTGTGTGACTAAATAGAATACAATACAATTAGGCAAACATCCTTTTGGTACCATTTTCCTGTGGCTCCTTGTTTTCCACTAAATCTACGGATGACATTTCATACCAAACACGTTTCACAGCTGCAAATATTTTTCTTTGGATGCCAACGGTTCCTGGCCGTAGTAGAGCGAGTGCGATATCAAGACCCATCCTACTAATATATTTTTATTTAGTTATTTTAGCATCAAAACTACTCTGTCAGAGATCATCGGAGTGGATTGGATGGTATCAAAAAGTGTAGCATTTTTTGATGTACCTTCTATTTATTGTTTAAAGAACAATTCAAACGAAACAGTAGAATCAATTAGGCACCACTGAAAGTTGACGTTGTAGTTCATTTTACATGCAAACACATTATTTGAATATCAAAATGACGCAGGTGCTCGTGGCTGAGAAGATTTGGGAGGAACTTTTGTTTTTGCCCTTGATAAAAGGAATATTATCAAATGTTGCTGCACTTTGTGTCCTTCAAAATCACAGCCAAGCGATACCTTCAAAACCATGGCAGCACGGTCATACATTGTTCACTTATATTCTAATCAACACACGCATTCTACGAATACTAGTAGGAATAAAGAGATAAATTCTCAGCGCTAAGACATTATGTGAAATGAGAGCAGTAGTTTATGGCAGGAACTAGAGCCACTCAGTAACATATCGGATCATAACACTGATATTTCCGTCTGATGCTTCACATTAAAGCAAATCTCCTATTTTGACTTGGAATGACTCAGCAGGGTTCAGATAAACAAGCACAACAGTCTTTCAGCAATCTTTCTGTCTCGTAACAGAACCCACAGTCTTTTGCTCTTGTTCAGTTTGTGACCTGGTGAATGTAAAGACCATATCACATGACGCAAAGCTTTCAAGGATTACACAATAAGACTTAAAGATACAAACCTCTAATGGTTGCCCTCCAAGCTAAAGAAACGAAAAAGAGCTTGTCATGCTTGATGCTAAGAAAACGGTAAGATGAGACAATGACATAATAATAAAGCTCATAAGTATGTAACAGAATGACACACATTTACGTTGACTTAACCTACAGAACATGTCTTATTCTAAAACCATGTATTACCTAAAAACATTTACTCTTCAGAGATGGCTGTAAATATAAAATCCAAACCCTCGCTTCACATTGTCAAACAACATTTTCAGTGTAAAACATTTTTTTTATTATTATTATTAGAAGGGAATTTCCTAATCTTTGCAGAATGCACTTGTTTCAAATGTCTGTCAGTTTCAGACCTTGTGTCTGTGTTTCACTCTGAGTGTAGGGAGCTATTCCAAGGCTTTAAACATCTGTGGGCTTACCGAGTGAAAGCCATCGCTGATAAGCGTGGCTAAGTATAGCTCTAATGATGGGCCACATGCAGTGGCTGGGGAGGGCAAGGAGGATAAAAGAAAAGTCAAAGTCAAGTGGCTCGGGTCGACAACATCGCAGCAGATGAAAGGTAACAAAATGACCGAACATGCAAAGAGGGATGTCCTTTGCGCTATCAAATGTGCCATTTGTCGAGATTGCGCATATCTAACCAGCATTAAGATTAAAGCGCCATGGACATACATGGAGCAAGTAAAAATACATTTTTAAACAATGGATGTTTGCATGTAGCCAATTGTCTGGGATGCTGCTTAACCTCCACCTCGCTATATGGCGAGTCTACGTTTCTGTTGAACTTCTGGCGCTGTCAAAACAAATGACTTCACACATCTCCCTGCCCCTCTGGGCATGATGAAAGCACATTTAAACCTCCCATCAGCCTGAGGGGAGCCCCTCCTGGGCACCATGCTGTCTTGGAATGACTGCAATGCACAGAGTAATGAGACGTGTGTGATTTCACACGTGGTCCACATAGCAAGACATGAGGACTGTGAGGGGGGGAAACACACAGAAAAGTTACAGGCGCATTTTGAATTTGGGTGGTCTTTTTAAGACATTGTGGACGGTTGCTGACGCAATTAGCCTGTAAACACACGCTCGGCCCAAGGTGGTGCACAACGACTTGTGCCAACAGGTGCCTGTGGAAAACACACATGGGTTCGCATGTTAGGAGCATGTGCAGCTGCCCTAATCCGGGAGAAACCACAGGTGTCCATCTAACTTAGCCACATTGTACTGAAAGCCAGTGGGCGCTTTGCACTGTCTGGTCTGTACATGTCTCTGCTTTAAATGGAGTTAACATGCACGCTCAGACACTGTATGGCAACAGGCTTGACTGACAACAACTTCAGCTGTGGCGTAAAAATACGATCATATGGTATTAAAAACCCTGGCTAAAATTTAACGTCTGTCTGCTGAAACTTTATGACTGCGTGAGTCATCATCACTCGCCCTGGAGTCCTGTGACATATGCCCAGGCAGTATGTACAAAGCCCTGGAAAAGCAAAGGCTAACACAAGGGAGGGCATAATTTTAGATTTCTGTACAAATATTAATCCGAGCAGGTGCATTCACCCCCATTTACTCTGATAGCCCTAAAAAAAACCCATCTGCCATTAAACTCTAATTAGTAGAGTCTAACTTTGGGTAATTTATCAGTGTATATAAGAAGTTTCCTTGAAACAGACTAAGCTTTTAACATTCCTCCCGTTTGAGATTTGCAGAAATAGAAATGATTCCTCATGCTTCTAAAGGTTTGGCCGACCTCACTCATGGAACGATGACTTAAAGCTTTGACTGTATGGGGTGACGATGCAAGAAAAACCCCATCAGCCTCATTGGACAACCAGGAGGATGAACACAGTGATGAACTCTGTATTGAGCCAACTCAACCAAAACACAATTCTTTTGACTGGTACAGATCAGATTTACAGTGTGCTTGCCGACTTACCTTAATTATTCCTCCAGCATGGCTCCCCATCTGACTGCCAGTAAGCAGTACGAAGGTTTTCCCGTAAACAGCATCTGGTAGAGAAAAATCTGCAGCGGAAGTTAATCTCTGACTTCGCTTAAAACGTGCTGGGATGCAGTGATGAAGTTACTGCAGAAGTTCAAGCAATCACTATCAATCAAATCATAGTGATTTGATTGGCGTGTCTTTACGACTTCAAGCACATTGAAGTCGTAAAGAAAGTCTGGTTATAACGCTTACTCTTGTAAAGTAGTTTTGTTTTGTTTTGTTTTTTTTATCAAATATTTCCCTCAAACTGTTTTAAAAACACGACGCGGCTATATGTTTACGATCCGCTAGTTGTCAGCTGACAGCTGCTAAACGGACTTGCAGTGCTGGTAAGTAGACCGTAGGAGGAGAAGTTGGTCGTAAAAACAAGATGGTAAACTCAGACGTAATAACGCAGCGTTTTGTTGATAAGCTACCCACAAGACACGGTAAGCAGCGCCGGGCTCCGCCGAGCAGCAGCGGCGGTTTCTCATTCCGACATCCGCCCTCCTCTTCGCTGTGCTGGGCGGAGCCTGGAGCTGTCAGCCCGGCTAATCTGACAGCTGACCGCGGCTGACGGGCCACAGTTTGGGTTTAAGTTTTTCATGAAGCCAGGTCCAAATAAATACCAGATTTCTAACGTCACCGTAAACGTATCATGTTTTGGACATACATTTTATCTTGAAATGTTTTATTTATATTTTTTAAACATTGTTGCTGTTGCTGCAAAGTCAACCTCACGACTGATTTAATTCTAATTTATAGGTAAATGTATTTTATTATTATTTATTTATTATTTATTTATTTATTTTAATTAAACAATTTTTTAATTGAACTTTTGTGCTATTTATTCATAGATATTTTTCTTTAGTTTTATTCCAAAGTAAACAGCATAGTAGTGATTAAATTCTGTCAGATTGCTACAATAAAACTATTAAAATTCTGTCTTCGAAGTAATATCTATCAATATTGATAGATAGATAGATAGATAGATAGATAGATAGATAGATAGATAGATAGATAGATAGATAGATAGATAGATAGATAGATAGATAGATAGATAGATTGATTGATTGATTTCTGTCCATATTTTATAAAATATGGTTCTAAAAGCCAGCAGCCAAAATAACTCACAGAACAGAATGAAAGTAAAACTACTGACAGAAATGTTGACTTTAGATTTCTCCTGCTTATCGTGAAGCTGTTATTCTTTAAATAAACCACAAGAGGGCAGTATTGTAGTTTTGTTTTGGGGTTTTTTTGCCAGTCATAGCTCAGATTCTCAGTATCCTTCTCACATTCCTTCCTTTTATTGCCATGTTTCATGCTTCTGACTGTCTGGGATATATTAAAGGTTTTAACGTAAAAAAAAATAGAGCAAAAAGAAGTGTGTTCATAAATCACACAGTGGAGCAGTTCTAACTGCAATGAATAACATACTTCTCACAAAAATGTTCTCCTCACTTCCCCCCTCTGGAAAGGGGGCAAACACACTCCAAAACAGAAAAAAAATTATATAGAGCAAAGATGTGAAAATGTCTATATGTTGATGGTTCAAACAGAAGAAAGACAAAAGTTTCAACACAGCCTGAAAGGAGGAGGAGAGACACAGAGAGACGAGAAATATCTGGAGACAAGGTGAAGAAGAACAGCAAGGGAAAGGTGGAACAGGGATTCCTGGTAAGTTTCTTCATTTCTTTATCATAAAAATAGTGTAATAAGAAAGTAATTCAACTGTTTGACTATAAAAAAAACTTCCAAAAAGTTCAAGAGTACTCTAAGTGTGAAGCAATGCTCTCCTTACACCTTAAAATTACTTTTTGTTGTCTTTTGGATCCTCAGTGTGCCTGCTTGTTTCCTACTCCAGGCACAACCTGTGTTATCAGATTGAATCAATAGTAAATAAACCACAGCAAAAGAAGGGAGAAACCATCATCTGTTAACCTCACCAAACTTCCTTATTTGTCACTTTTTACTGCAGTGGATGTCTCAGTCATGAAGCTGAACTGGATACTTGCCTTCTTTCTCCTTATTTACCCATATGCAGCCATGGTAAGTTTTTCTAAGTATGATTATCCACAAAAAGACTGATTTTTCTCATAGAATTTGGAAATATTCACTTTGCTACACATTATAGTTAAAAATAAATGCTATGTTGCTTGTGTCACCCCTGTATGCCTTTGATTCCAGACACAATTACAGGTAGAAGATTCTTTAGATCATCTATTTGTTGCTGCAGCTATCAGATTGCCTGGTTATAAGTTTTAAAATAAAAAGAAATATGAGTTATGGGAGCCTGGCTCAAGCACTTGGCCACCTGATTGTGATCTGGGAAACTTTTGGGGGCAGATGTGGAGCTGGCATAAACTACAAAGAGTCTTCAAATTCATCTCGTGGAGATGGAATATTATTTACACCGTTTTTTTGAAATTTTTTTTTTACATGTTTGCAAACCTGTAAGTGGCTTAGATTATAATTTTGGACTAAATTGGTAATTCACTGATGCCTCTGAAATAAAATGAACACCCATGATCCTTTATCTTTCTGTGCTGAGCATAGCAGATAACTTTCAGAATATGCGTGTCATTTTGGCGCAGGGTGGCAGAGCTCTGCGCAGACAGAGAGAAGCTGAATTGAGGCTGACACCATACATTGGTAGAGTGGACCCCGGTAAGAGCCAACAGCAAAGGAAAGCCAGATGTGTCTGCATGGAAGTGATGAAAAAGTCATCTAAAGCTAAGAATAAGCAACCATATTTTTCTCGCTACCTGGTATTCATGTAATAAACATGTAGAATCAGAAAATATGACCACTTTCCCATGCAGAGGACAATAAATAAAGTGAAATACTAAAAATGAAAAAAAAATATGACAAGCAGACATTAAAAAGACCTATAGTCAAGGTTACTGTCTTGCTATGATAAAGAGGCTATTGAGCAAAACAAGGGATTGTCTGCATATCAACTAAAGTCTGCGACTTACTGCCATTTATTTAGTGAACCTCATGTTGACAAACAAGACAACTTTTTTTTCCTTTAATAAAGACAGTCATTATTTGAAAACTGTGTTTTGTATTTACTCAAGAAGTGTTGAAATTTTTCTGGAGTTCTGAAATATTTACAGTATGTGCAACAAAACAGAGAAGAAGAAGAAAAGAAATAAGTATGTTTAGGGTTACACAAATAGCCTTTTCTTTGTGTGTGTAATGATAAAAGTTTAAAGGATATCTCCAACTTTCATACTTATGCTTATGCTTACTTACAGTTGTTCAGTCCATTGGGTCATTGGGTCAGTTATCAGCACAAACTACTGTTCAGGAAAGTGTTGGTATCTTTGGTGTATTTTTGGTGTTTGGAAAAAAAAATGTTTTCACATAAAAAGACACGGAAGTAATGCTGCGTGTGCTGTTCATTCCTTCCATAATGGCTCTTTTTATTTCAACACAATCTCAACAGTTTACTCAAGTCTTCGCTTAAGAGGGGATCACCTCAAGATCCCAGCTTTCAAAGCTCAGCTGCCTTGTATTTTATAAAAATAGGTGACTTGTTTAAAATAAAAAAGGTGTGTAAATAATAATATATACCTTGTTTACTATTTCAGAAAAGCTTTGTGAGCTGCTCAGATGCCACAGTCCCGTTGGATCTTGGTGCCAAGTAGTTCAGGAAAAGGGAATTCTCACACCCAAGTGTGTTTGTCCGCAGTCATGCCCACGGTAAACACCCTGCATGACTCTTTTTTTTTTTTTTTACTATTTTTTTAAGCAAATCGCTTCAATTACTTTTCATTGGTCAAGCTCCCTCGTGAAAAGATACTTGCAAAAGTTTTCACAAACATTTGCCTTTTTCAGTATAGTAAGATGGAGGTTGTAGTTTTAAAAATGTTTTTCCAAAAAGAAAAAGAAAGAAAAGTGAGTCGTGGCATGCATTTGTGTTTAGTCCTATGTTGACTACCTTCCTTTTGTATATTTTGTTCTTTTTTTTGTATCTTTTTGTTTGCTCAAAAAACAAAACAATTTTTAATTTCCAATTAAAAATTGGAAATTTTAAATTAAATGGTGGCCAAATACAATTTTATGTATTTGTCCACCAGATTTTAGCTTGAACGTTTTTTAAAACCATGTATTCTTTTTCGCTCACCTGCTCTTTGTAAGCCATGTTTGAAGGACATCCACACATATGACTTCTACTTATTTTTGACACAAATGGAACCCCATATTTGAAGTGCACACTCTGTGACCTGTGTGGGCGCTGACTTGTTCCATCAGGCAGAGGGCGCCAGTGTGCAGCGTTCTGGGAAAGACCTATGGGAACAAGTGTTTGCTTCACAAAGAAGCCTGTCGGAAGAGGCGCCGCACTGGAGTGGCTCACTCAGGACCCTGTTTGGGTAAACACGCAAAACATTCAGCGTGTCGCGGAGTTTCCACAGTTCTCTCCAGCTTTCTAGATCAGCTCTCTTATTCCCTTTCATCAGTCCTCAAGAGCGAATGCACCGAGGAAGAGCTGGGCCAGTTTCCATATCGCCTCCTGGACTGGTTCCTTCTCCTGAGGCGAATGAGGGAGTCGTACACACCCGCAGCTCTGCCGCAAACCTGCCTCAGCCACGGCGAGAGGACGCAGCTGGCAGAGGTCAAACTTCGGGGTTGAAAGTGACTAAAAAAAAAAAAGCAGTAGACTCTTAGAAGACCTTTGTTAATAAAGCGATACATTTGATTTATCGCCTACAAACA
This sequence comes from Poecilia picta, assembly GCA_033032245.1. Taxonomy (NCBI): domain Eukaryota; kingdom Metazoa; phylum Chordata; class Actinopteri; order Cyprinodontiformes; family Poeciliidae; genus Poecilia; species Poecilia picta. Next base: position 20,555,374 of record CM065367.1, on the reverse strand, counting down.
TCAGCCAGCGATGACACAATGCGAATCGATATCAACCGCGAATTGAATTACTTAAGAAACTAAAACTGGGAGAACGACAAGCTAAGAGATCGCTTTCGTTCCCAGTGTAACCCTACCCTACTGTTGTTTTTGTTTTGTTTTTTACAAGTTGCCCTTTGTGCACTTGTCTGGTGACTGATCGATGCTAACAACCAACTGGAAGTGGCGAGTTCTTCTGTTGCTTGTGGCCTGGTTGCCCACAAACTGAGATAGGGGCTCTCAGGAACACAATGCATAAATAGGGGTTTGGTCAATATCCGCTGAATTATTCAATAAGATGATGAAAGAGGGATAACTTAACAGCCTCTATCCAGCAACCCTTGATCTCCACAGCCTCACATAAATTAAATGAAAACCTGTGCATTATTTTCAGTATGTGGGACGTGATAAAGAGTAGAAGCTTTTCAAATATTATGAAGGTTGCCATTTAACTTGCTTAGAGCGGTATCTATAATTATTTTTTTAAATCATACAGTATGAAAGCATTTGTGCCTCTTTTCCCAATTTTGACACATCACTCAGAGTGTATTTTATTAGGATTTTATGTGCTAGACAGACACAAAGTTGTGCGTATTTGAGAAGAGAGTGAAAAGTGATACAGGGTTTTCAGAGATTCTTGCGAATGAAATCTGAAAAGTGTGGAGTGGAGTACAATTATCCAATTTTGCTCATTTTTTTTCTCATTTTGAATGATGGGTTGAACAGTTCTCTATGAGGTGTACAAAGTTTGGGACATTGTTTTTGTAATTCTGTTTTAAATGTCTCCACTACTTTATCTCTTAGTTGGGTTGGGATTAATCACAAATCTGATTAGAAGATAGGCTCTACTTCTTCTCCTTGCACCAGTATTTCAATGGATTTTTAATTTATCTTTTTAAAATATGATCATCATGAAAAGGAAACATTGTGTAAATTAAAAAAACAACACTAGGCTGAGAATGGAGCCTTGAGGTGCATCACAATTTAATCGTACTCTTTATAAATGATTACTTTTAATAAACTGAGCTTGACCTTCAACAGTGCAATATTAGTATTAATGCATTATTAAAATGCAGCAAAACGCAATAATCTTCTTATTTTTACATCTCTCTCTTTTGGTTTTAGGAAAGCTTTACTTTACTGGACAAGAACAAAGATGGGAAGTTGAGCAGGAGGGATCTGAAAAAGCTGTATTACAAGAAGATGCCTTCGGAGCGTTGCGCTACACCATTCTTCCTGTTAGTTCAATCTGCACCCATTTACAAACACATCAAATAAAACGCATTCCTTTTCATACATGTAACTATTTGATTTTTAAGACGATTGCAACATATCTCTAGTTTTGATCTATTTATTTTTACTAAGTCAACATGCAGTCGTTTAACTTTGCTCATATGTTCATGTTGACGTGACCTCGAGTCACACAGAGGTTCATGGTGGAAACCTTCTGTCTCTTGCAATATGTTAGCTTGCAGCTAATCGCCATTACGATGAGGTTGAAATGTATCACAGGGCAATGTTTTTTTTTCCCCCCCCTCCCACTCTGATCAAGTTGCGCCTCCCACCATGCTGTTCTCTCTCTGCACGCCATCCATCCATCCTCCACGCTGGGCAGTGCTTCCTTCCTCATCCTCCCCGCTGATCTAATATGACCACACAATTTCTCTGTTAACTTTGTCTTTCTTTACCTTTTCCTCTTCTCATTCCCTCCTCTTTACCCACCGTCTGCTTCGTTTTTAGCTCATACGTTTATCCCCTTCCTATGTCAGTCTGTCCTTCATTTTATCTCTCCTGTCATCATTCCAAGAGCTATTTTTCTCTACAATCCACTTGTCCATTCACCCCCCCCTCCGATCCTCCCCCCCTCCACACATACACACCCCACCAGCTCTCTCTGCCAGTCTTCAGTGACAGGTTTTGTGTCAGTGGGCTGTCTGTGTCAATGTCAAGCCATTCCCAGCAATGATAATGTTTATTACCCATTGTGTCCCCTGCTGCTCACAGATTAACACAAATTGAAGGAGTACCCTTCAGAGATAACGCCGCGCGGCGAAATCAAAGACAATGACAGCTGTGTTTTCCCAATCTCAGTCTGCTTTGCGGTGATGCTTCTTTAAAGCATTCCCCTTCTGTCTCCACGCAGCAAATCTCTAGTCATGTGCATAATACGCATTGCCAGAATTCGTCAAATGTGCCACGTTATGAAGTTGCCATGTTGTGCTGTGCTTGCAGGTCTTGTGATCGGGACGAGAACAGGAAAGTCACTGTGAAAGAGTGGACAGCCTGCCTGGTGGATCGTTCCGAGGCCTGGTTTTATAGTTTCATGTGTCAGTTACAACTTTTGTTTTTCCAAGTTTATGAAAATTATTACCAAAAAAATATCAAGAAAGACATAGAGATGACATATTTCAACAAGTATTTGTGCTGATCACTAGACTTTTGCCATTTCCTCTCTTGAATTAATTTTTTACTAGTATCCTTATACATTTCCATTACCTTATCTGTTGTCTGTGTTTAATTTCAGTAAAGCCTTCTTGTGTGTGGGTTACATTGAAAGACGATCTGGAAAGTGAAGGCTGCATTGATTCAGCAGGCGATTAGTTAATTAAATCTTTCATAATGAACATTCACTGAACGTCTAATTCAGCAGATGAATTAGTGACTTTAATTTAAGTACAAGTCAATAACCCCCCCCCCCAAAAAAAAATGCGTTAATTTCTCTCATGAACAGACATGAAAACGTGAAAACAAACTTTCTTTAGCAGTCTTTAATAAATAAGACCAGTCTTAACCATTCTTCTCTATAAGCTTTTAGCTTAAAAATGAAAGATAATTTTTATCCGTTTTTCACTGTCCACAGTGATGTTTTTATTTTTTTGCTCCTTGTCCACAGCAATGAAAATGGGCTCTCACCAGCTGTGTCCTACTGTCAAACAAGAACTCCTGCATCTCCTCTGATCTTGCATCAGTACAGCAACCTGATTAAATAAAAAATAACAGTTTCTCCGCAAACACTGTCGACTTCTCTGTCTCACTGCTTGTAACATGGCGATTCATCACACTGACTTCATTTGCTGTCTGTTCATTGCATTGTACGGACGCCCTAAATGCCCGAACAAGACCTCCTCTGCCAATTACGTTTACTGCTAATTACTTTTGGTGACATTTCTACAATTGTGTTGTAAAGCGTCGAGGACAATGGGTAATGCTGAAACCAAATGAACACGGCATGCTTTGAATAACCAATTAGAGGGAAAGACGGCTGCGGCGGACTTCACAGAAAGATTACAAGAAGCAAGATCGAAGACAAAGATATGTGTAGGAGAAATCCTTAGTGCGAAGTGACGTGACCAGAGAGAAGGCAAAGGGATAATAAAAGGAGGTTAACCAGAGCAGTAGTGAAAAGTGTCATGGAGCATCTGCAGAAGCCGAGGGAGGAAAGACGTGAAGAAAAGGGAAAGAGAAAATGTGTTTGTGAAAGATGGGAAGAGGTAATGCACTGTAAATGGGAGTGCTAGTAATGGAGTAATGCATAAAAAATGGATCAGAAATGAAGGAAAGAGAACAGAGAGAAAGAGAGAGGTGGCGGTAACAGAGAGAGAGACAAAATGTGAGAGAGAGAAAGGAAGAAAGAAAAATGGCATAAAATATAAAACACTGCGCACTAAAAACTCTTGTTGCAACTTTGTTAAGGCTTCAAGGGTACATTTCTGTGAGGCAGAACTGTTGGAGGAAATGTCTGGCCTGCAGTGGACTTCTCAGTATGACTGGTTTCCCTGGACTAATTAGCCTTCGAATATGCCCTGCCTGCAGGATGAGGGGAAGAAAAAGAGACATCGGGAGGAGGAGAGGTTTCTGGACTCAGTGTGAGATGCAGGTCCAGCCCAGACTTAACGCTAATGATGATTAAGAACTGCTCACTAGAAATGTGTTTTTTAAAAAACAGTTTATCATTAAGATCACACTCAAGATGTTTTCTTTTTAATCAGATTAAAGTAATGTTTTTTACTCAAATGTAGTGTGAACCACTGGAGAGATCAAATTTGTTTGGGAACACAAATTCAAAAGTGTTCGGGGTTAAAGTGGTGTAGGAGCAAAACACAGGCAGGATGATGATGATGTGGTAGCTTAATGAGAAGAACAGGAACGATAAACCAATGAGAACACTTTTAAACATGTGCCTTTACTCATTGCTCAGGTGGCAGCACTCTGTCACAGAACCACACTGGAACTTACTAAACTCAACGTCCCTTTAAAAGTTATTCCATCGACCATTGAACATATTGGAAATACGAAAATAAATTTGCTCAATGGAGACATGCAAATATTGAAAAAACTCAGGTTTTTCAGTAAAAGGTTTTTGTGCTAGCAGGTGTTTTTTGGGGACATATTGAAATTGATGTATTTTGCAAAACTGCAATGGAAACATTTTTCTTTTTTTGAATCACTACTACAGGAGAAAAAAAACAAAGAAGTCAACAGGAGGGTGATGGTTTATTTTTATATTTCTGGTGATGAGCGCTAATGCCTGATATATGAACACACCTACATTTTTTGACATCAGCAGAATATCGAGAGAGATTGGCACACTTTTGTAATGGAAATGCAGCTGCAGGTTGCTTCCCCTCCCAGCTGTTACCTGTCTCTTGCTGGACTCTCCCTCCGCTCTTTTTCATTTCCCCCTGATTAGTCCTCTTTGTTACCTGGGCAGGTCACCATGACATTTAGCACTTAACCCTATGGAAGAAGATTAGGTCCATTGGAAAAAAGAACAAAAAAAGAATTCTCAGAATTCTGAGATTAAAGTCAGAATATTTTTTATTACCCCGCCTCCCTCCTCCGCAGTGGCTCTAATCCTCCTCCGTATAACCCATTTTAGCAAGGTCCAAAGTTTTTATTTTTGTTTTTTAAAAATGTATTTTTCATTTTATACTAGTCATATTTTTTTTACTCTAAATGGTGATTTTTTTTTTATTTTTTATTTTTTTATGAATTGAATTTCAAAATATTACAATGACGACCGATGCTGGTGATTGCACGAATCTTAATGGAGTGAACAGTTCAAGTCATTTTATCTGCAATTGTCTGAAATCTATTCTCCACTTAACAAACGTATCAAAAACTAAGACAAACTTTTGCATTTTGGCTGATCAATTTAAATCCTAACCAGCTCGACTTGTCTGATTTTGGATGGAATAAATGTTTTTGTGCATCGCACTACCACACTTCTTGCTACCTTTGTCTACATTTCTTGGGAAGTTCCTTCAAGGTGTTTTGTTGTCCTTTAAACCTGGATGTGGTTTAGCAACACTAAGTATATAATGTGTGCTAATTTTACTTCAGCATATCATTAAGAAACATTCCTTAGTGGGATTAATAATAAAAATAACTCTTGTTCATTTTGACTGACTAAATAAATCACTGGTTTGTTAAACATCTAGAGCCTCTGCTTCATAGATTTCCAGGGATAAATGAAGAATTCCTCCTTCAGACAGAATCATGATGGATAAACGAAACTAATTATTTTTCTCCTTAAATGTTCACATCATTCCTGCTCACATATCCAACCGGACTTGATAAAACAAGTCCAGACCCCTCCAGACTTTTCAAGCCTATGCCAAGACCTCTGTCAGTAAAACAGCTGTTTGCTCCTCCCCACATTACTTCCACTGGTGAACGTCTCTCCGCCATCACTCCCACCTTCTGCAGGGACTCATTTTAACCCAGACAGAAATACATAAAATGAGTTATCGGGGCCACCCCTGGAGCTCCACCATCAAATTTCTCTCTTTGTGTGTCCTCATATCCCCCCCCTTCCACACACACACAACACACACACACACACACACACCATCCTCGGTGCTAACAGATTCCCTCTCATTACCTCTCATCCACCATCTCCACCTCCTTCCATCCCCCATCCAAACAGGGAAAGGGCAGTGGCAGATCGACCCAACTAATCTCAATAAGCCACAGACACACAGAAGCTCACCTTGGATATTAGATGAGCCCGATTTCCCGTGTGCCACCCACCTCTCTAACCTTGTCCTCTCCCCTGCTCCTCGTTTGGGCGCTCATCACTGTTGCGATCTATGATGGGATTGCACACATCTCTTCCTTTCACACGCACATTAACACATTATTACACACGCGCGCACGCTCACGCAAGTATTCATGCTCCCAAGGGACTGTGACAGCACAGGAGCAGATGGGTGGCTAGTGATGACATGTTGTTAAAAATAAAGATTCCTGTTAACCCGTTGTCAGCTAGCATTGCCACCCCCCCTCCCCCAGCCCCACTCCTTTCCCTCGTGTCCCCTCACCTCATCTCATCTCTTCCTGTCAATCTCTTCCCATCGTCTTCTCACACCACCAGTCCCTTTTTCATTCGGTGCATTTAGTCTGCAACTCTACCCGTGGAGGCTCTTACTCAGACACTACCAAATCAACTAACCGTACCACTTAAAGCTTGCAAGCCCAAGAACCCTAACCCTCCACCACCCCCTACATGATATTTAATACAAGTCTTTTCCGACCTACAAAGCTCTGTATTATGCCTGGCTTGTGAGAACGCATCAATAATAGATAAAGAAGTCAGTTTAGCTGGGTTCTTCTTCTTTTTTTTTCCTGCACATTATGCCGAATTAAATTTTTACGTTCGCTTTCCGTCACTTTTCAAATTTGTTCGCTCAGTGTTGATTGCTAAATTATTCAAAGACAACACAGCAGAGGCGGCTGGATCAAAGGAAATATTCTGGCCCGCCATGATGAAACGGAAGCGATGCCGATCTAGATCTGAGAGATGCCAGACAAACGTCTGCAGGCTGCAAAGGAAAATCTGATGTGATTCACAACTTTACCTAAATGCAAGGTGAAGATTTTAGTTTTTAGTGCAGTGAGTGAGCTCCAGTTAAGTTCCTCCCTTCATCAGTTCGTACCCTGACTTTGTCCCCACGCAGTGCCATTTCGTCCATTCCTTTTCCATTTTGCTCTCAAAAATACAAACCGTGTGCATACCAGATTATTTCTCTTGGTTGTAAAATGCCAAAAGATCACATTTAACTGTGTTCAGACTCAAAGTGGTCACTTTGTACAATACAAACTGCAATTACTCTTTTTATTAATTTACACTGCCTTAATTTTTCAAAGGCAGCACCACACAGTTGCCGCAAATCTATCGTGTGCGCCTCCATTAAAAAAAGAGAAAGAAAACCGCCATTCCGCCACATCCCAAAGGGGCGCACTTGAATTGAGACCAAGTGGCTGTGGAGACCAGTAGATAACAGGGATCTCATTGTCATCCTTAAAAAAAAAGGTTTGAGTTGGGACATGGGGCCTTAACCTGCTCGAAGAACTGCTGTCATAAAGGAACACACGCAACACTCACGTAGGCTGTTATTTAGCATGAAGGTCTGAAACAGATGTTGTTGATGTCAAATTGGGACCCTTTGATGTGAACGTCAAAGTTAAAATCAAGGCTCATCAAACCAGTTAGTTAAGTTTTGATGAGCCAGTGTGAAGTGTAGATTCACTGTTATGTTCCTAACTTCAATCTGCTTCAAGACTAGACAGTCAGAGACAGTTCTGTGCATACATTGATTGTATGCAGAGGACAGTAGCTTCTTTGAGCTGCTGTTGGGTTTAGGCATTTTTCTTTGGTCCACACAACTGCTACTGAGAAGTTGTGTCACATTTAAACTCACTTGAGCAGGTCTGCCTGGTAAAGAGCATAGTGAGTATATTTTTTCAGAAAACTTCATGTGACACCCCATTTCAGCTAATTGTTTTAAATCACAAGTAGCATAGGATTTCCTCATAGAGTAGATTATTAAAAAAAAGCCCAGGGAAGTACTTCAAATCACTGGTTGTCAAACCAGACATGAAATGTGACCAGTGTGAGTAGGAATTGATGGATGACTGCTACAAAATCTCCAGCAAAAATCAGGTCCCTAAAATTACAGAACAACCAAAACCGCAAAGCAAAAAAAAGAAAAAAATGATGAAAGGGGAAAATGACCAGCACGCTGCGTTGTAGACCTCTCCAACACTAATCACCAGCAAGCCTTCAAAAGCAGCTGTCATATCGTGCTCAGCCAGACGGCCCAACTTTCAAAACTTCTTAGACTGAAAAAGTAGGACACGAAAACCGAGCTACACTGCGAAAAGTCTGGTGGCTTTGCAGCAGAGAAGGGTCCTCACCCGAAAAAAAGGCAGCTGAAGTGATACATTTATTAATAGTGCTCATGTGCCACATTTTTATTTTTTTATTTTTCTTTGAAGTGGTGGAGCGGGCAGAGGGAGAGACAGAATAAGTGAAAGAGAGAGAGAGAGAGAGAGAGAGAGAAGAGAGAGAGAGCGAGCGAGCGAAAGAGAGAGAGAGAGGAGGTCTCTCAGATTCTGCGGTCAGACAATATTCCCTCTGGGTGGAGTGGGTCCCATTCACAGTGACCTCAATAGTCCTACAGTGAAGTGCGAAGTGAAAGAGTGAGAAAAGGCCCCATCAGAAAATGGAAAAGGGGGAGTTAGCTCACAGCTCTTTCTCTCTTCTTGATGATATTGATTAAAGAGCTTAGGAGGAAGATCTGAACACATGAGGTCCGCCATTGTGTGAAGATGAGAGGGCTGACTAGGGTTGGAGAGCCACTGCTAGGAATGTTTCAAGTCCTCCAAGGTTTCCACTTGACCTGTAGGTTGAGGACCAGAAGCTTTCCATGTGGCTACTCTGTTTACAGACCTTAAAAGTCTCCGCCTAAAAGGTTACTATTACATTATGCACAAATTAGATTGATGGTTGGTTGGTTGTTTGGATGGTTTTAATTTCAGCTACACAGAATTTGAGAATGTATTTTGAAATCCAACTATTGGAGGAGACACTGTATCTGATTAATGTTCAGAAGTAATAAAAAAAAGTGATTCAAGTACAAACCAAACCAGATATTGGTATTATTATTTAGGAAAATAAATAATAACATGCATTTAAAATAACTGATATTAATAGGGTTTTAATATTATTTTAGTTAGTGCGATGCTAGCACCAGAAGATAGCTAACTATGTTAGCAAAACAGGTCTTGAACTTTCCGCTTTAGCTAAGATACTCTACAAACTTAAAACTGTGATGTTTTCATGGCCAATTAGAAAAAATGTTGCATTTTTTTAGTCCTTTATTCTTTAGATTTTCTACTTCATGTGACGGGAACGTCACGCTAACAAGACGGCTCTTGCTTTAAATGTAGATAACACTCATTTTCCCTTATCTTTTCTGAATATAACCTTTTGTCACTAAAATAAATGTATTCTTTAAAAAAAAAGAAAAAATAGAAAAAAAAAGAAGAGACAAAACATGTTGCAACAGTGCTAAAAAATAAATATTGCATTTTGGAGTCTTACTTTTCCAGTGAATTAAAAGTACTGCTAAGCAATTATTATTTTTCTACAGTACATATTTTTTCTCTTTACTGTCTGTAGTTAAAGCACATTGAATGGCAGGGCTGAAGAAGCTGGAGGCAGGTGACCAAAATAAACTTTTATTTTAAGAATCTAAATGCTCTGCTGAGGAAGATAATCCAAAAACAGAAAGCAGGACTGTCTAAGCACTTTTGCTGCTCTCACTTTAAATTTCTCATTTGGACAATGTGGAAAGGCAAGACAATGTGTAAACTGAGGGAAATAACGACCAACAGAAGAGCAGGTGTGGTAATTAGTAACCCAGACCAGGTGTGACAGGAGTAGAAATCTGGATTAAAGAAAAATCAGCGCAGATAAAAAAAAAAGACTGGATCCAGTACTTCAGGTGTCAGAATGTGACTGAGATGCTTTTCTAACCTTAACACTTCCTGTGGCATTATGACAAGAGGGAGGGACGAGACGAAAAAAAAATTATAAATAAATTGTCACATCATGGAATAAAAAACTTGTTTCTCAAAACAAAGGCATTGCGAGGGGGGAAAAACGCTTACTTTTTTTCTCTATTTTTTTCTGGTGCAGACTTAAGAAATGGATTTCTGTCTGGTGTTTGGAGACAGGCGAGTGTTTTAAGGCATCACAAAGACATCACAAAGATAGTGATAATAAAGTTATTTCCACAAGAACAATTGTTTTCACAGCTTTCTGCATTTGCATATTCTCATCTTCCTAAAATAATGGGATAAGTCATTGTTTTTCCCCAAAGACTTATTTATGGTACACATTGGTGGCATATCACCTACTGCCTTTATTTCTCATGTAAATAATTATTGTTGTCTCTGATACCCACCTAGTGCAAACATGAAAATGACCAAATTTAAAGATTTAAAGATCCATAAAATAGTGTGTGAAAACCTTCACCTCTAAATAACGTGTGTGCATTTCAAGTTGTTTTTAGTCTGCTTTGATCTTTGAAATTCTCTTAGCCATCACAGTGGCTCAACCTGAGCTGGGAAGAGACACCTTCTGAGCTGCAGGACGGGGGGGTCCTCACGGGAGAAAGAGTCAGTGGAACTCCCCCGACAACAACCTGCTTGTTGCTCCTCCTCTCCTCGCAACCAGCTCTCATCCCCACCCCTCTCCACCTCTTCCTCTCCCTCCTCCTCCTCCTCCATCCTCTCTCCGTCTCTCATTTGATCCCATCCCTCATTCCCTGCACCACAGAGGGAGAGCGGGAGCTGAGAGAAAGGTAAGGGGGATGCATGGATGTACATTGTCCTTGCTGAATGTGTGTCTGTGCGTGCGTGTGTGTGTGTGTGTGTCTAACTGCCTCAGCTTCTCAGATTTCCACCAGGCAAGTTGTTCAGGAACTTGTCTCTTTCAGTCATTTGTTGTTGTGTTGGAAAGGGGGGAAGGAGTGTGATTTCTTTATGATGCTGAAAAGCACTACAGCATTACACACGGTACTTTAACCATCAGCCAAGATTCTGTTCATCCGTATCTATTCACAGCGTGGAGATGTTTAGGGGTTGCTTTAGTCTGTCTTTCTGCAGGTATCATCAAGAAACAGTGTCTACGGTGAGCGAAAAGTTTTGGAAAAGTACCAGGGAGGATAAGATGTGCAAGTATATATATATAAAAAAAAAAAGAAAAAAAAGTGTGGACAAGAAACAGGATTCATCTATTCTAGCATGCTTGCAGCGAGGTAGAAAATTAGCCGTGAAATCCAATCAAGTTCCACGGTCACTGCTCGTTTCCTAGCCATCATCTCATCAACCCCCACAGTGAATCAAAGACCAGCTCTTTTTGCCGGTTGTAGTTTTGCTGAGGTGGTGTGTGTGTGTGTGTGTGTGTGTGTAGGGACAACGGATACTGAAGGGACCACCCCATGCCATTTAATCTGTCCCTGCTCACAGATAACGGAAGGCAGATGGTCCCACCGGAGTCCAGGAAGACAGAAGATCACCAATACATAGTGCAGACAGATAAACCTTTTCCGTCTGAAACCGAGCCTGCATCAACTTCCAAATAAACACGAGGAGGGAAAAAGCCACTGGTTCTTGGGGGTTGAGGGGTGGGGGGGTTAAACAGAGCAGCGTGAGAGTTAATTAAAACCCAAACAGTATCCGGAATAAAAGCAGTCATTTGAGAGTCTGGGATAAACATAATGGAGAAAAAAAAAAGAGCTGAGCTGTGAGTGAACAGGACCATCAAAGCACCATCAGGAGCGCCTGTGTTTAAAGTGGAGTGTGTATTTATTTATAGAGGGCGGTAGTTAAGTTCACTAAGCTCCTTCTCTTAAAGCAAAAAAAACCCAGACTTTTTTTTTCTTCCCCCCCAAAGCCTTATGAAAATTCAGCTGGCCATAATTTGCAGAGAAGCCGTATGCATATTTTATCAGCGGGCGCGTTTTGAAGAAACGGGCCTCGGCAGCGCCTTCTCTGCATCTTCATCTTTATCAAGATTGAATGAGGGGAGTGTGGTGTGTGTGTGTGTGTGTGTGTGTGTGTGTGTGTGTGTGTGTGTGGTGTGTGTGTGTGTGAAAGAGAGAGAAATAGAGACAGAAAGAGAGAGAGAGGGGCTGCGAGGTTGTGAAGCCGTCTGGTGATGTGTGGCGCTCTGGACATTTGGCACGGGGGCTAAAGAAGAAGAAGACACCAGTGGCCTTCATATGTCTGCTACACTGGCTGGCTATTAGGACTCTATGATTCTCAGTGTCACTTTCCTCCACTGTGACCATCTCTGTCTTTCTTCCCCTGTAATTACATCCAACATCCTCTACTTGTTCTCCATTTCCACAATCCCTCCCCTCCCTTTGCCTCCCCATCCTCTCAATCTGGTTCCCCCCCCCCTCTACCCTCCTGCATCTCTCTCCGTTAAAGCTTTATGGGTCGTTCACTGTCTCCTTCTCTGTGAAATAATGAGCGAGGCGCTTCTGAGCGACTTTGTAGCTGAGCGACTGTTTTGTGAGTTTGAATGTCGTAGCGTCCCGGGGCCCAGGAGCCTGTGATGTGCCGTCTGTAGCTGCCTTAGCGATTCCACAGCGATTGTCTTCTGATCTATGGGTGTGTGTGTGTGTGTGTGTGTGTGTGTGTGCGTGTGTGCGTGTGTGTGTGACATAATACACCTTGTTAGGTGAAGTCAGGGATGGTGTTTTTGTGAAAACTGCGTGACTTTGAACAAATGCGCTTTTCCAGAGAAAAAAAAAGAAACACACAGAGGACTGCAATTACATACTGTCTCTGAACCACACATCCACATGTCAGTATAGATAAAAAAAGAAGAAGGCTGAACGCTAATAGAATGTTGGTAAAGCAAACACAGTAAAAGTCATTAAAGCACCCCCTGGTGGTGTTTGCGTATCCCTCGCAATGCCTGTAATGAAAGATGTTTTGAGAGTAGACCTGATTTAAATCCACCAACTAAAAATAGAAATAGAGCTATAAAAGCATCAACTTCTGAGCCGTATTAGCTACCCACTTCACACTTTGAAAAGTGGTGCGATGATCTTTTTTTTTCTCTGAGTGTCAAACTGTGCTACACACATATCCCAGAGTAATAAAGCAGAGCAATTCTGATCCCCAACATGAATAATTCTGTGTGAACAGGATGGGATGTTTCTTCATATCAGCGAAGCATCAGCCAGTGCAGCTCTTTTTAGGGTCTACGGCTGAAGTTTAAATAAGTGCATTTATGTGCGTGCGTGTGTGTGTGTGTTTGTTGGTCATGGGCTCTGATTGATGCTCCTGACCTTTCCGTTGCACATTTTCAGAACCTGGGAGATACAGCCGCGGTCCAGGCAGTGAGAAGAATAAAGAAGAGTCAAAAAGAGGAGAAGGAGAAGCCGAATCAGCGATGGCGTTACCCTGGTGTCCCTTTGCAACTTTGATGCTGGTTTGGGGATCTTTGACGCCCCAGGTTCACTCGGCGCTGGCACCGGAGAACGAGGTGCCACTTCGCCCCACCACGTGGTTACCGGAGGGGAAGATCATGACAGTAACTCTACTGAAAGGACGAACTCGAAGGTAACACAAAGCGACACAGAAAATGGGAGTCCGGACTTGATTTAAACCAGTCGCTAAATATTTGTACATCGTTGAAAACTAAGAAGGGGCTTTGGTTTGGCCATAAGAAACACGTGTTGCTCAAAGAACTTTCTTTAATTTATTTTTTTAACCAAAGTGGCCATTTAGTATCAAACAATGTTCACAGCACCACCAAAGATAATATCACAAGCAAAAAAATATATATATATCTATATATATCCTTGAAGCAGCAGCTTTTTTATCTGAAACTCAAGAAAAATATAGAGATGCTGCAAGCTCTCACATCCTGTCACTTCTTGACCATTTCTTCAAATTCAGGATTTTAATGAAACTACTTGAGAGGAATGCACCATTTCAGTTATTGTTAAACCAATGGCAGCCTGTTGCAAAATTGTTGCAGTTCACCACACTCTTGGCAGCCTTGTAGCAGTTGCATCTAGGGCTGCTTAATAATCATGGAAATTACAATTATTCAAACCGCTATCATCACTGAGTTTGGAAAAAACAACATCCAATGAGAACAGCCAATTATCAGAAAAAAAAATTATCTGATGCCTTTCTGTTGAATCTTTATTTAAAATAACTGGCAACGTACTTAAATATAGACTGCAGCTGTAACTTTTGACACACAATGACAAACTAATCGTAGACAAAAATAAAACCTTGAGTAAATTAAGTAACAACTAATAAAGAAAATAGGAAAGTTAATAATTGCTCTGTCAGAAACTGTTCAACACAAGGAGGCACCAAATCCTGCACATGCAATAAACACTCATTCTGGTTTGAGAAGTAAAAATGTGCTTATGCGCCCCCTTCTAATGTAGCCCTGGGCAACTGCCTATGTTGCCTATATCAATAAACAGTCACCAGTGGTAATAAATGCTAATGTGTAACAAACAGAAAGTGAGATGCTGTTGTTGGGTTATTTTAAGTTTTGACTGATAAAAGTTGAAAAGCTTTGAGTGTTAATTTGAGAGCTTGTTCACTCCCTCCGGTTGCAATCAAACCAAAATCGCTGCTTAAGAACAAAGTTTCAAAAGAGCAAAATCCAAACTTCTACACATAAATAAATCTGGCTAAAAATAACTAGAAGACTGAAACTTATTTAGGAAACATATAATAATAATGATGATAAGTCAACAGTCCAGGTCAATGACCAAAATATATGAAACAAGGCAGAACTCAAACATTACATAATCCAAATCCATTGTAGTAGAAGAACATGTAAACTCCCTAAATATCAAACAACGATTCAATGTAAAAATCACAAAATGTGCCACGTAACATCAGAAACCTCCTTCAACATGCAGTTTGTGTTCACAGCACTGTCTTCTGGCATGAGGTTTCATTATCAGAAGTGAAAGTGGCAAAGGATGATAAACATGCGGTGTTCCTTCTCGAGGCAGCACATAAACCCAACTATAGGATAAATAAAACATTTCCAGACCTTTCCTGTTTTGTTTTTTGCTCCATGAAAATTGTTCAACAAAATGCAAGTCAGGAATCTCTCGTGGCTGTAAATACGTAGCAGACGAGTCGGTCTTTAAAATAAAACCAACAACTGGCTGGTTTTGTTTTCGGTTTAGAGCACTGGGACGCTCTCACAGGAAGCTTCTCATTTACATAAAGTCACTCACTGCTTTACACAAATTATGAGAGAGGAACATAACACTCTGTCTCTAGAGATGCAATACGACACTGCCAGAATAGATTGTGCAGCTTTCGCTATAAAAATAGAGTTATAGTAATGAAAAAAAAGGCTCTTGTAAAGCCTTATTTATTTGAAACACGGCAGACCAATAAAAGCCAGAAAACTTCTGTAATAATTTAAAAAATATATATACACACATGCAGTCATATTCCATAAACCAGTTTCAATGAGTCATGTTTGTCAGAGGAGAACTACCCTTTGAATATAACAAGTTTTAAGCAGGCATACTTTTCATTAAGATCACGTTTCTGGATTAAAATTTTATTTTTTGTTTGTCAGATCTAACAAAATGTCTTAACTGTTGTTTTCAGTAACTAGGTAGAAAATCATCATAATTAATGATAATAAAGCGACAAAAGCATCAGTCTGTGTGTAATTAACCTATATAGAGTGTTTTACTTATCAAATTGAATTTCTAAATTCATCCATCCATTTTCTGTACACCCAGGTTATATAATGTAGGAACAAAGTTTGGGTTTTTGAATTTGTTTTGCTAGAACATCATCGTCCTCAGGCTCCAAAATATTTAATTTGTAGTATGACAAATTCAGCGAATGCACAGCCAAGCTGGAGCTCTCCGTTTTTCCATTTTTTTTATATTTGTTTTACTTGATGTGTGTATTTTTTGGTAATTCAAATCTAATGTAGATTAAATTTTTCTACATGGTCAAGTTGAATAATGTAATCCTTCGATTCATTTACCCGTTACAATTTTCATACTTAAAGCTTTTGAAGGGGAAGTACTTCTTATTCCTCGACAACAAAACTAGCTCAACGAGATCTCTTCTCGCTAACTTACACTTAGATATGTCTTCGGTTGTTGTTTTGTTAAATAAAGAAAAGGGCTCGCAAATTCTGTCCTTCCTTCAGTCACATGTCGGCAACCATCCGTCTTTGTGGAAGAGAAAACGCAGCTTGCCCGAACGTCTCATCACAGAGCTCCCGCTTTGCTTTCTGAGAGGCGGGAGCTGAAAATGACGTCTCCCCGTGTGCTGCAGTCTGTCCACTGGTGCAGTCATGCTGAAACGCATGGCAAATAATGGAGAGAAACACTGATTCGGGAAATTAATCACTGTTAAACAAGCAACTAAGTGCCCTTGAAAGTGACATTGCCGCACATCTGTTTGCAAATAGCCGACATCTGGCCGAGATCATAAATGATTGTGTTTCTGCTTAAGGATAACAAATATTTATTAAGACTCACCGATGCAGTTATGAATTCTCATTAAGTAAAACTAACTGTACATAAATTACAATAAAACGTTGCTTTGTTTTAAAGTGGCATCAACTAACACAGCATTCCGGTTGATTGTGTATTTAATTACTTGCCACGGATATTAATGGCCACATCTGATTCTCAGTCTAGGCCTCCTGCAAAAATAATAACTAATTTGCATGTAAGAAAGGGGGAAACAATGGAAGTAGAACATCTTGAAAAGTTTGCAGCATCAAATCAAGCTTTGGTCAATAAATTTCGAAGAAACCAGCCCTAACTCCTCTAAAACCAACATCCACCAAAATGAAAGAACTCAACTGCACACAAAACGTCAGTGGGTAATATCTCGCCTCTGCAGCTGAATTGAAATAAGATGTTATCTTTTTTGACGTGCCCCATGAAGAATGAACCCAGGTCCTCTGGCTATCTCTTCCTGCCTGTTCACAGGTTATATTTCACACTGAAGAAGAAGACCTCTGCGATGTCAGTGACTGTGAGTCCCTGCAGCTTCCCCATCGAATGGAGCCTGGCCGCTCGCACTCTGAAGGACAAACCGCTCAAAAACCTGCAGTGTGAGTAAACAAACTGCGCCTTCCTAAATCCTGAAGTTCATCGCCAAATCTTATTAAGCTGAGACGATCAATTAGATATTATCGTGACCCTCTCTGGGTTAATTGGGGCGGACGGCATGGCTAATCTTACCTCCGGTTGTGTTTGTAAAAGAGAGATGACTTTAGGAAGGAGAATTCATAAGCAGCATTACTGTATGGATTAAGAAGATGAATATTACAGACATTGTTTAAAGGAGTAGTGGAAATTGTGTAAAATCACCTTTTCTGAGCACCTTCCCCCACTCAGCTCCACTAGACTAGTGGCAGCAGCAATTAACAAACACCTGATGGAACTGCGCATCTGCTTAACGTATCATAAGATCTACTCCTCAGCCCATCACTCCTAAGAACAGTTGTAAACAGAGAAGCCTGTTGCAGTGACATGTCAGAAAGAGTAGGAGCTTTAAAGGGACAGAGGCCCAATGTCGAGGTGTCAAATTCAGATTTCTTTTAATTTATGTTTGATATATGTAACCGGATCCTTTTCTGCGTTGTGCTGGGTATCAAGTGAATGGACCGTGACACAGTTTATCTTTCGAACAGATGATTCTCGGTTTATTTCTGACGACAATACATAGACAAAACAACCGTGTTAAAGGCTGCCCACTCCAAGTCCTACACCAAACAAAAGTATAAAACAAAAATTAGCTTAATAGGTCTATAAATAAACTGAATGTATTTAGATGGAAAAATAAACAGCACACACCTCTCCCAAAGGACGACATGTCAAAAGGACATGGTTAAGGGGCGCAAACAATTTAAGGACAATACCACAGAAGAAGAAATAGAAGGGAGTGGCTTTCAATCTTAAAGTAACACGATTAAAACAATGACAGAGGTGTTTCAGTAAGATAAGGAACAAGACAAATAACCAAAAAAAAGAGATTTTGTGTAATTATAATAAAAGATAATTACAACCAGGTTACATATATACAGCATTTTTGTCACAACCGAAGGTAACGTAGTTACGGTACTTGATTACACTATAACAAGGAAGTATGGACCTGGAAAATACACAATGCTACCCATTTCACATCTGCTTTTGTTTACTATCGCAACCAGTTTATGTGGCAGGCAGGCGGGGTATTTGTGTGTGTTTTAAAAAGTGATTGTCTTTAAAAAAATATCTTAGGCTCTTATCAGTAAATTTTACCCAAGTGTTCAAGTTGAAAACAGGAGTAAAGATACACATATTAAAGTGCTAAGCATTCTTTCAAAGTCAGACTGGGCCAGTGATCGCGTGATCATATCTGGTTCCCACTTGTTGTATATTTTGACTCCAAGTTTCTATTTTTAAGGTATCATAAAACATACACTGAAAACGGCTACACTCTGTTTAATTTAAATACTTCTAGAGCGAGGACAAACTACTGGGCTCTGCAGTCCAGCAAGACTCTGTAAGCAAACGTGTTAAGTAAACTCGCAACGGAAATCTAGATTAGATTTGAGCCACAATCAAGTAATTCAAAATAAACCAAGAATAAATCATCCTTTGGTACTGAACAGGCAGAAATGGTTGGACACAAAAAACATGTTAGATTTTGTTTTGTGTGAGTGCGTCTGGTAAGCTGCAAAGGTTACCTGAGCCAGCTTTCCCACATACAAAGATTACATTATGAAGTTCTAAAATGACACATAAATCATTCAGACTCTGAGCTTGTGGGTCTCCATCGCCAGTGTGAATTATTCACTTTGATTCTGTAACATTTGGTCTCGACTGAGGAGGGATTTTTCAGCTCCAGGAGACATGAACTGAGAAAACAAGTGGTGTTGTTTTGCTTTTGTGTGTGTGTGTGTGTGTGTGTGTGTGTGTGTGTGTGTGTGTGTGTGTGTGTGTGTGTGTGTGTGTGTGTGTGTGTGTGTGTGCGCGCGCGTTCGTCCATTACGTCTTTCAGATGAGGAGCTTGCATAGTCCACAACAATAACAATTTTTGTCTGAATGAAAAGCAGCAATTTTTGAAGTGGCATTCGACATTTCATGCGACCGTTCATTAATTAGGTGCGGAGGAGTTTTCTACATCTGGGTTATGAGTTGTGTGCAGTTTGAAGAGGGTTTGCAGTTATGCCTTTGGTTTCATAACATAAGTAGATATTATATGGATATGTGCACAGTTTGATTGGTTGATTGAATTCCAAGATATTTTCAGTATTAAGCTATTGTATTTCTTTTACCCACCTTTGAATACAAACACAACAAACATAACAGATAAATGGATTTTTGTAAAAGGCAATTCAGCAACAACAGAAAATAAGAAAATAGAAAATGTATTGTTGTCCTAACAAACAAGCTGCTGCTATAATAATCTGATAGACATAGATAGATAGATAGATAGAAAATAGATAGATAGATAGATAGATAGATAGATAGATAGATAGATAGATAGATAGATAGATAGATAGATAGATAGATAGATAGATAGATAGATAGATAGATAGATAGATAGATAGATATTTCAAACTCAAAGTCCAGCTAAAATGATCATTTTTAGGGTAGAGATTTCAGCTTACAGTCATCTATAAATCATAATTTTGCCAAAAATCTTTATAGTGGAGAGAAACAGTCTAAATTTCCATCCACACAATAGGATGTGGTAACACTTTATTTGAAGGGGTGTGCATAAGACTGACATGACACTGTCATAAACATGACATAACACTTGTCATGAACATAAAGACGTCTTTCTGAATGTTTGACAGATGTCATGAAATGTCATTTGGTAAATAATGACACTTTTAATGCAAAGTTGTTTTAAAAGTTGCATTAAAAGTCCATTAAAAATTCCAGCTTTGCATTAAATTATCATAATTTACAAAATCATGCAAAGTTGGCATTTTAATGGACTTTTAATGCAACTTTTCAAACAAATTTGCATTAAAAGTGTCATTATTTACCGAATGATACTTCATGACAACTGTCATAAACATTCAGAAAGACGTCTTTATGTTCATGACAGATGTTATGTCATGTTTATGACAGTGTCATGTCAGTCTTATGCACACCCCTTCAAATAAAGTGTTACCTCGGATGCTGATACACATGCTAGCAAAAAAAAAAAAAATCGATCAGGGTTTCTGTGCACACAATTTATTAGAAATATGTCAGATTTACTCCTGTAGGCAGTTGCTAGCGCTAATGCAACAAGTCATTTTGTCGATAGAAATATGAGTATCATCAGCTAAATGCAAATTTTTATGACACAACTCTTGCTGCTCAAAGGAAAAGAATAAGAATATATTTGTTCTCAGCCCGTCTCCTTTGAATAATCACTAGCAACCAAGGAGGTCATGGTTACACTGGACAAGCAGCCTGATATCTACAGCTAAGATGGAAGAATCAAAAGATTCTCACTACTAAATATGGGTAGCAACACTGTCCGGTGTGCTTTGCTTGTGCGGTGACAGGGAAGTTACCTAGAATTAACAGGAACAAGACAAAGATAAAGAGGGCAAAGCTGGAACAAAAAAACAAACTGTAAAATCTTTACAGTGACTTGGCTAGAGGTTTAACTTCTGGTGAGACAGCAACCCAAAACATACAGCCAGAGCTACAATGGAACAACTTCCATGAAAGTTTAATCATGTGTTGGAACGTCACAGTCAATTACAATCTGTGCAAAAAGATATTTTGCATAAAAGAATTGGCAAAAATCTCAGACCCTTGACGAGCAAACCTAGTAGAGAAACAAACTTTTGTTTATATTACCTTCATAAAAAATGATGAAAGCCACGTTTTCCTTGGTTTCTGCTCCACATTTATGCACTACCTTGTTACGACATATCCCATAAAATCCTAATAAGAAACATATGTGGTTGTAATATAACAAAATCTGAATATATTTAAAGAGTACATTATACATACTTTTACAAACCACTGTCAGGAGAGCTGGTTTGTATTTTTTTTAAGATTTGGGGAGGTAATGTAGCAAAAAGTATTTGTTAAAAATCCAAAGGCTCTTAAATATTTTCAGAAACTGTCAGGGATGGGTGCACAAGTTCAGCTCAATGTAATTTCCTTTCCTTGAAGTTCTCACTAGTCTTATTTATTTAGTGTTGATGCGCATAGTTAAGTAAGTTAAAGCGATAATTTGGTTCAAAACAAGCAAACCTGTTTTTGAGATGAGTTTGACTTCAATGTAGAATTAAATACTCGTAAATACTCATGTTCTTTTCCTCCAGGGAGCACCAAGAAAAGCACGCCCGAGGTGTGGTGGCGAGGCCCTGGCACAGAAGAGAAAATCCACAGCTTCACCGGTGACACAGTGGACGCTTACAGCGGCCCTTCACATCTAAGCGCTTCTGTCTACGTTGTGAGGCTGCGTTCAAAACTGCAAAGCACCAGAGCTACAGTCTTCCTCCACGAAGGCCAAGAGCCTTCAGGCATATTCCCTCGACTACCAGCTGACCCGCGAGTTCACACGCTAGGAGTTGGAATGACCAGTGTGACCCTCAGCTGGCAGCCCAGTGCCTCCCTAACAAGCTTCCCAAAAGCCAAAAACGGTTACGATTATTGCGTCCTCATTAACTCTCAGCAAAACTACCCCAGCCTCTGTGCTGCTCAAGAGAGGGAGAAAGGGGAGCCAGATCGGAGTCAAGGCAAGAAGGAGAAAAAGAGGCAAGCAACACCATGGCCGATCTTAAAAGAGTGGTGGTGGGAGCAGTGGGAGAGTTACCCCGAGTCCCAGAGCCTGCCGTCTTCACGTGCTGATGATTTTGATCATCTTCAGTGCGCGTGCAAGGGGACGGAGAACGTTTGCACGGTCTCCGAGCTCCTGCCTGACACCTCATATTACTTTGACGTTTTTGTGTTAGATAAGGTGAACGGGACCAGCGCAGCGTACAAGGGGGCTTCTGCGCGGACGCACGAGGAAGCTCGAGCTGCAGTCGTGCCTCTGAGAGAAGGTGAGCTGAGGTGGGTGACCTTTCAGGACAGAGGCTCAGACTCGCAGCAGTTCTTCAGTTTCCGTCCTCGGGGATGGCAGCAGAGTGGCCTCCTCACCTTGCAGAGCTGTGGTGGGGGCGAAAAGACGAAGGTAACCGTCTCCAGTAAGGGACGAGTTTTGACCACTCAGGGCGTGGAAGCAGAGTTAATCCACATTTGGCTCCAAGGAAGTCCTTCCTATCTTATCCACTTGCAACAAGAAGGAACTGCAATGAGCAAAGTAACTTCTGTTAAAGACGCAGCTCAACCAGCAGCTCTGAAAGCTTCGGTCAAAATGCAAGTTTCATCCGCCTACCATCGCAGAGGGGTCCCATCTCTGCCGTCCACCTTGCAGATAAAATCTTTCAACCGGCTGCGAGGTTGCAACAGCGTCACCCTGGCCTGGATGGGAACGGAGGAAAGAAGTCTGTACTGTGTATACCGCAGAAAGCTCAGTGGCTTTGATGCAGAAGCAAGGGGAGCATCGGCTCTGACCGCGCCCTGTCTGGGCCCCGAGTCTCGCTCCGACACTGAAAGGGTTCTCTGCAAGTATTTCCAAGAGCTGAATCCTCGACGGGCCGTCACCACAGCTGTGATCGGGGGCCTGGAGCCAGGAGTGGCCTATGTGTTTGATGTGTATCTAATGAGACGCTGGGGGATCCCTATCAAGTATGCCAGCAAGATGGTGAAGACCAGAAAGGAATGCTGAGCTGCCGCCCCCTAGAGGAGGATCACAGGTTGTCCCGGTTTAAGGGAAAGTGCATCAGCCCCCGGACATGCTGTAAAGAGACCAAGAGCTCAAGCCATTTGATTGTTGTCAGGAGGGATTTTGTAACAAACAAACAAAAAAAAACTGAGGAAATGTTCTCTTGAAGAAAAAGGTGGCCACATACAAACTCCACTTTATCAATGCAAGTGGACGGCAAGAATTAAGGAAGGACGTACACACCAGCAAAAGTTCATGACATTTACAAAACTTTTGTGCTCTTGTCATTTTGTTCCTCATTGCAGATCATCACAATGACATGCCAGTCATCCAAATGCTTTTTTTGTTTTTGTTTTTTTGCCTGTGTCTGGGTACAATGGACGGGCAAGGTTTGAGATGACAGAAAGTCATTATAAAAACAACAAAGGAGACTGTGCCAAAGACGCAACAGAAGCAGATGGGGCAATAATGAAAGAAGATCTGAGACGTAGGGATTTGCAAGCATGCACCTGCAGAGCTACATTTTGTACAAACTAATAAACACAGGTGGAAATGATCTTGAGGATGCTAAATTCAAAGTCTGTGTTTGTCTTTGTGTTCTGCTTTCGCATGAAGCAGTGTGAAACTTCTAGTGGCTTGCCTCATTGTCTTTGATGTATTATTGTGCTGCTTCAAAGTCATCAATAAATAGTAAGGTATCTGTGTACTCCTGGGTGATGGATTATATTGTATAAAGCCTAAAATATGAAATCTTCCATCAAACAGCTCAAGTTAACTTTTACCTTGTCTGTTCTGGCCAGAGAAATTTTCATTGCCTGGAACTGGTGATAACAAATGCACTGTAAGAGACTAAGCATCTAAGTTCTCTGACAAGGTACGGTAAGTGTACAGTACCGGATGCCTTTTTGATCAGCCCCAATAAAGATGTGTCAAAAGTTTTCTAATAAATTGAGGTTTTATTGTAGTTGCACAGTCTCACACTAAAAGTATTAGACAAATCTTCTCTTCGACTTAAGCATAATTTATCAAGGGGGAAAAACTATGTGTTAACATATTAATTTTTAACAAAATCATTGTTGGCAATTATTTATAATCAAACAGGATAATAATGTATCTTCCCCTATAACACTATTGAACAATTCACAAAGTTGGAGCACCACTGTCAGAGAGATTCCTCTTTACACAATGTCTCTATTTTTTCTACTTCTATGTAGGTTTGGGGAGAATGATTACCACAAACTGCTGGAAGAAAACTAAATTTGTGTTTTATACATTAAATCTGTGTTGATTCAGCAACACAGTATTATCTGGTTGAAAGACTAAATGAAAAAAAAACATGTTTCATTTAATATTTGAGTCAATCAAATGTTTTATTTTTTTAATGCACTGGTATTTCAAAGAGTGCATGATGTCATGATGATGATGTTCTCATGGCTTTTGGAATAGAAACAGAGCCACATCATCACAGATCCTCCACCGTACTTAGCATGACTGCTTTTCTACACTCGGCATTCATCCTTTGTTTCATGCAAAATCTACCTACACCGTCTGTTGCCCAGCAAAATTTTAAATGGTTATGTTTGTGATGTTAGGACAGAAAATGCCTTTTTGGTATGGCATGCATCTTGGAATTACAATTGGCAAATTGTGTGAGAAATTCCACTCATTGCTTCAGTGCTTCAGTATATAACTTTGGTAACAGCAATTGAACTGCTCAATAAACTCCAGTTATTTGCATAATGTAATGTGAGTTTATTCATTTATACGCTCATTGTATTTTTCACGTATTTATTGTTTTCTGGATTTCTTAATAGCTTTCTTCCCATATGCAAAATGTATTTTTTTCTAAAGTTTTTCTCCCCTCATATTTTCTATTTGTGGTGTCAAAATGAAACAAAGGTCATTAAGCACATTGTAACAACATGACAGTAATTCACACATAGATGCTGTGGGACAAGTTTATCTTCCAAAAAACATTGGAAGCTCTGATGGAATCATGAAACCTTTTAATAGCAAAAATATATTTAAAATCTGCTGGACTCTTTTAGCAAACTTGAATTGGGTCATGTCTCGGTCAGGATAAAGAAAAGAGGTGTAACTACATTTTTTCTTCTTTTTTTATTTACCTTGTTTGAATCTCAGAGATTGTTAAATTTATTTCGAATAACATTCTATTTTCCCCCCACATTTCTTTATATAGCAGTTTAATTAGTCCATAAAGTGTATTAATGGAGGGCTGAGTAGTATGGACAGGAGAGGTGAAACAGGAAAAAAAATGCTGCGTAAAAAAGGGCAGGCTCTGAGTACAACCAATGAAAGAACGCGTACAATGTTACGTAAGCGCGTCCCTGGCACGTACGGATGTAAAGGATAGGCCAGCGCGCCAAACTGACGTTAACAGCTTAGGACCCGCAGAATACTTGAGCAAAAAGTATTGGCGTCAAATAATCGATTTCTATCGTGTGGACACTGTGCCAACTAGACCCTGTACCAACTTACCCGGTTAAACCAGGACTGTTTCTTCTACGATGGGTTTGCTCGAGCGGTGTCGGGAGCTGTTCCTCACCTCCAACCTGTACGAGGTTCTGGGCATAAACAAAGAGGCGAGTGAGGCAGACATCCGAAAGAACTACTACAAAGTGTCGCTGAAGGTCCATCCAGACAGGGCTCCAGACGACCCGCAAGCCACAGAGAAGTTTCAGGTCAGCTTTCAAAAACTGGCAAGCTAGGAACTAGCATAGCTAACTGAAGCTAACTTCTATTTGCGATAACTTCTGGAAAAAAAAAAAAACCCAACATTAGCTGTTTTAAAAAAAAAAACACACACATTCGTCGCGCGTTTTCCGTCAGTGCTGCGTTTAAGAATCGAGTTTTAATGCTGACAAGAAATGTTTCGGACTTCTAATTATTCACGGTTATATTTTGAGTGTAAAAAAAAAAAAAAAATGTACCCGTAGGTGCTGGGAAAGCTTTATGCAGTGCTGAGCGACCCGGAGCAGAGGGCGGTGTATGACGAGCAGGGCTTGGTGGATGAAGAGTCGGACGTCCTCAGCCAGGACCGCTGCTGGCCGGAATACTGGAGGCTGCTCTTCCCCAAGGTACCGGACCACTACAGTGGTCACGTCCCAAAAGCAGCACATGCACAGAAGTTGTTGTTTTTTTTTTTTTTTTTTTTTTTTTTTTGTTTTTTTTTGCTAGACATTTATCAAAGCTGTTTTAATGTAATGCCCGTACATTTATGTGAATCAAGCCTTGTGTGCGTAAACTGCTGATAGATTATTAGTTTACTTTTTTTTTTTTTCAAACGTAGACAGCAAGATCATAATTTCAGTTATTATGATGGATTTAAAATGTTGCAGTAACCATAACGAAAACATTTTGAATAATACTGAACGGCTAAGAAGTAGTTGTCAGTTTAATTTTTTTTCTATCCAAAATATTCATACATGCCCACTGATATTTAGATAAATGTCAGTAGGCAGGTTGCAGGACGAGCACAGTTTTTATTGCATCAACACATTTTGTGGGTATTTAACTACTACTCTTATCAGAAACTAGTAAAGTTCAATTGAAATAGGTTGGTGTTATCCCAGATTAAGCTCGATGTTCACTCACTTTATTCCAGAGCAAGACGTGGTGACTGTGATTTTGTTCTGAACATTAACATTTGACCTAGTTAGAACCAAATGGAATAGATAAAGCAGGCTTGTATCAAGACTCTGAAGTGGCTCTGGCCCTAAACCTATGAAAAACTTGTAAACTACGCCCGAAAGCTGAATAAGAAACAACTCAGTCTAAATTATACCTGTAAATTCTGTCAAAAAAGTGAGGTCACACACATTATAATAAGGTGATTGACCTTGTTAAATGCTAATACAATGCTTGTAGATGTACAATTTGCTAAGAGTCATTGAATATCAGTGAAGGTCTATGCATATTTATAAATCTTTATGCATAATTTTCACTATTCAAGTTGTTTTTTGCATCATCATTCTAACCTTGAAACACATCATCAAAAAGGTTTATCTATTTAGGAGGATTTTTTTATATGGTGTGTGCAAGACACTAAATCAAACAGAAAACCATTCTTCACTTTGCTGAAAAGTGTTTGTTTTTCTTTGTGCGTCTGGATGAAACTAACTCCATTTTAAATATTTGCTCCTGAATAAGATGAAAAAAACCCCAAACTCTAGACAGAATTAGGCTGCCTGTTACGGTGATCTGTCTTCCCGTTCCTCTCCTAGATCACAGTGCAGGACATCCTTGAATTTGAGAAGAAGTACAAGGGGTCCGACGAAGAGCGGGAGGACGTGATCCGGCTGTACGTGCAGCACGAGGGGGACATGGATGCCATCACGGCCTCGGCTCTCTGCAGCTCTCAGGAGGACGAGCCCAGGCTGTGCCGCATCATCCAGGCTGCCATCAAGAGCGGAGAGGTGGAGGCCTTCCGAGCTTTTACGAAGGAGAGTCAGGGAAGAAGAGGGCTCGGAGAAAGAGGGTGAGGACTGAACCGTTTCCTGTTCTTGCGCAACACGTGCACACGTGTCTGTCATCTTTCCACTTCGCTAACGCCGTCGGTTGGAACTGATCTTTCAGGCTGACCGGGAGCGAGAAGAAGCCGAGGAAATGCAGAAAGAAATGGGGCTCGGCGAGGATGAGGACAGCCTTGTCATGATGCTAAAGGTATCGCATCCCTACGTGGGTCTATCTACAAAAAAAAAAAAAAAAATGCGATGGGTTCTGCTCGGCTGGCCTGACTTTAATCTCTTCCACGTTTTTGCAGAAAAACCAGCAGTCCAGAGAGAGGAATTTCAACAGTTTGCTGTCAGATCTGGAAGCAAAGTACTCGCAAAAAGGCAAAAAACCACAAAAAGGAAAAAGAGCCAAAAAATAAATCTTAGTGGCAGGTGAAAAAAAAAAAAAAAAAGTTTTTTATGTTGTTATTCCAGTTCAGACAAAAGCAATAGTGTTTTAAGGATAACTGATTGCAAAACTGTTTCACAAAAATGTAAATCCTCTTATTTCTTGTAATGTGTTGTATAAGTTCTATTAATAAATGCATGCGTTTACTTAATTTATACATTTTATTTTTTTATTACAAAACAGATAAGGTTGTCGCTTTGTCTCCCTTTTGAGAAATAAAAGAAACTATTTGTGCACAAACCCTGATGTTGCTCATCAGAGTATGACCAGTTGGCTTTGCTCAAAGAGCAAGTAAATCATATTAAATACACCACTTTGTTCAGACACCATGAATAAATTCCTTTTGTTATTTACAAATAATGTGTATGTTATAAGACTCCTACATTGTAGAATAATTCCAGCAAAAGCACCTTGATTATGGAGAGCCATTGAGGCGGCGCTGTCTTTATGAGGGACAGTTGGATTTTGATACAGTACAAAGCTCCCCGACATCAGAGCAGGGAGGAACATGTCCAATGAGCAGATATGGTTTATAGGTTTCCCTGCATAGTCATTTACATTTACAGCAACACGTGACTATACTGATTTTATACAGCAATAAATACTCATTCTCATCAAACATTCACCACCACACATATGACCCCATACTGTACAAAGACTGATCGTTTTTCACGTTTGGCAGGCCCACAAGGTGATTTCTGAAATACAAAAAATAGGCCTTAAAAAAATGTAATCAACAAAAACAAACTACTTAGAAAAAAAACCAGAGGGCAGAGATGATGCTGGTAAAGATGAACAGCAGGGAGGTTGTTGAGATCAAGAGCCGGGGGGGGGGGAAGGAAACTACAAGCCAGGCCTGCTGGATCTGGATGAGATGCCGCTGCGGGTGTAGGAGCGAGACGGAACGGGAGCGGCTGCTGGAAAACGGAGGAACATCCGACAATAAACCTGAGCTGTCTTTTCTGCTCAGAAATGTAATGTTTCACACAGAAGACGACCTAACTTGAGTTCAGCAGAGTTATTTTGCTGACCTGCGAGAGGGCTCTGAGGCTCGGGCTCTTCTTCGTCTTTGATGGGCGACGGCCCCAGCAGGTGGTGAGGATACGAGTCCAAGAAAGACGAGCTGCTGATGCCGAGACCGACACCGGTCACACCGATTCCCAGAGAGTCTGAAGGGAAACATTAACGTGGAAGTCGTTACAACACAGCCCTAATAGAAAGTTAAGCTGTTAACACTCAGTGTGTGAAGTGAGTTTCCAACTAGCTGCGAAATGGCCAATAATTACTGATTTCTTTCAGCAATGCAATTCAAAAATAAATCTTAGAGTGAAACATTTGTGTTTTTGTTCATTTTGGCGATTGTGGCTTATAGCCAACCAAAACCTAAAATTCAGATGCTCACAGGCTTGTACAGAAGCACATTAACTGAAGGTTGAGTGGAAGGAAAAAGTGTGTAGATGCGAGAAGAAAAGGGACGACCACATTTGTGCAGCATCGATTAACCCCGACTGCAGCCGCAGTTCAACCATGAGATACGCGATTTAAAATGAGATTAATTGCTTGGTATAATGGAGCATAAGAGGCTATGAGCAACTAAAGTACATCATGTGTTCAGTCTTCTTCCTGGTTTTGAACAACGGGGTTTCTGACCTATGCCTACAGAGGCTCTTCCTGGCCGACTCTGCCCGATGTTGTCCAGCATGGTGAAGGAACTCCGGTATGGAGTGTCTGACTGAAAGGCAAAATCATAGGTTCGTCACAACAGCTTTCAATCGGAACATGCAAATAACACATTAAAGGTTGCAGTAAAATATAGAAGCGATGTTTCAGTCTTTGAGGAATCAAAACATAAAAATCTCTCACCCTGTACGTGTGTGTCGTGTTGGGACGAGAGAAGACGTCTAGTGTGTGGTGACGATCCCTCGGTACGGAGATCTGAGCTTCATCGTGTAAGGCGCTGTGGGCGCGGCTGGAAGGGCCTTTCTGACGCTGCAGGGATTCAAATATGGAACGTAAACCGTCATGGGGCAAAATTAACAGCTACGTAGTAATACCCCTAAGCTTTAAGCATTTCACAGAGCGCTGGTTAATCCACATTAATTAATGTTTAATGTTACAAAGTGACAAAACGTGAAAAGGTTTAAGAGGCATGGATATTTTTGCACAGCTCCACACAGCGTTCGACCATGTTGGGGATGAATGACACCAGCCATATTTGCGGTGCCGACCTGTGTGAGCTTCGACAGCAGCCCTGGGTGGGACGACTCGCCGTCTCCGGTTCCGATGGGGGGTAGGGGAGTGTTGCGGCACAGGGCCACCAGCGGAGATGTTAATCGGTCGCTGGCTGTGGTTCTGTTGGAGAGAGGCGGACCGCTTTTCAGATTTGTTTTTTGAAAAGTTCAAATGTTTCCAGCTAGAAGAATGACAGCTGAGGTTCTGTGACGCAGGGTGTTCAGTAGGGTTACTGCAATGCTTTCAACTCACAGTCGTGTCCCACGGATGACCTCGTCCAGGTATCCCCCTGTCCCGGCCTGACACAAACTAGAACCAAGGGGCAGCAAGTTTCGGGGAGGAGGGTTTCGGCGGCGAGCTGACTGCAGTTGGCGGGACAAAGAGGAAGAGCTCTGCTCCAGGGCTCTGCGAGGACGAGGTCTGCTGGAAGGAATGGCGCTCGAGACTGGCCTGTGAGACGGGCGCTCCTCCGGATCCCTGCGTTTGAACAGAGAGAGAGAGAGAGAGAGACGCACGGTGGATCGACTGCTCTAAACCAGAAACGAAGCGCGTTCGCGGAGGGTGAAATGTCTTCTTACTGGCTTCTCTCCAGCACAGCCAGGTTTCTCTGCTGCAGGGGGATGCTGTGAATCACGATGAGGTCGTTCAGGCTGTGCTGCGTTGCCGCTGCCCCTGCAGGCGTCCTGCCAGCCTGAGCGTAGGAAAAACAGGACTGAGCGGAGATGACAGGAGAGGCGGAACATGCAAAGATTTTGAGAAGCGTGGTTTAAGGACAGAGACGACGAAGCGGGATGCAAAAGAAGGGAGGGATCCCTGGAGAACCCGAGGTAGGTTCTCCCAAATACAGCCATCATGCAGCGAAGACACAAAGCGGATTATTGCAGGAAACATTCAAAAGGATTCGAAAAAAAAACACATCGTAATAAAAAGAAGTTGTGCGTCTCACAAATGTGTTGAAGATGATTAAAGAGATGAACAGTGGGGATGCTTTGGTGTTAATCAACAGGCACAAGCGCAGATTTTCAGGATAATGAGCTTCTACAGATGGCGTGCACACATCCCACTACTGCTCTGGCTTGAAGCAGGAGAGTTACATACAGCTGAAGGCCTTTTCTGCTTTTTGGATTTCCATCTGGACTTATGCTTTGAGCCCCTTGACTTTGTGTTCTTTAGAAAAGAGGGACGGGGGGGAGAGGGAGGATTGGCACGTTCGAAGACAGACAGCAGGTATGGTGAAAGTAGAGAAGAAAGAGTGGAGAAAGTAGAGTAATACAAAGTTAAGAAGGCAAAATATACAAAAACAACAAGTCCAAAAATACTTTAGAATAAAGGGACTGAAACAGACTGACTGAGAAAGTGAAGAGCAACAGACAGGAATGAAAATTCTGGGGAAAACAAGACGTCCCGACTGAGAACGCTTTACTTACTGCCTCAAGCACAGACCTCTCCGAACTGACTGGCACCCCCTGGTAAAGACGTTCAGATAGTCTTAAAATAAATCCATCTTTTGTGGTAGGTTCATAAGCTGATGCAGAATATTTAAAAAAAAAATCTAACCTGTAATTTAGCTACATTTTATTCAGTAGGGAGTATAAATCCAATTTAGGAAATAACAATCACCACCGGCTCAATATATGGTACAAAACTTTGTTCAACCCCTCCCTTTTCCAAAAGGACATCACTGTATGAGTTGCTTTGGAGATAAGCCATTTTTTTTTTTAGGATTGCTATATTACTTAGCAACTCGATCAGCATTCATTTTCAGCTGTCTGGCAGACGTTTCAATTTCCCTGATATTTCATAGAGTTAATGAAGAATAATAAAGCTCCCAGGGCCTGTGGATGAGAAACAGGACCACTGCATCACAGATCCTCTACCGAACTTAACAGCAGGCAAGTATCCAAACCCTCAACCTATGTTTCACACCGGACCCGCATGGAGTGTTTGTGGCGTCAGCTGCATACAACTTAAAGGAATCACTAACGGTGTTAGATCATTTATTAAAAACAACTTTCTTCTAACAGAAGATATTTTTCCCCCTCCAAATATAAAAAAAAATCAAATCATAAATAAATGAATATAAATATCTGTGATAATGTGCTGCTTCAATAAAACAAAGCTTTTAGCTCCTTTATCAGGGGTAAAATAGTTGTTTTTTTTTACCAGGTTATGTCGATGTCAAATTGTTTTCATTGAAGTAGAGTGAGAAAAAGTCGGAATTTGTTTTCTGATTAAATCAGCCTGATATTTATGAAATAAGCAGCTTCTCATGTCTGGTCCTTCTCAAAACACTGACCTGGAGCTGCTGTCCAGACGTGAGTGGTGGCACTCGGCTCTGACCAAGCTTTGGAAGCGCGGCGGGCGGCGAGGAGAGCAGCATGAAAGGATTCAGAGTGTCTGGCTGCACAGGGCTCAGGCTCCCAGATAGTGTTTCGTCATCTGCCAATAACATATCAACATTAATATTCAGAAACGTCTAAACGGGGCTTCGACATTTAAAAATTCCCTAGTTTTCCACACTCAACTTTACAACTTTGTCGTTGGAAAATAGTAAATAAAAAAAGTTCCCCATAGTCTTTAAATATATCGTAGATATTTTTGAAAAAAATAAACTGGAAGGAAGGAAAGAGAGACAACACAACGAAGGAACTGAAGAGAGGAATGACACAAGGAAGCAAGGAAGAATAGTTCTGGAAACAGAAATATTCTCCCATACGCGCCGGTTCTTCTTCCATACATATCCTGATACGACTACAATCAAACTCCATTATTTTTCCAGACTGAGAAAGAACCCTGCATATATAAAAGTTAAACTCTATTATAAAAGTAGAAGCGCTTAGCATTACGGGAGGTGCAGCACTCCCAGTGACGTTGAACCAGCTCTTTCATCCAGCCGACCAGCTCCCGCCAGACGTCATCAAACAGCAGGTCGACAACAGCCTGCCGGCGGCAGCGGTACGGCGAGACCGGGGGCAGACAGTGATGCCTCCGAACAGACTCTGGACATTCCTCCTGACACTCATTCCTTTTGGAGAAAGAAAATACCTGTTCTACTGTTCTCCGAAGGGAATAGCACTTGCACAGGAGGACTTTGTGAGATTTATGTAGCTTATGAATGTGGACGACTCACAAGTCCCGGCTATCAAAAGCCAGATATTCCTCCATCACACCCTCCACTTCAATCACTCCCGGCTGGTCGTAGCTGCTAGGCTCGCTGTTAGGGCCATTGAACTCTTTGATCAGTGCAGCTTTCCTGCCCTGAACATTCAACCTATTGTTTTTTTTTCCAAAAAAGAAAACATTACTCAAATTATTTTTGCAGGATTTTCAGTACAGGCATAAAACACTTGAATAAAGCAAATTAGTCTTAAAACGCATCTTGAGATGCAGGAAAGAAGAAAAAAGACACAATGCAAACACACTTAATCTTACCAAGAGCTTTTGGTCTAGTTTCCACAGCAACTATTTTAGTACCCTTGAATTACTGACTCAAACTGGCCCATATTTCTTGCTGAAAAGTTACTTGTAAGTTACCTTTTTCCTATTTCCAATGTACTAACATGCTTACACTAAAAAAGTAGACAAACATATTTGGTGGGATTTGGGATTTTTGCAGTGCGTCATACATATGCAACCTGATCTGATCACACCAACCCAGTTTGTAAGCTTTCTAGTCAGACAGTGTCGCAGCCTTGTGCACACTACTCTGGAGTCCCATCTGTATATTTTAAATATCCAACATGACATTGACCCAAATACTTAATTAATAAGGCAGAGTATGTAGGTCACAGAGCTAGAGCCAGTCAGGACTTACTTATAACAGCTTTAAAATAACTAATTTGCAGAGAAACTACTGAATACAGTGAATAAAGACTGAATGAGCTGAGGAAGAAGACGTAACATTTTTGATTTGCTAAAAAGAACTTGATGTGACCACCAGCAAAAGAAAACTACCTCTGAGATGATAAAGTGCCTGAAATTCTTCAATCAATCAGCAAACAGCAAACCAGTAGGTCTGTGTTTCTAAAACTTACTCTGCGGCCCCTTTCTCTTTGCCTTGGCTCTTCACAGTAGTTTTGCTGTCTGTTGACAGACTGACTGTCCCTGGAGTGGCGTACCACTGGAAGCCCTCGTCGGTGGGACACAAAAGCTGAGTCCCCAGGATCCTGAGGGACACACAAACACACGCAGAAAATGAAAAAGTAAACTTTGACAAACAAAACCAAACAAAAGCTACGAGCTGAAGGACAAACAACAGATAAGTTACCGAAGATGTGGAAAACGTGTGGTCCACTGCTGGCATTCGTCCTGCAGCCCCTGGAGTATCCCCCCCCACAGCCTCTCCCTTCGTACAGCTCCTTGTCGATCTCATCAAACATCTGCTGCACCTGCCGCGCCGCCGCCTTGTCAAACTCCTGCGGGACGCAGAAACAAAAACACAATCGGGGAAGATATTTATCCCTCTGTTCTGGTATGCTAAATCTGCTGTTGAAAGACGCTGCTTTGCATTCTGGTCCCATCTGCAAGGAGTCTGCAGAGTGTATTAAGAAAATAAGCTCCTATGGATTGTTGCAGATGGAGCAATCATTTGAAATAAAAAAAATAGTGGGACATAGGAAGAAAAAGAGTAGAGCTGCGAGTTATTATTTTTCTTGAAAGCATTAAGAAGTGAAAATAGGTTTAATGTAGAAAGAACAGGAAAGCGAAGCAACGAGAACGAGGTCTTGCATAAAAACAACCAGCATACAAATTAGCCATCTGGTATATTACATGGATACTGTTTCTGTTTCCCACACATTTTCCAAAAGGTGATAAATGCTGGTTAGACTTAATTAAAATGTGGCCACATGCTTGTGTAGAAGAACAAACTGTAGAGAAGGCATTCAGCACCAAAAAAGGAATGTCTTTTACAACTCACAGGGTCGGAGGGAGGAGGGATTTGTGGAGGGGGTTTCATTTCATGCCAAAATTTCTTTCTGAAGAAGAGCAGACTTACATCATAGCCCCAAGAGAAAACGGAGCTCCTTTCTGTGGAGATGCCGGTTCCTGTGGAGCTGTGAATGCCGGACCAGGACTGGCTGGGTGATACTGAGATGACGGTCGGGCCGTCGGAGTGGTCCGAGGCGGCAGACGTCTGCGAGCTGCATGGAAAACACAGTAATCTTTTATTTTTAATCAGCCAAAGTCAAGACTTAAATCCAACCGAGAAGCTACGAAAATTGATTTTTTTTACGGATGCTCTCTAAGTAATCTGATGGAGGTCGAACTACTTTGACTTTTTGAGTCGCTAAATGTGCAAAGTTGGTAAAGCCATGCCCATAAGACTTCTATGTTTAGTTGTAAAAAGTGCCATTAACCTTCAGCTTCTCCTCTCTGTAAGTCTATCGAACACAATCCTAGTGGAATGCATTGAAGTTTGAGGATGAAATGTGAAACGGTCTAGCACCAACACTCAAGAAGTATAAATACTTAGTGAGGCACTGAATCTCCTCTAAGAAATGTGCATAGGGTACAAAATCTGTAATAATGCTCAAAGACTTTTTAGGCCAAAAATGTTTACTTTTCTATGTTTTATGTGAATTAACAAAACCGGTCTAATAATATACATTTAGATGCCAAATAAATCTCTTTAATGGGGCTATGGAAATATAATTAGAAGTGACTGGTGATAGAATCAAAGTGGAAATAAGGAGCAAATGTCAACTTAATAGAATATTCTAACAGCCTGCCTAATTATTCATCCTTTTGACTGCACATCTGAAGGAGGCAATGTGATATTAATTAATCCGCTGCTTCTGGGTGTCACATGGCGAGAACTCGGAGAATCGGCTGTCTGCTCAAGACGGTGTACAGTTACAAAATATCCAGAGTGTCTGTGCGTACTCAGTGCAAACGCTTGCTCTACGTCTTGCTCTCGCTCTGGACATGCAAAGGTTTGAACGTTAAAGGTGTGTGTGTGGGGGGGGTTGAACTCAAGCCTTCAGGCACTTGGTCACCTGTTGTGTGCAGAGACGGCTTCCTGCAGGTCATGGAGGTAACGCGGAGAGCTTTCGATATCGTCTGCTTCTTCAGGGAGAGGGTGGTGATCGAGGCTGCTTCGAGACAAACCACGACTGCACAGAAGGGACATTGAGAAATGATCGAGCTTGAGGATGAAACCTGACAGCTTGTCTTCGTGATGACATAAGAGAGATGCTGTGTTTCTCTTCTACTGAAACAACATAAAATCACGAAAAAATGTGGGAGAAGGTGGACTGAAACTATGCTATCTCCCTGGGAAGTAATACAACTTGCAAATGACATTAAACACCTCCACTATGAAAGCAAAAGCTCAAAAACAATTGCATAATTTTACTTAGCCTAAGTTTTCACACCGCTTTAGATAGTACCACAAACTACTTGTACCAAGAATATGGAGCATAAACTGATTTCCATTATTGAAGTAGACAAAAAATATTTCTTCATACCTTCTCTGTGGTTTACAGTCCTTTATAATAAGATGCATAAAAAAAGCACCAGACTAACCAAAGTTACCTAAACTATGGAGCAGAGAGAACAGCATTACATCGCCTCCTCCTGCTGCTGCTGCACATTATGTCAGCTGAATGAAAGGAAACTATAAAAATAAGAGAAGTGTGACTATTTGGATATATTTCCAGTGTGATAAATAAAAATGAATGGAGCCTCAGCTATTTGCATTTAGCAGCTAGTATCAGCTTGCTGTGGTTGTGTAAAAACATGACTTTTTATCTCATTATTTTTACTGATAATCCATATACTGGATTATCTTTACAGTAGTAGGAACAACTATGGCTTCTCTGTTTAAAGAAACCTCTTGGATCATGTTAAATACTTTCTTTTAACATGTATACACCTTGAAACGGTGATACTTCACTCATACCATTAGAATCTCATACTGGCCTGAACCTACAGCAGGCAATCAAAACATAATCTTCTCGTCTACAGCTAAAATTGACACTGGTGTCTAAGCAAATAGCTACATGATAATAATCATACTGATAACAAATAGATAATGATTAAAGTGGAGCAATTTATATAAAGACCTCCAACTAGTTTACAGAGCATAGTATTTGGTACTCACATCTCAAGTTTATGCGATACTGGTCTCCTGTTGTACCGCGAAATCATCCTCTTGTCTCTCTGGTTCAAGGGCTCGAGACCGCGTCTCTCATCCCCGCCTCCTCTCGCTCGACTCTCTGCAAACAGCATAGAGGGAGCGCCAACATCTCCTCCAGTCGCCCTGTAGGTACCCACCAGGTAAAAGCCTGGATCTGGAATGTTGGACGGGGCTGCGGCTAACGCTGGAGGGGGAGGCTAAGCTTGAAAATGAGCTAACTAGCGTTGCAGGAACGGTGACACAAACGCACTCTAAGAGAAAGGTGGTGCCGCAGCACTTGTATAATTTGACACATCGTCGGTTTAATCTGGCTACACCAAATAGCTGTCGAATGTGGTCAAATATTTCCTTGTCTGTCTTTCTTGGAGTCTAAACTATTTGAGAATTTGCGATGCTAACTAGCACCAACGACGACAACAATAGCACGGCTGTCATGGAGACGCGACTTCACAGACGCATGGTTACCTGGGAAATGTATTTCTGCTCTGGAGAAATAATTCGTGTCTCGTGTTAATATAATAATTTTTGCTAGACTTGTTTTGGGGCAAATATAGACTCATGGAGAAAAAAATGACAAAAAGAGAAAAATCGCATACATTTTTTAAAAAAAAAACAGCAACAATATTATAACGTATGTTTAGTAAAAACTTTGTATAACACTGTGAAAAGTAGAAAAACATGTACCGTTTTGTTGTATTGCATTTTATATATATTTTTCTCTATATATGTTAAATGCACAAATCATTTGCATCCATACATTGAAGATTCATTTGAAAAATCATTTTTTTAACTTTGTAATTAAGTCGCATTATGTCCTAGTAGATTAATAATATGTTTATTCTGTGTACTTATATTTTATTACTCAGTCTTATTTGATCAGTTATTTATTTTCCACAAATTGATCTTATTGTTGATAATTATTGTGCATTTTTTGTTTTATTCTTAAGGTTCAATGTTACTTAAAATGGTATTGTAAAGCACAAATACAAATAAAGCTTTTCAAAAATCTCTTCTTGTAATTTTCCTACGTTGCCGACGTGACTACGTTTGTAAAATGTTTCCGATTCTGACCAGTCTACAATTTTGTTTTTTTTTTGTTAATTTGCTTTTATCCTTAACGAATCTCTATATTTTTAGAAAGCTTTTTCTAACCGGAACTCTCTGACAAATGTCGTAGGGTGAAGCCGGCTGGAAATTAGGGAAGGACCTAAACACTGACAGATGGCGTGATTACAACGTAACCCAACGTAGAGTGTTTTCTCCGAATGCAAACACGTTTTTGCAATGGACTGACATAAAATGTCACACTTTGAAGATAACTAGACAGGGTGACGCTCATCAACAGTTTCTTCTTTTGGGTTTCACTGTTTCCGGAAATTGTCGACACATCAAAGACTTCTGGAATCGGGTTTACTGTTGTTTCATCAGTCGTTTCTCTAAAGAAAATCACAATGGATGTTCTGCAGATGAGCTCGATTCCGGAAGATATGGTTCAGTACAAACTCTTTCTGGTCCAGACAGACGGCATGTCTTCCCAGCAGACCGAAGAACGACTCAAACACCTGACGGAGGAAATGTTGACTAAGGTTGCCCAGCTTCTGGTCCAGTACATCTGGCAGGATCAACCATTCAACCTCAAATACCATCCCGAGAAAGGTGATATTTTCTGGTTTTGCTTTACAACTCAGATGAGTTTATTTTAAATATGCTGATGTAGACACGTTTGATGACATCCCTGGAGAAGACGCCTTAGAAAAAACTTTTATTTCATTAACATTATCTCATGCATTAACTCATGCTCACTGTAATAAAACATCGCTGACAGGAGATGTTCCCGCTCACATTGGAGGCAGCACCCGGTATGGAGACAACATCGAGGATGAGTGGTTTATTGTTTACCTCCTGCTGCATCTCACAGAGTTGTTCCCAGAACTTGCAGCCAGGTTAGACAAGATGTTGCCGAATTTATATATATATATAAATAACTCGTATTTACTTGCTTCGTATAAGCTGAAGGTACTGTTTGTGTGTGCAGAGTGGAGGACAACGACGGGGATTTTCTTCTTATTGAAGCAGCGGATCATCTTCCCAAGTGGCTGAACCCAGACACAAGTGAAAACAGAGTGAGTCTTCCAGATGTTCACATTCCTCACTTTTAATTTGACGATCTTACACAGTAGTTTGATTCAGTTATATTTTGGAGTAAACAGCATATTAATATTTATGATAAAGAAAAACAAAGTCTGTCAGCGATTAACCAAAAACACATCTTAACGTACAGGTTTAAGAGGAATAAAACAGTGACTGGTTGAAAGGATGTGTGTGATTTCTTTAGTGGAGAGTGAAATAAAGCAGCTGTTTTTTTTTTTATTCTTTTTTTTGCAGGTCTTCATCTACAGGGGAGAGTTGCACATCCTTCCCTGCCCATCCAAGTCCAGTTCAGTTGGCTTTTCTCTGGATGTGCTCCCCAGTTTGGCACAAGCTCTTGCGCTGCTTTCGGCTCACCCAGAAGTTTGTCTAGCTAGCCCCAAAATCCGTTCAGCTCTAAAAAAAAGGCTACAAGGGTGAGCTTTCACACAATCCCAGTTTTCTTAGATTTTTTTTTTCTACAGTAATTGCATGTGAAATGCAAATGGAACAACCTCCTGAGGAAATCTCCGTAAATTATCAGTAAAAAAATATATATACATGATGTACATTTTTGGACATTTATGTAGATACCCAGAGAAAATTAAAGCTAATCTCCACCGGGCCCACTGCTTCATCCCTGCCGGCGTTGCCTCTGTTCTGGCACAGCGTCCAGACTTGGTCGCCCCCGCGGTCTTGGCCTTCTACCTGCGGGATCCAGTGGACCTGCAGGCCTGTCGCAGCTTCAGGACGTTTCCTCCCGATACGAGAGTCCTCGCCACGGTAGACGCATTTAAAATATGCAGGATTTGTTCGTGCTGGCCTTTCAGCTTTTATGACGCGGCACTCTTCTCCCGCTTGAATTTCCAGGTGACATTCACCCGCTGCTTGTACGCCCAGCTGCAGCAACAGCAGTTCACCCCAGATCGGAGGAGCGGCTTCGACCTGCCGCCTCGCTCTCATCCACGATACAAGGCTCATGAACTCGGGATGAAGCTGGTGAGGCGTGG
Organism: Poecilia picta; assembly: GCA_033032245.1. Taxonomy (NCBI): domain Eukaryota; kingdom Metazoa; phylum Chordata; class Actinopteri; order Cyprinodontiformes; family Poeciliidae; genus Poecilia; species Poecilia picta. The sequence continues at coordinate 20,515,315 of CM065367.1, read as the reverse complement.
TTTGCGGTTTTCATTTGTCACGAGGAAGAAGGCAAAGCTAAAGGTGGAAATGTGAATCTGTTTTCGCCTGATTCTCAGGCTCACGGCTTTGAGATCCTGTGCTCTAAGAGCAGGCTGCCGTCCTCGGAGGCCGACGCTCCTGTGAGCTGCAACCCTCAGTGGAAAAACTTCTTGGAAAGCCTAAAAAGGAACGGCTACTTCCGAGTGAGTCGCACTCTTTTCGGTTTTTTTTTGTCCACACTTCTATAAACAGCAGATGTAGCATCTCTCCCTGGAAGCTCGTTTTTAATGCCCATGTTGTCAAATGCAGGGCCAGCTGGAAGGTTCGGCGTTTCACAAAGAACTCTTAAGATCTGCAGAAATCTTCTTCAAACAGTCAGTTGCCTCAAAGTCAAGGTGAGGAATCAATGATGTGCTTTCAAGTGTAGAGATCAGCGTGGCAGGTGATGAATGCAAACACCAAGATCACTGAATTACGTTCTACAAATGTAATTTTGTATTTGTGGTTTAAGTTGGGACTGACAAATGTAATGTTTAATAAACTGACACAAAAACACACTTTTCAGTTTTTCCCCTCAACACTCCTGCTGTGAACTTTGTTTCAGCTCCATTTCCGCAGGCGAGGAGATTCTCCAGCTGCTTCACAGCAGTCCGCTCAACCTGGAGGAGTTCAAGAAACTGGAGGCACAGCTCCCCCCGGAGGACAGTGAGTGAACAGCTTCAAAGAAAAACAGGAGCAGATCCTTTTCTTGCTATAAAATTATCTATAAAATAATCTCACTGAAGACTTAATAGGAAAGAAAAATGTGTCACACATTTTGAAGATTTCAGAAAAAAAAACTACCACTCATTCACGCAACTGACAGCCACTGAGCAGCAACACGTGGGGGCGGGGCGACACTTCATTTCCCACATTTTTCTCACTTTGGCACTTTCTACTGCATCTCAGTGAAAGAGCTCAAAAATAAATGTGTGTACCTTGTATCATCCTTCCTCTGCTCATTTGCAATTTCCTATGATACATTTGTTTATTTTTTTTCCCCTTGTCGCTAATCTACAGGCGACAGCTGGTTGGACATCACAGCTCAGGATTTAGAGCAGTTGCTGCAGGAGAGAAGCGGCAGGGTCACTGATGTCGGCAGTGAAGGCTTCAGCTCTGCCGAGCAGAAGTGGCCTGTCGAGGAGGCTGCAGGGAAGGGGGATGAGGAGGACACGAAGGAGGAAAAAGCAGGTTACAGTCTTGTAGCTGTCAGTCAAGGGATGAAGGACTTCCTCAATGCCATGTCGTCTCATGAGGGGGCTGAAGCACCCTGGTGAGATAAGTTACATGCAGTCATTTTTTAAAAAAAATGTGTATTTTTCTAGCTCTGGTTTGATAGTTCCTGTTTTGTTTAAATGTTTTCCAGGAGACTTCAGACTCAACCTTTCAGTTTTGACCCAGGCTCGATGGCCAACGCACTAGATAGGCTCTTAGGTACGTAAGGGCAATGATTGATTCTTCCTCCGTTCCGTCATTGTATTTCATCATTTTAAATATTTTAGAAGTGTTGTGGAAAAAAATATATACATATATATACTTTACCAAGCACTGTCAGGTGAAATCACTCACTCAGGCTTTTTCATATATTGTACACAATACAGGGAGCTTGTAGGACAATCAATAACTAAGCAGGTCTGGGTGAAAAGCTCTGCCAGGCAGAGACAACACACGAGTTTCATACCGAAGATAAGGAATTCAAAACAAGGAGCAAGACAGTCTGCTTCTGATGCAGCTGTAGAAAACAACTTCCAACCTTGTACATGTAACCCAAATAGTTCTTTTGAGAGCTCGCAAGGATTTAATATAACACGATCAGCAGATGTTAACTTGTAGTAATTTTCCACCACAGGAGGCAAAGAAGAAGAGCTAGATTCAGATGATCTGGATGATGATTACGATGATGATGATGACGAGGAGGAGGAGGGAGAGGAAGAGGCGGTGAATGAGACGGAGGAAGGTTCATCTGGTCCTGCAGAGATGAGCGCAGCCGAAACTCTGGACAGCCTCAAAAGTTACATGGACCAAATGGATCAGGAGCTGCAGAGCACTAATGTTGGGAAAAGCTTCAGTCAAACGGTGAATACTATGTTTTTATATTTTTATGCAAAATATAGCAGGTTTAAAATGCACACAGGCCAATGTGAATGTGTGACTTCTACAGAACTACAAGGCCTGCGTGAACAATGACTCGTCTCGTTTCCCGACGGGAGAAGGGCTTTCGACAGAGGAGAGAGGAGTCGACGAGGCTGAGGAGGAGATCCAGCCTTTAGACATCGATGTCAACTTGGTGGCGAATCTCCTGGAGTCTCTGAGCAGCCAGGCTGGACTGGCTGGACCTGCTTCTAACCTGCTGCAGAGCCTGGGAATACAACTACCACCCAACTCGGATCCCTGATAGAGAAGATGGAGGGGGAAAGGAAGAGAACTGAAACTATGAGTCTGGAACTGGTTGACACAGAGGTGATGAATGGACAGAGGACAAAGTCTGGTGTCTTTATGTCAATTGTTGTTTCTTTTTTTGTTTTTTTTTTACATTTCAGTGCTGACCTCTGAAAAACCTCTTATTTTAGAATTAACACAAGTCAGATTTTCAATAGAGCCTACAAGATGCAAAACTCAAGTTTATTTGAAATCACTGAAAATGGGAATTAATCTATTATATAATTAACTGTTAATACACATAATACTGTGATTGTGTGCATGTTTGTATCATTTTTCTTACATGTTATCACACATAGTAAACATGTTTTCTAGATAGTTTTATGTCCTCCTTCTTTCATTGTGTGAATGCTTTGTTGAGATGCTTCTGCAATGCCACAGGACTCCACATGGGGTAAATGAAGTTGATCGTACATGACCAGAAATCAAACACTCTAGTGTATCAAGTCTCGCAATTGAAAGCGCAAATCAAAGCAGAGACCAAGCAGTGAACAGATAATACCTTTATCGAGGACATATCTCTTATGTCCTAATGGAGATGGAGCCATCGTCAAAAAAGTCAACCACTATTAAAGTACTTTACCAATAAGGCCTTAAGTTGTCACTCATCATGAAAAAGGACTAGGCAGCCCACTTTCATTTTGTAAATGTACATCTTAGAGATTCTCAGACCATCAGAAGCAAATTTGTCTCATCTGATGAAACCAAAATGGAACTTTTTGACCTGAAATTTGGGGAAACAAAACAGGCCTGGCCTCACAATGCAGAACGTGGATATCAAATTCAATTGAACATCTTTAAAAAGATATTAAAAAATCTCAGTAACACTGTATTTGAAGGCTGACATTACACTGTCATAGATATGAAGGAGTCTTTATGAATGTTTATGACTGTTGTCATAAAGTGTCTGTTGGTATAATGACATCAAGTGTAATTAAAAGTGCATTATTTAGCATTTTTTGTTGAAATTATTGCACTTTTATTTACAGTTGCATTAAAACTTACATTAAAAGTCAAGTAAGAGTCTACTTTGCATTGATAGTGACATTATTTACAGAATGACGCTTCACACTTAATGTTAGTCTTATGCACATCCCTTCAAATAAAGTGTTACCAAATTCTTTATTCACTGACCTGTGAGGGATCTGTTAGAAAATGGAAGAAACTACCCCTAAATAGATATTCCAGATATTTAGAAGCTTAACCAAGAGGACCTGGGGCTGTGACTGTTGCTCAAGGTGCTTCAACCAAAGGTAATGTTTATTGCTTGTGTCACAACTGTTGACTGTAGAATGTTTTTATGATTATGATGTAAAGTACTTTGGACTGCTTTTTAGTTGAAATGTGCTATAAAATAGACTTGATGAATATCAATCAATGGGTGAACAGCTGCAATCCAAAAAGATGTTTTCCACATTGGCGCTGAGGAAAAGAAACCCTCCAATCGCTTTTAGATTAAGCCGGTAACTTGACTATCAAAAAAATACATATAAATAAAAAAATGAAAGGGTGTGAAAACTTTCCGATGATGCTCAACACATTTGTTTGGCTTTCTGGTGACATAGCATTTAAAAATGATTAACTTATAGTTCTATTTCTCAACAAATACCTGCTTTCAGACTTCTAAAAATGGTTCCTATTACAACTTTTGCTATTCTTACTGAATGGGAACAATGCTACCAGTGGAGCTACCATACAACCCCATTTAAACATAATTTAAACTCATCGGCTTACAACATTGACACATTTTCACAGTCAATTCACTTCTTTCAGTTTTATTAAACATACACAGCACATTTTACAGAACAGAACTAGCTACTTTAAAAAAAACTTGCAAATTGATAAAATTATATAAAAATACATATTTAAAGTTAAATTAATAAAAACATAAGGCCTTAAATTACATCAGACTTCAACAAGAGGCATCATAACAGCCTGTCGGTGCCGTGCCCTTTCATCCGAGCTCTCAGAATCATTCAGGGACAACATGAACCAACGTCTGGTTTAAAATTCATTCAGCCAAAGGTCTGAGGTTAAATGTTTTTTTTAACACTGATTAAAAATGTGTCATGTAAAAATGTTAAAAAAAAAAAAAACGAAAACAACCCTGATCATCTTTATCCTGTTTCCTCTGAAAAAAACTTCTCAGAATCATTCACAGAAAACCTCCACAGAGATCCGGTTAGATCTTGTTCAGTGGAAGAGAAACGTGGGAATTTAATCCCTTAAATACTGCTCTAATATGTTAAAAGGTGCACAGGGAAATAATATTAAAAGAATTTTCTCTAATTAAGAAAAATCCATATCCAGCTTTGCACAAAAAAAAGGTTTGTAGCTTTGTACCAAAGGTCCACCATAATCTGTATAGGTAGTAGTTTACTTCCTGGTTTCTTCAGGTTCTTGTAGAAACACGCAATATGTGAACATATTTTCACTAGCTTCAACCAGCAAAACTAATCTGATTATGACACAGAAATTTAAAATAGACATTAGTGGAGTTAGTTTAGACCAAATAAAAAAAAGACATTTAACATGCCAAGTTTGTCTAATTTCACACAGGAACAAATAACGTGGTCATAACAGGATACATGTCTCTTACTTTTAACCCTCAACAAATGGACAGCAAACCTTTTCTTCAAAAATTTGGTCTGTGCGCCGCATTGTCATTTATTTTATTTTTTACGGTTTGAAAGTTTAGTGGCAGATTTCTTCTGGCTGTGACAGACTTTTAGTTCTAAAAGTCACAGTTCTAAACCGGATTAATGCTAAACATTTGACCTGAAAAACGTGAAATCTCTTCACGTTTTTCGTGTGATTTTTTTTGTTTTTGTTTTCGGAAGTGCTACTTCAACCTTTGATAATGGTGATAGCTTATAGACAGACAACGATTCTGTACCATACGGAGGAACTACAGAAGATGAAAAAACGGCTGCACCATGTACCTCGCCGAATATAGCAACGCAGCCGCGAGTGGGGAGATGCAGAGAGCAGAAGCGCAGACCAGGAAGTTGAGCACCATTCCCAGCAGGACGATGGCGAGCAGGTATCCGTGGAAGAGCAGATTGCGCCAGCTGCTCATTTTCAACACCAGCCAGGGTTTGTCTGGGTGCAGAAGCCACAAGAGGCCCAGGACTCCACTCTGGTTGACAAGTTGAGCGTAGTAGATGTCAAAAACAGAGGGTTGGACGTCAGAGGGCTGCTGGCGCACAGATTCGGACACTTTAGCGAAGCTGATCAGCGAAAGGCTGTGGAGAATCAAAGCGAGAGGCGCATAAAGGTACTCCAGAGACTCAACACCAGTGATCCCATTGGATGCTGTGCAGGGGTGAGAAAAAATTGATTTACATTAATAAAATTCCTGTCTTAATCATGCTTAATATGTCACTCAATGCTTAGGAAAAGTATTCGTACCAACTGAACCTTCTCACTTTCTCAATATTTTCAAAATTCAATGTGTTTTATTGAGATTGTGTGCGACAGATCCCATTGGAGAGAGGGAATTAAAGAGGCAGTATTTACATTTTGTACATATTTGTTAAAAATGTTATCATGTTGTGATAGTACAACTTAAGACATGTGATCTGTGAAAAAAACTTGAGCTCCTCTGCCTTGTCCCTGTGGACTTAGAACAATCTGCAAAAATATATCATATCAGAAGCAACCAATCAAAGCCAGGAAGATGGCCTCAGTGCTGTCAATCAACCTTGCGAAAGTGCTGCTCCAAGTTTCACCAAAATGATTTATTTTATTGCTCACGGTGCTGGCTGCGGTGTTGGTTTTTGACAACACACGGGTTTCCGCGATAAGACAATAGAATTTTTTTTTATTTGTTTGATCTGATAAAACAGCTTCATTGCACTTGGCAAAATTGCAAAAGACCCAATAAACACATAAGGATTTCCTGGCTGTAATGTGACAAAAAAGGTTCAAAGGTTGTGAACGCTTTTGCCGTGTGTTAAGGTTTACCTGTAATGACAACAAACATCCCACTCAGGATAGAAATCAACACTGACAAGTGGTGCGATGGCGGAGACGCCACCTTCAGTGCAAAACTGAATCCAAGGGTCAGCAGAGGCAGCAGAGGAACAGTGAAGAGGAAGAGGTTTGCATATGGGCTGCTTGCTTTGGCCCAAGTTATGAGCACGGAGTGAAAGCTGTTACAGATGGCGGGCAGCAGCAGCCTCTCTCCCAGCGATCTGGAGTACGGTCTGAGATGCACCAATCCCAAGGCATGGAGGAGATTTATGAAGACAAGAGAAACCAGAACCTGGGGAGAGAAGTGCAAACATGTTCAGTCATGTAAGGGGAATGACAATTCAAAGAAAAGCAGAAGCAGAAATAGCCAGAATTAATGATTTACAGTCCACAAATAAATTACAGCTAACTTCACAACCAGTAAATTCACTTTAACAAATCCTTTAATTTTTACTTTTGGCCTTATGTTTAAAAAATAAATGTGAGGTCAATACACATAGTCACAAACTTTGCATTTCAATCAATAATCTGATTATTTTGGGAAGAAAAACAAGGTAAACCAGGACAATCGTCATTGTAAATATAATTATGATTGGTTTGTTTTCCTTTAAATGTAATTGTGTTAAATAATATAGCTAATATCTGATCTTATGTCATGTTTTGTGACATTTTTTTATATATAAAGTTGAGTTCAAAACACAGCAATTCAACAATACATGTCAGGTCAAATATAGAATCATTAATAAAGCAAATCATTTATAAAGTGGGTGTAATAAAGTCATGGAGACTACCATTCATGACATGCATGAGGCTGATTAAGTGTAAACAAATCATTAACTGAAAAACTCGTTCTCATTCAGAGGTCGTCGTATCTGGAACAGTTTATGTTTAACAATAAAAAAATGGTAACAGATATTAAGATTTTTCAGTTCCCAGGTGAAAGAAGGACTAAAAAACACAAATGTATGAGCACTGATGTATATTAACCTACTTTATTAAGCAGAACTAGATCTCTCTAATACGCATTTCCATGTCTTGCTTGTTAATACTCAGAGAAATTCAGTGTAGATATTTGTGTTTGACATAGATTTTAATTTTTTTAATTTCGCAGCATTTTCAACCAAGGATTGGCTAGAACACCTAGGCATAAAATTGAAAAACAGAGTGAACCTTAAATGAAAATCATATTAAAAAGTGCAAAAAATGATAAGACTGCTGAGCTACAATGAACTGGAATGCTTTGAAATTGAAACCAACAATTTCTGAAACCAACAATTTCTCAAACAAACATAAAAGCGATGAATTCAAGCTACTTTAAACTGTGAGGGGTTTGTGGCTAAAGCATCATGGGATGGGAACATATTATGATGTTGGACCCATCCTGCACATACCAGAGATTATGGATCACAGATCTCTTCTAACTTATCAAAATACTTACAAAGGTAACGTTAAAACTGTTGAAATAATAAGGAAAAAGCCCCAGGTACACTAAAACAGAAAACAGCATCTTGGTTTCAGAATAACAAGATAAACATTTTATGGTGGTCTGCCCAATTTCTGCACCTTAATCTAATGGAAAACTATGAGGGTGACATTGATCATGCTGTTTCTGAGGCAAGACCAAGGAACCCAGCTAGACTTTGAAATGTAGTCTAACCGTCTAAGGCTGACAGATGCCAGAGGTTAGTCAGTTCCTTGAAACACAGTCGTGTAATAATTCTAAGAAACATTGGCCACCCAATTTAATATTGGTCTATTGATTCACAGGAAAGCTCAGAGTTTATAAGTTTATACAGTAAATGTTTGAGCTTCTATAGCAAAATACAAAAACGTTCCTTTTTTCATCCAGCCTAAAATTACAGTACCCTTTTTTTTTTCTTGCTTCGCTTTCTGCAGATTCAACCAGATTTGATCATCTTTATTTCTTCAAGTATTTTGTTATAGAATGTCAGGAGTTTAGCATAAATTCAAGGACAATAAACTTTTTTCGCTAAACACACAGCTAATATTTTGATCTTACAAATACTTTGAGGCACCATGGAAATAAGTTACAGCTGATTACCAGTCATAAAGATACTGAGGGCTTGGCAAGGTGGAAGAGGAACATATGCGCTCATTGAAATTACTAAGCTAACTCCACATTGATAAGTGCTGACTCTACTGCAGGTTGACATATTTTTATTTTTTAATGACAGCTGGAAAGTATTATATCAGCAAGTTTGCTTTTGTTGTTGGTAATCCTATTTCATTCCTAAGCTTGCTGCAGAAGCACACCTGAGGCCTATCTGTGGACTTTTCTAGATTGTCATTCCAGGCGGTCTTTCGTGATCAACCTTTGAACAAGGTCATATTCTCATGTCAGTCCTTTGCGAGATAATTCGGTTAAACATCTATCACATGCATGCGTTAATCAACACTAAGCATTTTTGCCTTAGCGTTATCTCTGCTCTGCCCTTCAAACCGGCACACGGAGGCAATGGTATGCTTCTGTGTTTAGTGTGCTAGCTTTAAGTTTTTCTTAGAATATTACACAAAAGACCAACACAGTAGCGCACGACTCTAAACTCTTCAATGAAATTCCAGTGTACCGAACTGTCTTAATATGTCGCCTATCAAAAAAAAAAAAACAATTATGCTGTAATTTAATTTCAGCTCAAATCAGTTTGTTTTGAGAACATCAGTAGGCAAACATAATGACAGTTTAATCTATTGTCTAAAAATGGAAAGAATCAGACACAGCAAAAAGTCTGTTAAAAGCTGCAAGCAATATTCAGCAGAACAATCCAAAACATACAAATAGAAAAAAAAGGAAATAGTTTTGCTGGATGCAAATTTATGTGTTAGAATGGTCCAGTCAAACTCCACATCTAAATGCAATTGAAATTTAGTGGCAGGACTTAAAAAGTATATCCAATCTATCTAGAGTGACAAAGCTTGTGATATCATTGTGATATCATCAAAACTATATAAAAAAAATTCTTTGTTACAGCGTGGCAAAAACAAATCCATTAATCAAAAGGTGGAACTATTTTTGCGATGTATTGTATACTGATGTCTATGTAAATGGAAATCCTATAAATGTTAGTTCAACACAGGCAAATACAGTGATGTCAGAACGCAAATTACTCTGCAGAAATAGACAAGTATGCAAATGATCTCTCCTGTTGTGCACCACTCCTCGCGAGCACATTCTCCTGCTAATGAATGGATGGCTGATTTTGAAAGCGACGCTACATTTACTAACCTGGGTGAAGGAGAGAGCAACAGGGAACGGGTAATGGTACTGCGGGATAAAGATGCCAGTGACAAAGTTCCTGAGTTTGTCCGCCTGGCCGTATACGATCACCACCACAAAGCAGAAGGTGGGAATGAGCGGCTTCAGAGCGTGAACTGATGAAAGATTCTTCAGTGCTGAGACATACCACCCAGTCCTCCATCTCCCTAAACTGCAATCAGGAAGTTTTACAGACAGGCTTTTATGTATATGCACACAATTGTTATCCTTGTATACAGTTAACCTAATTTCCAGATTTGCACATAAAATCAAGAAACAGTGGAAAACAGATACTTATGGGTGATGTTTGAAAAGACACATAACCTTTAATTTTCACCATTCAATCAGGCTAAACAGTACCTGTTTTATGTCAGCTCTTGTTTTACCAAAAATGACTAAATGCACTAAATTTTGAATGTAGAAATGTTTTTAAAGTTTTTTTTTTGTCTTTTTTTATAACTTTCTTCAAACCCAGGATTGCTTCTTTTGCATTTCAAACTGTATGTCTTGTTTCACATATTTTAGATAGTCTTCCTTAAGATTCTGTAAATATTTCAGTGGAATGTTGGCCAATTCCTCCTGACAGGACTGGTCAGGTTTATAAACCATTTAGGTACATTTTTCAGTTACTAATTTTATTTTAGTACTTTTAGCATCAACACACCAACACCTTTGCGTTTTACATCTGGGAAGGTGTTTTCAGGCTTGCAATCTGCCCTCTTTGTCAGTCAAACATTGAAATGTAATTGTATTAGTCGACAAGACATTTATATCTCGCCTGATTTATTCTGATTTTGCTCATCATTTCTTACAAATAAGAAGTGTGTCTGAGGTGTTGCCTTAAAATATGACAGGAGCATCTTTATTTTAACTCAAATGCTACAAATTACCCAGTTAGAAGATTACAAAGCAATGAAATCATACTTATCTCATCCTTTTGGAGTTTAACAAATACGTTTGGTAAACCTGACTCACCTAAAACAGGCAGTTTAGTCCTGATAAACAGTGAGAAAAAGTTATGTGCCTTTTTATACGTTGCATGTAAAGAGCTGGTTTGATATGTGGTAGTAGGAGACAACGGGATCTTTACCTTTTACCTAACAGACATCTTGTCATTCTGTGCAGAGGTTGCTTGCAAGTATCTGTTGAGTAAAGGTAGAAGTGGGTCAATGAGGAATTTGCACCAGAAAGCAATACAGTTTCCATGGAACAGTCAACAACAAAAACAACTCAGGTAATCATGAGATCATGCTGGGTGTTTCTCAGTGTAGCTAATCAATGCTGGTCCATCGATCATACAGAAGAGGATTCATAAAGTTCAAACAAATGTAACTACATAATGCCAAAAATCATCTTACAATACGTTTTATTTGTTTCTAAGATGTGTAACGGCATCGCTTTCACGTCGCAAAAGACGACTAAATGCAGACTAAGCTACACAGTACGTATTTTAAAACAACAAAACAAACATAGGCAAGAGAAACGCGTTTTACTCACCATTTGTAACTCCTCACAAATTCATTATTCAGCAAACGAGTCGCGCCGATTGTTACTATAACGGAGGTGGGATTGTAATTATTTATCTCCGCAACTTCCTGCCGTCGTGTCCTTTAGTAATACCGCTGTCTGAGCTCCGGCTGTTCACCTCATCCGTTTTTATCTCGAGTTCAGCCGAACTTTGCCCCCGCTCTGTTTGTCTCGGTTTAATTAAAGGGGCCATTTCGCTGGGCCGAATTCAAAAGTTGGCTTCGTCGGAATAGATAGAACTTTTTTGGAATCCAGCAGAAATATTCATTTCCGTACACACAACGTCAAACCACACACATAAAGCGTCGAGCAGGTATTAAGACTTTCTTGCTAATATAATGCTGACCTGCAGTTTCACGCTCTGGGGGATAGTTGTGAGAGTTATGGTCTTATAAACGATTTCTATCTAATGCTTTTATAGGTATATTTAGCAACAATTAACTTACCAGAATAGGTCAATTAATCTAAATCAATTAATCATAAATGCTTTCCTTCTTCAGCTTTAGAACCAGTTTTAAAAAAACAATTTCTGGGTCAGGTCTGCTTAGGTAAACACGCAGTGATTACATGGGACGTACATCACCCTAAAGCTCAGGCAAACACATCAGGGGCTCCCGCATTCATCCAAATTGTCATAGCAACCGACTGCAGAGAGGTATCAGTCATGCGCATTAATTAACTAAATTAATGGCTGGTCAGGTTCTCTGTTTAAATTAATATGGTAACATTTATTATTATTATAATTATATATTTTCTTTCTTTGTTTGATGTATGATTGTCAACCATCGGCTCCCAGCTCAGCAGGGGGCAGTCGCACCGAAAAAGCATCAACAGATATAAGTAAGTAAATTAATTATGGTTGCAATTAATCATATTAATGTCTTATTCTCTACTCATAAGTGTGAGAATAACAAGAATAAAACAAATAAATACGGGCAAACACAGAGATTCACTTAACTTGGATATCACATGAAACAATTGTACCACCTGAAGCCAAAGCTCATCTTTTATGAAGAAAACTGCTGAATCAAAGAATAAATGTTGACCCTCTGAATACAATAGCTCAGTAATAACACCAACTGGCTATTTTTGATCAAAATTGAATTTGTTTTCATTTTTGTAGTTCATTAGCAGTTCTGATCTTTAGCCTCACTTATTCCTTTTGGTTTTCTTTTATTTTCCTTTTTCAATAAATTGGTATTGTATTTTTTTTTTAATTTACATTTTTATGCTTTTATTAGTATTTTTCTATCTGGTTTTAAGTCTTGAAAATACTTTGAAAAATGAATGGGTTTAGAACATGCAAAAAGGAAGTAAACTAGAAACAAGACACACTTTCAAAAGGTCTAGAATGGTGATAAAGTATTAAGATAATATAAATACGGTAACTAGAAAGAAACAAACCTTGTAAAAATACTGTTGAAGAAAAAAAATACAACGTGATATTAATCAGTCGATTTTTGTGCAGTCTTTCTCGGAGGGACTGTGGGGAACAGACAGAAGACAAAATGAGAAAAATTGAACCAGCAAAGTCACTTAGTGAGGAAAACACCAGACACAAAAAACTAAACCTTTAATAGTAAACACAAGAAAACAAAAATTAAACCAATTCTTGTAAAATGTGAAGTAATAGCAAACACAGTACAATCAGAGAAGAAAATATAAAACGACTTTAAACTATTAAACACACAGTACATGGCTCAGTGATAGAATAGTCACGCTGTAAATGGGAGCTAGTCCTGGACGTAGGAGTCCCAAGTCTAATATGAGCCCATTTCTTTCTGCCCTTTGTCTTGTCAAGTTACAATTTGATAAGAGTTTGTTCTAAGTAATGTTTATCAGTTCCAAAATTGACCCTTTCAGTCATTCTGCATATTGTTTATGTCAGGCTTCATTATCATGCATAACAACTAACTCTTTTTCTTTCTTTTATTGACCAACAAATATTATTATTTTTTTTTTTTTTACCAACACTTGGATGGAAGAGTCGGTTCTCAGTACAGGATTAATTGAAGTGATGTATCTGTTTACACACATAACATCTGATTGACACTCCACATTATCATTGTTCGGGCAAACAGAGGCTGCAGTGAGCGACTTTGACCACTTCAGTAATAAAAATTCAAAGCAGCATTAATTAGTGATTGAGAGATAATTAAAAGCATAAGCACCTCAAGCAATAGCCATATAGTTATTTAATAACAGAACATAAGGTGTTTAATGTATAGTCTTTGTGTCACGAGGCAATGGCAGTGAAAGGAAAATTACCAGCTGCAACGAGTTTAATTCAATCCGTCTAGTAGACATAGTAATGCAGATGTAAACCACACACAGGCTTGAAAATAGATCAAAAGATGAGGTTCAGACAACAAACTCATTTTGTGAGGGTCTTACAGTAAATCCTAGACGTAAGGCGCACACAGTTTGGCAGGTCAGAGGTGGGGAAAAGATAGTAATAATAAAGGACAGTAGAATGGGACCTCCATCTCAAAGCCTTTATGAAATTCACTTCAACACTGAACAGCATTTGTATCAGATACAGTGCAGACAAGTCTCCGGAGTGTTAGTGTAATTTTGTTCATCTTGGCATGAAGCCAAACCAAACATATGTCAACAAAACATACATTCTAAAAAAGAAAGCAGAAGCAGAACAAACCTGGCTTGCTTTACCTGCCAAGTTAACCATATCTAAAACTGAGCCAGCAACTTAACTACCATTAATTCTGTTCAACTCTTCTCACTCTGTTCTGCCTTGATGTGGTGAACAAATTTCAGTCCACAGACTTGACATCATGCTGGGCGAACTCTCACCCAGCTGTTTAAACCCGAGTGGTTAAAAAAAAAAAAAGCCCCGAGTGGCACACCCTCGTTGATATAAATACTGGAAGGACCTCTATGTATGTCAAGTTTATTTGATTAGCACAGTTAATACATGAAGTCATCCAATAAGCACCACAGAAAAGAAAACACACAGACACACATGCAAAATGAAGCTCTGATCCAAAGCCTTTGAAATGCACAATCAATAATCTACACATTGGCTATGTTGTTAGTGCATCACCGAACCTTGATGTTTCTTTTAAAGGGTCCGCCTCAGCAATAGGAGATCCTGGTGGAGCAGCCTGGTGGATCCCTGCTGCAGAAACACAGACTAATCTGTCAGTTCTCCGTGGATGACATCTAGTGGCAGCTGAAAGGAAAAACACTGAAAAGATTTATTTTTTTTAATCAGCTAGGCGATCTTTCTATAAAATTAGAAAAAGCAAATTGACACTGAATATCACGAGGGTCTACTGATTTTGAACGAGAGTATGACAAGAATTACACATGAATCTCTTTTGGTTCTGGACTTCAACACCAAATATTGCACAGATTTCTGTTTTCATAGTGGTTCAAATGTTTTTCATCGATACAATATGGCTCTCTCTCCGCAAGGGCGCAGTCAACAAGGGGGAAACTATCACTGACTTTAATGGACACTGGACTTTAATGTGGATTCTGTGATTCTCCACTCTATCTTAATAAGAGCTGGGACCTTGATTCCAAGTAAGTCTGAAAATAGGCCTCTGTCGATTACATGAGTGACTTGACTTGGGGAATGCAACATTAAAATCTTTCTGAACTAAACTGACTACCCCGAAACAAAACACATGGAGAAGCTCTAACCAACAGGGTTTTGAGTATATCCTTATTTTTCCTCCTTTTCTGAGGTAATCGGTTGATCACCGATCCCCCAAACTTAAGGAAATCAGGGCTGATTTATTGTTGCAGCCCTACAAATCAACCTAACCCACAAAGGGAAAACATGCTAGCTCCAACCAGATTCCAGGCTAATGGTTAAAAAGATAAGCAAAGGTGAGTTTAAGTGCATTTTAAGACCACTGTATTTTGTAAGGGGATGCCATTTTAATTTTTTTTATCTCAATAAACACCACAATCCATCTGTCCATTCATCTTTGTCTGTAGCTGCTTATCCTTGCAGGATTGCTTCTTGGGGCTGGTGCTCCAGATGTCACTTGGTAAGACGAAGGGTTCAGCCTGGACAGGTCTTCAGTCCATCACAGGGCACCGTCCAGCATTTTTGGACCGGAGTTACTCCATTTTTGGGCTGCATCTCCAAACTGCAGTCCAAAATTTATGGTCTTTCTTGTGAAGAAACACCATAAACTGAGATTCTATTCGAACGTAGCATAACACACCGTTTTAAGAGAAGATATACTCTTCCAGCAAAAACGGCCACTGTATATTATGGTTAGTAAACATTTACATGCCTGTGTAGAATGAACTAGGCGTATAACTAATACACAGAGCACTAAGAAATTAGAGTAATCAGTTTATCACACACAGCTGCTCTTGGCTCCACCCTGCTGAATGTAAGCGGCATTCCAGACACTGGAAGGAAGGAATGTTCTAGTATATGAGAAGCAGAGGCTGCAGGTGAAAATAGGGTAAAAGTTTGCCAACGTTTCATATTCCAAACTTCACACGACCTCCATGAAAGTGTAACGAGTAGAAAACTTCATCTTAAATCCCCTTTTAAGTGTGAAAACTGCACTTTCACGATCACTCCTGCCTCCCCACACGTCTTTAATACGTGGCAGAAGCGTGGCGTTAGTTAAGGAGACTGCACTCAACAAAACCTTTTGCGGTCGTGTCACTGTGGATTTAAGCTCAAAAAACTACAACTTCCCCATCGTTTTACACAGGACACCCCCTGTTCCACCCCACCCCGAAAAAATGACCACAAAACCGTACGCATGTGAGCCTGCACGTAGCATTCAGGCTGAGACTCCCAGAGATCCAGCCCCGGCGTCCAGATAGCCAACAGTTCACCGGAACATCACAGAGAGGAGGATCTTATTCCCCCCCTCCCCCCCGTTAATTCAGCGAGTCCTTCCCGAGGAAGTGAGACTTTCTTCAGAGGACACAGTGGCTGAGGACACGGTTCTCCTGCTAGCTCCGGGATGCTCTGGACGAGGTAAATACAGCCTACGGATAAGATTCAGCCTCCTAGGTCAGATAAGAGACGCACATTGTGCAGTTACAACTACGCACATTACGTAGTTATTCTCTAGTTCATGGTTAAAGGCTGCGTGCGCTACCCAGACTAGTGTTAGCACGCGCCGTTAAATATTTTAACTGAAAGCTAAAGTCCCCTAGAGATTTGCAATAATAGCCGGAAGGAGCTAAAATAGATACAAAAATAATAACCTGGCAAGCAGGAGACAAAAGAAAAGCATGCGTAGTTCTGCCCACACGTCGTTGGCTTAGTTATGGCATTCCTATGCAATGTAGCGTGGGATGATGCTACGGCTGCCTTCACTTTGCATTGTTTTATTTGAATAATAATAATAATAATAAAACGGCTAAATAAATTTTCTACAAGGCAGTATATTAGAGTGGAAGTACATCACTAGTGCTGTCAAAATGGAAAATATTTAACAGCAACAAAAAAATAAAAAATAAATTCTAGTAGTGAGGCATCTCGCTTAAATAAATCAGTTCATCTCTACAGCACAGATTGACGGTGAACCAGTGATTGTTAGTTTGTAGACTGCAGTTTGGCTTTGAGCAGGTAAGACTCCATCGGAGGGATTTTAGTCCGCACACGAGTTTCCACGGAGGGGAGGGGCGAAGACGTGGCAGTCCTGTCCTTCTCCATCCACATCCTTTGCTCTTTTTTTACCTCATGACTATGGAGTAAAAGTAAAACGAGTTATTTATAAGGACGTTTCTCTGCCACGACTAAAAACACCTTGGATTAAAAAAAAAACCACATATATACAGCTAAAACATTTTTTTTTATCTGTGTTCAGTGTGAAAACAGTAGTGAGGTATGAAAATAATATATTTGTTGAGGTTGCTTATCAACAATTGACAATTTAAAAGTATGCTTTTTATTTATTGTGAACTATACAGTTTCTGATGTGAAATATTGTAATTTTGCGGGATTATACATTAATAACTGCTGGATGAAAGATTATCTGAATGGAATGATCAATATGAATTTTATACAACTTTAGATTAGATTTGGTTGAATAATAAATGAGTTGAACCTACAGAATTCATTTTTTAATTTAGGCATGGACAGTTATAGTTAGAGAAACATCCAGTGTTAGGATTTTTAAAAAAATATTCTGAATGAATATTTTTTGAGCATATTTATTAATTCATTTACTCACTTAGTTGGTTGGTTACAGATTATTGGAGCAGAACTGAAAACAAAATGTTTTTTTTATTTAAAAAACTTTTCAATTAATGCTTGTTTCCTATATTTTCAAATGCACTGCAATTATTTTATGACTGATGAAATATCTAAGGCTGACAGTGAACTGTATAATAATTTTTTTGCTCTAGTAGATTTGTTTTACATATTGTAGGCCAAAAAAATACAGAAAGTTACTTGAAGTGCTCATCTTGTGCTCATCAGTGTTTGTTTTTTATTAGTCACTTCATAAAATAGATTCTTTTTTTTGTTTTATTAATCTGATTTTGCATTTCACAAAATGCCAAATAATATAGACAAAGAACTGTTGCTCACAATCCGTTGTTGCTGTGTTTTTCTTTCAGAAGCAGAAGTTTAGAACATGTTAGAAAGGATAGAAAAAAGTGGCCGGAAAATAAATTTGCTGTGTCAGAGGAGAGTCTCTATGTAACTTCCCGAAGTTATGAAAAGATTCACCCGTTTCTGGTTTCTGGTGTTTTGGGTGCAATAACCATTATTAGTTTTCAGTAATACTTTCTTTATGCGTGTTGCCAGTTTTGAATGACTGGAGCTGTTTGAGTATATTTTTAGTTTGTCGTCGCAGCATGCTGCTGACCTAAATAAAAAATCTCACAATTTATTAGATTTTTTTTCAAATGAGGGCAAAGTCAGAGCCTGTCTGAACTTGCACTCTACTTCCAGTTTGATTCTCAGCAGAGCTACACAGAAATGATCTCACTATATCTTCAAAGTAGCTGGCACAGCGGTTGCCAGTGTCATTGGACCTTAGTTAGGAGGTTCCCAGTGCAAACCTCAACTGTGCAGACTGTCTGTGTTGTTCTAAGCCTTTAGCATGCCTCTGTGGGTTCTTCTTCACTCATTTGCCCTCACAAATAGCCCAAAGGTGCGAGTGTGTGTGTTGGGTGTGTTACTCTTTGCTCTCTTACTTCACTGAAACATCTAAAGGACAATGTACGTATATAAAAAAAGAATGTAGTCTCTATCTGGGTTTAAGTTTCGATCTGTAATGAGCTTAGCGTCTAACCTTTTGTCACATTGATTTTATTGTGTAGATTTGTAATTCTTTCCTCCAATCTTTTATGTGTTCCTTTTCTGTTAAATGTGGGTTTTTAAAGAGAAAATGCAGCTGCATCCTTCACAGGCACAGTGACTTCTTGGATTGAAACCTTGTCCAAAATCTAAAGCCAAAACCAGACTTATTTTGGTGACTCCGACATGGTTGTGGGGCTGAACAAACGCTTCTGTTTTTAGGCGTTTCTGGTTTAACTGTTTGCCTGTTTTGTCTATCAAAATGTGAGTTTCAGTTGTCATTCTCATTTTAATATTCAGCTCATTCCCACTGAAAAACGTGTATTTTCTTTAGTTAATGGCAAGGATTTTTACCTTAATGTTGAGAGAATTACTTCAGAAAAATAAAAACAACTTTATTTAAAGTTCTGTGTTTTATACCCTAAAACACAGAAAGAAAAACTATTTTTGACAGAAAACATAAAAGTGCGAATGCAAAAAAATCCATAGTCATGCAAGTAGGCGCAGGTTTTAACTTTTTGAACAAATAGGATGTAGTAATAAAATCTATGACTTAAACTTAACATCATCTTATAATAATAGTGAGATCAAATATAGTAGGTCACGCAATCTTGACGATAATCTGCAAGGACAAAGTTTCTTGTGCCTGATTGAGTGAAAATTTGTAATCTGCACATCAGGAATCAACTTTTATAAAGAATTTTATACTAATATAAAATGTATAATAATATAAAAAAGCGATAATTACAAGTTGCTTTTTTTTCCTTCAGTCTGGTTGTGATTCAGTCGAATTCGTCAAAAGGACATATCCCGTTCTCTTTCAGAATGGAGCTGCCATGTTGGTGTTTGTTGCTGCTGAGCTGCCTGCAGTCACTCTCAGCCCACAATGATTTCTTCACCTCCATAGGTACAGCACACACACAGTGTAAAACTGAGCCCTGTGATCATTCAATTTAACTGAGTCCAGAAGCAAACAGTGAAGTATTGCCAACCTTTTAAATCATGAAAAGATGATATCAGTGATGCAGTGTGTAACTCAGGCCTGTTCTTCTGCTTTGTTGCCACTCAGGCCAGATGACAGATCTGTTGTACACTGAAAAGGACCTCGTCACGTCCCTGAAGGATTACATCAGAGCGGAGGAGAGCAAACTGGAGCGGGTTAAGCGGTGAGAATCGGATCGAAATGTTCAATCTGTACAGCACTTTTAAAAACTGTTAAAAACAGAAAAGATCTCAAGTGACAGGGCACAAAGTCTCCATCATCACCAGATGCATTTACCGATAGCTTTAAGCCGTCTTTCAAGAAATTACTTTCAATGTCTGTTTGCTTCGTACGGTTTGTTATGATTCATGTCAAACACATTCAACAAGGACTCACAGGTGCGAAACCTCAACGACAAAGAAAAATAAGCTAAATTCCAAGAGGATGAGATGCTATGAGATGAGCAAGAGCTTTCATTTGCATCCAACAAATTAAACAAACTTTTTTTTCTGGCTGAATAAGAAGATTCCAATGAATCTCTTGAAAACAAACTCACCCTGAGAAGATCAGTACAATAAACTAGAGATTAAAGCCAATTTTGAGGAACGTTTGCTTGAATGGTTGTGCGTTTTTAGAACAGCTCCGGTGCAAAATCACATCGTTTCTGATCAGTACTCTTGATCTGTGTTGTCGTTTTTCATGGCAGGTGGGCCGACAAGTTGGATTCCTTGACAGCAACAGCCACACAAGACCCAGAAGGGTTTTTGGGTCATCCCGTCAATGCCTTCAAACTGATGAAGAGGCTGAACACCGAGTGGGGGGACCTGGAGAGTCTTGTACTCAGTGACACCACTGATGGTATGGACAACTGAGAAGTGCTGGCAGTCACAGTTAGCTCTCACGTTAACATTACCATTGACAAATTCTAGTGTGAGAAGTTCAGATTTGAGCCGCCCACATTTATTGAAACTTTCTCTAGAGATCTGTCAAACAAAATGTACCTGTTGGCTCAGTTGCATGTTCTCACATTGGAAAAAATAAGAAAAATCCAACCTTTGGATTTAGTCAGTGGACAAAATGACACATTTGAACAAATTCCACAATTATTGACACATTTATAATCTCTAGAAAATACTTAAAACTGAACATTTTTGGTAATTTGTATCTTACTTGTTTCAGTTGATTCCAGATTTATCAGCTTTTAAGACATCTGACATTTCTTCAAAATGGGAAAGACAAAAAAACCCCTTGTAATTCAAGTAAGCCAATTATGTATTGACCTTCCTAAGTCAGTAAACGGCAAAAAGAAAATTGCTTCTCACATAAACTTGGCAATAAATTAGAGGTTTTAGAATACTAGAGGTTGGACAATTAAGGCTGGTTGAGGATCTATGTTTTTTCTTTTCACTTTGCACAACGATGAGGATGGTAAGGCCATTAGAAAAAAAAACTCTAAAGATCACTGGCAGAGAACTGCAGTCACCAAAACTCCATAGCAGGATTCAGTGCTGTTGCTGTTGGATTCATACGCCTCTAGAATACTGATGTTTGCAATTCTTGCAGGATTTATCTCCAACCTGACCATCCAGAGGCAGTACTTCCCCACAGAGGAGGACCAGACTGGAGCGGCTAAAGCTCTTCTCCGGTTACAAGACACCTACAAGCTCGACGCCAACACCATCTCCACAGGAGACCTTCCTGGTAAAAGCTGTTGCCTCAGTAAATAGTCACATTTAGCACCGGGCTCAGTTTTTTTCTTTTTCTTGGTAGTTTATTTGTTGTTTAAACAGCACCCAGTGTTGGTTTTCTTTTGTTTGTTTTTTTTGCGCCCCAGCGTCATTGTTGTCTTTTT
This sequence comes from Poecilia picta, assembly GCA_033032245.1. NCBI lineage: Eukaryota > Metazoa > Chordata > Actinopteri > Cyprinodontiformes > Poeciliidae > Poecilia > Poecilia picta. Next base: position 20,493,971 of record CM065367.1, on the reverse strand, counting down.
ATTTTGCTCACCAGGCGTGAAGCACAAGAGCCAGATGACAGTGGAGGACTGTTACGAGCTGGGTAAAATAGCCTACTCGGACGCCGATTATTACCACACAGAGCTGTGGATGACGCAGGCCCTGAAGCAACTCGACGAGGGAGAGGAGTCCACCATAGACAAGGTGACGGTTCTGGACTACCTGAGTTATGCCATCTACCAGCAGGGGGAAATAGAACGAGCGCTGGAGTACACCTTGAGGCTGCTCAAACTGGGTAAGTTGCCGTCAACGGGGCATTGAATTAAATCCAGTGAACTGTTTACGGTGACAGCGTCATCATCGCTGCCGTTTTTCGGCCACAATTTCAGACCCGGAGCACCAGCGTGCCAAGGGCAACGTGAAATACTTCGAGTTCCAGCTGGAGAAGCAGAGAAAAGCTGCCGAGGAAACGGCTCGGACGCAAGAGGAGCGTGGCAAGAGAGACACGAGCGAAAAGAAGAAGAAAAAGAAGCAAAAGAACTCCTTCTCTCTGATCCCAGAGAGGAAGAAGTATGAGATGCTTTGTCGAGGGGAGGGTCTCAAGATGGTGAGGAAGAAAAGCAGCAGAAATAACGAGACAGCGTCTCGCTTTTATCTGCCACTCCGGTTTAATTCCCAATCTCGCCACCAGACCCCGCGCAGACAGAGCCGGCTGTTCTGTCGATACTACGACAACAATCGCCACCCCAGGTTCGTGCTGGCGCCAGTCAAACAGCAAGACGAGTGGGACCGCCCCTACATCGTCCGCTACCTCGACATCATCTCCGACGCAGAAATCGAGAAAGTCAAGCAGCTGGCAAAACCACGAGTGAGTAACTCTCTGAGCAGAGGAGCGTTTGTTCAGCGGCATGTTTGTGATTTTAGATGTTGAGGGTGGCAGGTTAAAGTCACGAGGCCGGTTTGACGGGTTAGACAAGCATGACGCTTGTCTGCCTCTGTGTTGGGGGTTAAATCATGTCCCTGGCTTCACAGCTGCGCAGGGCAACCATCTCCAACCCCGTCACTGGAGTTCTGGAGACGGCCCATTACAGGATCAGCAAAAGGTAAGACGGAAGGTTGCAGGAGAGAGCTTTGGGGGAATTTTTCCTTCCCTCGAAAAAACATCCGATTTCTTCTTTGGTCTGTCCAGAGCTCCACTTTGCTGCCTCGTTAAAGGCTCTTGAGCTGAACGTGGAATGAGAAAACATTTATACAGCAGTGCCTTGTAAAATGATTTCTTGACCCTTTTATTTGTCATCATAACCCTAAACCTCAGAGTATGTTATTGGGTTATTATGTGCTAGACAAACACAAAAAAACCCATAAAATTGCTAAGTGGAACAAAAATAACGCAGGACTTTCGATTCTTTTTACAAATACAGCTTTATGGGATGTGTCTCCACTAGCTGTGGTCATCTGGAATGTTTTTGTCCATATTTTTTTTTTGTAAAATAATCAAGTTGAATGGAGAGAGTCTGAACAGTCACAAGTTCTTAATTGAATTTCGGTCTGTACTCTTCTTAGCTAGTCCATTTTGACACAAGCACTTTAAAATACACAATTTTATTGCGACTCTGGCTCTAAGTTTAAGTTCACTCAAGTTTTTTGGAGTTTCTATCATGTTTTTTTTAAGGAGTGGACTCTCTTTCCTCCCATCAACTCTGACCAGATTACATATCAGCAATTGTATTTATATGTATATTAAGCTACATATAGACGTTTAATAACGTCTGCTGTTTAATAATTAGATGACCTTAGAAGGCATGCGTTTGCACTACCTTTACACAACTTAATTTAGGGATTCATCAGAATTTTGTTTTTGTTAAAGTTTAAAACCTTGAATCCCTTTCCTTTCACCTCTCAAATATGCTGTAGTTTGTGTTGGTTTGCTACATAAAATCCCAATAAGACACACAAAGGTTTACGATTGTAACGTGAGACAAAACTGGGAAAGTTCAAGAGGTTTCAATACTTTTTGCAAGGCACCTCAAACATATCAGTGGACCATTACTGATTGACAAAGAAATCGTATCGAGTTGTGTCAGTGCTGCTAGCTAAAGTTGTTCATTTTAAAGTATTGGGGCGCTCTCCAGCTCAGGGGTCTGCTTCAGAAAGGTAATACAAGATGCTGACCGGAGAGGAAAATGTGTTACCGTTTCTGCTAGTTTGCTTTAACATAGTTGCTTTGTCCCACATGAGGTTCATCACAGGCAGTCGATGAATAAATGAGCAACATGATTATTATGAATAACATCTCGAAGTCCGGTACTGCCTCATGGAATACTCTGCTGCTTTTTCTTTTTAATAACAATCAACAACCAGTGACTCCATCTGCTTTTCCTCTCTCTCTCTCTCTTTCCATTTCATCCATCCTGCTCTGTCTGTCCTCTTTTTTTTTCTTCCTCTTCCCGTTTTTATTTCTTCTACTCCTTTGTGTCCTCTGGAACTGCCATAGTTAAGGCGAGCCACGGTGCATGACCCTCAAACGGGGAAACTTACCACAGCCCAATACAGAGTCTCCAAGAGGTAAGGGTCACAGGTCAGCAGGTCCTCATCCAGCTCCCGCTTTGTCATTGTCTAATGGCTGGCTTTATTTGACCTTGGGCAGGGAAAATGCAAATAATTAGATGGAAAACTAACAATAAAAGGGTTTTAATTATTATTGGTGCAAACAATTTGTTTAAGCCAAGATAATTAAACCCTGTGGATAACTCATTGAACTCTTATTCCTTGCCTTTTAGCCACCATGGCTGCGGTGGTGCAGCTGTGCAGTTTTTTTATTTTATTTTATTTTTTCATTTTTTGTTAGCTTCACTATTAGCACCAGAGGTGAAGTCACTTTTCAAGGCCATGGATTGGATTACATGAAATGCTCAATTACAAATCTAAATGCTAGTTATCTCGTCTAAACTATTTTAGCGATCTTTTCTAAAATTTGTTTCCAGACCTAAGTATAGCAGGCCCAGCAGCCAACTCAAACCCCTACATCACTTTGGTTTTACTGCTCCTGGTAGTTAATGTCAGCACACATGGATGTGAGGGTGTGGCGTCACTTTGATGGTTTTTCCGCGCGCTACATGTGAGTCAGCACGCCGTCGTAGATTCGGTGAGCGATGAGCCGGAGGAACGGATGGAAAGCTTTTTTTCCTTATTTTTTTTGTCAGATGTGACTTGCTTAAATCCATCCCTTCCAAACGGGACTGCCGTTTTTCATGTCTGAAAACAAATCTTTATTTTAGGAGCTGGAATTTATTGTTGTGGAAACTCCACAGTTACTAGCATGGCTGGTTTGATGTGGACATTATGGGATTTTACTGCTTCTTCCATTAAAACGACAATTTAAAAATTTTCATTTAAGACACTGAACTTAACATTATCGTGTGTATATATATATATATATATATATATATATATATATATATATACACAGTCCAGTCACATTAATGTGACCACCACGTACTTTCCACTTCAGAGTTAAATAACCAATCACAGAAGGCAGGTGGCAGCACAGTGCAGTTGAGCGTATATAAAGGGTGTGTGTGGGCTTCGGAAAACATTTCAATCGTTGGCGTAATGCAGAAACGAAGCGATTTATCCGACGTCCAAAAGGGCATGATCATTGGCTTTCCGGCCAAGGGTGGAAGCATTTCCGAAACGGCTGAGTTTGTGAACTGTTCGCGTGCCGCCGTGGTAAAAGTGTACCGTGCATGGCAAAATGGGACTGTCCAAAATCAACGACGTGGCAAATGTGGTGCACCACGGGCCATAGATGACAGAGGCGAACGACGGTTGCGGAGATGCGTTCGGGCAGATAGACGGGCTACCGTTGAGCAACTGACCACTAAAATGAACCAAGGGGCTACCACAAGTGTCTCCCAAACCACTATTCAGCGAACATTGCTGCGTCTGGGCCTCCGAAGCAGACGCCTGGTTCGTGCACCTATGCTGACTGGTGTTCATCGACGACGAAGGCTAGAATTTGCACGCCAGTACAGCAGCTGGACGTCCACTGAGTGGCGACAGGTAGCGTTTTCAGATGAATCGCGTTTTATGCTCCATCGGACAGATGGACGTTGGCGTATAAGGCGTGAAACCTCTGAAAGGAACCACCCTGCAACCATTGCAGGAACGGTCCAAGCTGGAGGCGGGAGCATTATGGTCTGGGGAATGTTTTCCTGGCATTCTCTGGGTTCACTGATTATTGTGGAAGGCACGATGGATCAATACAAGTACGCATCTGTCCTTGCGGACCATGTCCACCCCTACATGCGCATTGTTTTTCCTCAGGATGATGGCATCTTCCAGCAGGGCAATGCGAGGTGCCATACAGCTGCCAGTGTACGTGCGTGGTTCGAAGACCACCAGGATGAGTTTACCGTCCTCCCCTGGCCAGCAAACTCACCTGACTTAAACCCAATCGAGCATCTGTGGGACAATCTCGATCGAGTTGTTCGCGCCATGGATCCTCAACCGCGTAATCTAGCGCAGCTGGCCACGGCATTAGAGTCGGCATGGCTCAACATCCCAGAGAAGACCTTCAGGGACCTAAGTGACTCTCTTCCTGCACGTCTCGTAGCAGTTCGCTCTGCGAAAGGTGGTTATTCTGGCTTTTGACAGATGGTCACATTAATGTGACTGGACTGTGTATATATATATATATATATAGCGTAATCCTAAAAATTTGTTCTCTGTGGTGTTCAGCCACACCACAAAAATGCACAAACCTGCACCCTGAGCTGACTGGAGATCCTTGGGCTCTTTCCATGTTTCTAGTTTATTCACACGTGCTTTCTTTATTTTTTCCCATGCATGTTTTCAAGCATGGCATGAATTTGTTGCTTTTACTGAAGAGAAGTTTCTACTGCCATTTAGTGGACAAATGTGTGTCTCACGACAAAATAACCCATCCTCAATCTAAATTGCTCTGCCTCCATTGTTGCAGTGCTTGGCTCACTGGCTACGAGGATCCTGTGATTGAAAGGATCAATGAGAGAATTGAAGACATTACAGGTCTTGAAATGGACACAGCAGAAGAACTCCAGGTAAAACCCAAAATAATAATAATAAAAAAGTGAATATTTAAAAAAGCTTCCTGATTTTAATTTTTTTCCCCCCCACATGATTTTTGGCTTATGTCTGCATGTGGACGATTTAAGCGACTTGTTGTTTTTTTGTTTTTTTATTTCATAGGTTGCAAATTACGGCGTTGGAGGGCAGTATGAACCTCACTTTGACTTTGGAAGGGTAAGCTTTTTAATTGTTGAGAGTTGATTTTCTGTTTTCGAGTAGTCGCGTTGACATGACATTACATCTGGTGTGCGACAATTCCACAGAAAGATGAGCCAGATGCATTTAAAGAACTGGGAACTGGAAATCGTATTGCAACGTGGCTTTTTTATGTAAGTAAACGGATACAAAGACCAGGGCTGGCTTTAAGTTAACCAGTGGCTTTTGCTAAAAACTCTGGTTACCATATAGACATGTGTTGTTGTTTTTCTTTTTCACTTCTATGAATAAAGTGCCAGCAATGTGGCGTACGTCTATTTTTGATTATTATGATGCTTGTTTGAAGTCTTAAGGTGATCAAATGTGATATGAAATAAATTATTTGTTCTCAATAGCATGAAAAGTGCAAGCATGCACTTTTAGTAGGTTGACAATCACCTATTAATGTTTAGGTGACTGAAATAATTAATTAATAGACAATAAAATAATTTATGTGATAATATTCATTGGTGCATTGCAGATATGTATTAGAGAATTATTTCCAAATATTAAATTGGTAGTTCACTGTTGGAAAATTGGCAGTGTTTCTTTCAATTAACTCATAAAATATGCATGAAATTTAATAGATTTTCTGAAGAAGTCTATAAATATGTAAAAAAAAAAAAAGAAACTTATGGGACTTAAAATTAATTTCGGATTGGAACAAACCATTTGTCTCTCAAAGTGTACAAAGCCTAATGAGCCTAACAGTAAGACAATATATTTATATATCACATGTCTGAAAAACGTTTTTTAAGTAACAAAGTGACTTGTTTTACGGTCACATTTTAATGGTAAATATCTGAAAACAATCTTGATGAAACAGCAAAACTTAGTCACTAGCACTAGTAGTTGACTGTAGCTTAGAAATAATTTCTCAAATATCAAATAGATAAAATAATAATAGTATTGACCTTATGTCCACATATGTAATTCATAAATAAACATTGCTCTGACCACTCTGATGCAGGACCACCTCCGGATCACCCAGTGGGACGGGAGAACGATGTTGGACCAATAAACCTCTCAGCAGCTTAACTTATGTTTTTTCCTTTACTTCATCTGTTGCAGATGAGCGATGTGACTGCAGGGGGCGCCACAGTATTCCCAGATGTAGGTGCAGCTGTTTGGCCTAAAAAGGTAACAGCACACTAACACTTTATTTAGTTGTAACAAAATCAGTTTAGCTGGATTATATAACACCACATATGTTTGTCCAAACAGTTTTAGACATTCAGATGTAATAAACACTAAATGGCTTTGAGATTTGTAGCATGCATTGATCTATAAGATAGTTCTTTTTAAATGATGTAGATAATAATAGCTGTGGTTTTTTATTGAGAGTTGATGTGTGAGACGAAACCATGCTAAGTCAAATTTGTATGGATGGAGAGTTGCCGCTAACATCTACCATTGATTGCAGGGTACCGCTGTGTTCTGGTACAATCTTTTTGCCAGTGGTGAAGGAGACTATAGCACCCGGCATGCAGCCTGTCCGGTGTTAGTGGGCAACAAGTGGGGTGAGTTCCTCTTTCGGAGTTAAACCTTGGCTCTAAATTATGACACGCAGGATTAGCCTCAGTGGATAACTTCAGACATCAGGCTTGGATTTTCTGCTTCTTCATTCGGGTCCTTAGCATTGTATTAATTACACATGTATGAATTGTAAATGTACATATGGGGTGCTGCTTTGCTGAAACAGTTACACTGCTTTAACTTTTCCGCACCTTCCCGCATTTTATCACTTTTAAATTTAATGTGTTTTGTTGGGATTTTATGAGACCAATTGAAAAAAGCTAGTGGATAATAATGAACCCGAAATAATTTGTGTTACAACTAAAAATCTTACCAGGTGCGCTACAGTAAAAGATGCAATCATTTTGGGGAATGCTTCTTTGTTTTTGTTAAATACTTCAAATTCAGTCCAGTTGGATAATTAGAATCTGTAAACAGCAGTTTTAGTTTTGCATGAGACTATCATTTGGATTTAGGTCTGAGCTTTGACTAGGCCATTCTAACATATGAATATATATTTTTTCTAAACTATTTCATTGAAGTACTTTAAGATTGCTGTCCTTCTAAAAGTGGTTTTCGTCCAGGAGTGTCCTGCTTCCCCATAGCATGATGTTGCCACCACTATGTTTCACAGTGGGAATGATGTGTTCAGGTTGAATTTCAGTGCTAGCTTTTCACTTCACCTACTGTTTTGCACCCTCTTTCACATAAAATCCCCCACAAATGGGTTGAAACTTTTTTGTAGTACATTAGCTAATGAAGAAAAACACCAGAATATGTAAACGTTGGAGAGAATAAAGCAACTAACTAGAATATTCTCAAGATATATTTTTCTGTCTTCCAGTATCAAACAAGTGGATCCACGAACGAGGTCAGGAGTGGCGGCGACCCTGCGGCCTGAATGAAACTGAATAATGTTTTTTTTTAAGAAAAAAACCCTTCCTATCGAATCCCTTACTCCTCGCCTCATTCTTGTAAACCACCGAGGACCAGAGAACACTGCAAACACGTCACAGATGATCCATGGAGTCCAAATGGATCCCTTCCTCCCTCCCTGTCTGTCTGTTGGCAAACAGTCGGTTCTGCTTCTCACCTGTTTTCTGTCTGCGAGCCCGGAGATTGTTTTGATAACATCGAGCCCCCTGGACAGCGTCCGCGTCGCCGTGACAGATAACGTGTTCTTAGGGTCGTCGGATTGGTTTTGAGAAACACTCGAGCTCTGTTCACTCCCATGAGTCTTTCTTTGCACTCTGAGTGAACTCCAGCTCTCTGTGGTGAGGTTATCCTTCAGTTTGTGACTGCAGGGGCTAGTTTCCCTCTCTTTAAATGAATGGTAATTTTTTTTTTTCCTTTTCCGCATTTTTATGTGGACTGTTTGAATTATTTTGTTTAACTGAAGTGACCTTAGGCCCTTAGAGTTTTTGGAAACTAACATTTTAAACAGTTCAGTAAAAAAAAATGGAACAGTTGTAAAGTGTAAAACTGTTGTGGGTTCACTGAATTTTCATTTTTAAATCTCAAACATTTTTAAACTTCATGCAGTGTTTAATTACAAACCTTAGATGGTGCACGAGCAAACAAAAATCACCCTGTGTCACTGGTAGAAGGAGAATTCAGAGCAAAGTTTTCATCTTTTGCTAAATCTATGCAGTACTTTATCGCATGTCGCACATTATGCTATTTGCTGAGCTTTTCCCCCAGTGTTTACACTGTGACTTCACCCTAAAAGTTATAAATGAGGTTGTGCATAAACGAGGCGTGTTTATAAAGTCATGCAAAATCTCATTTGCATACACTCCAGTGTGGTCTATTGTACTGTTTTATAAGTTCAAGTTGGTGTTTAGTCACCCTGTAAAAAGTTTAATGCAGAATCAATAATTATTAGCTGTTATTAAATAAGAGCAAGACAACAAACACTAACCATCACATCCATAAAATCTCTTTTTTTTTTACTGATTGTGGTATGTCTGTAAGTGTGAAAATATTTGGATTTTCCAGAGGTGCTTTTTATTTATATGTCTCAAGCCATCTTTTAAATGTCTTTTCTATAATAAACACCTTTTAATGACTAAAAATAAATTCTGTCTTTTGTTTCAGGAATTGGGGGTTGGGTTTACTTTACCTTAAAGGGAGAGTGACATGACATAACATTCAGCATTACTACAGCTTCTGATATCTATATTTTTCCTAGGGACTTGATTGCACAACGAACAAAAAAAAAAATCAGTTGAAGTGTGAACAAGGTAGTTTTTCTGCATAGCTAGCCATTGGGAACGATCGTTCCTCTGTGTAGTGAACACAATTTAATATGGCACATTCTATCTGGTAAGTTGGTAAATAAAAAATTACACATCAATCAAATTTTATTTGTATAGCACATTTCAGCAGCAAGGCATTTCAAAGTGCTTTACATAATTAAAATAAAAACAGCATGTGACATTGAATAAACAGTGAGAAAGAGATATAAAAAAGTAAAAATAAAGTCTTTAACATTTAAAACTTCTTTAGTCAAACTGCCATTTGACAAGGACTCAAACCTTTAAAACTTCTTTAAACGAGAAAGGTTTTGAAAAAGATAAAAACATTAAAAGTAAAAATAACATTAAAAACATCGATCCACGTGAGGACTTGCCCTTACAGGGTCTCCTCGAAGAGAGTTTTAGCAGAGCAACATCTTACAAGGATTCTCAAACCTAAGACATTAAAACCCGCAATTTAGCCATAAGCAACTATAAACAGGTGGGTTTTAATTTGAGACTTAAAGGCGCCCAGTGTTTCAACTGTTTTACAGTTTTCTGGAAGTTTGTTCCAAATTTGTGGTGTGTGGAAGCTGAATGCTGCTTCTCCTCGTTTGGTTCAGCTAAAAAAAAATTGCTGGTATATTTAGATTTTTTTTCTGAGAGGAAATGACAGGTTTTGAGAATGTATTTTGAAAAAGAAAACACATCTAGTTTAATTATTAGGTCTGCCTCTTCTGATAAGCAACATTATATTAAAAATTCTGATAAGCAACATTATATTAAAAAAATTATATATATTTTATTATTCCCAACAGGCTTTGTCTGAGTGTGCATGGGGCCTCAGAAGGAGGGGCTCGCCCGTGGTGTCATTCATTCAAGAACCGCCACTGGCGTAGGACTTATCACAGAGTCATTGGCTCATCCAGCCTTCTGTGAGGTCGGAAGGACAAGGCCGAGCGGGAGGCACAGAGAAAGAGGGGCAACAGCGGCTCTTAGAAGAGAGAGATTTACCTTAAATCAGCATCGATTTACAGGATAAATTCACATAAAAGCTTCGAGAAAAGAGAAAACACCGGGGCAAGATGATGACCCAAATAGAGACAACGGTGCACTATGATAACGGGTACGAGGATGAATACATGCTGCAGGAAGAGGAATGGGACAGGGACATGCTGCTGGACCCCGCCTGGGAGCAACAGCAGAGGAAAGTATGTCTGTTTTGTTAATTATGAAACTGATTTAGCTTACTTTGCTGACCTTTAAGAAAACTAAATAAGTAAAATGACCAGTGGTTTTGTCATCTTCAGTATTATAGTTTTAATTTTTAAAAATCTGAATCAATTTTAGTTTTTCAAAAATTTTTTTTTATAAATGAATAAGCCATTGCAAAACATCGAGCGGTCAACTTAACTGTTAAACTTTGGAAAAAGATCAATAGTAATAAATGTTTCCGGTTAACATATTTTCAAAATAAAACACCCGATGGAATAATCCATACTGAGGTTCCAGAAGTGTCAAAAATTACAAGAATAATATGAAAACCATATAGATTTTTATAAGTTTGTTAATATTAATTTTAAATAGGAAAATACATATTAACAGTTGACTAATTTAATTAATACATTGATAAATAAATACAAAAAATAATACTGTTCCACTCTACATTTCATTGTTTCATGGTTTCATATTGTTTGAGGTTGAGGCTGACTAGCAGGCTCAACCTCCAAAGTCACTGCTCTCCTCCAGATAAATTTCCTGAAGTGGACTTACTGGGATGTTAGCCAGTCTATTTGATAAGATACAGTGACAGTTTGAAGTATTTCCTGCTGCAAAGGATTTCACCTTTATTTACACAGGTCAATGTCACTGAGACACGAGCTCTTATTCTGAAGAGCAACCAGTTTTAAACAGATATAGAATGTGTTAAAATAATCCATAATCAGTTAAATTCATCCAAATGACTGAAAAATACCAGTAAAAATGTCATTTAAAAAGACATCAGGAACTAAGCATAAAGAGCAGGAACACAAATCTAGTGATGTTTTCTTCTTTGTCCCTAAATATCTAAAAGACTTCTGATTACTTACATTTTTGCTTTTTTTCCCAGATTAGAGGTCCTATTTTTTTTATTTATTCATGTATTTATTTTTTAACCAAAATTCAGTACACACTCAAAAGGAATATAGAAAACAACATTAGAGTGCAGTGCTCTGTTTAGGCAACTTAGGAAGTTTGATGAACTAATAAAATGCCAGTTATTCATTGTAATGAAATTATATCAATATAACAGTCTGAGGGGACAATTAAGGCCAGGGAACCAAAGAGGTTTTAATTCTGTGCTGAATAAACAAACAAACTCGACTTCTTTGAAGAGCTAAGAGTATATAACTTAACCATTATCAATGTGAGGTAGAAAGATGACTATAATTACAATAGTGCACACAAATACCTATGAACTTCAGCAATTATAAATAATGCAAAATGAACACAACTAATTAGATATAATACGCATTAGACAACTAAAACAATATTTCACATAAAAATGTCGAAGCGACACGTGGTAGATTTCAGAAACGTCATTTATTCAAGCGGAACTCGTTCGTTATTGGGTTTATTTTGAAGGGCGGCTCTCACAATTTCCGGCGCCGTTCTTCTTAAGTGACGTCAGCTTGCCGGAGTCCAGCGAGGGCGGCTTTGACGGACGGATGCGGCGGGTAACCAAACCGTCTAACAATAGCCGCTCCAGCGGCCCCGCAGACCGCCGCCTCTCCACTGATACGTCCGGAATGCGAGCTGTCAACAGATGCTTCCAGCACATGATGACGCTCTCCGGATCAGAATGGACGCTGCATCTAATTTTAAACTGGGGACCAAAAGGCATTATAGTGGGGTTAATCCAGCGTCCTTGGGTTGGGGAATTCTTTTGTTTATAGAGACCGCGCAGAAATGTATTGGGAGTTTACCAGCACCAGCTCAACCCGATATAGCCTCGGCCTCCCACTATGTCAGTTGAAGTTTTTCCTGAGCTTTAAGAGTTGGCTTGGGCCTTAAAACTGCATCTCCAACACTGGCCATGCCCTTTATAACCCTGCTCACACCCTCACTGATAAAGTGTGTATTTTTAGGAATAAGCTAAATGATAGTTCAGTTTAGAATAAGCATGAAATTCTCATTGCAGGACTATACAGCAGCATCACTGCATTTAAGGCAAAACAGAAACATCTAAAATTATACACAGCTGTGAAACAGATTTCACCTTCTTTCAGGACTTTGGCTGAAGTTTTTTTTTGTGACTCGTACTTATTTCTGATGAAATAAGAAATATTTCATCAGGAACTTTTGCATATTTGACAATATGCAAAAGTGATTGTTTTGCTGTCGCACAGGGGGTATACAGTAACTAACCACATTTTCAGGACAGCCAAGTCTATTTTTTCTAGACACAACCAGGTCTGATTTCTGCCAGGCCTACGGAATCAAGAAATAATGTAAACAGCAACTATCTGACAACATGAATTAAGATGAAGAAAACAATGAGTCTTTCCACCAATGTTCATGCTACCAGAAGTACTCTTAAGAGCGCAATCATTAGGCATCCTGGGGGTCACAAAAGAGCTCAGAACAACTTTCAAAACATAGTGGGGCTCATTTTCCTTCCTGATCTGACTAATAGAGAACACAAAGGCCTGTCCAGCTAGGATCCCAAAGACTTTTAGCAAAATATTCTGTGGACTGACCAGGCAAAACTGTAACCTTTTGTAAAGCGTCAGTCCCATCACCACAGTCAAACTACTAATACAGCACTTCAGAAGAACAACGTTATAGTTCAAACATGGTGGTGGCATTGTGATGGTATGGGCCAGCTACGGTATTTCAGGATCTTAGCTACTTACCATAATTAATAGAACAATAATATGACCCTTCTAAGGAGGATGTCCAACCATCAGTTTGTGAACTTGAGCTCAAGTGAACTTGGGTTATGGAGCACAGTAATAACCTAAAGAACACCAACAAGTCCAACTCTGAATACCTACAAAAAGAGCAACAACAACCATAAAAGAAAAGTAAATAAAACTTTTGAAATGGCCTAGTAAAAGGTTGGATTAAAATCTGATTTATTGACAGTGGTCTACCTTGAACATATGATTCTTGCTTGAATTTCCTCTAACAAGGTTGAATTGAAGCAATTTTTCCCCAAATTTCACCACAAGTAATAAAAAGAGACTGATTACAGGTTACCACGACAGCTCCAGGGTATTTTTTGCCAACAAGTCTAAAATAAGCAGGTATTAGGTTTTGGCGGACATAAAATCTTTTTTTGAAAGAGAACAGACCAGGTTAGTTTAAAAAATGTTATCAAGTTTATACACTGCTTTTTGTGTTTAGTTTTTTCACAGAAGTCAGGTTCATTCAAAACAACAAAGCAATTATTATCAGATGGGAATGTCTGAGAAAAGTCCAATTGATATGTACGCAGCAGTAGACCTGAACAAGACCGAGTTATTCTGTTTCATCCATGCAGCTGAAAAACACTCAAGTTATTCTTGCACTTCCTCTGGCGGTTCACAGAAACGTCGTCAACCTGCAGGAGCAATATTACGGAAAATGCTAGCATTTTTGAGACGTACCGGTTACAGACCCATGCTTACTTGAAAGTGATTTGTGCTGGTGCACGTGTGTACAAAATGAACAGAATGGACACTGCATCACTGAAGGTTTCACCCATTAATGGGGAAGTTCTTTCATGGGGTGCCTCACTCATCAATATGCAGCATGAAAGGTAAATTGTCTTGTGGATTTAAGTAATGATGTGATAAATCAGGATAAATATGAGTGAGGAAATTTTGTTTTTCTAGCCTCTCTGACCCCATGTGTACACGGAGGCACTAGTCACTCATTGGATGCACCTCACCAGTATTTTTAGCTCCAATCGTCACTAGGCAATGGTTTGGGAGAGGATGAGGAGGGCTGTTCGGAAAGTGGGCACCGGTGTTCTGCAACTGCGGCTGCGTTCAATTTGGAGGACTAGCAGGCAACCTTTTTTCTTTTTTTTTTCTACAAGTAGGACAGCCGTCCAATGTCACATACACCCAGGGGAGGGTTCACTCAGTGCGGAATGTGATGCCCTTCACTCCGTAAGCCTGTAATATTCTGTTTTTGCACCAGCACCCAAGGGAGAAGCTTGAGTGACTGGTTGGAGATGCAAATGCGGTCCTACTGGGACCAGGCATGCTAAAAGTGTTCACATGTTCTCATTCAATGCAACTTTGCAGTTGGTGAAGATCCTAGTGGCAAATTACATGACTTTAATAGTGAAAAATCATCTGATTTCAATTTTATTTCAAGTATTTTGTGTGGAAAAAAAGAAAACTAGACTCAGCTGACAGACAGATTACATGAAACTTGTTTGAAGTAAATCAAAGTCAAAAACATAATTTCAACTGCTTAATTGCTAAGTATTTCTGCAACATGTAAATAAAAAAAAGATTGGTCAATTCAAGCTAAATGAGTAAAAGTGAAAAAAGTGTGATCTTTGAGTCTTTCCTGAATAACATTTCACTTCACATGCTAATGTTTGTATTTCTTTGAGGTCAGACTTGCTGATTCGGATCTATTTTCAATACATCAACATACTCAAACCAGACCGTCGCAGGTTATTTAACAAGACAAGTAGTTTTTAATTCAGTTGACTACAAAACCTCCTACATCTATGCATATGCCCTTAATCATTAGGTTCAAATTGGATGCAGTTTTATTTGCAATACATTTGATTTGTAAATGAGTAAAGCAAAAATAAAATGTGGTTTCCAATTTATTTTATTTACATATATTTGACCTGCCGGTCATCTGTTATAACAGCTTAAGGAAAAACTAGTTGATTTCCATCGCAGATCATTGATTGATCCATTACTAATAAAAAAAATCTGACTCTGTAAAAGGCGTCTGTGGTCTAGGGAGTATGAACAATAAAGGTTAATAAATATTAAGATTGCAAAAGCAATGCTAAAAAGTACAGGAACACAAAAGATTTAGGATCACAGCTCTGTGTTGCTTATTTTCATTACTAATTTAAAAATATTCTTGACAGGCAGGAAATGTAGGAATGTTTCATCTAAAAGGATGAAGATTTGTCTCTTTGAAAGGAAAGTAAAGCTTTAACTGAAAGTAAATAACTTTCAGTTATTGCTTAGTTATTTAAATGCTGGTTTTCATAACAGTAGGAATCTTTTCCTCCTCTGCTAGCAAAGCTTCTAAGTACACTCAAGTTCTTCACAACAAAGTAACTGTAAAGAGATAAGATACCAGACACATAACTGTACTTATAAGGGATTTTCACTCTCCAAACTAAATAACGTTTTATCTGTTTTCATTAAGATTCACAAAGTTTAACTTCATCTGGGTCTTGATTCCAGGTCAAACAGATAGGCTGCAATGAAAGCAATCTCCCTGGAGGTAAAACCCAAAGGCAATATATACAAGAATCACACCAGCTGTTAAACCAAAATGACCTAAAACCACATGTTAAATGCTGTGGAAAGTATTTGCTCCCTTACAAATGTCCTTTTTGTTTTTTGTCCCTTAAATGTTTCATACAATCAAATTTAATCAGATAACTTATGATAGAGAATGTTCAAATTATTGAATTTATCAAAGGAAAAATAAGTTCTTCAAACAAAATAAAATGTAATAAATAAAAATGCCCACCTCTACCTACTAACTGGTTTTTGATATAACTGTGGATAAATTCTAACCCACTATTCTTTCCTAAAAAAAAAAAAAATAATAATAATAATAAAATAATTCAGGCACACTAAAGTACTTTCAGGCATGCTTTGGCTCTCTTGGGTCATGCCACAGCGTCAGAGTTCCATTCCAGGTTTGACTAGCCTTTATTTTATTATTATTATTATTATTATTATTATATTATTATTATTATTATTATTATTATTATTATTATATTATTATTTTTATATTATTATATATATATTATATATGAGGCGGACATGTTAGTTTCCTGCTGCATAACCCAAGTGTACTTGAGCTTAAGTTTCAAGAAATTATGACAAGGTATGTTCCTTCATGTCTGCAGAGTTTCTCTTTTGTCTTATCAATCTGCAGCGTATTTTTCCAAAATTTGTAGATCTCTTCAAGATGTTGGAAACAGGACTTTTTGCTCTTTTTGGTCAGGCTGTTCAGAAATGGTTGTGAATATTTGCTGTTTTTTAATTTTTTGCTTATTGCTTCATTAGGAACTTTACTGTGGCAGTGAGGCCTTACAGGGCTTTCAGTATTTTTAGCAGGCCTGCTACTTCTGGTAAAGTTCTCTGCTGTTACATGTTTCTTTCTTTGTGTATAATGGTTCTGACTGTGTCTTTGTGGACTTGCAGAACTATAAAAATGCAGTTTAAACCTATTTACAGTTAATGGACGTGACCTCGTTTCTCGCCTCTTACTGAATTTATGTATACTGGTGCATAATGTGTTACCTTTTAAGATGCTTTTTGCATTCTTTGTGAGGCACACTGTTTCTGTAAAAGCAATTTTTTTTATTCTACAGGACTGGCAGTAATCAGGTCTCAGTGTCACTATTTAAAATGACTAGTCACACTGTCAAACGTGGTGAATCCTGGTAATTTGTATGTGTCCACTATGTTTTCGCACAGGGTCAAGTATGTTTGATTTTTTTCTCTGTAAATTATTGTCAATTATTTTTTGCACTTATGTGATATTAAAATTTGTTTATTGATCTGAAACATTTTATGCTATTTTATGCTTTTTGTTGTCAAAAAGCAATAGCATTTGTTGGCATTTGCAACATTTTCATTTATTCTACATTATTCCACAACGTAGAATCAATTTCAAGATTTGATTTTAAATAATATATTTTTTAAAGTTTCTTCCTTCTTCTTCTACTCCCTGAAATTTGACCTGCATTAACAGCCTTCTTCCATAGGCGCTATCTCCAGATATGTTCACATATTGTGTCATTAGTGGTAAAATAGCAACAAAAAGTCAAGGAGGGATATTTTCCTTGATGTTGATAAAGATATTTAGAGCTTATTTTTTTCCCTTTTCTGTCTCTTATCCTGAGCTACAGCAGAGAGGTCTAAATTTAACGCCTTATATCAACTGGAATGCGCTCTGGCCGATTCCCTGGCTTTCATCTGCACAGTGCTAAGAACTCTGCTATCTGTTCATGGAGAGACTTTATAAAAATAGGAGAAAGACAATGATCTTGTCTTAGAATGATTTACAGTATTTTAGGCCACTGCGTACACTCTAAAAATAAAATAGTTGAACCAACTTAATTGAATTGCTTCTGTAGGTAACAAGCAATTCAATTAATTTTATTCAACTGAATTTATTAGGTTTATCCAACTTAATTTGTTAATTTATTTTTAACAAATTTATTAAGTATGTTTAAGATAACAGATTTAAGTCAGTCTTACTCAAATCATTTAGTTTACTTCAAAAAAGGTAAATAAACTTACATAACACTTTTCCAGTCATTTTGACCACTGAAAGTGCTTTAAACTAGAGTCACATTCACACATTTATTTAATGTACAGATCATTGTTGCCCAGGGGGCACATAGACATGAGGCAGAAGGGAACTGGAATCGAACCATTAACCTTCAGACCATAAGACAACTGCTCTACCCACAGAGCCATGTTGGCTTACCAAGGAATCTGTCCCTGGTTAGCTTGAGTCATTGTGTCAGATGAGGGATACAAACGTATCAAGCTTAATTATTTCAAGTAAAGTCAAAGTGAATCCAGTGCGTTTCAGCACTGGTCCTCCAAGCCCTGCAAGTTTTAGGTATTTCCCTAATTCGGCACACATGATTTTAATTGATGTCTGATTAACGGGGTTTTGCTGAAATGAACACACAGGTCAGTTTGCCTTGAGGACAAGGTTTGGGGAAGAACTCGTGATCTAAATGTTCAATCAATGTAAGTTGTTTTTCACACCCCTCTACACACACCCCTTTGCCCCCACCACCCACCCCTCTCCTTGGCCCATCTACCCCTCAATCTCCTCCCCCTTTTCCACTCTCCTCCGCTCTTCCTTGGGCTCCGGGTGAAACTATTTTAATTTTAGGTGATGGTTTTAAATTTTCACAATTTATTTTGTTAAAGATTTTTTGGCTCTAGTGGCCTTTATTTGACAAGAAAGGGGGAAAACATGCAGCAAAAGTTGCCAAGGCCAGGAATTGAGCCTGCGAAGGCTGCGACGAGGACGGGGACGGGCAACTCCAGGCCTCGAGGGCCGGTCTCCTGCAACGTTTAGATGTGTCTCTACTTCAACACACCTGAGTCAAATAATGAGGTTGTTAGCAGGACTCTGGAGAACCTGCCTGCACTGAGGAGGTGATTCAGCTATTGGATCCAGGTGTGTTTATCCCCTCTCTCTTTACCTCCTCTCATCCCTTCTTCCCTCCCCCCATCCTTGAGCTCTGGGTCAGAACATTTTATTACTAAGTGGGGGTTTATCATGTTTCAAATTAAGCACTACATTGGGTTGTGATTCCTTTATGTACATTTTCTTACTTGTCTGTAAATCAGTGATTCTTGAGAATAGGGACAAAACAGGTCCTATGGATAAAGCACAAAATTTGAATAAAATATACAAATAATATAATTTTTTCAATTATCTGACTGAACTAACCTGGGTCATGTGAGCACAACAATGTATATTTTTCAGGTATTTGCTGAATATTTTTTTATTTTAAACATTGTAGTCGGTGGATGATGCCTGTAAAAGCCTTTGTCCAGGAGCAGAACTCAATACATTATAATAGTTTAAAACAATTAAAGAAATACTAAAATTATATATTATGACAATTAAGTATAAGTAGTCATATAAATAATTATAAAAGTATCAATAAATTGAATTAAAAATATTTTTTATATATTTTCCAACTCCATTGAAATTTGTCCTTAGTTTTTGTCAACGCCGTCAGAAATGAAAAGAATGTAAAAAAAATCAGCCATTATTGGGGGCAGCAGAACTTCTGAGGACCCCATGACCTCTTCCTTTCTCTTCCTTTGCTAGAAGGGCTAGTTAGCTCTGGTTAGCTTATGTTATTCTTTAGTTTTTTCTTCTTTTTATTCCTAAGTTTTTTGTCACAACCATGATGTGTCAACACCGTAACTGACATTTTACGAAACTTTGATAAGATTTTGTGAAATAAAAGCTTAATTTTGGTAAAATGTAAAGATTTTATGGACCTGATGAGCTACAATATGGCCTCCTTCAGAATAACATCATATAAATTGAGGTAGTTTGGCTTTTTGTCACCTCCGTCAGATGTCAACTCCATCAGAGTTTTTCTGACTCTTTCAGTGAAATTGTTGTCAAATATCACTTAAATGTGGAGTTAATTCATTTTAATGTATTTTTACATAAATTGCATTACTTCACATGTACCAAGTTTTTCATTTTACTCACTAGTTTGTCACCACCTTCAGTTTTGTGTCAACTCCGTCAGATGTGTCAACTCCGTCAGAGGATTTTTGTGGTTTTTTTTGTTTTAAATAATAATTATTTTGTTTCTTGAGAAGTATTTGTCTGCAAAATGAGTAAAAATATCACTAATAGGGTCATTAAAAATTATTTTTGATGTATTTTTGTCAGATGGTGATGACAACGTTCTAGGTCAGGTCGATTAAAAATGTAATTTTTTAAAAAAATGTTGCAACTGGGACCCTGTACCTCAGCATCTTTACATTTCCAAAATATTATTTGACATATTTGTATACATAAATTTGAGAAATAACAAAAAAAAAATATGGGAAAATTAAAACCCATTTTGTCCCTATTTTCAAGAATCACTGAAATATTATTACTGACTGTACATAATGTGTTGACACAAAAACATCTACAAGTCTCTACTAGGAGTTGTACAGTCCGACTCCCCCTTTTTACACTAGTGGTTTGTCCCAACCAGCCACTTTGCTGCTGGTTTGTTTGCAACCGGCTTCTGAATTGAATTCTCCTCTGAGCAGTTTTATGGTAAGTTTTTCAATATTACTTTGATATTAAATGTGTTTATTGAAAAATAAGGGCATTGTTTTGTGCCCATAGTAATCCTGGTTATTTTGGGGCAAAACAGATATTTTTAATAATTGAGGTATTATTTTCATCCTGCCCACCACTCCAGGCCTAAGTATGAAATCCTGTGAGATTTGAGTTTTTAAAATAGGGTGGGGCATAGACATAATATAAGGATAGACGCCTCATGCGCCACTCTCGTCTATTGTCGCTGACGAGATTTAGGGCGGCCATCTTGGAGCGGTAGACCGCTCCACTCAGCCTTGTGTGTTTAGCAGGTAAAATGACATATCAGCGCATTTAATTGATCATAACACGCTTTTTTGTTACTGGGAACTATATTCAAACATCTATCAAAGCTACATTTATAAACAATTGTATTATTTAAGTATGTTTTTAATACACAGTTCAGCATATTTAAATATGATTAGTGGCTATAACAATAGAATAGGAATGGAATATTCTGATATCGATGTATGATGAGCATATTACAAAGCACACAGCCGTGAATAATTTATTGTGAACGGCTGTGTATATAATTTATTCTAATAATACATATTTAAATAACTATACAAACACAAATAAATAATGATTAATACTGAATAATATGTATTGGATATATATATATATTTCTTTTTCTTTTTTTTTTTTCAGCCGACGAGTTCTAGCTTCAGAGATTGAGTCCGAAATCCGATGTGAGAGTCATCCGTGCTGCAGTGAATCTGTCTCTCTTCATAGATTCTCCCTCTTCTTCCTCACATCGTGTCTTTATAAATCTTTCAAAAAGAAGAAGATTTCGGACGTATCTTACTAGTGAAAGAATTACATATAAATAATAGTCTTTACCACCTGTGTAAACTTTGCTGGTTAATGTTATAACACATAAGTTCTATAATATATGTTACATGGTTTCATTTCTAATATAGGCTCTTGTGTCAGATAATCTAAGTTAATGTTAGAGAATAATTAATTTTTTTTAGATTTACAGAATCTCAGTTATCCTTCATATCGGGGCTGAACTCCATATTACACCAAGCATTGTAGCTAATATTAGCTGGTATCTCGCCGGTGGACATAAATACAGTAAAGTAATATTCTAATCACAATATATACACAATAATATGTCCATCTTACTTGTGAAATGTTGTTTGTGGAGCCTCACATCAATAATCCATAGATCCGAACAACAATATCCCTGTTGGTTTGATTGGCAAAGTAGGAGGGACTACCGCTCCAAGATGGCCGCCGTATTTTCTGCGCCGGAGCAGCCAATGCGGGGTCTACTCTTATATTATGTCTATGGGGTGGGGCCTATTGGTCTGAGAGAGCATGTGGTGGACAAGGAAGTGTAAAGCTGGCTGCTCCAGGTGGGCTTTAAATTGTTGTGATAGTAATCACTTGGTTTTCATTTTTTATTATGATGTGCTTAGGAACGTGCTTAGATGTGTCTCTGTTCCAGAACAACTGAGTTAGATGATTGCATGACTGTCTGCAGCCATCAAGGAGTGCAGAAGGTTGTTAATCATCCACAGATTAAATCCAGGTGAGGCAGAAGGGAAACACTTAAAACATGTAAGGCAGGTGAAACACTGAACTAAACCTGCTAATGACTGATTCAGTCTTTTGATTCTTTGGTTTGGTAACTGGTTAAACTCAACTGGTCTATTATTACTGGTGTGGGATCTTTATCAGCACGTGGACATTTTGTAATGAATATAATAAACTTGTTTGGAAATATTTGTAGTTGATCGAAGATTAAACTAGCTTTTTGATGGAAGTTTATCCTGTATAAATTATCAATAATTTTTCCAACTAAAGTATAAATCATCTTTTGCTCAATTAATTTGTCTCTGGTGTGTTAAACCCTGATCCTCCCTGAATTTTATCTTTAGGTTTTCTGATAAATGGCCTTTATTTTAATTATCAATTCCCTCATTTTAACATGAGTGCAGCATCAAAAATCCTACACTAGACTGCAGCTTCATAGGTAAATGTAGTTGTATACGTAAACATTAAGATGAATAATGAAAGATTAAAATAAAAAATTAACTTAACAGTGGATGTACATGGGGAACTATATGGTTTGTGTTTGTTCTCAGATCTGTAACCAGTACACTGTTTAATATTTCAATGACTTTCAGAACTTTTCAAATGTTTATCATCTTTCTAACCGACACCTTCCTCACTTTTATTTTTGTGTTTTTCAGCCGTTGCTCTGCTGTTTGACTAAAAGCTGACCCTTGAGGACTGCAATAAAACTGTCAAGAAGTGACTTCATTACACCAGAACGAGAGGAAGACATCACAAGGAATCAAAGTGACGCCAACCAGAGTGAAACTGGGGTTACCACAACTTGTACCATTTTCCTAATTCAGGGGTGGGAAATCCTGGTCCACGAGGGCCAGTGTCCTACAACTCTTAGATGTCTCCCACCTGGATCCAATAGCTGAATCACCTCCTCTTTTCAGGCAGGTTCTCCAGAGTCCTGCTAACGACCTTATTATTTGACTCGGGTGTGTTGAAGTAGAGACACATCTAAAAGTTGCAGGAGACTGGACCTCGAGGCCTGGAGTTGCCCTCCCATGCCCTAGTTCATACAGTACAAAGCTCAACCTCGGGACTCTGTTCTTCAGTGGACAATGGACGGTTATTCTGACAGTCAAAAATGAGTCAAATATGTTTAAAGATCTGTCCCTCTTTTCTTAAATAAAATGATATATCAAACCTATGTTATTTTTAAACTTTTGTACACTGTTTACCCATGATCTGCCAATAATATAGTGTTTAACACCAGTGAAGAAACGTTTAGTGGTATGTTATGAACATAAATCCTTAGCTTTCATTCAATTTGAAATCAACCCAAATCTGCATGTAGATCCACATTCGGATGAAGGTTGAATCAATGTTGATTCCTGACTGATTCAATGTAGAAACAACATAAATGTGTGCAGATCCTCATTCAGATGAAGGTTGAATCAACATTGATTCCTTACTGATACAATGAAGAATAAACACAAATATGCATGCAGATCCACGTTCAGATGAAAGTTGAATCAATGTTGATTCCTAACTGATTGAATGTAGAATCAACACAAATATGCATGCAGATCCATGTTCAGATGAAGGTTGAATCAACATTGATTCCTAACTGATTCAATGTAGAATAAAACACAATATGCATGCAGATCCAAGTTCAGATGAAGGTTGAATCAACATTGACTTGTAACTGATTCAATGTAAAATCAACAGAAATATGTATCCAGATCCACATTCAGATGATGGTTGAATCAACATTGATTCAATATAGAATCAACAGAAATATGTGTGCAGAACCACATTCAGTTGAAGGTTGAATCAATGTTCATTCCTAACTGATTCAATGCAATATCAACACAATATGCATGTAAATTGACATACAAATGATGGTTGAATCAGGGTGTCCCCTAGTGTATTATAAGCATGGCGGCGCCATGCTTTACTAGCCACGCCGCCAGGCTAAGCGTTGCGCCGTTTCGGCTGTTTGGGATCCCCTCGGTAATTTCCCCTCAGAAGGCAGGTGGAGAATCCGTGCTTTCTGATTGGCTGCCTGTCACATTCAGCGCTAAGCTCCCATCAACATTGATATAATGTCAGTTATGGTTGAAACCCTAAGGTTGATTCAACATACAAGTCACCGACCACTTTCAATGTTGTTTCAATGTCAGTGTTTGATTCAATGCTTCTGGCTGACATTGATTCAATGTTGTTTCAATCATTCAGTGCTATCTGGGTATGTCACATATTTACCCGTACTTTCTTCCTTTATTACTTTTTACTCTTATGTAGAATTATGAGCACAACAGATCATGTGTCTATGTCTGAGGAAGTTTACTATGGTGTTCTTTGCAGAAAATAACAGCAGATACATTCAACACACTGCTCAGCACATTTTATAGACATTTAAATGAGAAAAAAAAGAAAGTGTCACAACAGTTATGAATATTCAATACTGAGTCACAACGACCTCTTTGAATGGCTAGCTGGACAGGTTTTCTTTTTCTTTTCTTTTTCTTACTATAACAAAACAAATTAAAACCACAACATTTTACTCAAATATTTACAGAATACACAGGAAGCCCACGTTTAAACAGCAGGCACAATCAACCGGAGTGAAATCTCTCTCTCTCTCTTTTTTTTTTTTTTTTACAAAAAAATTCCCTCCAACCTGTTGGTCTCCAAGAATCACCATCCGGGTCACGGCACCAAGATGTAACCCAGGCTTTCCCTCTTTCGATCTGCAGCTGGTGGAAGACGCCCTATGGGCTCTGCGTTGTGTTTTATTTTGTGCGTGAAGGTGGGATGTGATCCGTGCAGAAAAGAGGAGTCGGACACAGCGATCTTAGTTGTGGGGAGACCTTGGCGCGTTTATTTCGTCCACCTTACAGGCAGTAAACACACTGTCAGCATTCAACCGATTTTTATCTTTTTTTTTTTTTTTTTTTTTTTTTTTACAAAACAATCAACTATCACAAAAGAATCAAACGTCACAAAACAATCAATCTCCAGAACAAAAATGTAATTTGTGTCTAACTGGCAATCTGAACCACTACAAATATATATAATGTTCATTTTTATACCGGGCTAGCGGAGCTGCTGCTTACCTTACAGGCAGTAAACACACTGTAGGAAGAGAGCTTCCGCGCGTGACATCACTGCTCTAGTCCGAGGGCTATCGGCGCCATCTTTGGTGTCCATAGACAACAGTCTCGCAGTATAAAGCCAACAGTCTCACAGATTTTTTCAATCCAAGTTACTTAAAATAATTTAGCTATGGCTCGAACTTGCTGCGTTATTGTCTGTAATGTCCGATCACACGACTTTTTACACACATTTTTAGTAACTGAAAAAGATGATCCCTATGTGCCTACTTTACATGATTCTACTGTTGGAGTGGAAACTCATGCGGCACAACTGGAGACCTCTGCTGCTACGACTGAGGAGTCTAGAGACACACGTTATATACGCTTGAATACTAATTCAAAGAACTCTAGCAGATCTTTGGACATCACAGCTCCTGAATGTGATCAAGAACAGATATCCACTTTGGATGTGAACTAGATGTGAATTATGTGCTTTAATTCACACCTAGTTCGTCGCTCCGTTATATATCCCGCTTCCCCTGTTTCAGAGTTTTGCGCAATGTGCGCGTCTTTTTTTAAGCCCCTAAGGTGCAGAGCGGTGGAGAAAAGG
Organism: Poecilia picta; assembly: GCA_033032245.1. Lineage (NCBI taxonomy): Eukaryota > Metazoa > Chordata > Actinopteri > Cyprinodontiformes > Poeciliidae > Poecilia > Poecilia picta. The sequence continues at coordinate 20,468,669 of CM065367.1, read as the reverse complement.
CTGTCTGACATAAACCTTTTAAAACAACGGAAACAATTTCTGTATTCTGATTATTGAAATTTAAAAGTGCTGTGTTATTCCATCACCCCCGTTTCATACCGGACCGCTTACAGCTCCGGCGTTAACGCTATAAAATGAAAGCGATCTATCGAGGTATCACCCATGGAGGGATTTCTTTATTTAAATGGGTTCATTTAAATAAAGAAATCCCTTTATTTAAATGGGTTCATTTAAATAAAGAAATCCCTCCAGGGTATCGTGATTTTAGCTACCAGTAGCAGGAGAACGGAGCTGCGCCAAGAAGCTAACAGGAGGTTGTAGGTTCAATTCCAGCTTCCTCCTGTCAGATGTCGATGTGGATATTGGGTGTTTAATGTGACTCTAATGTGAAGTGCTTTGAGTAGTCAAAGTGACTGGAAAGGTGCTGTGTAAGTTCAGTCCATTTACAATTTTTTGAAGTAAACTAAATGATTTGAGTAAGACTGACTTAAATCTGTTATCTTAAACATACTTAATACATTTGTTTAAAAAATTAACAAATTGAGTTGGATGATTAGAATATAACGAATTGATTAAACTTAATAAATTAAGTTGGATAAACTTAATTGAATCGCTTGTTACCCATAGAAGCAATTCAATTAAGTTGGTTCAACTTTTTCTTTTTAGAGTGTACAGCACATGTAGTTTGAATGTTTTTTACAGAGGAGCTATTGTAGGGAAAGTTCAAACTGGACATTGGTGTGTCACTAAAGGATGGCCTGATTATAGAGTGTTGATGTGAAATCTTGTTAAGGTACTTTCACTGTCTGTTTGTGTTCAATATGCCTAAAGCATAAAACTTATGATTGGACTTCTTCAACTTCATTTATTTGGGGAGTTCATCTTGCAAACTAGGTCTAACAGAGGTGAGAAAAAGCTTACTATTCAATGAAATTCATTCAGAAACTTGTTTTAGCTAACTTGGGCAACCCTTTCTTATTAGACCTTCACAGCATGGTGTAATTCTCACCTGAGGAAGACTGGGACACAGATTGAAAACATTGAGGAAGACTTCAGAAATGGATTAAAACTCATGCTGCTCCTGGAAGTCATCTCAGGTTCGAGCTCCTCAGGAAACATCCTTTTCCTGTAAGTGCGAGTGATTTTTCCCAATCAGACATTTTTGCTTTATCACATTCTGCCTGCAGGAGAGCGGTTACCTAAACCCGACAGAGGGAAGATGCGCTTTCATAAGATCGCTAATGTCAACAAAGCGCTGGAGTTCATCACAAGTAAAGGGGTCAAACTGGTCTCCATCGGAGCAGAAGGTACCTTCACACAAATCATTGTACATATCTGCTCTGCTAAAGCTACTGTCATGTAGCTTCCAATGTTACCATATACATAATATTAGTGCTGGTCCAAATGTGAAGAAATGAAGTTCAGTTTATGTTAGGTTCTGTCTTTACTATTAGGTGTGTGTGTAGACTATGATGGACCCTGTTTTGTATAGTGCATGTATAGTAGGAAGAAGGGTGTAAAAAGTACATCATGTAATATGGCTGAATACTTTTTAGATTGTCATCTTGTTTTTTTGTTTTTTTAAATCTCCCGACCATATTGGGTTGTAAGTTATTTTGAAAAAACTGGTTCAACTGCCTTCCTGTTGGAGCCACATCAAGCACTTAGCATACTGAAGTGAGTGAATTCACTCAGTGTCTGCAAAGCATAGAATGGGGAAAGCAGTGCCGCCTCTGAACCCTACATATTACATTTTTAAATTGTAGAGCTCATAGTGTCAATCACATGCAAAAAGTGAGCAGCCTGATGGAGATTAAAGGTATGGGATCATATGGAAGAGAGTGGAGCAATACTTTCTTAAAAGTCAGACAAAAACAAAGCATATATGCATTAAACTATTGTTTATGAAGGCTTGTGTATCTGTCTTTCTCTTGTAGAAGGATTGTAATTGTTTTGCTATTGGATTGCAGAGATTGTGGATGGGAACGTCAAGATGACTCTTGGAATGATCTGGACCATCATCCTCCGCTTTGCCATTCAGGACATATCTGTGGAAGGTGCGATTTTGGATATTTGGACATTAAGGATATTTGAGGATATTAACACAGTGAAAACTGACAATAAAAAAGTATAGATTTATAGAACAAGATCTTGCCCTGATCTTGTTCAATAAGATCAGTTTGAACATCAGAAGTCACCGCAAAGAAATACCTGGGACTAGAACGCCACACTTGTCCTGCAATTTGTTTTAAAGACATTGTTGAGATGTTCCAGTTTTTAAAATTAGAGTAAATAATCTACCACCTTAAAGATTTCTTGTGTCTTTGCGTATTGGCCTGACCTGACATTGTTTTGGATAGGTATCTGTCCGTTATTAATCCCTTATTGTTTCCTGTTGTTATTGTTACTAGTAATAATTTGATAACTGCTTTTTGTATTTGCTCAGGTTAATATTGTTTGATATTATGACTACTCAACCATGACAAAAACAGCAACTAAAAAAAAATCCAAAAGGGGGGAATACTTTTACAGTGTTTGTTGTTCTTTGGCTTTGCTTAAATGTTTGTAGTGAGACTTTAATTAATTAATTTGTTTTTTTTTTCCACGTTGACAACTTCCAAGTATTGCTAATTGGTTATAATAATTACTGATGGAGCCGCTTAAAAAATAATAAGTTGTACAACTTATCAGTTAATGGGTTCAGGTGTTTGAGAAATCTTTTCGCTGAGTTCAGGGATGGGCTTTCAGAAATAATTATAAAATAGTTATTGGTTAATTTCCCCATAATTGTACAATTAATTCTTCCATAAATGTCTTAACAATGACATTTGTTTGTAGTCTTTGTTATTATGTAAATCAGAAGCTTTAATGGCCCAGTTGAGTCTTGTTATGAGTGTAAAGACATTTTTATTATTATTTTGTTAAATAAAACTTAGCATAGCATTTTATGCATTAAATTTGAGCCATTAAAGTTCCAGAATTATTACTAATTCAAATATGATTCTTACAAATGTGAATGTATGTGTGCAAATGTAGACAGCAGCAGATCTATATGTCTAAGACTTTTGTACCTCAATGCACTCATACAAACAATTGATTAGTACTGTAGGTGAAGAAAAACAAAACTTCCTTTTCAATTTTTAAAATGTTTGTCTTGTTAGAAACATCTGCCAAGGAAGGACTTCTCCTGTGGTGTCAAAGAAAGACAGCTCCCTACAGGAATGTTAATGTCCAAAACTTTCATGTCAGGTGAGTTTCAACAATGAAATCTGACCAGTGAGTCTTATTTATTCTTTGGTTGCAGTGTTAGTTTATGTTATTCATAGCTTGTGTATCTTCTCAAGCGCTATAGTCTCACTTCAACGGCTCAAGCAAAAATACTATTGAATCTTCACGAAATTTACCATAAAGTTGAAGTTCTCAAGAACTTAAAAACTTGAGCATAGCATCGATGAAACGTAGCCAAGTGGAGCTGCTGCGTCATCAGAGCTTCCGCTGTTCCTGCTTACTGCTGGACCTCAGCTGCAGAAATCTCACGTCTGACCTGACTTGTTCGTTTTTCCTTTGCCTGTTGGCTGCTGAAGCTGGAAGGACGGCCTGGCCTTCTGCGCCCTGATTCACAGACACAGACCCGACCTCCTTGACTTCTCTAAGCTCAACAAGGTTCTGCGTGTTCAGTTCATTCCCACTAACATGCAGATTTCTGTAATATTAACACGTTTGACATTGTGTGAGCTGATGAAAACAAACCCCAGTGAGATTCATTTCTTTTCTTTTAATGATTAGGATTTGAGTTGTGCAATCCTATTTTTCTTTAATACATCACATGGAGTGTTCACCTTCCCGCCTGCTGGATTGTGTTATTACTGTGCTATTAAAGGTTAATTTCACAGGTAATTGCAAACAAAAACATGCGTTTTAAACCTAAAATAAGTTTATTTGCTACTATTTGCGTCATATGCACATTATGCTTGTTGTTTGGCTAATGCTTTTATTGATATCCTAATTGAGTGGCTGTTTCAGCGTAACGTAGAACGTTTTTATCCTAAGTGCATTCATTTAGCTTCACCTTATGCTTCATTAGCCTCAGCTAAAGTTGTTTTATCACCACACACTTCCTCCCTGAGTAGCATAAAGAAAACTGTTTGTCTCTGTGCAGCCAGTTGTATTCACCTCAAGACGAGATTTAATGTCCATGACCCCTGAGAGGCTGAGCATTTACTAGAAAGGGTCTTGACCGGTCCATCAATAAATTCTATTTACGCTCAGAAGAAGCTTTAATGTTTTCACCAGGCTAAGAGGAGATGGATGGCAGTATTCTACTTCAAGTCTCTCATAGTACAATGGCTTTCTTTAAAGCTCATATAAATTTACACGACCAGGTGAAAGTATTCATGCCCCTTGAACTATTCCCAATTTTGTATGTTCTAACCAAAAACTTCAAAACATTTGGGATTTTATGCGCAATGCTAAGTAAAACAAATTATGAAATGGAAGCAAAATCATAATGTTTGCTCTTTATGAAGCGAAAAAGTGCAAAGGCTACAAAAGCTTATTGAATGTTAGATTGATTAAACCAGAGTAAATGCTCAGTCTTTTATATGTGTTTAATGTGAGAGCACAAATATGGATTTCCCATTATTTATTTTTTATGATGTTTTATACAATTTTGAACCCTGGAGAAGCTTTCTGGACGAAAGGTGAAACAGCTTCCACAAGTACAAAAGTCCAGTTGCCTCCCGTTCAAGCACCGGTGATTAAATTCTCAAGGTCTGAAAACGCATTAGATCTTGTGGCTAAGGAAAGTTTGCATACCCAACCCCAAATAGCAACATTCACTTTACCCTGACTGAGAGGATCCTCATGCTGCAAACGTCGAGCAGGGGAACACCAGGCCTGGAAACGAAGAGTGACATTTTCATTTGTTTTGGAAACGGACGCACTCGGTTTTCAGCACACGGCTCAGTGGCGTGACACAGAGTCGACCCTAAGCGTTCCCAGAAACATGAGCCTCGGTATGTGGAGAGATCAAACCGAGACTTACCTTTGGTATTGCCCATGTCGTCATGCCATGCTCTCTTGTTCCAGGGTGCCAGTCCACTAACGTCAGTAGACGTTTGCTGAATAATCGTCTTGGTAACTGTTGATGAAATCGCAGGCAATTCCGCAAAACGGTGTAGATATAATTTTGTTTCTGCTGTTTGTCGTACATTTTAATGCGCTCTGTCACATTTCCGCCTGTCAGTCCAGCCCACGCTGCCAGGAGACAGTTACATTGTGAGCCGTGCAGCTGTTGAGTCTGGCTCTGCGGAAACATGTTCATTAAGCTCGCTTCAGCTTACTGATACAACCCTTGTCAGACACTCACACACAAACAACAAGCTCAGGGTATAGCCTTTTGTCCCTTCATCTGTCTGTCTGTCCCTCCATCCCACCAGTCTGCCACTCATGCATCTATCTGGTCCACACTTGGATGTGTGAGCAGCTGGCCCTGTCATGTAATGTAGCGCAGACCACCTGTTACCTTTATAAAAGACTCTCACAGGGACAATAGCAGCAGGATGATGGCATGATCACTTTACCGCTCTCCTCTCTCTCTGATGGCCCACTTACCAGCAAAAGGGTTTGATGTCAGCTACAAGCTTAGTTTTACGATTGGAGGATTTACCTGAAAACTGTTTAGCCCAAACGCTGATTAGGAGTAAAATGTACAGCTTTGGAAAACGAAACTAAAAAATATTTAAGAGAACCCTTTAAATGATCAGTTTCTCTGATTTGACTTTTTACACATATTTGAGTAAAATTAACATTGATCTTTTATTTCTATGAACTATTGACAACATGTCTCCAAAATTCCAAGCAAAAATGTAGTATTTATTTTTCACAATTCTTTTTTCCAGAGCTCTAGGTACAAACAGAACATAAAGCAAAAATATTAATAAAGCAAATATTTATTTACAAAGACAATGAAAAAAGAGAAATAACTTTTCTTTCCCTTATTGATATCAACTCAGACTAAATGTTCACAAAAATATTTTTTACTAACTAAATAGCAGAATATGAGAGATTTTTTTATTAGTATTTTTTCACAATGCTCTTCAGCTTTAGACGTTCATATTCTCAAAGTTTATTATGCATGCTTGAGTCAGTAATGAGGTCTACAAATGTGACCCTGTTGCAGCAGTTCTGTCATGAGGAATGGGCCAAAAATGATTAAATATTGTGAGAAACTTGTTGAAGGACACCCTAAATGCTTAATCCAACTCCTACGGTTTAAACAGGCAATTCCACAGAGTAGAATTTGAGTTTGAATTTGAGAAAGAAGTCTTTCTCATGATTCTAGCATTTAATTAGCAGAAATAATTTTGGTAATCCCCACTGACTTATAATAGAAGCAGTGAGGAAAAGAAGGTTGACTCTTCATATGGTAAAGCTACATGCTATAAAGAGTTAATTCAGACACATGCAGTGGGCTGTGCTAAACTTTAAACCAGCTTCTAGCTTCTATGCATATTTGCATTCAAAGCAGCAGCAGCATTTCTATTAATACTTTAAAGAGTTCCGAGTCTTAAGGTTCTCCGAACTTGTTCGTAATAATCTCTTGCGACATCACATACTAAAACCATTAACAGTACCAGGTGTGTCTTCTTCAGCAGAAAAAAAAACTGTAGAAATTAGGTGTCAGACAACTTTTACATCTCACATCTCTGCCCCCTGACATTTCAAAGTTTTCTTCTTTAAAAAGCTTGAGATAATCTTTAAAGCTGCATGAGAGGCATCAGATCAGCCAACATTGCTCACTGTGTGTCCTTAACCCTTATCCTTGCATGTAACTACGCAGAAATTTGCTTGCTATTTTTAGGATGATCCTCTGGGGAACCTGAACCTGGCTTTCGACATAGCCGAAAAACACCTGGACATTCCTAAAATGCTGGACGCAGAAGGTATGTGTTCTCTGGAAGTACCAAAAATAAAACCCTACCACCCATTTTTACTAGAGATGAAACGATCAAGGTTTTGTAGCTAATTTCTGATCATCGGTATTCATAATGTTTGGACCTGCTAATTTGAATTTTACCCATTCAGATTTTGTCTCTAAGAACTACAGTGTGATTTGGTTTCAGAAACAATATTACGCTGTGTGAGAGAGCAGAAACAAAGACAAAATGGTTGTGGGGAAAATAGTGATAACTTTAAACATTCTTGGTTCTCAAACTGTGACACAAGCGCCACTTGTGTACTTAAGTTGCCTTTAGTGGTACTCAGAGAAAAAAACTGGGACAGCTTTAAATTTATAAAGTGAATTTGGATGAATTAATTGTGATATAGAGTTAGCAAGCTGTAGCAGCCAAACAATGGTTTATTCATCATAAACCCACAACCACAACTGATTGTAGCATAACTCTGAAATGACTGTAGATAGAGTGGCACAAGGTTGAATAAATTTAGTTATTCAAGCTTTAAATAACTAAGTCTAGTTATTTACTCCCTTTTACCCAAACCTCAGCCTTCAGAACGTTTTTGCTTATTTTACGTATAGAAACGCTACAAAACATCCTGTGATAATGTACTTTTGCCCATTTTTCTGGAATACTTTAAACTTTCAATATCTAAAGAGGTTATTAACCCTGATATTTCCACTAAGCCATTAGTATTTCTAAATCCAACATACTCCATTACAGATATAGAAGTTGAATAATTGCAAAAGTAAAACTTAAGAATGTTGCTCTCATGCATTTATCATATGATGTAGTCATCTGATAAAGGATATCACTCAGTGTTTGAAAGTAGCAGCCTGCATGTCTTGGCTGACAACAAATGTTAATTTTAAATAGTTTCCTTTTAAATTAGTTAATTCTAATATTTTGAGTCTTTCTTCACTCTTTTATTGTTTTATTTATACAATTTCTACATATGTCTTCTTTTTATTGCTGTATTTTCTATTTGTTTCTCTCTTTCCGCTACGCTTGTATGCCTCAGATATCATCAACACCCCCAAGCCAGATGAGAGAGCCATCATGACTTACGTGTCCTGCTTTTACCATGCTTTTGCTGGAGCCGAGCAGGTATTTTTTGGGAATCTGTCCTGTTACCAAACTTTTTTATTTTTTCTCCGCAAAGGCTTTCCAAGCACATGGCGGGGTGCAGAAATGTGCTGTCAGTTAGATTTGGACGTGTGTTGCTGATCAGCCAAAGGGCCGTGAGCAAAATAGGTTTTTTATGTATTTATAATGATATATCGATGGGGGACAAGTCCTGCTGTCTCACTCTGCAGATTAAAATACGTTATTGTCATGCTCTGCTCCCTCAGGCGGAGACGGCAGCCAACAGGATCTGCAAAGTGCTTGGTGTTAACCAAGAGAACGAGAAACTGATGGAGGAATATGAGAGACTGGCCAGTGAGGTAAAGTTTCTTGCTTTTTTTTTTTTGGATCCATAAAAGTAGCTCGAAAGAAAAAAAAAAGAGACATCTCAGTTCTTTCTACATTCTCTTCCATCATACTGAGGCCCCCTGGAGAAGAAATTAATTATTCATCAGAGTTTTTCTCAACAAGAAGCTTTCCTGGCCTCTAAGCTAGCTACATTTTGTCTCTGCATGCCCCAGCTGCTGGAGTGGATCCGTCGCACCACTCCCTGGCTGGAGAACCGGACCCCGGAAAAAACCATGGCAGAGATGCAGCGGAAGCTGGAGGACTTCCGGGACTACAGACGCCAACATAAACCCCCGAAAGTTCAGGAGAAATGCCAGTTGGAGATTAACTTTAACACCCTACAGACCAAGCTACGCATCAGCAACCGTCCTGCTTTTATGCCCTCTGAAGGGAAGATGGTTTCTGTAAGTTGTAAGCTTCTTTTCTCCTCATTTTTATTGGAAAATAAGTAGTTTTTTTTTTTAGCTTAAGTTATTTTGTATTTGAGAAATAAAGTATGCAGAGCACCAAGCAAGAGTGATTTGAACACTTGTCTATAACAATTATAAAAAATTAAAAAAAAAATCTATGATACACTTCTAATGTGTCCTCAGGATATAACCAGTGCCTGGCAGGGCCTGGAGCAGGCGGAGAAAGGCTTCGAGGAGTGGCTTCTGACTGAAATCCGCAGACTCGAGAGGCTGGATCACCTGGCTGAGAAATTTCGTCAAAAAGCCACCAACCACGAGAACTGGGCCAGTGGTTAGTTCTACTTAGTTTTTTCCAAACTGGGTTTCAGCTTGGTATTTGATATTTTTTTGAAATGTTCATGCAACACTTGGGGGAAAAAAACCTGAAATATTGAGTCAAAGTTATGTTGCTTTAAGACAATTTTTTTTTTACAAATGTAGCGCAAAACTGTTTACCAACAGAAGATTGTCTCTCTTTAAAACCATTAAAACTAATTATGGAAATCGGTCTACGTTTGAAATACCCCCCTACAAAGCTTTACAATCTGCCCAAGTGAATTTGGAGCAGGTACATGCAAACCTGGGAAATTGCTAAAAAGAAACATCCAGGCACATAAAAAAAGAAAAAAGGAAAACGAACAGTGAACACATAAATATTTGTAAGAGAACTGAAGGAAATTGGATTTACGTACAAAAAAGAAGGTAAACCATTAACACCTGAACAGCAGAGAACAAGGTTCAGATCACGCTCTCATTTTAGATGTTTTAGGCTTCTGTTTATGTCAAACGCCTTCACTTATTGGCTTCCTCAGGTAAAGAGCTGATCCTCATCCAGAAGGACTATGAGACGGCCACCCTGACAGAAGTTCGAGCGTTGCTTCGAAAACATGAGGCCTTTGAGAGCGATCTGGCAGCCCACCAGGACAGAGTGGAGCAGATTGCTGCCATTGCACAGGAACTGAAGTATGTGGTCCCCACACCAGATGCTAGCACTCATCTGTCACTCTGAATCAGAGAAGCAAACTAGCAAACGGATGAAGGTTCTGCCCTGTAAATATTATATAAATTATACTTTGACAACAGTCTACATTTAGCATGTAAGGTTCAAATGAGGAATAACAATCAACTGATAATTGTAAAGTCCTTCTGCAACTCTACATTTAACATGTTTGTGGGTTAATCATCTTTAAATCTCGAGCCATGTTCATTTTTTTAAGCTCGGCAACATTATTAAAAAAATAAAAAATTAAATGGTCTGAACTTTTATAGCGCTTTATCCAATCATTTTTGACCACTCAAAGTGCTTTACACTAGAGTCACATTCACCCAGTCGCACTCACAAATTTATACACCGATACACAGCTCGGTAGGCAATTTGGGGTTAAGTGCCTTGCCCAAGAGCACATTGACATGTGGCAAGAGGAAGCTGGAATCGAACCTGTAACCTTCTGATTGCAAGATGACTACTCTACCCACAGAGCCACAGTCGACCAGATTTTTTTTAAAAATCCATCAAAATCAAAACGAGCTTTGAATTAAAAGTAAAAAACAAGCATTAAAACAATCAATAAGCACAATGAAATGTTTAATCAAGAAAAGAATATGCAAAAAAAAATCTGAAGTATCATTTCAAATGTACAAATAATTAATTATTTTGTGCTTCAGTTTTAACTCTAACTTGTCAGACGATAAACTTACAACAGATTCTAAAATGCACAGGGAGCCAGTGGCGAAACTTTAAAATTGTTTCAGCATGAACCACAATAATAATAATAGTAAAATTCTTATCTTTCACCAGATTTTAAACTTTAAACTAATTGTTATTGATGCTGTTCTTAGAACATATTTAGTCACTGAATTTTATCCGAGCAGCAGAAAGAAAAGGCTTTTCTAGAGCCTGTCGGGATATCAATCAGCAGTGAGTGGCAGGCACCTGTGTGTAGTTAAGCTCTCAGCCTGAAGTTGGCTACCGAGTGTTTCTGGTGATTATTTAAGTGGCGTTCAGACAAAGGCAAGAGAAGGTTCAGCTGACAAGCTAAATGGCCTCCTGGGTTTGTACAAGGTATGTGGACTAGTTTGATGGTAAATTTTATTTTTCTTCAAGTCATATTTTCTAAGTTCTTTTAAGATTTTGACAGTGCATTTTACTTTTTCTAGCCAGTTGTTCCTGGTTGTTCTGTTCAGCTGGAGTGTCCACAATGTTCCTGTTCAAAATGGTAGGTTTTGTAATGTATTTCTTTCCACAATTTCTTTTTCTTTTACTGTATACTAACTTATTTTCTCTCAACAGACTGGGGACAGTCTCCTGGGAAAACTGGGAAGGTGAATCCTGAACCCCAAAATGCTAAGACTGAAGGATCCGGTCCAATGTCTTCTAATCCAGCTGGTACTTCTGTATCCTGGGTGGTTGCTAGACCCCAACGCAAAAGCTCATTTGTGCGACCCTCCAATCAATTACGACCTGCGGTCTCTCTAGTGCCTAACCCACCCAAACTCCTTCCTCTGAAGCCAGAAGGACCTGCTAGTATGAGGTCAACTGAAGCGCTGAAGGAGCGTTCCCCTCCCTGCTTCTGGTCCTGAAGGTCCTGTGGCGTTGCTGCCAGTTGCATCTGTGACAGAGCTTACACACCATCCAAAACTACAAAATCCTTTTGATATTCTAGAACTCACTCGTCCTCCCCCTCAAAACCATAAAGAGCCTGCAGTTTCAATTGTTGACCCTCCTGAAAGTCTTCCTTTGCCACCTTCAAATCCAGAAGGTCCTGAGGTCTTGTGGCTGGTTGAGCCTGCAAAGGAACTTCCTTTTCCTTCCAATCCTGAAATGCCTCTGATCCCCTGGAAAGTTGGCCATCTTAAAAATGTCCCTCCTCCAGTTCTAAAAGGGGCCACATCTAACTGGTTGGCTGATCGTGTGATAAAGTCTCAAACCCTCCCTTATACCAAAGGCACTGATGCTCCAACAAAAGTAGTTGCTCAACCGCCAACGTCAGAGGGTGCTGCTGTAAGATGGGTGGCTCAGCCTCCAAAAAGGAACTTGCTGCTTCAAAGTCCAGAAAGTGCTGATCCTTTGGGGTTGACTACTGACGAGCATGAAAGCGACCCATTCAGGGCTGCTGTTGCACAACTCGGTGAACTTCCTCTGGACCGCTCTGCCTCTTATCTTCCACTCGCACCTGACCTCATCCTTCCACCTGTTGCCTCAGAAAACCCTTCTCCTTTGAAAGAAGGCCCAGAGCAAGAAGTATCAGAGAGTGAAACTGAGCGCCTTGCATATCAAGAATCCTCTTATCAGGGTGGCGATAAGAGTCGCTACGCCTCCCGCTACGAATATGGGGACTTGGAGCATGAAACAGAAGACTACCTCGTTCCAGTGTACCCTTACAGTGCAGGATGGGTGCTAATTGGAGTTATGCCACTGCCATACCTGAACCAGGTTGTTCCGAATATGTCTTACTTGTGCATGACTGAGCAGCTTCCTCATGGTACTGTTTCACACATGCAGACAAACTACGAGGCTGGCGGAGACCATGCAACTCAAGTTGGCTATGAAAAATACCCCTTCCCTGCAGGGCCCTGGTATTGACAGTCAAGCTATGGTTTCTAGCTAGCAGTTGTAGGCTTACAGAAAAGCAGACTATCAAGTCCAGATTTAGACAATTGAGGGTTAAAGGCAGCGACAGCAATTTCTGCAGTTTACACCCATCGTCTTGACTTGAAGTGGTTTAAAACTTGCAATAAAGGGTTAAAAAAAGCAACTTTTGAATGTTTGTGGTTTTTTAAGTGCTTCAATGTTTAAAAGAATTTTAAGTCCATTTATCTGTAAATTTGGATCCAATATTTATAATTGGCTCCTGGTAAGAGGGAATATCTTGACATTTCAGGTGAACTAAAGATCAGTGAGTTCAACTTGTTTTGGGTGATTCTGGCTATGAAACTTTTGTTTTTTTTTTTTTATTCATTTTAGTGAGCTGGATTATCATGACATTGCCTCTGTAAACCTCCGTTGCCAAAGCATCTGTGACTTGTGGGATAAACTGGGAACCCTGACTCAGAAGAGGAGAGAAGCACTTGAGGTGAGACAAAACCGATCCTTCCTTGTGATGAGATGTAATTTAAGGCTTGTCATTCCTGAGAACATGCCAACTCTCCACCAGAGGGTGCTAATGTTTAAGAAACACATTTGCACATCTATGTAGCACCTACTCGGGGTTCTAATGACCTGACCAGTAAATGATGTCAAGATTTTAGCTATAAAGTAGATTTAAAAAATGAGGACAAATGTATTTCTCCTCAAAAATGTGGCTTATTTCTCTGTAGTCACTTCCTCTGATCCAAGCTGGCCATTCCAGACCTGCAAATGTGTGAAGGCCTGGGAGAAGTGCCAAGGATTAGATCTGAATGACAGTGACAGGGGTCGTTTTTCTGTCCAAGCCCCTGCTCCACATCATATTCATGCCCTGGGGAAGAGGCTTCGTCACTAACGACCGAGCCAGAGTTTAGTGGGTGGTGAGGATTAGCGTGGCCAAAATGGCATAAGACTCACTCACCCTCTCCTCCCACCTTCTGCTTCAAGCAAAACCGGTGAGAGGATGTTTGGAGGCTCACAGAGGAGGTGCCTTCCTCTGTGAGCTTGTTCAAATTGTCACGTTACAAATACAAACTTGTGTAAGTCATTGGACTCTACAGGGTGAATCAACTATAAAATAGTGCTACGTTTATTGGGAATTTTCCATTCTTTATAATATAACACAGTTTGCCTTGCTTTTTAGATGCACCTCTAGCTACAAATATGTCTGAAAGTCTTGTTTCTGCTCAAATGATTTTGAAAATTGTAAAATAGTTTAGGGTAGATCAGTTTGGATAGAGATCATCAGTGAATAGCAAGTTTAAAGTCGTGCTACAGCTTCTCAACTGGAGTTAGATCTGATCTTTATCTGCTTCATTGTAATTAATTTAACTGTAGTCTTTAGATGTGAGTAGAGAGGGGTGAATTAAAAATGCCTGCTAGACTAGTAAAGTTCTTGTACTTTAAAACCATACAGATCTTGTGTCTACAACATAAACCCCCTGAAAATGTGTCGTAGTTGTTTTAATGTGAAAAATATAGTAAGAAATTCAAGTGATGTATATATTTTTGACCTGTGTAGCATTCCACATGCCATGTTTTGATTCTGAAAATATATATCTTGTAATCCTCTCTCAGCGTGCAGAGAAGTTGCTGGAAACTATTGACCAGTTGTTCCTGGAGTTTGCAAAGAGGTCAGCTCCCTTCAACAACTGGATGGAAGGAGCCATGGAGGATCTGCAGGACATGTTCATAGTTCACACCATTGAGGAGGTCCAGGTAGGACTAAGGCACGCGTCATATTTGTGTGGCGCTCTCATTGATAATGTACAGAGCGAGACCAACATCAGTATATCTTCTCCAGAGTCTAATTGCTGCTCACGAGCAGTTCAAAGCCACTATGCCCGAGGCAGACGCAGAGAGACAAGCCATTTTAGGAATCCACAATGAGGTGCAAAAAATTTCCCAAAGCTACGGGATTAAGACCAACATTATCAACCCTTATAGCACCATAACGACGGAGGAGCTTCTTAATAAGTGGGAGAAGGTAAGTTCAGTTTTAAAACCTGCTTTTATTATCTTCAATTGTTTGCATTCAGCTTGTGGCTATTTCCCTGTTTGAAAGGATTGATTATGAGAAGACGTACATACTATTGGTGCTTAAATGGAGTAATTAGGTGATGAAATCCATTTGTAAGGGTTAATGTGTAAATTCATATAGATACTTAAAATTAATCCATTTTCAGGGGGAAATTTCTCAGCTTTTACCATTAGTTAATGGCCTCTGTATGTTTCATAGGTAAAGAAGCTGGTTCCTCAGAGAGATGGTTCCCTCCAGGAAGAGATGGCACGCCAACATGCCCACGAAAGGCTGAGACGTCAATTTGCTGCCCAGGCCAACCTGATTGGACCCTGGATTCAGGCTAGGATGGAGGTTACAAAAGCTTTAATATAAAATATTCTTTATTTTTGTAATGCCATACCATTCAGATGCAAGGTTTTTCTAGGATTTTAGCTGATAATTAAATAATTTAATTAACCACTTTTTTAAAATTTTTTACATGGTACCTACAAAAATGTATCAGTTCCTCCATACGCTGACAGATTTTTCTGTTTGTGGCTTGGGCCATCTTTGAGAAAATTGTCTCAATTAAAAATTGCCCCTGTTGCACTGTGTGTTTTTTGTGATTTTTTTTTTTTTTTTTTCTGGACAGGAAATTGGGCGTTGCTCTCTGGAGATTGGAGGCACCCTGGAGGACCAGATGACCCAGCTTAAACAAATGGAGCATGTGATCATTGCATACAAGCCCAACATTGACAAGTTGGAAGGAGACCACCAGCTAATCCAAGAGTCGCTCGTTTTTGACAACAAACACACCAATTACACCATGGAGGTACAGGACGGGGCAGATTAGTAAAGCATGTGTAGAATGCATATGCTAAAATTTATTTTTGAACACATGTACAGATATGTGTGTGTTTAAGTGCCATTGCTGTTGAAAGCTTTTCATAATTTTTCACTACAACCACAAACTTCACTATTTTTATAAGGCTTTTTTAGGGTTGGTCAATTCAAATGAGTGCTTATAGTAATTGTGAAGTAGAAGAAAAATTATACAAAATTTTCAAAATTAGTTTGAAATCTGAAAAGTGTGGCATGCATTTCTATTCATCAGTTCTGATTTAGGGTTTGTTTAACTAGTTTGCACATCTAGACAGACTTTTTTCCCTCTTTATTCTTTGCTTAAGAGCTCAAGCTCAGTCATATTGCTTTGATTAAAAGTCTTTGAACACGAGTTTTCAAAGCTGTGCATGTTCCAACACTTGGATATGCTTTAATCCAAACCATTCTGTCGCTGACCTGGCTGTATGTTTAGGTTTGCTGTCCTACAGGAAGTTGCATTTCTCTCCTATTGCTAAATATTTTTCCAACCCTTTTGGATTTTTCCATCAGCTCTGAGCAGTTTCTATGTCTCTGCAGAAGAACAGCATGGTGCTGTCTTTGCTCGTGATGTTTCTGGGACGGTCGATTTCACTTTCTCTTGACCAACTTTAATCAACTGCTTCCACGTTTGCTGTGACCCCTTGGTGGTGGCAAATCAGATTTCCTGCCATAGTGACTTTCTACTTGTCACAATATGTGGAGTTACAGGACTTATAAATGTCCTCAACATACTCTTTCATGTGAGCTGCGGATCTCTGCAGCGCCATCATAATTACTGTGGGACTCTTGTTTGGCCTCTAGTTTTTGAATCCTGCCATTGGGTCTTTCTGCAATGAGATTTCCTATTTATTTGCGGGCTCTTTTCAAGTGCTCTAGCTTCCTAGCACATCTCATCAATGTAAGTGTTAGGTTAATTGGTTACTCCAAATTATCCTTTGGTATGATTAGTTGTGTACATGTTTGTGCATCACTGTTATCTCTGGTTTGGCTTGTGATGGATTGACAATCTGCCCAGCGTCCTGCAACAACTGGAATTACTTGGATGTCAATGATAACCATCTTATTTTGTAGATGGCTATCTGTAATACTACATGAAAAGCTTGGAAAAAACCTATTCTGGGTTGTGTTGGTAACATAAAATTCCATTAAAATATGTTTGTGGTTGTAACATTAGAAATATCTTAAAGCGTAAACTATATGACACTTTTCTGAGGCACTGTGGTGTTTGAAAAACACAACTGCCTAGTATTTTCAGATATACCCTCCTCCTGTTAACACATCTGCTCTGCCACCACATCCACAGCACATCCGTGTGGGATGGGAGTTGCTCCTCACCACCATCGCCCGGACCATTAATGAGATTGAGACGCAGATCCTGACCCGGGATGCCAAGGGCATCAGCCAGCAGCAGATGAATGAGTTCAGATCTTCTTTCAATCACTTTGACAGGGTACAACCTTATACCATTCACACACCAGGAGTCATTTTCTGGCTGTCTGAGTTGATGATGAAAAGCAGCGGCAACAATGCAGGAGCAGGTAGCGACTTACTCCAGGTTCTAGAGGATTCCTTGTACATGAGGGCAGCACCACCCAAGATATTCCTCTTGAGTTTTTTTTTTCTTAAAATCTTAAGCAGCTTCATGGAATATGCTTATCTTAGCATGCAGCTGTGACTTGGATTTCCCATCTATTTTTAATTCTTAGTCATGTTCTGCACCATCCTACTATTAATTTCTGATATAGGTAATCAATAAGGTTACAACATTTTTCACATTGGCATGACTTATTGGCTGTTTCAGTTAGCTGATTTTAACACTCTAGCTACAACCGTTCAGTGCTATAAAGCCAAATTCACAGACATTACAAAAGTTGACGCTGCAAGATTTATTTTCTTTTTTGACACACAGTTCATTATATTGCAGCCAGAGACTGGATGATCCATTCAATACAGCACATGAAGTTCTGTAATATTATCTGACTTCTTTGTTCCCTTTACATTTGACTCGTCTGACTGTAGAAGAAGAACGGAGCGATGGAAACGGATGACTTCCGAGCTTGCCTCATCTCAATGGGTTATGACTTGGTATTGCGTGTCTTCTGTTATCAGCCGTTTCCATTTTTGTCCACTGTACGCAAATGCTTACTCTGAAATCATATCTGTTTCAGGGAGAGGTGGAGTTTGCACGCATCATGATGCTGGTGGATCCAAATGCTACCAGGGATCGTCTCTTTCCAGTCTTTTATCGACTTTATGACCAGAGAGACGGCTGACACGGATACTGCCGACCAGGTTGTGGCATCCTTCCGGATCTTGGCAGCTGATAAGGTGTGTGGGTTTGCGCCGCAGTGACTGGCTTGCTTGGCACGGGAACAGATATTTTAAGCTTTTCTTTTCTAGTCACCGTTTCCATGCCGTCGCCTTGCTTACCATTCAATATTGTGTTCATGGTCTCAACATAGAGTCAACATGCAGTACCAGAGTCACATTTGCCCACCCTCTCAAATTTGTTGTATGCCTGTTCAGAAAATGTGAAAAGTTTTATTGTGAATTTGTCTTTTCTTGCATCTGCATATCACACAAAGCAATTCAGAGAAATCCAACCTTTATTTTTTTTTACTTTTTATTTTTTTAAGAGATTTCAAGTTGAAAAATGTTTGTTTTTAAATAAAATTACATGTGGCTTAATCCATTTAAAGTAAATGTAACTGAAGCATTTTCAGTTATATTTTTCTTAACTTCATTGGAGTTTTTTTTTTTTTAAAATCTCTAATTCTGACTTCATGTTTTCTGAGGTACAAATGACAGACGCCCAGTCCTTTCAGACCAGACAAGAACCCATATTTATCTTTCTCCTCTGACAACGGCAAAATTCTAAGGGAAGTAAAATATATCTCCAAAGCTCAGTATGGAGAACAGCAGCAAAGAGCGGCAACTTGAGGTCACAATCTACCTCTATGACAACTGGTTGTTTTGGTCTGAAGGTTTATGTGTCCTGAAAATCACAAACGTAAATGTAAAGCTTGTTAAATGCTACCACACCTTCAACCTGAACCTAAGTTTTTCAGCCACAAGCAAGTCATGTGGATATAGTGAGAACAAAGTATGAATATTTTCAAAGGCTTTGCTAGGAAACTATTAAGTAAGGTGAAGAATTGTTGATGCTGGGGGCCTGGTTCTCTGCCGAAGGCGCTGATAACCTTGTGAACTTCATGACATCATAAAACTTTTGAATGCTATAAATTTTAATAACAATCTAGTGACGTCTTAGCGAAATTACAGTAGGTTGTCACTGGGTCTTCCACCAAGATAATGTGGAGTAAATGTAACCAAATCTGTACAGAAACAGTCCAGGTGGTACAAAACCAGTCTTCCTCCATTTCTTGCTCATCCCAAGACAAAATCCTGAAACTTCATTTCATTCACCATGAAGTATTCTATTTTTATTTTAAACACTACCCTTTCATACTTCTCTTCAGGAGTCAGATTGTACAAATGGACTGAATTTCCTTCCACGTTGTTGCCGATCTGTACAAGTTTTTACTGCCTTTGCCTGTTCACCCCAATATGAAGAATGAAAGCATGTGCACAGAACCAGTTTTAATAGAAAAAGAAAAACAGCCGATTTTTCATATTGATGGTGGCAGTCTCTCACTGCTCCCCCTGGTGAGTTCGTTGAAAGAAAAATATCTGCCCTTACCATGTTTCAGCAATCCACACCCTCCATCGAACAAATATGCTCAAATAAAAACTTGCAACCACAATAAAGAGTGAATTTATTTCAAAGGTTTTCACATACCTTTAGCAGGATTGGAGACAAATGTGGCCAACAGCGTCTCTCCTAAACTCAATTTTGTTTTCTCCCCCTGTAGCCTTACATCCTTGTGGATGAACTCAGGCGGGAGCTTCCTCCTGAACAGGCGGAGTATTGCATCATGAGGATGCCTCCTTACAAAGGGCCTGGAGCTCCACCGGGAGCGCTGGACTACACTGCCTTCTCTACCGCCCTCTACGGAGAGAGTGACCTTTAACTTGTGAAGAAGACCTTTCATTGGGCAATTTTCAATCATTCTCACACTTCCCACTCCGTATCTTTTAATTAAAATAACTAAAATGCATACTGCATAGTGACTCCACACACGTTGAATGAGTACAATGCTTTCTTCGAAGCTTCAAAGCACCAAAAAAAATATTACAAATTACTACGAAAGAGAATTCGGCATTCTTCTTGAATTTAGTTTTAGTGATGGAAGTAAACTAAATGCCTTAAAATACTGTCTATATTTATAAAAAAAATACAACTTGCAGATGGAGAGATAGATTTAGCAAACGTTGCTAAACACCTTCTCATCCTTGCAATGTTTAAGATTATATCATAGGTTCACATTGTTTGCACATTCTGTATGCCTCCCTTTAACCTTTTGAAAAAGGTTTTACATCTCAGTGGGTTTTTATCCTGGTAAAATGAAAATCACAAGATGGCTCAGCTCTGTAGCTCACAATTTAATATATGATTTGAATTTTTGGGAGTTTCTCAAAATAAACACAATCTGTATTAAAGAAGACCTGAAACTTGGGATCAGAAGCAATAATTAAATTAAAACATGGCAGCTTCTTGTCTATTAGATAATAAAAAAAAATATATAAAGCTTGTTCTGAGATATCAGATTTAGCCCAAACCTTGACAGAAAAACCTGGGAATTTGTGTAGAGAAATTTTGTGGTATTTTAAAATATATTGCGAGAATGCTTTAGAGGACACACCAACACTACAAAGCCAAGTTCATGGTGTTTAGCAGAAAATCAATGGCATGGTTTGGCCCCGATCTGTTTGGAACGCCATGTAATGTTTTCATGTTTCCTCACAGTGGCTTTGTTTTGACAATACCCCTTTCTGACACGCCACTTTTAAGTGTTTAGAGTGAATTATGGTTGGAAAAAGCTATTTCAGACCCACTGCCATCCATCAATAAACAGTGGGTTCCCAGTAGGCCAGAAATATGCATCACTGAACAGAAAAAAAAGGGAAACCACATGAATGCAAAAGTAAATATTTACAATGGTTTTAATGCTTCTTAAGCTGGAAAACAAAATATTAAATATGCAGTATTCATTTTGGCAGGGACGTAAGGTGAAATATTATTTGGCAGCAACACACTAACTCTTTCACGTAGAAATACAAAATACCTGCTGAGCAACAAAGCATAAAGTAAAGGCGAGTACACTTTTCTATGTTTGTAAAACATACATAATGAGAATTTTGTCTTTTCCTTTGTTTTGGAGCATACATTAGTGGAACTCCCTTCACCCTGAGAGACAAGACAAAATACGTATCCTCTTGTATGTTTTATGTAGTTTTCATATTTGATTACATTTACAGAATAAGCCTACGTGGGTTTGCAGCATTGAAATGTTGACTTTGTTTTGCACAAGTTTAACATGGTTCCCAGGAAGTATTTTTCCTGATTTTAGCTGTTGACTAAAAGTAATACCAAATTACAGTATGATATGTTTGTCTTTCATTTGGCTTTCTTACTATTTCAATACTGTAAGTAATAAGCAAATGTAATCAAAAATTGCATTAAATTCTACCTTCATGTTGAAAATTGTAGATTCACATGAAATGAAAATCATTCGGCTCTGTGACCATGAACCTTTTTCAAGTTGTACATCAATTAATGAATAACTTCAATAAAGCATTGTTGCCAAATTAATTCTTTCTTTGAGTTATTGCTTGAAATATGTCTGTACAATTCGACGTGTTAGTTTTTATATAAGATGTGAATGAATGAATGAAAGTTCCTGTCAAATTAAAATAGAAAATTTATAGTTGACGGTTGTTGATTTTTTTCAAGGATGTACATGAATCAACTCAGTTTGTTACAAGTGGGTAAACATCTCAGGCAATAAATATTTTTCTCAAATAACATGGTTTGATGCACCTGATGATACTTATATTTCTGAAATTGCAATATCATTTCTAAAGTTACCGAGTCGGGTTGGAATTAATAGCTTTCTGGAAAAATATTCAGTAAATGTGTTGGCTCTTCAGTCCCTGAAGGGCATTGCTTGATTTTGACATGCTCAAAAAGTAAATGTGAAAGTAAACTGAAGACTTGTTGAGCAGTTTTTGCTAGGTGCTGCTATTCAACTTGATTTTGTGGAGGAAGGTTTCTAGTTTTCTAGTGTCATTATTTGTGTGAACAGAAAGAAACAGATTAATCATATTCCCACTCTTCTTCACTTTCAGCTTGAAAACTAAATTGCATAGGTCTCTGACTGTAAAGCTTCTCTTGAGGAAAAAAAATAACTTTGCAAATAACCTTAGCGCTTTTTGGATTTAGTGAATCGTTGGCTAAATTAAATGGCATAGTAACCATTAAACTAATACTTTCCGTATTTTCTATATTAACGCGACATCACAGGTCGCGACAATATGATATGAGACACAATCTGGAAAAAAACAAAAACGAGCTCTTTTGCATTCTCCCAGTGTTAACTAGAAACATCCAATCAGAGCCCGGAGGCGGGTCTTAGAGCTGTCAATCACAATTCTCTCCTCAACGACATGGCTAGTTAGGAAGGGGGTATCGGGTTTGTTAGTTAGCATAACCACCGATGACGACGGATAAAATGTTATTTTTTTTCTGTAATGGTAAGTTGGTAACAGCATTAAAAACTTCCTCCTGGCTTTGATTAGAGCGTTGCATTTCTTCAGATGGCGATAATATCATTGAGGAGGTGGAAGAAATTGAACTTTTCACAGATTATCTGTCTCAGAACATGTGAAGACATGGTGACAGTTTTACAAATGTGTAAAAGATATTCTTTCCAAAAGGTTTCAGCTTTAACCTCAGTACTACTCTCTACCTGACGGTGGCCATGCTTTCCTTTCAAAGCAGCAACACAGCAATGAAGATAATGAGAAATTTACCGCCATAAGTCATTATAATTTGGCACACATTTACAACAATGGCTCACCAGAGACCATTTGATTGTTTTTTCATTTTCCCTCCGGAAACAGCAGCTGGCAAAAATTTCGTTGTGAGGTGATTGGTCACAGTGACACCGCCCACAAGCAGAAGGCCCTGCTCCCTTGTTTTTTTCAATCTACTCCAAACATCCTGAACCTCCTGGGGTCTCCTCAGTGTAGATGCTTCCATTGAGTTTCTTCAGATGTGACCTTCTTTTGATTAAAAAATGACCGCCACAGGAGAGGGTGAAGATGAGGGACAGTTTTTACGAACGGTGAGTCACAACAAATGTCAAACTTGGTAGATGCTAACCGTTAATACTAAATTAAGTCAAATTATTTGTAAAGACCTTCTAATACAAAAAAGCTTATGTTTTTTTGATATATTAACCTCAAGGTAACACAAAATTTATGTAAAATCAAGATATAGTATTTTAATTCATTCTAAGATTATCAGTTGAATAACTTCATTTTCTTTTTGTATTAAATTAGTAATGTTTTTACATCACATGTAAAAAAACCCCAAACATTTAAATACCTGTTGCCTTACACTTCCTGTTGGCTTTCTAACCTTTGTTTTTGTTTTTTTTGTAGTTACTATTGGTAAAAAAGAAACAAAATTCAAGCTGTTTTTGTTCTCATTCTCACTACGAGTTGTTATTCTTCTTGGTTGTCCTCTCAGACTTTGTAATCTTTACCTTCTGATAGTAGCATGTCACAGTGGGGGTAAAATAAAACCACATGCAGATAACTTTGAGTAATTGTGTTTAATTGATCCATACTTTTGCTGTTGTACAAGGTGTCAATTATTCACAAATCTCGTGTTTAGTTGGTAGATGGCAATAGAAATCTATGCTAACACCGCAATTTATGAAATACATTGTTTGATCAAGTTACGTTTGTGAAACAGGAATTTTGCTGTTCATAAGAAATATGTATTTTCTCATATATATTTATTTTTATCAAAATGAAATTGCTTTAAATACAAGGTGCTTTTATAGTAACCTTTCCTAAGATATGTAAACTGAACTGTGTAATTTCTTTCCTGTGCCAAAATTTGAGAGAAAAAAAAGTCCACTTTCAAAAACCTTTTCCATTCACAATGGAGCCATTGCTTCATTGGGAATTTTGACATGCTGGATGTACAGCTGAGCTGAGTCCTCAAGCCCATCAGAATGCTCCTCGCAACCTCAGCTCTGGGCAGTGTGTTCGACTGATTGCATGCTCCTGCTGATAGGAGGAGTGGAAAGACTGTGGAATCGGGGGTCAGACAGAACAGTACCTTCCAGATATGGCAGTGTGGACCGTGAGCACAGAGAGGTGTTGGCATTCCTGGTCATCTGTGATCCTTTTCTTGCACTTCTTTAAATAGATAGAGATGTCTAATTGTGTTGACGTGGTGCATGTGGCTTTTGAATGGAGATAAGATAGAAGGCATGTGGTCCAGATCTACTGTACATAGAGTTTCAATAGAAGTGAAATGCATCACCCATATCAGTGGTCTTTTCTGGAATATATTCTTTCAGAATAATGTAAATCTGTTTTTCACACATTATCTTATTGTTGTCATCTCTCTGTGTGTCTGTGGTCTTTCTTTCCCTTCCTTAGGGAGACGAGGTGGTTTTGCAGAGCACCTTTACCTCCCATAACGAACATTTGAAGCTCTGTCTTGCTGCTGAAGGATTTGGCAGCAGGCTTTGCAGGCTTGAGCCCACTTCAAACTGCAAGGTACAAAGCTCCACCTTGGTGATTTCACTGTTCCTCCTCACTGCCGAAGGTGTTGATCTTTGTCCTCCTTTGTGCCACCAGTGGCAGCGATGACTCAAATAGTGTCATTTTTTTTTTATTTATTGAGCTGTTGAATTTTCTATGAAATAATATCAAATCATTTGTCATTTATTTATAATTTTGAAACATTTTGTTTTACAACTGTTTGTTTCTTATACTTTCATTTTTGCTTATTAATTAGGTGTGGTAGCTTTAAAAAATAACAAAAGATTTTCATTTGCTAAAATTGCCAAAATTAATTCAATTAGAATCTGTATATTTAGAATATTTAGTGCTGTTCAACTGCATAACATCTAATGAAAATGCTTTCAAAATCTGTGAAACATGGCAACATGTGGAAAGGTTTTTCTATGTGATCCTTTGCAGGTAAACCAAACATATAGATTGATCAATCTTTTGGTTTGTGTATGTCAATTTGTATTTGATTTGTTGTTACCAATTATATAATTGGTCTGTAGAGGAAACGGGCTCATAGGAAAGTATTTTAGCAAGTTTTTGTGCTCTTTTATTTCCTGCCAGAATGTTCCTCCAGACTTGTCTGTGTGTGGCTTCATCCTGGCTCAGTGTCTCTCTGTTCGAGCCCTGCAGGAGATGCTGGCCCACAGCGAACAACTGGCAGCAGAGGTGAGAATCTGTTCCCTTCCTTTCGCTCTCAGTGAACCTTAATGAACGAATTTGCCGGCTTATGTTGTTGCTGCATAATTTTGGGGCATGATTTACCTTAGTTTAAGATTATCTGGTGAATGTTTATTGTAAAATAGAGTTAAGCCAATGTTTTCCTTAGAAATAGTTTGTCACATTTTTAATTGCTTTGGACCGTTTAGTTACTGTTTCTTGTCAGTTTGGGAAAGTTTTGACATGTAGAGTTTCTTCTTGTATCTTCTTCTGAAGCTGTGAATATGTAACTTCCTTGTTGTCTTGTCATTCCCATCTTGAAGATCTGAGAGTGGAAACCAACTTTGGTGTCACAGCATATTTACTCATTGCCAGAACAGGAAGTCACAGATTACTTGTTAAAATATTTGAAATGCTTCTTAAGAGTTCCCCATGTCACCCACTCAGCTCCTTCAGACTAGAGGCAGCAGCAGTTGGCAAACACATGATGAAATTTCTATGGTTATACAAACTACTTCTAGGTCCAACTTTCCTAAGAATGTTTACAAACAGCACAATATAGCAAGACAAGGTTTCCCCCAGAAAACTTGCAAAGCCCGGTGGTTGGGTGCTACCGTTCAACCAGCGGCCCATCATGTTTTTCAGTTAAACAATATTTAAAGTCATCAGGAAATTTGAAAATATCACTTAATAATTATGTGTTATTAAAATATTGGAAGATTAATACCTGAACACTGACTATAAAGTCTTAAAAAATGCAAACATTTTAAAAATACTAAGATAAGAAGTGCTTAGCCTGGTGGGGGCACAAGTGAAGCCTAGTGGCCCGCCAGGCTTATAAAACACAGAAAGGCATAGTAAGAAAGAAAAAAAAATTAAGAAATGTTTGATATATACAACATTTTTCTAACAACTGAAGATGACATAGTTACTTTATTGTGCTGTACAGTGGAAAATGCATACTCCCATCCTCACATCCCTCCATCAGGCCTTTTTACATGTCCAGATGTCTAGATTTCTTGCAAAAGCATCTCAAACTTCTCATTCTTTTTAAGACATGGCAGCTTCAATTCTCAATAGGAAAACTAAAAGAGCCAAGGCTTCAAAATTGTAGACGGAGGCTGGTTTTATAGTGACACTGTACATGGTTTTATTTTAGGGGAGTAACATTAAAATAACAAGCACAAGATTGTGTTTTGAAAGACATTGTGGGCTGATTTATTTTTGTATATATACATATTTTCTCTACTTCTCAATGTTTTGAAATTAAACAAATAGATATGTTTTTAATCATTTCAAGCCAACTGATGGTGATTTACAGGCAAAAGCTGGAGTTGCTCATCGCACTCTGCTGTACGGCCAGGCAGTGATGTTCACACACTCCTTCAGCGGCATGGTGAGTTCAAGATGATTCTGTCACAGTTCAGATATTTACATACTGTAGAAAGAGACACTACTCACTCAGAGTCATACACAGTCTGACTCTAGACTGAAGTTTTCTTACTGTAGGTCAGTAAGGATTGCCAAGTTTTTTTTTCTATTTTCAAAAACACCTACTACTTTAACATGTTTTTTTATATGTCTTAAAAATACTGATTTATTTATTTTAATTTCCCTTCCAGTATCTTAGTTGCTTGTCTTCGTCTCAGACTTCACCTGACAAGTTGGCGTTTGACGTGGGTCTGCAAGAGGATAAAGCAGGTATAATTTAGATCTTACCTGTCCTCATAATGTCTTTATTTAATGTATCGTAGTACTTTTTCTGGCTCTCTGC
The DNA here is from genome assembly GCA_033032245.1 of Poecilia picta. Lineage (NCBI taxonomy): Eukaryota > Metazoa > Chordata > Actinopteri > Cyprinodontiformes > Poeciliidae > Poecilia > Poecilia picta. Next base: position 20,442,130 of record CM065367.1, on the reverse strand, counting down.
TTTGAGTTTTAGCCTGCAAACTTCTTCTCATCTAAATTCTACCCCTGGCTCAGGAGAGGCATGCTGGTGGACTGTCCATCCGGCTTCCAGGCAGAGGTCAGAGGGCGAGAAGGTGCGTGTCGGAGATGACCTCATACTGGTCAGTGTCTCCTCTGAGAGATATCTGGTAAGAAAAAAAAAGTACTTTTTATCTTTCTTAAAGTAGACCAAAGTCACACTGATGGAAATGGAAAAAAATAATGTTGGTTATAGCATTGTCACCCAGTTAAGGAAATAATACAGTTAAAAATTTAGTGTTTTGTCAATTCTTCTTTCCTTGTGCTTTTTTTTTCTGGATTTTTTTTCTCACTCATAGTCTTTCACTATCAGAAATTATAATCTACTAAATTTCCATTGATTTCAATCAGAAGATGATGCCTCACTGTTTTGCTGATGAGCTGTTTTGCATAATTGCTTATGATAACAGTTATTGTAGCAGAAAAATCAGAAGTTGTGTTTACTTCTGATGAGCCCATTTCTCATATTTTCTTTTTTTTCCCCCAGCATCTGTCCTTTGCCCCTGTATCTGACAACAAAAGCCTGAGCGACAGTCTGATTGTCAGTGCCTCCTTCCAGCAGACTCTTTGGAGTGTTGCTCCCGTCTGCTCTGGAGGTGCCATTGCTCAAGGCAAGTTTTCTTTTCTTTTTGCTCTCTAAGCATGTTGATAAACAAAACATTTATTCTTTATATTTTATGTGAAAAACATTTTTAGCTCAGTGTGGTGTGTCTAAGGAATGCAGTTGTTTTTTTTGAACGAGCTCAAGTGCTTTGCCTTTTTGCAAGGCGAGTCTCTGTGCAGCAATTCGTATGCATGGAAAATAAAAGAACTCCAATAGTAAGTGAAAAAAATAATTATTAAAAATTGAATTAACTTGTAAACTACATAAAATACACGTTGGTGTACTCAGTAAAAACTGCAACGTAGTTGAGACAAAATGAAAATAGATAATTTCTTTTCATTTTTCTTCTATTGGAAAACAGTATTTTCTTCACTGCAATTAAACCAGCCAACATACTCAGAATATCTTAAATTTTTAGGGCATTTTCTCCAGAGCTGAGCAGCAAAGAGACTAAATGTCTTCCATTGTTTATACCAGGTTTTGTAAACACTGAGGGAATGCTTCTCTTATGACCTAATGGTTTAGATGCTGCAATTGTGTTCAGGCTGATGATAATTTAGTGTTTTGTAGACTGTTAACAGGATTTTTAAATCTCTCCCTGTTACTCACAGGGAAGCCAGTGAAGCAATTTAATGACTGGTGTAACATGATTCATTCCCTGGGTATTGGTCAGACGTCTGGCATCCAGATTTTGAATGAGTTGCAGCTGCCTGATTGAAATTTTATTTGAAATAAAATCTGCGTGTCAGTTTTATGTGACCTGAAATGATTTATTCTGTCAATCTTTTTTAACATAGGAGTTGGCTAATTTAGGAGTGCAGCGTTTATTAAATCTCAGTTAGAGCTGCAGCATATAAGGAAAATGTGTTAATAATATAATCTTGTTCAACATTGCGATAACAGATTTTTCAGCTAGCATATTTTCCTGTTTTGTGTTTGCATGAGTGAGTCTAATTGGTCAAATAAACAATTTATATGCAAACCGTTAATGTATAATCATTTGAAATAATAACCTACCAAATACTGCATCTAAGCTGTCCTTTCTAATTGCAGTATTGCATACATTGACGTTGAGATGAGAATTGTGGTTTGATATTTTTGCCAGCTCTACTTTGAGTCCATAACTATAAAAACATATTTATTTTCCTAAAAGTTACTCTTAAAAGAAAACACAACCCCCCCCTGCAAAATCCTTCAATTTAACTTTTTTTTTTATCTCACTTGCTCAAAAATTAGCATCATATTTTTCTCAATAGAATAAAATAAAAATATGATGACTTTCTCAAACTTATGAAGCACAAATAAACTTTCCAAATGTGTGTCACCTGTCTTATTTCTATCGTGGGATGTTCTTTTATGAACTCAAAGTCTAAACTGAAAATGATGAAAGAATGACTTGTGTTCAGTCAGAACTGTATTTACAATTTCTTTTGGCATAGACAGCAATTCCCAAAAACCTGATGATGTAAAATATTGTTTTTCTTTTTCCAGGCTACCTAAAGGGGGGGAAAACGTTGCGTCTGCTCCACAGCCATAGTGATGCTTGTCTGACTATTCCTTGTTCAGAGCAGGGAGAGGAGCTTCAAAGGTCCTTTAAAACACACTTCTTCTCAGATTAGTTTGAGAATAAATAAATATGAAAAACATTTCTCGCCTCTCTGAATGCAACTGCTTTCCTCATCTAGAGTGATGCATTATGAGATTGGATCTGTGTCTGGTCATGGACGGTCCCTCTGGAGGCTGGAAATTCTGCGTGTTGCGTAAGTGAATTAAAGATTTTAGAATAATTCTGTCATTCTTGAAAAATACATTTTGCTTTTTTGGATATGCAATGAGGAAATGGATATATTTCTGTATTAATATTTCCTAGGTGGAGTGGGAGGCACACATGTTGGGGCGAGCCTTTTCGCCTGTGCCACGTAACAACGGGGAGCTACCTGGGTCTGACGGAGGAAAACGGATTGCACCTAGTTGATCGGGACAAGGCCGACATCAACACGACCTCCTTCTGCTTCCGATCATCAAAGGTCAATTAAATAATTAGAGGCACATTAGATGTTTTTAAGACTTTATAATTAGATGAAAAATATCTTACAAAATGGTGCAGTACATTGTATGATTAAAAATTATATTGAAGAAGAGTTTGCATGTGATGAATTTTTTTTTCATTAAAATATTTTCTGGCAGGAGAAACTCGATGCTGGCAAAAACACAAATAGTGATTGCATGGGAATCCCAGAAATCAAATATGGAGACTCGATGTGTTACCTTCAGCATCTGTACTCAGGACTGTGGCTAACCTATCAAGCTACAGATGCCAAATGCCGCCTGGGTGGGAATATGCGCAAGGTACAACTTTATGTTTCTTAATTTCTTTTCCATTTTCTTTTGATGAAGACGGTGAAGCCAACATATAAGTCTGCTTTTTGACTACAGCAGGATTTGAATGGATCTGGATTTTTTTTCATTTTTTCAGGCCATTTTGCACAGCGAGGGTCACATGGACGATGGACTGACGTTGTCTCGCTCTCAGAGAGAGGAATCTCACACCGCCAGACTCATCCGAAACACTGTCTCTTTGTTTACTCGCTTTATAAGGTTCTTGAGTCATTTTGTAGTTTGAGAACAGACCTGTGCTTAAAGAGTCAGAGTTTACGTTGTGGTTTACACTTTCAGTTCTGAAAGTGTTTGGATGGACATGCGCTGAGAAAATTAGCGGATTAGTTTTTCATATAGGCCTCAGATTTGTTTGTTTAATAAAATGTGTAACAACACAGCAAAAAATTTAATGCCCTCAAAACTATGTTTTTAGTACAGTAAAACACTCATGATCCAAACTGTATTGTCATTTCTCATTTATGTTAAATATTTTCAAACTTCTTTTGCCATCATGTGGAATAATGTCAGACAATCTGCCTCTCTTTTAGGAAGCTCGATTGTTTTAGTCATGAAGGAAGCCTCTCCTCACTCTGTCTGCCAATGAAGACGGTAACCTGCAGCCTCCAGGATCTCATCAAGTACTTCCAGTCTCCACTTGATGGACAAACCCTTGAAGATAAACAGAAAAAGATGGCTACCCTTAGGAAACGCCAGAATATGTTTAAAGAAGAGGTAGAAATGGAATGTAGATGTAATTTTTTTTCTGCTTTATTTTTCTCAGAGTAACCAAACACACTGTTTGTTGTTTTTAGAGTGTAATAGATCTGGTCTTGGATTGCATTGATCATCTGCACCACTACAGTAGTGATTCTTATATAATCGATCCTGCTCAGTGGGAGGCCGTCGTCTACTTGTTCTATGAGTTACTTGGTAAGAATTTTAAAAACAAAACTGGTCCAATGTTAACTTTTTAAAGTCAGCCACCTGGTTCTCATTTCTTTCTCTTTCTGTGTACTTATCTGTGAATAATTCATTCGGGTTGCCTGACTGTCTTTTTCTTTTTTTAGCTGCTTTGATCCGTGGGAACCGTGTAAACTGTTCGCATTTCTCAAGCTCAGTGGACTGGCTCATAGGCAGACTGGACCATCTAGAAGCATCTTCTGGTTGGCTTGATTCAAACTTTTTTTTTCTACCCAATTGCTATACTTGTATTCTATGCATTTTTCTTAAAGATATAGTCAATTGTAATGTTTCTTACCATTCCTAGGAGTCTTGGAGGTTCTGCACTGTGTTCTTGTAGAGAGTCCTGAGGCAATTAATGCCATAAAAGATGGACACATTCAATCTATTATCTCTTTTCTGGAAAAGCATGGACACAACAACAAGGTAGAAAATATATATATATTAATTGCTTTGGATTTAAATCTTGAGCAACCATGAATGTTTTCTAATAGTCTTTGAAAAATGAAGTGCTGTAAATGAAGTACTTTGAGACACTTTAAAAATAACACTTTCAGTCAGTCAGACTTAAAGAAATGGGATTCCATATGTGGTTTAACATGAAGGCCTATTTCTCTTAGCGTCTGGCTATTGGAATGGAAGATGGCTACCAGTGGAGAAAGGGGATAGTGGTAAAGGAGGTGGGGGAGTAAAAAAAAACCCAAACATATTGTTATAGATCTGTAACAAACAGTGGTCATTCCACAGTGTGGAAGTAATACCCGAAAATAATCCTTTTCTATTCTTTTACCACACAGAGAACAGAAAAACTTTAGAGGAGTTTGCAAAACTCCTCTAAAACTTTCAACTTGAAGGGTGTGCTTTAGTCTAACAGGGGCTGAAATTTGGCTTTTTTTCAAGCCGACATATCAGGATAGGTTTGGTGTAAAAATAAAGGACATGTAAAAAGCATCTCATGTATCTGTTAAGTACAGCATGCTGTCATGTGTGGTAATAATGGTCTCTCCTGCAAAAGCCACAAGAACTCGGAGATTTGAAGTAAAGCTGACCTCTACCTAAAAACTGTAAATAGATAATCATTGGATCTTTTAGCACGATAACAATCAAAAACAAATATACCCAGTAATTGTTAATGAGGAACAAAATCAACCCTCTTCCAAGGCTATCTCAGTCCTCAAACCTAAATCCCAAAGAGAAGCTGTGATGTAAGAGAGGAGTCAGGACTCTGGATGATCTACAGAGAATGACTAAAGAGGAAAAAGCAGAGATCCTCTGTGAGGTCCAACTGTGTAAATTGCATTTGGAAAGCTGTTCTTTTAGGGGAAAAACGTTGTTTTGCAAAAGAACGGCCAACGAACCTTTTGACATTAGTAAAACAATTATCAATTCATGTAAAAAAATTTTTTTTATGCCTTAAGTACATATTCTGAAATTAAAGCTTTCTAAAATGTTTCTCTGGTACACTCCTGCTAGCCTAAAATATATTTTTTATTCATTTTGAGACGTATCATAAGTCTTTAACAGGCCAATAATTGTAGAGAGCACTCTGCGTATTGACAGGTAAACAATGAGGCATACAATGAAAAGAACGGTCGGTTTTTATTTGTTGAATGTATTTCTAAAAGTTTACCAAATGACATAAGAGAAAGTTGAAAGCAGCTTTAAGAGAAATCGGTGATCTTTAGCCTGAATCACTTGAACTCATTGAGGTGTTGTTGCTGACTGGTTGTGTTGCAGGTGCTGGAGGTTCTGTGCTCGCTGTGTGTGTGCCATGGTGTGGCGGTGCGCTCCAATCAGAACCTCATCTGCGACAGCTTGCTGCCAGACAGAGATTTGCTACTTCAGACGCGACTGACTAATCAGGTCACCAGGTACTCCATAAGGTTTTCCTTCAAATAAGACTTGATTTATTAATTTATTTAAGAGTGTTATTTGTCTCCGAGTCCTCCTTCTGTCATAGTGTCCTTTTTCATTTACTCTGAGTTTCACTGCATGCAGACGTGTTTGGAGTTTTGCCAGTTTGTGCCATTCACTACTCATAAAAATCACAAAACAAAAAGACGGCTTGCTGTAATTTGTCAGATAAAAATAGGCTTTAAGAAACATGCTAATAATACTTTGTAGTCTTCAATCTTTCCTGGTTCTTCTCTCTGTGAAATGTTAATTTATTGTCTTATCTTTTGTAACTCTTGGCCTTTGTTGAAAATGTCTTTTCATTTCAGTTAATTGTTTTTTTTTTTTTTTTTTGGAGGTTTATTTTCCACTCCTTTTTTCTGAATAGATCACACTCAAGCACTTATTAAAATATTACCTTTGTTTTAGTTTTGGCTCCAACTCATTACAAAAACTAGATCCAGTTACATCCTGTTTTGAAAGCATACTATTATTTTGTTATTATTGTAGTATGTATGTATTAATCCAAGTTCATTGAATAATTGCATTTAACAATTGTGACTGTGGTGATTTTTGCTTTATAATCAAGTAGCTCCATATCGTTCGTGTTGCAGGTGTAAATCCTAACCTTTCCGGTGGGACATTGGTGTAGATATTTGTTGCCTGAGGTGATATGAGCCATCTCAGTTAATCTGTGAACACACTTTAATCAGTTTCATCATCTTTCATGTTCTTCTTCTTCTTCTCCCTTTGAATTTTTGCCCCACTGTGCCAATCTGATCTTAAAAGTCAGTTTCCTTTTTACCTGTTTTCCTTTGGGGTTTTATGATGTTTTAGCTTTTCAATCTACACTTTCTTGAAAACTAGCAGAATTGCTTCTTTTTTATGTTCTTTTTTTTCTCTCTCTCTGAGTGTACATCTATCTCTGTTTAATCATGCATGCACCACAGAACTCCATTGCCCTGCCTTTCTTCTCCTGCTATTGTAGTTTATCATCCTCCTTGCCCTCAACATTTTTACTCGGGTATAAAAATCTTTTTTTTTATCATATTATGACTCATCTTATAAAATTTTTTCAAGTCAAACTTAATATTTTGCTTGATTAATGGAGTGTGAAGAGGAACCTTTTAACTTGTTAAAATGGTCTACATTTCTTAAGCAATCAAATGAGAGCACACAGCCATTACATGCTTATGAATGATTCCATATTTGCTTACAGAGCACATAAGGTTGACAGGAGTGAAGTTTTTCTTTGTAGTGCAATTGAATTTTCAATACTTGCTATTTTTAAGTTAAGAGTGTATTGGAGAGCATCAGTATCTCTGTGTGGCTGGCAAAAAAACACATCAACTTTGTATGAAAGATGGCTGTGTGTTTGGGCTGATAATTCTGTGAAGAAGATAACATTGTTGACTTCTCACCAATCATGTTTTACATAAATAACAGAGAGAAAAAATTACATTTTCTAAAATTCAATTGTTTTTTTCTCTGGGACTCAGTCAAATTAATTTAAACTGCTCAGTTCTCTGCTTATGTGTTATCTTTTAATTTAATTTGACTAAATTCTCATAATTATTTTATTAAAAAGATGCTCTGTTTTACAAAATGGATGTGCTAGTTTACCCCCAGTTTGCAGAGCAAAAGTAACTTCTCAGAAAATGATTTTAGGACATTTATTTAGACGGGTGGAAAAAATGGAGCAGACTGGAACCAGAGTGTAGCAATCCACAGAACCTGTATCTACACAGCAGCAGACAGTAGCTTCACATAAGCGTTTTTTTATTAGTAAAAAAAAAAAACAAAAGACTAAATGACATTTACTTGAGTTGTTTTAAATGGCATAAAATATCCACGCTTTGTATGAGAAACCTACCACTCTGAAAAAGACACATTAAAAAAAAACTCTTGAAAAATTATTTAGATATCTGATGGTATCACTCACTTATATAACCTGTTAGCAAAGTGCACTCATTGGGATTTTTTTCCACAGATGCAATTGAACTTATTCAAGAATGGACATTTATTGATGACATTTGAGGCTGAACAATTTTTTTTGATATGGTGCTACTTATTTCATGCAGTTGACTTATTCTTAAAGAGCAAGTACTGCCTTGATTGGGACTTTGGTTTGATACAGTGATCAGAAATGCGTTTCCCAAATGCTCGGTGTCACTATTAGTTTCCCCTATTCTTTCAACATGCATTCACTGAACAAGGTCTAACTATTGACTACTGTCACGTTTGGACAAACGCCTCTATACTGCTAAATTTCGAAATTATACCATTCCCTAATATTTTGTTTTCTTTGCTTTTTCTTTCCTTCTTCACTGCAGCATGAGAGCAAACATCTTCCTGGCCATGGGAGAGGCCTCGGCTCAGCATCGGAGGTGGTACTATGAGTTGGTCGTTGATCATGCTGACCCATTTCTCACAGCTGAACCGACACACCTGCGTGTTGGCTGGGCCTTCACCAAAGGCTACCTGCCCAGGCCCACAGGAGGAGAGGGATGGGGGGGCAATGGAGTTGGAGATGACCTCTATTCATTTGGCTTCGATGGGCTACACCTGTGGTCAGGTGAGTAAGAGAAAGTCCTTATGATGTACTTTTTGAGGAACTGCATAACTTCAGTGTGGTTTTTGTAATCTCAGTTTATTGGCGTTAGTATTACTGTCAGAATATGTATCAATTTATTACGTTCACCTCACAGTTGTCTTGTCCATCATTTGAAAGAAGCTTTGCATGAGTAGTAAAGTTTGAAAAGTGAAACATGTGTATAGCTTCATTACACAGGGAGGGATATTTTCTTTGTTCGCTAAACAAAGTTGTGACATAAAATTTCTCTCATAAAAATCCATTTTTATTCAATGCTCAAATTTTCAGATTTTTTTTCTTTTAGTTGGAAACCAATATCACCTAAATAAAAGAATGGAAAAACAACATTGTGCAATAATATGAATTTTAAAAAGCAAATGAGTCACTGTGAGAAATCAGAAGTGTTTGGAGTAAATTTGGAATTTTAGTGGAAGTGCAAAGTTTATTAAGAAATGACATCAGTCTATGGAGCACATGATTATTGCAAATTCCTAAGAAAGAAAATAGCAAATTAAAAGCAAAACATTTTTAATATACATATTTGCATTAACCTTTCTTGCCTATTTAGTCAGTGTGAGAGCTACATCTTACTACAGATTACATTTTTCGTCCAGTAATCACTTTCCAGTGACCTGATCCTGCCTGACCTGAATTTCAGGTTGTGTGGGCCGTAAAGTCAGTTCCTCTTTCTCGCATCTGCTGAAAGATAATGATGTGGTTAGCTGCTGCCTCGACCTCACGGTTCCATGCATCTCCTTCCGGGTCAACGGTCTGCCGGTGCAGGGCATGCTGGAGAACTTCAATGCTAATGGACTTCTGTATCCTGTGGTCAGCTTCTCAGCTGGAGTCAGGTCAGCAGTGGTAAAATCCTTAAACTGATCTCTCTCTCTTTCTCTCTCTCTCATTCAGTTTGAGTTAATGTTCTGTTTTTTTTTATTTATTCTATATTAATGACAAATAAATGAAAATGTACTGTAATAATGCTTATCAAAAACCATCACTGCTTTTCTTTGTCCTTTTCCTGAACATCAGGGTTCGTTTTCTGTTTGGTGGGAGACATGGAGAGTTTCGCTTCCTGCCCCCACCAGGCTATGCTTCATGCTCTGAGGCTTTGCTCCCCAAAGTCAAACTGAGAGTGGAGCCGTGTCAGAAATACATCTCGGACTGTGAAGAGGGAAAAAAAGAGCTCATTGGCCCCTCGGTGCCAGTCACTCCAGTTACCTTCACCCCCATTCCAGTAGACATCAGCAAGGTATGCACACACAAGCATATTTTCCATCTAAAGAAAGCCATATTTAGTAAAAATGTCATATTCCTACCCAATTTGAAGTTACTACGCGGTTCACTGACCTCTGTACTTTGACTTGGAGACACTTCTCCACAAATCATGCGGGTTACGTCTGTAGGATGGTAGACGTTCCAGTCAAGCTTGTATGTGTGGATTTTGAAGCAAGTGCCTCTTAATCTGTTTTTATGTTAAACTGGCAATTCACTGTGGAGTGACTTCGGTCTCCCAGCATCTGCTAGCTCGATAAGCTTTAGATCAGGGGTGTCAAACTCCAGTCCTCACAGGCCACTGTCCTGCAGTTTTTTTTTAATTACCTCCCTCTTGTGTAAATAAGTTCTCCAGAGCCTTGCTAATGACCTAATTAGTCTATGCAGGTGTGATGCAGCAGAGACACGTCTAAAAGTGCCTCTGCTGCACCACATCCAGGTGTCAAACTCCAGGATGGGAGTTTGACACCAGAGTTTGCTCTAGCCTGAATTAAGTTGCAGTAGTGCATTAACAGAGGTTGACCTGTTTAGGTCGTGTTACCTCCACAACTTGAAGACATCCGAGAAAAAATGGCAGAAAATTTTCACGAACTCTGGGTAAAGGACAGAATTGACCTCGGGTGGACAAATGGACCAGTAAGAAAAGTTTTTTTCTTTTTTTTTTAAAGTTGAACCAACTCTTGTGATTCAGGTCTGCATTTGGTATGAAATGGCAAACACTTTTGTCAAACAGGTGAAAGACGAAGGTAAACAACACGACCCTTGTCTCGTGGAGTTCTCCAAGCTTCCAGAGCAGGAGAGAAACCAGAACCTTCAAATGGCCGAGGACATACTTAAGTGAGCTCCAACACTTCAAAACATAAAATTAAAAACTAATTCAAATCAAAACTTTGCTGCACTTCAAACGGTTTAAATCTTAAGAACTGCCTTCTCTGTTCCATTGGAGGACGGTGCTTGCCCTTGGTTTTCACATTGGTTTGGCAGACGACCACGCTGAAGAACGTGTCAAATACATGAGACTACACACAAAGTAATCATTTTAATTTTGCATTCAGAATGCAATATCCTGGTGTTAAATTTAGTTAGATTTTTGATGGAGCTAAATGCTTGATGCTAAATGTTCAGATTAGATTTTTCCTCTGTCATCCGTTTTAGGTATGAGTTGCCCTGCGGCTACAGGCCTGCACCGATGGATTTAAGACAAATTACTCTGAGTTCAGCTGACAAGGATGTGGTCACCCTCTTGGCCGAAAACCATCATAATATCTGGGCCAGAGAGCGCATCAAACAGGGATGGACCTATGGACCTGAGCAGGTGCTATTTGTTTTGGGATCTTTTTGTAGTGGTTGTATACAAGTGCAACTCAGCAAATTAGAATGGAATTAAAGTTGATTTATTTCACTAATTCCATTCAAATGGTCAAACTCAAAGCAAATGTAATCATTACAACAGTGAAATCGTTGGGTATTCATTTTAGCTAATTTCAATGATTAACGCTTACAGCTAATGAAAACCAGAATTTATTTTCCTAATGAATTTCATTACATAACACCAATGAAAAGGATATTAACAGAGAAATGTCGCGAGCCTGGGTAGAGGAAGACATTTTCTACTCTGACACACTCATTCATTCATGTTCAATGATTCATCTGGCTAATATTGTAATGCTGATTTATATAACATCCAAAGCAGTTGAGTACTTTGGACACAACTCAAGTGCTTAAAACCACACACGAGTTGGAGTCACATTTGTCAGAGGATAGTCTATGGTTTAGATTTGTGGATCAAGCACTGAAATTAAATCAGGTGTTGATAATTTTCCCAGTTTCTTCAGGTACCAAGACCTGCTGAAAAATGAAATCATTATCTTTTATAAAACTGGTAGCTTATGATGGAGAGCGTACGAACATCAGGAGACAATGAGGCTCTTCATTTCATTTGCCTTCTGTAAAAATGTCATACTGAACCTCATTGAACTTGGATTCTGTGCCGCTTTTGTCATCCTCCACACCTCAAAATGTTGTCACTTTGACCGGCGGAGGCTTAGTGTTTAAAATGAGGCATGACAACAAACTGAAGTTGAGGTGGATTTATTGAAGACCTGCCGGTCAGATTTGCACCAAATGCCTTTACACAGTGACAGAAAGCAGCTGGCTTTTATACCCTGAGCAGTTTCATACCAAGACGAGGGTTAACAAGAAAATATTTTAAAAAACAACAATAAATAAACGTTATTTATACAAACCTAACACCTAAACAATAAATGGTACCAATAAATATCTACAGGCATACACATCCTAACTAACCTAAAGTCAATCAAACTCCTTGGAGCATTACATATTTAATACTTTTTCTGAGAGACAATTCTGCATTTTCATCAGCTTTAACCATTGAAATGAATCGACACAAACTCTTGGAACACATGATCCTGTGTGTTGATATTAGCTTTTGAATTAAATTACTAAAAAAAAGTGTTTTCAATGATATTTAAATTTTACACCCGACTGTCCTGCAGCAACACAAATACAATTTAAAGCATGTTAAATTCAGAATGGCACAATTAAAAATAATTTCACCAAGTTTGTGCAAAGAAAGTGAGCCGTTTTCTCAAGGCTAACATCGTTGAAGATTTTTCACTCATACTTTGTTTCCTGTTTTGCTCTTTCTAATTCTGTATTTTTATTTTTCTTAAGGATATAAAGGGTAAACGGAGTCCTCATCTCGTGCCTTACAGCCTTGTTGATGAAAGAATGAGGAAAGCAGGCATGGAGAGCGTGAGAGAGGCCGTCCGTCTCCTACTGGCATTTGGCTACAGCCTGGAGTCCCTAAGCCAGGAACAGAGTATGAACCAAAACCCAAATTAAATGCATCACACTCTTACCTTTTATAAACCTCATAAACACTGTAGGTAGGTGATGTCAAGAAATGGCTAACTTATAAAACTAAATGAAAACTCTCAAGTTGCTATTTTTAAATTACGGTTCATTGCTGTGACATCTGTCCACATTGCAAAGATTAACTATTTACACGTTTGGGGTGCAAATGAAATTTATATTTTCCGAGATAACCGTATTTGCACTATTTCTTTGACTGACAGCTCCTTTATCAAAGCCATGCCTCTTTTCTGTGGAGAAGAGCAGAGTGTTCAGACCAGATAAATCCTACGTGGTGACCATGGGGAAGTGGTATTTTGAATTTGAAGTACTGACAGCCGGGAATATGAGAGTGGGCTGGGCCCGACCGGGCTGTACACCAGATAAAGAGCTCGGCTCAGATGACCAGGCTTATGTCTTTGATGGGTTTGAGGTGAGGCATTCCAATTTTACAACTTCTGATATTTCCAGAGATTCTCACTGTCGTTTAAACCAAAATTTCAGTCAGTTCTACTTTATAAAAAACACAAAAAAAACATACTCTAGACTGTGATGTTAGAAAGGTTTTTTTTTTTTTTTTTTTTTCGAGGCAAAAAGTAGCCCATACCATTCAGAAAAATAAAATGAAACAAATCATCAGACATTACATTTCATGCAAATGGACCAGGTTTATCTTTTCCCTCAGTTTTTAAATGACTTGTGCAACATCAACAAGCAATTTACATGATCGTTGCTAAACATTTCTTTTGTTTGATTTACTCAAACATCAGTAATTTGAACCGCTTCCAAACCAATTTGACAGCATAATTTACTTTTGTAACTCAAGGCTGTTTGTGCTAAATGCATTCAAGCCTCCTTTAAAGAGGGACTCTATTTATTTTGACCCAGACATTTTATAACCAATCGAACTTTATTTTACACAAAACAAAAATGAATGTGGGTGTTGAATTCAGTTTGGTAAGTGACATTTTACAACCCTTAGGTTGTAAAATGTCTATTTAAAACCCTTAGGTTTTAAATGGTTTGTGACCTTCCCTGCATTTGTTTTTTACAAACCTAACAATCGAGATGAAATGCTTAGATTCTTTTACGAGTCAAGGGTTAATTTTTGTCAACATTTATACACAACCCATCATTAATATTTTGCTTATGCAAAATCAGAGATAAATAGGGTTTTTGTTAAAGTTATGAAGGAGGCCACACAAATCTTCAAAAAGATAAATGGATTTATTGCCATCAGGGGAAATTAAAGTTTCTAATATAAAGTGTGAACATCAGATCCGGTTTAGGTGTGCAAAAGTGGAAAATGTATGACTGGTGTGAAGACAAAACGAGCTCAAAACAAAAACTGTCAAGTTACCTTTTCATCAACAATTATTCTAATTGATGGTTTTCCAGTTATTGGTCTTCATTAAGGCTGTGATTTTAAACTAATGCTTAATCCACATGTTTTCAATTATGTGTTGGACTCTTTGTTTAATCATTTTACTCTCTGTGGCAAGTATCAGGATTTAAACTGATACACAGGTAGTTGAACAGCAATTGAATGTATTGATTCAATTACTATGAATCCATCCTCCTGTCCTTACCCTGGAATATGGGTCAAAAACAACCTCTTTCCATGACAACATTTTAGAAACAAACAAAATAACAGATTCTCAAGTGTTTATGCCACCTAAGGTTTTCCTTAGCTCAATACCGAGCCTGTACATTCTTGTAAGTCATTTCTGGTGCTTTGATGTTGTTTTTCTGAATGTCCATCACCGCTCAAGTAAAAAGATGCTGTCGGTTTCAGGCTCAGTGGTGCCATCAGGGTGGCGAGCCCCTGGGACGGCGCTGGCTCAGAGGCGATGTGGTGGGTTGCTTGGTGGACATGTTTCAAGGCACCATGATGGTCACGCTCAACGGAGAGCTGCTGTTTAATGACAGAGGATCAGAGCTGGCTGCCAAGGATTTGGATGTCAGAGATGGTGTGGGAAAAATCCTTTCGCTGAAATTTGCATACCAATCTACATACACTGACATCTACATACACTGATCTTATGCTTGAAACTTTGGGGAAAAAACACATGCCACTATACATTGCTGGTTAAAAGTATTTTACCTCTTACATATTTCTCCTTTTTGCTTTTTTGATACCCTTTAGTATTTCTCATCGTCAAACGCTTTCAGAAATTTTAAGGGAAAAAGAAGCATCTCATTTCATCACTATGCCCTATGTAAAAAGTAATTGCCTCCTAAGCCTAATAATTGGTTGTGCCCCAAACTGGTGGATTGGGTGTTTACAGCAATTGGTAATGAGTCATTTACATCACTGTTGGGTAACATTTGGCCACTCTCCATTGTAGAAATATTTTATTTGATCCACAGCAGAAGGATTTCGAGCACTTGTATTTTTAGGTCATGACACAGAAGCTTGATAAGATTTAAATTCAACACTATGAGTAGACGAGGCCAACATCTTCCTAAAGAGGGTTTTTAGAATAGAATAGAATAGAATAGAAGTACTTTATTCATCCCAACCGGGAAATTACTGTTGGTTGAATTTAAGTCTTTGAGATGTGAAATTGTTGGTGGGTTTGTTTTCAACTGCTGTGGAGCTGCATAACCGCATAAGGCTGCCTGCAAATCTCCAAGTTTTGTGATGGAGAGCAGAACTCAGGCTTCCATCATTTATGGGAATTCAGGTGGTATATTGGAGAGCGGCAGGCTGACGGCACAGAGATGGGAGGAACTATAGACGGTGACCTTACGAACTAAGTCTTATGGAGAGTTGTTCCACAGAAAATCTTCATAGATTGTTGAGATTTTTCAAATGTGAGGTATAAGCTATGTGCTTTTTTTGGTCAACAATAGTTTTCATCATAGTTTTTTTTTTTTTTGGATACTGTTTTAGCTCCAAGTGAGTTCTTAATTTGGCAATTCTGGCAGTGTTCAGACTTGGGTGTAGCCAGTTAAGCTGAACTCAAAGTTGTTTCTCACAGATAATTCAGAGTTTAACACAGGGGAAGTTATTTTTTTACAGGAATGCGTTGCTTTGGATAACCTTTTCCACTGGTAGATGAAGATTTCAGAAAACTGAATTCACTTGTGACAAAAAATAGAAGAAATCTATAAGAGGGTAAACACTCTCACAGAATTATGTTTTTTTTTCTTTTTCTTGATCATTAAAATAACCTGGTGAATGTTTTTTAGTTTTCTTTCTTGTTTTTCTTTTAGGCCTGTTGCCTGTGGTCAGTGTTGGGATTAACCAGGTGGGGAGGATGAATCTGGGCTGCCAGGTGGAGTCTCTGCAGTACTTTAACGTGTGTGGGCAGCAAGAAGGTTACAAACCCTTTGCCTTTAATATGACCAGAGACCCGTCTCTGTGGATGAGTTGGAAACTGCCCCAGTTTACTTCAATTCTGCCTGATGATCACAGCTTACAGGTCAGTGCAATAGTCGGGGCATTTTTTTTTCACAGCACATCATAGAGTAATTGTTGGAGTGTTAATACATGGTCGTCTGTGGGACCTAGCATTATAGTAGTTTCTGTTGATGTTTTGATGCAGAACCTTGATCCCAAAAACAATGTGCAAATCTCATTCAAGGTTACTCGACATAGGGGCTCAATGGATTCCTTATCCAGCCTGAGGGTCTCTCAGCGGGTGTTGGTGCAACATGGTGGAGGAAGTGAGATGGGCTTTTACCGGCTCAGCATGCCCATCCAATGTGCTGCCACACTCAGAAGCCCTGCAGAGGGGGGCCTTCAAGTCCCCTCCAGCTCCCTAACTCCAAGTTCAGGTTTGGAAGCATTGCCCGCAGAGAGGACTCCCACAGATAACATTGTGTCTAGTGCAACACATGAAAACCAGTGACCCATTGAGTGAAATACTGCGAATTGTGTATGGGATTCAGCTGCAATTATCCAGATTTATCCCCCCTGTCCAGATCGGCGATATTCTGCTATCATGACCTTCATGGATTGTTCTGGTTAAGCTCCCTGGGGCCACGCTGTAATTAATGCCTGTTGTCTTTCAGTGAGGAAGGAGCTGGAGGACATAGACTCTGACTTTGAAGTTCTGATGAAGTCAGCATGCAGCTTCGCCGGCTCAAGAGATGAGCTGGACCACAAGGATCACAGTCATGACAAAACATCTAAACTGAAACAGCGGTAGGTGATGGAGAGTTAAAAAACAAAAAAGGAACTCATTGTGAAACTTGGAAAAAAAAAAATCAAAACTGTCAATTCAAATTCTGTGGGAAAGAAAAACAAAGAGTATGTAGGGATATTAAGAGCAATACCCCTGTGAGTATCTTCTCTCAAGAATGAAACACAGCTAAACAAAAGAGCCTCTTGGCCAGGACAACTTATGAAAGAAATAATATTGTGAATAATCTTAATGGCAGCAATAACTATATTCAGCAGACAGAGCCAGCTAAGCAAAGAACCATGAGGTTAGAAGGTATAAGCAGACCCAGGTAAGAACCATGGGGTCAGGGCTCATTTCTATACAGAAGAGAAACTTAAATCTAGCAGTAGCTCTGTCAAATACTCCATACAGGAAAGCTGCACAACTAAACATGGAAAGACTGGGCTAGGTGTCTCTTCTGTGGAAATAGTAGAAAGAACAAAGATAATGGTAGAAAAAGAAAAGTCACCTCTCATTACTAAGTGAAACGGCTCAATAAACAAAAATCACTCTTGCTGTAATCTATAAATGCATAGGCATCCATGTACTTAATATGTATGGCATAAATGTTTATTTAGGCAGAATAATAATGTTATGCTTTCAAACCATTTCTGTGTCTGCTGTGTGATTACAATAATAATAGCAACCCGGTATAATACATTTTCAGATTGAATAGGAGGGGAAAATTAGAAAAATTTAATGCAGTCGAAGAAACAATGGTGGGAAACAGACACTGCATAACCCTGTTCACGTTCTGTTATCTGAAAGGTTCATGATGAAAAGGACTAAACCAGGCTTAGTCAGCAGCCACTCCTCTGCACGGCTTCTAGAAGACGTAATTGTTGAAAAGGATAACTACGATCACCTTATCCAGAGCTCCAGAGTAAGATTTTCTCATTATCTCATTTCATCACAACCATTTCATTGCTCTACACATGGCTGGTGCTAATTAAATGTGTTTACTTTTTTATTTATTTCTGAAATGTCTGAAAAGATTGCGTTGTCAATCTTCTATTCTAGAGTGGGTGAAAAAAAATCTAAACAATTTGTTACACAAAGCTTATGCACTTACAGTGCGCCATGGTCCTTCTCTAATTACCAGCCACAATAATTCGAAACATCCAAAAACATGATTTGAATGTCAAACCGAGACACTCAATGACCTCTTTGTTACAGTATTATTATGCAGTGAGGATTCTTCCTGGCCAGGAGCCGTTCAGTGTGTGGATAGGCTGGGTGACCTCTGACTTTCATCAGCACAGCTCAACGTTTGACACGGACAGTGTTGGCACAGTAACTGTCACCCTTGGCGACGACAGTGGCAAAGTTCAAGAAAGGTTAATGTGCACAAAGACAGTTAACATATTTTTGTGTCTACTTGTTCTTGTCAGGTTAAAATCCTGCTTGGCTACAATAATTTAAATTTTCTATCTGAACTAGACATGTTACAGCCAGGCTGCTAATTGAATGTTTTCGAATCCCTGCAGTGTGAAGCGAAGCAACTGTTTCGTGGTTTGTGCTGGAGAAGCTACGGGCTTGTCTCAGAGCCGTCGGAGTGCGGGGTTGGAAATTGGCTGCTTGATTGACACAGTGACCGGACTGCTCACTTTCACTTCTAATGGCATTGAGATGTCGACTTTCTTCCAAGTATGTCCAATAAAGTGGTGAACCTACTGTATGTATTCAGCCCCAGTGTCAATACTTTGCAAAGCCGCCTTTTGCAGCAAGAGGGAGTATCTTGAAGCATTTTCTTAATTGGATATAGGTGTGTACTTTGACTAGGTCGTTCTATCAATTTATTATGCTTTGACCTGAAACTATTAGATAAAAGCATATGATCTAATAGTAAGTTTCTAGTTGTGGGTTTACTGGATGGTGAACTGGTATTTGCTTTGGGTTGTTCCATCTTTGCGTTTGCACAGTGGTGCAACTACACATTTTTCAGGTGGATGCGAAATTATAAATCGTCACACCCCACCCCCAAGGCGATGATACGTGAAGGGTAAAACTTGCTACCTTTACCTCGTCATGTGCGCGAGGTGAAGGCACGTAAGGTGCGCTGAAGTGTTTGGGAAAACATCATAGGCGCGTCGCGCCCTCCAGACAGGGTTTTGGCGCCCCCTCTGGTGCTGCGCCCCTATGCGTTGCATACCCTGCATACCCACTTTTTGCGCTACTGCGTCTGCAGTATTAGTTTCTACTCACCATTGTCTAAGTTTTGATGCCTTCATTGAACAGCTCTGCTAATGTTGAGATTATTACAGTATTAACTAATAATCTCAGTATTATCGTGCAGCATGGAGTTGCACAGCATTTTTGTTGATATAAATACTTTTACATTTTGTAAAAAAAAAAAAGCAATTGAAAAGCACATGTACTTTTACTTCACTCATAATTAAGCTTGATTTTGTATGACTTTAAAAAAAAAGGAAGATAAGTAGAAAAATACCAAATTTGTGGTTGTAGCATAAAAAAGCATGGATGGATAATTTTCCAAGAAACTATATATTTTTTGTTATTAATATACTCGTATTTTAGCGGGCAAACATGAACATTGGAAATCAGAAAATTCAAACTGTTTTCCCCAAATGTTCATGGTTTACATTATTTACACAAAGAACACATTGTTTCCCTCTAATCAGCTGGAGGCTGGTACCAAGCTGTTTCCGGCTGTTTTTGTCAAGCCCACCACCACCAACATGTTCCAGTTTGAACTGGAAAGCATCAAGGTGACGAAACTTTTATCAATCATAAATGTAAAGTTTTGGATGGTTGTTCATGTAAAACGTGATACTACTTTTGTCTTCTTCTAGAATGCCATGCCTTTGTCATCAGCTTTCCTCCACAGTCAGAGAAGGAATCCGAGTCCTCAGTGCCCTCCAAGGTTTCAGGTTCAGTATCTGAAACCAGTGACCTGGACAAGAGTACCAGACGGTGGATTGAAGGTGCTTGTTGATTGGCCTGATGAACACCATGGCTGGAGTGTCCAGTGCTTTGACCCCAACAAGTGATGACCCTTCAGATTCCTGATGAAAACAGGTAAAAAAACAAAAACATTTTATACTCATTTACCGATAAACATTTCTATGATCTCAGATTTTATGTATACTTTTTCTATTTTATTAGTGCTTCTTTGCATTCAATATTGTAAAATCACTCATCTTCTAGTTTTAATTAGATTTTAAGAAAGCAGAACCTGTGAAGTTGCCTTTAATTTTTTTCATGGCATTCGTGCAGATGTGTTGACATTTTGGAGCTGTCCGAGCTCGACGACCTCCTCGCTTTTCATCAGAATGTCCTCCTGCTCTACTGCTCACTCTGTGCCCTGGGTAACACCAGAGTTTGCCACGCTCTCTGCAGTCATGTTGACCAGTCGCAGATCCTTTATGCTATTCAGAATCCTCACCTCGCTGGGCCGCTCCGCTTGGCATATTATCAGCTGCTTATTCAGGTGCCGGCCGTGTGGATTAAAAACAAATGGCAGGACCAAAACAATGTACTCATTAGCTTTTACATTTCGATCCTCCAGGTTTATCTAAGCAGTCACACCACAGCATGCCTCACAATGAACCATGAATACATCATCCCAATGACGGACCAGACCGGAGAAGCCTCATTTTATCTCGGCCCTGTCTTTGGCGGTTCAGATGGAGGGAATGGTCAAACACCGGAGGGCACTTGTAGAAGCACATGCCTTAAACCACAGATGCGTTTTTCATCTCCTTGTTTTGTCAGGGGTGATGGGACGGAAGCAGAAGGTGCGGTTGAAATAGCCTGCCCAGACAGCCCGGAAATCCCTCTGGACAAGCTGAGGAGTTTGACAGCGGACATGCTGGCTGCTGGGGTTGTGGCTGTCGGCCAAACAGTGAGGGATCCTGCGGGAGGCAGTGTTGAACTGTTGCTCGTACCCCTTTTAAGATTGCTGTACAACCTTGTGGTCATGGGGGTGTTTGGGGATGAAGACCTTGTGAGGGTGCTCAGGCTAATTGAACCAAATGTCTTCTCCAAAAATGTCAAAACCGTTGAGGAAGCCAAGGATGGAAAACTAAGAGGAGAAAGCATCAACATAAAAGAAGATGATGCCATTAAACAAGGACTTCTTCAAATGGATCTTCCAGAGCCTGTCCAACTAGAGGTGGTTAAATACTTCCCCTTTTTCTTTCTAATAAATATAATTTTATTTGAGCAAATAGTGATACTAATTTGCTTTGAGCAAGTAAACCTTGCATTGCCATGCATAGGTAGACATCCCACTTAAAAACTTTCACATTTTGCGACCTTACAACTAAAAATTATAGCGCATTTTATTAAGATTTTATGTTTCAGACCAAACCAGAAAATGAATAAATAAAAAATGTGTAAAGTTTTAAGAAAATATCACATCATTTCACTTCAAGTTTAGCTTGAAATTCTCAACAAGATTTAGGTCTGAAATTTGACTGGGCCATTTTAACACAACTTAACCAGTGCCTTTCAAACTTCTCGTCACAAATACCAAGCACAGTACTACTTTGACAATTTGATGGTTATGACCACAAAATTGTACATTAATTATGCGCAGATGCTCTCTATTAACTAATTAGGTGACTTTTGAAGTCAGTTGATGCTTTTAATTTTATTTAGGAGTATTAGCGTAAACGGAGGTAATTGCAAGGCCGTATTTTTAGAATTTTACTATCCACAAAATTCACCGTAATGTAAATTTTTAGAATTTTACTATCCACAAAATTCACCGTTATGTAAATTGTGTCGGTCTATAACATAAAATACCAAGAGAACATATTGAAGTTTGTACCTTTAACATTACACAATGTAAAAAATTAAAATGACATGGGTACAATAACTTTTGAACGTACTATAACTGAAGAAACATTCTCACATTTTCTCTTTTTAGCTCTGTCATCTGCTGTCCTACCTGTGTGACTGTCAGGTGCGAGACAGGGTCGAAGCAGTGACTGCATTCTCTAGAAACTTTGTGCGTCAGCTGCAGGAGGACCAGCGATTTCGCTACACTCAGGTCATGCAGGCACTCAACATGTCTGCAGCACTGACTGCTCGCAAAACCAAGGAGTACCGACTTCCTCCGCAAGAGCAGGTTAAATAGACCTACACCGTTATAGATGTATTACTGGACTGCAAAGAAATAATGAATGTAATTTTTTTTTGTTTTTCTTTTTTCAGAATTTTTCAAAATGAGGTCTTGTTAGAAGATAATAAGTGGTTATTAGCAGCAGACGAATTCTGGGGGTCTTCATTTAGCATAAATCCAAACCGGTTAGTTCTGAAGATAGCAGCTGATCTGACAGGGGCCAGTATGAACATCAATCACCTTAAAACAACTCGAACCTCAAAATCATTGCGGATTTTCTATGTGAACTTTTGAATCATTGCAACATTTGCATTGGCTGCTTATTTACACAAGAACTGATCAGTCCGTGTGAAATGTGAGCCAAGAACAACACATGGGTGCAATGTCTTTGCAAACCATCAGCTAGATATAAAGGTAGCAAAAAAATAAAACTAAACGTATTGCGGTGATCCAAACTATCAATGTTATTGACTTTTCTCCTTACTTTTCTGTTGACTCTGACCAGGAATGCCTTCTATTTTCTTTTTCTAGACATAAAGATTAAAAGGCACTTACTGCCTCTATTTTTGTTTACGGAATCATTTAATTACATTCCAATTAAAATTATAATGTAGATTAAAAGTTCATAAAAAAAAAACCCACATGCACAAAGTCGTATGATTCCTGATAGTTGACTCTGTAAAGATTTGTGATTGCAGTCATTGTCACCATTCCTACCTGCTTGACTGACTCTGACTATTATGAGATCCTAGACGTTTACACTCGCTTTATCTACCAGAAAAGCAATCAGCTTCAACTTGGATTTATCCTAAATGAAGATGTGAAGAAAGATATTTATGTAACTTCAAGATTTCTGAACTATCCCTTTAAACAACACCCGCTGAATCCTTGTAGTTCACAGTGTCATTGTTTATGTTTTTCACAAAATTTCTCACCGTGAAAAGATCAATTTGCTGCTGAGCTTCAGAGAAGATGAGCAACAGGAGAACTGTCCGTGTCCGGTCGAACTGCAGCAGCTCCTGCACGACTTTCATCACCTCCTCAACACACACTGTGGTACTAACATTGCTTACCTTTCACATATTAAGTCATGGGACAATGAAAACCTTGTAGAGGACACTTACTCTGATTGCCTCACAAATCACACCAATTTCCTTTTATTTGCCGTCTTATCCAGGCACTAAAATGGTCCCAGACTCTGAGGAAGAAGATGATACCAAGATGTCTTTGAAAGATCGACTATTCAGTCGAGCAGCAAAAGCAGTTGGACTTAAAAAGAAACCCATTGAAGTGGAGAAGTGTAAATCACACAGTCTCAGTAAGTGTGCTTTATTTTTATACATTTTGAAGTATGAAAGACTTTCCTTTTTTTTCTTTTAACTAAATTAAACATTCGATCCTCTGTGTTCCAGTTACCCGTCGTGTTTATCAGGCAAAAAAACCCAACAAAAAAACATGTAGTGTTTTGGGAAACTGAACGATTCTAAAGTACTAGCTATTAGGATTTTCTTTTTAAGTGCCTTAAGGTTCCACATACCGAGCTTTTATCAACACTCCTCATTTCCTGACATGTCTGCAGAGTCCCTCAGAAGGCTGATTTCTGAGATGATGGTGTGCTGGGCTCAGGAGAGAGAGATAGAAAACCCTGAACTGGTCAGGGCTATCTTCACCTTGCTATACCGCCAGTATCAGGCCCTCGAGGGCCAAATGGAAGGGTCACTGTCAAAGGCATATACTATCAGCCAGTCGTCCGTGGAGGACACCATGGCACTCCTGTCCTCTCTGGGTCAAATTCGTTCTCTCCTGAGTGTCCGCATGGGGAACGAAGAAGAGAAGCTCATGATTAGAAGACTAGAGTATGATATTGTTGTCTCAGTGAGCCATAATCCTTACCGTGTGTTCTGTAATGACTCTTTTTTTTTATTGTGTATGTTGCAGAGATATTATGAATAATAAAGTTTTCTACCAACATCCCGATTTAATGAGATCTTTGGGCATGCATGAGACAGTGATGGAGGTGATGGTTAATGTTCTGGGAGAAGGGGAGTCTAAGGTGAGATCGACAGTGAAAAGCAACTGTTGTTAACACTGTTTCTCTTTTTTTACATATTTTGAAGATAAAGGTAAATCGATCCTCTTTACACTTTCTAAATTTCTCCGTTTCAGGAGATTGCTTTCCCCAAGATGGTAGCCAGTTGCTGTCGATTCCTCTGTTACTTTTGTCGGATCAGTCGTCACAATCAGGGAGCGCTGTTCGACCGTCTCTCATACTTACTGGAAAACAGCAGAGTTGGGTTAGGTATGTTGCAAGGCAGACTTAACCACCTTGCCGGGTTATGATTTTATTTAAATTTGTTCAAACATTTTGTCTCCTCAGCTTCACCGTCCATGCGTGGTTCCACTCCTCTCGATGTGGCTGCAGCCTCTGTTATGGATAATAACGAGCTGGCTTTATTGCTGAAGGAAGCTGACCTAGAGAAGGTGCAAAACTACAATTTAGTAGGAATCTTAAAGATGAGTTGGTCAATTGAATCAACAATTCACAAACCACTTTTAATGCTATAATCTGACCTGCTGTCCAGGTTGTTCAGTACCTTGCTGGGTGTGGTCTCCAGAGCTGTTCGCTGCTACTGGCAAAAGGCTACACTGATATCGGATGGAACCCTGTGGAAGGAGAACGCTATGTGGATTTTTTACGGTTTGCTGTGTTCTGCAATGGTACGTTTGCGCAATTAGAGCGTGAAAAAAAAATGCTTTCTCAGGTGTAATCTGTAATATTTATTAATCGTCACGGATGGTGATCAAGGAATATTGGAGGAGACAGTCGCAGTACATAAAGAATTGCTTTATGTAAAACAATCCAATTTGGTTAATTATGCCAAACCAGCTCATGGGTCAAATATAGTCTGAACCAAACCGGATTAATTCAACAGAACCAGGTTTGACCCAGAAGATAACTGGTCCTAATTTTCATTGCAAAACATGGTTCTAATTGATACCTAATATTTGGGTTGGATAAAATAAATGAGAAATTCATCCATCTTTTATACCAACTGAATCCTTGTTAAAGTTATGTAAGAACTGGTACCTTCGTCCAGCAGTGAATGATCGGTAATTACCATGTAATTATATGGTAATTACCACGCTGCAACGTAATCTTTTCATTTTTCTCCCAAAGAGGAGCAACTTGTGTTCCCACATTTTAAAACTGCTTTGATCACTGTCTCACTTAAAAATAAGAGTCGCAAAAATCTGCACAAGGAATTAAGATAAAACAATCAGCTTCATGTCTAAGGCTCAAAATAATAGAATAAACTGAAACAGCAGCTATTGAATATTTTATGAGAGGTATGACAAGAAATGTTTTGCCATTTTGATATCCTGAGATCTTGTGGCTCAAGACTTCCCTGTGCCGCTCCTCAATATGTATAACTGCAAAAAAATATAAAAATAAATAAAAATCTGTGTTTACTTCGTGAAAACAAAGTGTGAATGTTAACTTTTGTTTACTGGTGTGATATACAAAGAGTAATATTACTACTCAGGAGGCAGTAAAACTACTTCTTGAGTGGTAAAACTACACACTTTCCTCCCAAAAGCATTAACCTAGCTTTTGGGAGGAAAGAAATAACTAAAAAATAATGAAAAAAATAAACATCACCCATCAGAATCTGAATGAAGAAAATAAAACATGAAAATGGAAAACAAAAGTAATGTATAGTGCTTTTATTACAAACAGCTTTAATTATGAAATAAATTTACTTGTGTTTGTAGAAGCATTCATTAATGCTTTTACTGCATACAATGCATGGGATAACAATTGCTTATAGAACCTGAAGAATTTTGCTTCTGTGCAAAGAGCAAAACAAAAAGCCTGAAAGCCACAAATAGCCGCTTCATTTCATATTCCCCATTATCTTCGACATTTGGAACAGAGGTAATTCATTCTGCTATTGATTATCTTTTTCTGAACCAGTGCCTAAAAGTCATCTCTACAAATTGCCCTTGAGGTTGTTTACCATTCAGCCAAATGGCTTTCTGTTTGGCTCATCTCTCTGTAATTTAAGGTTTCACCTCTTATCTAAAGTCTTCACTTTGTGCTCTATTAATAGAATATGATTATGTTGTGATTGTCTTTCTGCTTCCGTTTACCAATTTTCTGTCCAATGAATATAATGAACACATTCTTGTAGTAGAACTGGACGCTGGAGAATAAGCATTAACCATATAGACAGGCTAAAGTGTTTTACCACAATTCAAAATATCATTGTTGTTTACTTTTTTTCCTTCACCTTGTGTGCTTTCCTCCCCACAGGCGAGAGTGTAGAGGAGAATGCATATGTGGTTTTGAGGTTGCTGATCCGTCGGCCTGAGTGCTTCGGCCCTGCGCTCAGAGGAGACGGGGGAGACGGGCTGCTAGCCGCCATGAAGGAAGCCATCAGTATCTCTCAGGACCCATCTATGGACGGACCTTTCCCCACTCAGCAACCCAGCAGAACAATGTCCGTATCACATATGTGCAGAACCATAATGGACAATCTAAAATTCAAATAATAATCCACAGCTTCAAATAATGTGTCAAGCATTTAACGGTACCGCAGAAAAAATACTCCTGTCTATAAAACTAAAAGCTTTTGTTTTTTTCAATGATGTCTGAGTGTTTGACATTGAGAAATGTTCTGGCTTTTGTGATTGATTCCTGCTATAGGGATGCAGTCCACAGCAACGAGAATGACCTTATTCACATGGGGCACGCCATCATGACCTTCTACTCGGCACTTATTGACTTACTGGGACGCTGTGCTCCAGAGATGCATGTAAGTAGTTTTAGTTTTTCTGCCATAGCACAGAAAAAAATGTAAAATTATCTTTCTTTTTTTTTTTTTTTTTGGGAAATGCCAATTCTTATACCACACAGCACATGAAATACATTTAAAGGCATACTGCAATAAACTCCTAATGTAATTATTTGTCCTGCTGATGGCTAAAAGATAAACTAATTAACTAATTGTAATGGTTTAATTAGTATTTCTGACTAAAGTTATTTTTTTTTTTGCCTAAACATCTTTTGGATGTGAGAGAGGTTTTTTTTCTTTTTCATTTTAACAAAATAATTTTTGGCAAAAAATGACTTGGGCCATTATTGTAGAAATGTGACAATGTGCTTTTTTTTGACTGATTTGCCAATAAATTGTGAAAGGTTTTGTAAAACTAAGTGAGACTTCACTTGCTGTTGCTTTTGTCCGGCTACAGCCTGTCTGATGTGCATTTTTAGATGATCGATAGTGGCTGGAAAAAAATGTTCTTGTATATTGAACATATATTTCTTCTTAATAATTTATTGTAGTAGCAAAACACCACCCAGAAATTGGCATTAAAATAATTTAATAATAGGTAATTTAATTATGATCATGAATTGCTTTTAGACTTTTGTGAGATTGAATTAATTTGAAATCTTACAAAACAATGATCACAATTATTATAAGACATATGTTTAAAAAAATAAATGTGCACTAATAATTTAATGCATGTAGTGTACAGGATATGTATAGCAATATACATAACACAAAATATTTGATTTTGTGTTGGTGAATATCTTGACTTACCAGCAGGCAAAATGTTCTCTTTTTTGATCTGTTGATCAGTTAATTCAGGGCGGCAAAGGAGAAGCCATTCGCATCAGGGCCATCCTGAGATCTCTCATCCCAGTTCAGGATCTTGAAGGAGTCATCAGCATCTGCTTTCAACTCCCATCCGTGTCAGAAGGTTAAACACGCTGAATTAGACCATCTTGACATGCATTACGAGTTTGTGTGATCACTTTTGGTACCGTTGCTTTGCTTTACTGCTTTAGGAGAATAAAGCTTTGGGATAAAATATTAAAATTTTTCATCTTGGGCTGGATGGGTCAAACATAAATGACATTAGACTTAGTCAAGTGTGCAACAATGCGCCACAAAGAATTATTGAAAATATCTTAACAAGTGACTTGATCCTTTTTGTTTTACTCATTTTTAAGCTGGAAATATTGAATTTGATTCTGATTTGAATGCTGTGCTGCCTGATTTTTTTTTTTTTGGAGTTGCCCTTTTTACTTATGCTTCATTTGTTATTTTGAATTTAATTTTCCTTTAGGATTTCATGGTAACTTTTAATTGTGTATGGAGCTGAACTGAGTAATTGCTTTTATGGTCTAGATGGTGTGTTGGTGGAGCCTGACCTGTCCACAGCTTTCTGTCCTGATCACAAGGCAGCCATGGTTTTATTCCTGGATCGTGTTTATGGTGTGTGAGAGTCAACGTTTTCTTCTGCACCTTCTGGAAGTTGGCTTTCTGCCCGACCTTCAAGCAGCTGTCTCTCTTGACACTGTGAGTATTTTTTTGCTGTTTTGACCCAATTGACATATTAAATTTAAGATATATTGGATTACAAACAAACTCAGTATGACTTGGAATTTTTTATTGTATAGTTACTATGCAGTTGCAGCTGGTTTCTAAAGTTTGTGTGTATTTAAAATGCATATGAATTGATATTCAATTATTAAGTTAATTCTGTTTTTTTCTTCACTGGATTCAATCAGAAAACAGCCTCTCTTTTTCACTGCAGACTGACCTGGGATCTACTGACATGGCTCTTGCCCTCAATAGATACTTGTGCACAGCTGTCCTTCCCCTACTCACCAAATGTTCAGCCCTGTTTCACGATTTAGAGGATCATGCCTTGCTGGTAGATTCTCTCATCCAGGCAATCTACCGGCTCACAAGGGCTCTAAGCTTGACCAGGGCTCAGAGAGACACTACGGAGGATTGTTTGCTGGCTTTGTGCAGGTAAGGTCTAAAGCTTGCTGGCAGATGAAAACAGTGTTAGAGCTGAGTGGCACAAGAAATAAATATGGTTATTTTTGAAAGTAAACGCATGAAAAAGAAGGGTTTTAATCTGCTTCAGGAGGTTTATGAAAATTGCACTTTTTGTTCCTGTTGAAGTTCTTTCAAAAAAATAGTCCCAATCTGAGAAAATCAAGGTTATGTTAAATCAGTGGAACAAGAAGTTATTCTGAAGTTATTTTGAAGACTGTATGTCTTCACAATTGAGTCATTATTGCCAAAAGACTCCACATTTTTTCATTTTCTTTTTAGCCACTTGCGGTTTAATTTTTGTGACGGCTGTGCAAGAAAAACTTTATTTTTTATTCCCCATTTTGTCATGTTGCAATCCACCGAATTTATTTTAATTGGGTTTTACATTTTTGCACAGAAAAATCTGAAAGTACTTGGCTTCCAATTTTCCCCTATTTATAGTTCGACTACAAAACATCCCGATAAAAGACATTAAGGTTCATGGTTCATGGAAATCAAAAGTAAAGGTAATGAGTGCTTTTGAAACCAATTTATTATCACTAAATGAATTCCAAAATAAACATGACAACATGAAATGTCAGGATTGAAGGATTTATTTTCTTGCATTTGCTTGTTTGTGGTACAAAATTCTTACTCTGGATGCTCCTCAGCCTCTTTCCTGAAGGAAGGGACTGCAACAGTCTGTGTGCAGGATGGGTAGAGTCCTTGATAACGCTGCGTGCCCTCCCCTTTCATTGTGATGCGGCATTTCATTAATAAAATCAGACACAACAGTAAAAATGTATTTCATGTGGATACACTCGTGTACGTTGGATATTAGAAATGTCAAGGAACTTTACTGAATTTGTGTCATTAGCTCAAGCCTTCTAAAGATTCCCCATATCCGCTCACCCAGCCAACCATAAAATTACCCATTATTTTTAATTAGCAACTATGATGTCTGTTTTTTCCCACTTTGTTCTCAATTTAACAAAGCAACTGGTAAAAATTAATTAACTTTTTAGCCATTTAAATTACATTAGTCGTTCCTCTGAGACAAAAAATCCATGTGCGTGTGGACAGTTTGTGAATATGCATATGAATTAGCTGTTCCCACGTTGCTCTTCTCAGTAAACTCCAGCCATCTACGATGCAGCCTCTCCTTCAAAGGCTTGTGTTTGATGTTCTCCATCTCTCAGATCGCAGCAAATTGCCCCTGAAAGTAAGTACATAAATCAATGGCAACACATAATGTGAAAAGACGTATGTTATTTTTTTATTTCATTTATCATTCACAGATTTTGACCAGTCATTATGAACAGATGTGGAAGTATTACTTCTACTCTGGAAGTCAGGATAAACAAAAGTTAGCCTCTGAAGGGGAGCTCCAGCTGTCTAGGAAGTTATTCTGGGGTGTGTTTAAGGCCTTGACGAAAAAGGTAAGCAGTGAGCAATGCATGCAATGCATTTCCCTTAACCTAAATACGAAACGTTAAAGGCAAATAAAAAAAAAAAATGTTTTCACAAATCACTGACCAGCTGCAGGAAGGGCATCATGGTGTCATCTTTCAATATTTTATCTTTCCAGCCCTATCCTTCGACAATCCTCTGTCTATTTTAGGAGAAACGGCGAAATGCACTTCGGATGTCTTCCTTTGGTACATAGTCAGAGAATTTTAGGGAAAACAGAAGGAGCACGCTGGAGATTAATTGTTAATTATTCATATCCTGGTATGAAACCTCCCAAAACTTGTGCAGACTTCCTGGAGACTTGAAAGAGACGCAACCCGTAAATGAAACAAATAGCTAATCTCTCAGTCTGCTATAAGCTCGTGCTGAACTATTTAGTTCTTAGTCATTCTGAGCCAGAAAAATATCAGAGGAATAATTAAATGAAGAAAGCATTTTCCTGTGTTAACATTTTCTATTGTAGGTTAGGTACTATGCATTTTGGCTGCCCTGGGTTTTTGTATTGCATGTTAAACATTTGGGTAATGCTGAGTGTCGCTTTACCCAGATGTGAATATATGGGTGCATATTTATTTAAATTAAATTGCGTTATTAGTTATACTTGCTTTAAGAGAGTAACAGACCTATCTGTGTCCTGTCATGTTTTTATCTCAGAGAAACAAGACGTTTTGGATAATCAATTAAACATTCTTAGATATCGATCAGTCAAAAAGTGTAAAGCAATAACTGTTTTTGCATCATTTATTTTACTGAAACTTTTAGGAATGTTAAAAATTGTGAAATAGGCTCTTTTTTGTAGTTTTATGCCCTCACTGAATAAATGTATTCAAATTAAAGGCTTAAAATTCTGCTGCTCTAACAAATGTGTTTAAGGGTTTTAAACATCTTTCTCTCTTTCATCACCCTTTAATAAGTTTATGAAAGAGTGATGAGCTTTTCTAAAGTCATTCCTCATTCACTCAGTTGTAGGTTGTAAAAATGGATTCTGTGGATATGTGGTCATTTATACAGTTTGAGTTTGGATTGTAGAAAATAGAAAATAATAAATTATATGAACGTTTCTAAAATTAGTGAGTTACTTAATATGAGTCAAATAAACAGGTTTCCTTTGAAAGCCACAAAATCTAAACTGACAAATGGCACCACAGTAGAAACAAAAAAATATGTATAACTTGTAGAAGTGCTTTCACTTAAATTTAGGTTAATATTGCTATAAAACACCAAACTTTAATCAGAGACTTTAATTGTTAAAATAAATCTGATGACTGTCTTGTGTTGTGTACTGTTTTGTAACTAGGCTACTGCAGCCATGATAAATTGACCTGATCTCCTCACTGATAACTTACTTTTAATTCAAGTCTCGTTTTGGAACAAGGCTTGTGAAGAAAATATTTTTGTAAAAACTGCAAATAAAATGTTTGTGTTCAGTTAACAAGTCTAATTCATGACATATGCTGTGTCTCATTTCCCTCACCTCCACCCCTCTACCCCCTGTCTTTTTCAACTCCGAAGTCCTTCATTCCTCAGCTGCTTAGTTTGTGTGTGCAGTGTCTTGTTGCAGTTGCCAAAGCCTTGCCTCCTGACTATGTGGAGCCTGGCTGTTTGTCTCAAGTGGACAGAATAACCTCGGTGGACACGGACGGATATTTTGAGCCGCATCCTGTAGATACATCAAAGTATGAAACTTCACAGACATAGTCATCCTTCAGTGACAACAATCGCCCAGCCGATTTTCATTTGCTTTGAGGAAAAGCCAACCTGATTAGATTGTGTGCTATTTCTCTCCTTGCACTAGTGTTTCTGTGCCTGAGCGACTGGACTTTGTTGTTAACAAGTACGCAGAGCACACTCACGAGAAGTGGTCTCTAGAAAAGGTAATATCCCAATAACTGATGCTTAAATCTGCATAACTTGGTGAAATAATGATAATAATAATAAAAGTTAGGGCGCTGATGAGGCAACTAGCCTGATGTTTAGTGCTGCAAGAATGATTATTACATGTGTTTGATTCCCAACAGTTTGCCAGTGGCTGGGTGCATGGTGATCAGCTGTGTGAAAACGCCAAGGTCCACCCTCTCCTGAAGCCGTACAGGGCTCTGGCTGAAAAGGTAGATTAAAGTCAATTTTTATTGAACTTCTACATTGAAAGCAGTGAACTGAACCATCCAAAAGGGACATGCATAGAATGTGTATGTTGTACAATATAAAATATTAAACTAATCTGCTTCACTGTATTCAAATTACCCCTGCAGTTACCACAAAACATGCCATTTGAGCAGCCCAGGGTTGCTTCAGTTTATGTACTTAAATGTTAAAATAGTAGTGTTTTGTGTTGTTGTGAACACTAACAAAAGGGTTTCTAAATTCTTCATATATCATTTTGTAAACAGGAGAAGGATTCATATCGCTGGGCCATCAAAGAGACAATAAAGAGCATGTTGGCCTTTGGATGGACTATAGAGCGTACCAAAGAAGGAGATGCATTTGGCATTCTCACCTGTGCTCGCAGGGTCTCTCAGGCCGGTCAGGTGCGTCTCCTCACAGCTGATACTGGGTTATTAGCTTTAAAACTCCCTGCAGTGAGCATCAGCCAATCATTTCTTGTTTTCTTAGCTCTCATTTGAAGGAGCATCCACCTTTAGCCCTAAACCTTTGGACATGAGCAGCATCACCTTATCCTGGGAACAGTGTGTAAGTCCTGATGATATTATTTTCCCTATTGGACCACCAAAATTAGAAATTTGCTGTGAACAACAAGTTTATCTGGGAGAAATATTTAAAATGCTTTGGACTTGTAAAGTATTTCATATTTTGTCAAAGACAACTACACACTCTGCTGTGTTTTTGGAGGACTTTGTGGTAGGCAGAGTGCTTTTTACAAATAAAATATGTGTTTCGCGTTTAGCGTCGCTGTCCCACTGGAAGGTGCATCTGTATCTTGGCCTATCCTGTTTATCCATGAGTGCTTACCAGTTTGTCAAAGCAAAACTTGAGATTTTGTTGTGTAACCAGACAATGCTTCACATCTATTAACAAGTTTATCCTTAGCCATTTTGTGTTTCCTTGCTGTTTCTCCACCAATGTCCTCCATCAAAATCCCTAGATCTTCACAAAACGGCTTTATTTATAGTGAGATTAAATTAAAAACAGGTGAACTCCATAGACACATTAAGTGACTTTTGAAAGCTTCTATGTGCCCTGGTGATTGTTTAAGGTTATCATGTTAAAAGGGGCTTCATAGTTGGGCGTGTCACACTTTTCAGATTTTTTTTATTATTTGTAAAAGTTTTCAGAAACTGTTGTCAACAGCTTTTCACTGTTGGTGTTTTGTATAAAGTCCTCCCTAAAACATGTTGAGCTTTATGGACATAACTGGACAAAATTTTAAAAAGTACAACAAATTTAAATGACTTTGCAAGAAACAGCTTTTCTGATAAACAACAAAAATCTTATTGCCTATAGGCAATGGCCGAACAGTTGGCTGAAAACTATCATGATACCTGGGCCAAGACTAAGAAGTTAGAACTGGAGAGCAGAGGTAAGGAACCATGGGTGTAAATCGTCTCCATCTCTTTCAAAGTTTCAATTCTTTGAATACATTTCCATTCTCAAAAGGGGGAGGCCATCTGATGCTGGTTCCATACGATGCTCTGACTGCCAAGGAGAAGACCAAGTTCAGAGAAAAAGCTCAGGAGATACTGAAGTTCCTTTTGCTTCATGGCTACACTGTGTGGAGGTAGGTACCAGCTTGTTCAGCTATGATGGGGAAGAGTGTGATTTATGTGACCTGAACCTCTTGAACTGTGTGATTACTCTTTTATGTAGCTGCCATAATAGCTTGCATAGGTCACTAATGTCTCAACTCTTTCTCCTCCCAGTGAAACCCTGCTGTATAAAAATTAAGCAAAGAATCAAAATGACTAAGTATGAAGTGAATTATTTTAATTATAATATTGTTACGTGGCAAATGCCTTGCAGGGATCGAAAATCCATGGAAATTGACTTCCCTGCTACTGCAAACTGCTTTGGACACATTTTTCTCCAACGCATGCTGTATTACACCGAGGAGACTCAGGAGAACATGCTAAAGCTCGGTAATGTGACGCTTCATATTTTTTTAAAGACTAAAAATTGATTTTAAAACCTAAAAAGTTAAAAACAGAAATAAAGGTTTTTAAGTGGCCATCTTGTTTGATTCTATGTAATTTTGTGTAAGCTATATTGCTGCGTCCTTTAGGTGAACCCTAAGTCATTTACGAACACACAGGAAGAAGTTCCCTGACAACATACCAGGCAAATTTGCTTCAGGCTATTATTGATTTGTGCAAGTCAGATTATGTTTGTTACATCATACATATGTATTCTTGCATTCTATCTGGGAATTTAAAAAAATAACAAACTAAATTCTACACACTGGTTAACAACCAATTAGAACAAAAAAAACCCAACTAAAAATAATATAATTTTTTACATTATAATTTTTTACATTATAATTTTTTTGTTTTTCTCCAAATGATTGTGAAAGGAGAATCTATTGGCAAGTCATGTTTTAGTTATGTAAAACGCAACAGTGAAGGGAAGTAGTTAAAAGTCTCACTATTCTCCACATCTTATACTTGCAAGTATTTAAATGAAATACAGTATAAATACATTGTCACAATCACAGTCTCTCACATCACCCAAAGCTAGTTAGTTTTCATACAAATGCATAACTTCGCTCTAAAAAGGTGTTATCACGTTTATGCGACGTAAGTGGTGAATTGGAAAAAATTTAAAATCCTGACAAACAAAGCATACACAATGACAGTGAAGCGCTCTTTTATTCCTGTAACTCCAACTCAAGTGGGAGTTACATGTAGGCAAGCATGTTGGATGAATGTTTGAAAAGAGTGGTTATTAATTTCTGAAATAAACTGATCCAATAGCAGAGGTGTGATGCTGCTTACCTGGAGAGATCAAACCCATTTGAAATGATTATGAAAAGGTCTGAAATCCTGGAAAGCAAATGAAAGTGCACATAAGTTAGGAATGACTCAAACATTCTGTACTATACTGTATATATTCCCACAATCAATTTATTTGAGTCTGATTGTGGACTAATTTATCCTAATGTTTATTTCCAGAGGTGATTCAAGCCAGAGGACAGATGCCTAAAGGAGAAAGGGCTCAAGATCAGCAGCCAATTATTTTTTTTCAGAAGGTTTGCCTTATCTCAATTACATATCTTAACACTGCAGATTTTTACTGCATGATAGGAAGCCTCTGATGTTGAATTAGCCCACTTCCAATTTAATTTTTCCACCGGCCTTTTGTTTGTCCTTATTAGTTTTTTTTTTTTTTTCTTCATTTCACTTATGACATCTAATTAGTTTTGTTAGATGGTCGCCATGGGCAACCCCTGTAAGTCAAACCCTTTGTGGCTGTGTAATTTATTTAACCATTTTGGAAATCCATGTGGGCGTTCTGATTGCCATCAGGACATAGATTAAAGCCTCCCACACTGCTCTGCCTCCAAGGAGGCAGCAGTAAAACGGGCTTATTTTTCGTTGTTGGGACCCCCTGAGTCAGACCCACTCAGCCAAGACTGTGAACGGTCACGCTTCTCATCTTTACGCCGGTCCTCCAACCATACCAACCTGTCACACGCATGCAGCCCGGTCAGCAGGAAAGCCTAATGCTAGATTTCATGTATTTCCTTGCTGGTTTTATAGTTTAATTGTAAGTATTTTGAATTCTTACTCCTATTGGACATTTGTGAATTATAGCTCATGGTTGGGTTTATATCAGAACATCACAAATTTTGCCAAGCCTTTTGGTCAATTATGATTGAGGATTTTTATTGTAACAAAAACAATTGTGTTATTCTTTTTTTCAGCTTGCTTGGGGCCTATTTGTATTTTTAGACCCTGTTTTAATTACAAAAATTCTATAACAAACTTTTGGACCCAGTTTTTGAGTTAAAAATTGCTGAATATGTCTGTTGTACTATTTTGTATTTCTTGCTAAATTGTTTTGTGCACAACTAACCAAAGAAATGTGTATATATATATATATATATTGTTTATATGGCATATAGTGAATAATGTTACTCTGTATTTCCACAGGTCGTTCTTCCGCTATTGGAGCAGTATGTAAAAAGTCATCGTCTGTATTTTTTGTCCTCATCTCTGAAGTCAAGTGAAAACAGAAGTCATGCCTCCAAAAGGGAAAAGGAGATGCTTCTGTGGTATGCAAAACTAGCATATAGAAACAAAATCATTTGTTCATTTATTCTGTGAACATATCTTATAGAACGCTATTTATACCCACAATTTGTCCAACTTATTTAATATCTTGTACCACGTCAATTTTTTTCTGTATTTTTCTCACATCCAGTCTCTTCTGTAAGCTTGCTGCTTTGGTAAGACACAGAATCTCACTAATTGGTAAGAAGCAACAGTTGTTGAGACATTTGCTTGTTACATGTCTGTTTGATATGCTCTGCTTTCCTGATCCTTGGATCGCGTAGAGCCATTGAACTTTTGTATGGGTTCTGCAGCTGTATCTGTTTTTGTTTCTGCTTTTACATATATAAGCTGCTTTATTGTGACATGATTTGAATGTCCTACCCATATGTCCAACCAGGAGACGAAGCCTCTGCTGCTACAAGCTGCCTCCGCATTCTGGCTCAGGCGCTTGATGCAAGGTAGCTAGATGGCACTACTGTCACACTGCCTTAAATTGATCTTCTCGTTCCGCCTTCAGTCTTTATTAGTGTTGCACCACCATGTCTGAGGATAGGATGTCTGGCGTAATTGAGCCAGAGATGCACTGATGCTATCTAATTGTGGTATATATCACTTTTATTGTCTGCAGAAGAAGAGTCTGTAGCATGATGTTAGAACAATTTTTGCTCTTCTCAGATTGTTATCTTTAATGCTGATGAACAGATTTGCAGCTCTTTTAGTATTTTTACTTCACAATCATGTGGAGTCTCAGATTAAGATGCTAATCACCTGGAACTGTTATGTATGTCCACAGATTCACACTTTCAAAGGTGAAACTCACATTACATAGAGTCATTGCACACAGCGTGATGCATTTTAGGTGTGTATTTCCATTAACAGGAAAGGCAAATCCAAAATTCAACTTTTTAGAAAATCACAATATTATGCAAGAACAATAAAAACCTATTTAGCGCAGAAATTGTGGTCTGCTAAAATGTAATATCATGTAAAAGCACACACATTTTGGTTTGTCGTTGGCTCTAAACCACAATGATAAAAACATATTTAAAAGCCTAAGACACATTTCTGCATGAAATGAGTCAATATATTAAGAGTTCACTCTCTTGCGTGAATAAAGTGCCTTTCCAAAGGAATTTTAATGAAGTAATCTGCAGCAGTATTTGTCTAGAGATTAAAAAACCCAACATACAAAATGTACCGTATTGATGTCTGCTTGTCATATTTTTTTTTTTTTTTTTTTAGAATATTGACGGCAACAGCTTCAGAGTCCATACAGACGTCTCTGCATTCATTTTTTGAAGCAGCTGCAGCAGATTTGGAGATGACTGTGGGGAAAATATCAGAGACCTTGCCTCACAGCAGAGGTCAGCTGTCTAAAGGAGTTGTCAACACCCTTAACTACACAACGTCCATCCTAATGCCAACACTTACCTCCCTCTTCCATCATCTTGCCGATCAAAACTATGGCGTGGATGTTCTGGGTAAGAATCAGTCTTGATGATGAAGCGTTTATATATATATAATATATATATATATATATATATATATATATATAAATATAAATTCCCTTCTCACCCTCTGCGGGTGGTCTCTTTCATCCTCTGAACTCGGGTCCTCTGGTAGAGGACCCGAGTTATATATATACTGTATATATATAATGTTTAGTCAGAAACACTCACTGCCAAATCTAGTTTAAACACACATTAGTAGTCCTTGCGTATTAACCCTATTCCGTTTCTCAGCTAAATAACATTGGTAGTCTATGTATCTTTTTTACGTTTTCAAGTTTGTAGTTGTGTTCACAGAGCATTGTGAACATATTTTCTCATCTCAATAACACTTCACACTCACAAATCATTCATCGCCTGAATCATGACTAGTTTACCGTTCCTGGTTGTTTTTGAGAAGAAAAGCTTCTCAGTTCTCGGCATCACGTTGTCTTCCCAGTCGGTGGTATCCAGGTGTCATGTTACAAGATTTTAAACAGCCTCTACTCTCTGGGGACCAGTAAAAGCTTCTACATGGAGGGGTAATATTTATTTTGTTTATCTATTCTGTGTTATTATTTTCCACATAAAGTGCCTTTGCAAATACGTTTGCATACCTTGAACTTAACTCTAATGTATTGCTTGGGGGCTCTAATGTGATCATGAAACACAAAAATTTAGCATCTTGTGAAGTCTACATGTTTTAAAATGATTTTAGAAGTAAAATTTAGAAAAGTGTGTCATGCATTTGTTTTCTGCCCACTTTACTCTAAAAATAATCCTGAAAATAATCCTGTGTGCAACCAGCTGCCTACCAAGGTGGCAAATTTTAAAATGGCCATTCATTCAATCTGCCAGCTATTTTGCAACCGACAACAATTGCAGTGCACAAATTGAAGTTTATATGTGTATTGTGACAATGTTTTTTTAAAAAAAGGGGGGCATAAAAAGCTTTTGTAGTTTGTAGGAATGTAATTAATATTTCCCTTTTGTTGCCTTTGCCACATAGGCAGCGGTCAGCAGCAGGCGCATGTGTAGCAGCTCTGACCGGAGCTTTTCCTGTATGCTTCCTGGAGCCAACTCTAGACCACAACAATCCGCATTCTATCTACAATGTCATGAGTCCCACTGAGATTAAAGGTAAACTGTGATCATTTTTCTTCAGAGGTCTTCGTTTAATCTTCAACTCCATTAAGAGCTCCACTCCTCCCATCAGATCAGGGACTGCCGGACCGGATGGAGGACACGTGTCGCCCTCTTCCTTCACTGGGAGAGGCGCTGGAGAAAGTGGAGGAGCTGGCTGGTGCTGGTTCTGTAGCTCATCAGATGCAGTACATCCATGTGGCAGAGGTCACTTTACCCATGTTGTGCAGCTATATTTCACACTGGTGTCGCTGGGGCCCGGAGGGCCACCCAGAGGGCCCCGTCCTCAGCTCTGTTGTTCCTCAGCATGCGAGCGACCTGATTGGCCACATCCTTCGTATCATCCACAACCATGTGGGCGCTAGCCAGGGTGACTGGATGAAGCAGCTTGCAGGTATATTGACTCCGTGTGATAACTGTGGCCGAATCACTGGCTCCTGCTGTTGACAGCTGTCTCGTGTTTTAGTTTTTTCGCAGCCGATCGTATGCAAAGCTGACGGCGAGCTGCTGAGAAGTCACTTTCTCCCCCTGATGGAGAAGCTGAGGAAGCGGGCCGAGTGTGTCCAGTCAGAAGAGGAAGTGATGAAAGCGGAAGACTGCTGTAGTTCTGAAGCAGAGCTGCAGATACAGGAGAAGTACAGAGTTCTGGTCCAGGATCTCTACGCCTTTTATCCTGTTCTCATCCAGTTTGTTGATTTTAATCGGTAAGGGATAAACCACAGGAAGCTTTTTGGAATCAAATCTTATCTTGAAAGACTGAATTGTTTTTTTTTAAAAAAAAGACAGTTTAATGATAACAATTATTTATGTAGTGTTCATACATTTGGCTAAAAAAACTCTTCCAAATTTAGTTCGCACTGGGTTCTATACTTTTTATTTTGAGTAAAAGGCTGAATTTTTACTTGAGCAGCCATTGATTTATTGCTTATGTTGAATATATAAAGAAACATAATGCCTTAAGCCACAGTACAAATCGTTATTTCAGGCCATGTTCAGCTTTACAGGAATAACTTCTGTGATGTTAATGCGTTTTGGTCGGTCTCGTTCCAGAGCCAGATGGCTGAAAGAGACGATCCCCGAGGCTGAGCAGCTGTTCAGCATGGTGGCAGAGGTCTTTGTATTCTGGGCCAAATCTCATGTAGGAAAGACACACAGCATCTTTTTTTTTTCTTTCCTTTTAGGATTCTGCCTTGTCAGAAATGTGCACATAAATCATGCACCTCATAAATAGTGCTCATCAGTCGTCATCTTATGTTTTTTCTGCAACAGCATTTCA
This sequence comes from Poecilia picta, assembly GCA_033032245.1. Lineage (NCBI taxonomy): Eukaryota > Metazoa > Chordata > Actinopteri > Cyprinodontiformes > Poeciliidae > Poecilia > Poecilia picta. Next base: position 20,401,796 of record CM065367.1, on the reverse strand, counting down.
AATGGGAAGAGCAGAGTTACGTGGTGCAGAATCGAATCAACAATTTAGCTTTTTTGCTCTCCAGTGACAACATGCTGGAGGTCAGCTATGTTTACGATAAGACTGTTTGGTTATGCATGCGCTTTTATGCAACACCAGAATTTGTCCACCTGTCTTATACCTTATATATTGAGTGTCTTTAGTGCAAAACTGAAACATATGTTTTCTCTTTGCATGACTATCAGTTTGACCATAATAACAAAGGGATGAAGAGGAAGGGGGATCGTTACTCTGCACACACTTCTCTCATAGTGGCTGCCATAAAGAAGATGGTGCCTGTGGGACTCAGAGTTTGTTTTCCATGGGACCAGAACCTTATCATGATAGTGAAGAACTGCTATTCTCAGGTAAATTATAAATACGGACAGTTTCAGCAAGTTCTCATGTGTTGGAAATGTTTTTTGTTCAGATGTAATTCTTTTGCATGAGATATTTAACATTTTTCTTTACAGAATAACCTTGAAGATGAGATTCGGGAGCATATTTTGAAATACCTCAAGCATTTTTTTGGTCAGGTAATAACTATTTGTGTACACTAAGTGCCATGCATTACCTAACAATTTGCTTTCATGATCATAACTCTCTTAAAAACAGAGATTTCAATCTCAAGGGACTATCCTAGTACAAATAGATAGTCTTATTATTCCAGATAAGAAATTAAATAAATGCAACAAGTTTGTCACATATGAAACAGAAAACCTCTCTCATAATTTTTAATATCCAAAGTCCTCATTTTAATAATCTCTACCAGTGAATCATTGTGTGGCAGAGACATGAACATGATGAGCTCACTACTCTGTACAATATATGAAGACATTGTTTCCGCATCTATGAGTCAGTAATAAACATATTTATTCATAAACCAGTGATGAAAAATATGCCTTCTAATTTAGGCTCCCAAACTCTTTTGAGTGGAAACATAGTGAATATTCTTTTTGTATTTTTCTTGGTTTATATACTTTGTTGGTTGAGTGAACTCATCTGTTCTGCTGGGAATATTGAGAATTGCACATTTTCACTCCATAAATCAGGCTGCTGTTCTGAATCGTGTTTCATCTTTTGTTTTTAGTCCACCAAACATCTCATTTGTTTTTTTTTGGGGGGAGGGGGGGTTTGTGGTTGTTGTTTTTTAGAAAAAATAAGTGCATGCTAATTCAATATTAAATTTGAATAAATAAACAGAAGCTTTCTGTTTGGAACAAAAGACTTAAATGAATCAATCTTGTTTCGCTTCACAGGCATCAAACAGCGTCAGCCGTGGGATTCTGTCTGCTGATCTCCCAGCACAGCTTGAGGCCCCAGGTGACATACAAAGGACTGTGGAGAGGGTTCTAGAAATAGCTCGGGTGCTTTATTACCTGGATCAGGTGAGCTTTTAGATTCTACAAAAAAAAAATGATTAAGACTCTAAGCAGAGCTTTCTTCCTTTGCCTCCTTGGCCTCTGTAAATACAGTGACATTGAGTGCATCCACTCTTCTCAATCATTAAACTCTGCACAGACAATTGTGTTTGTTCAGTGAAGTGGAGTAAGGTGAGATGAAGGTAGGTGAAAATGTTGTTTACCTCGTCATTTGACTCAGACAAGATGATTGTATTTTAGAGGCATTTGTTGCAGTGTTTTGCCTTTTTAACTGCATTCTCTCACTAAAACTAAAAAAATGTTTAAATAGCTTTTTTTTGTTTAGCTTTGTTGTTTAAAACAGCCAAATAATGCCTAATAAATATTCTGACTTCAATGGCAGACCTCTAAATATTCTTATAAACCATAATTTTCCCAGATTATTACACTTGGCAAAGCACATGGATAATTACCAGATTTAACTTTGTGTAAACTTTAAAATAGTGTATGCTTTTATCAGCTTGAAATAGTTTTTTAAACTGCACAAATTTTAAAGTTAACAGAGCTCATTTCTAGCTACTAATTCACAACAAAATTGCTCTGACTTAAACAGGGTTTTGAAATGAGTTGAAGCAAAAAAAAAGCTATTAGGGAGTTGTTTTTTTTCCATTAGGCCTGTCTTCCTCCGCTTTTTACACAGTCCAGTCACATTAATGTGACCACCACGTACTTTCCACTTCAGAGTTAAATAACCAATCACAGAAGGCAGGTGGCAGCACAGTGCAGTTGAGCACTGTGCTGCCACCTGCCTTCTGTGGCAGGTGGCAGGGTGTGTGTGGGCTTCGGAAAACATTTCAATCGTTGGCGTAATGCAGAAACGAAGCGATTTATCCGACGTCCAAAAGGGCATGATCATTGGCTTTCGGGCCAAGGGTGGAAGCATTTCCGAAACGGCTGAGTTTGTGAACTGTTCGCGTGCCGCCGTGGTAAAAGTGTACCGTGCATGGCAAAATGGGACTGTCCAAAATCAACGACGTGGCAAATGTGGTGCACCACGGGCCATAGATGACAGAGGCGAACGACGGTTGCGGAGATGCGTTCGGGCAGATAGACGGGCTACCGTTGAGCAACTGACCACTAAAATGAACCAAGGGGCTACCACAAGTGTCTCCCAAACCACTATTCAGCGAACATTGCTGCGTCTGGGCCTCCGAAGCGGACGCCTGGTTCGTGCACCTATGCTGACTGGTGTTCATCGACGACGAAGGCTAGAATTTGCACGCCAGTACAGCAGCTGGACGTCCACTGAGTGGCGACAGGTAGCGTTTTCAGATGAATCGCGTTTTATGCTCCATCGGACAGATGGACGTTGGCGTATAAGGCGTGAAACCTCTGAAAGGAACCACCCTGCAACCATTGCAGGAACGGTCCAAGCTGGAGGCGGGAGCATTATGGTCTGGGGAATGTTTTCCTGGCATTCTCTGGGTTCACTGATTATTGTGGAAGGCACGATGGATCAATACAAGTACGCATCTGTCCTTGCGGACCATGTCCACCCCTACATGCGCATTGTTTTTCCTCAGGATGATGGCATCTTCCAGCAGGACAATGCGAGGTGCCATACAGCTGCCAGTGTACGTGCGTGGTTCGAAGAGCACCAGGATGAGTTTACCGTCCTCCCCTGGCCAGCAAACTCACCTGACTTAAACCCAATCGAGCATCTGTGGGACCATCTCGATCGAGTTGTTCGCGCCATGGATCCTCAACCGCGTAATCTAGCGCAGCTGGCCACGGCATTAGAGTCGGCATGGCTCAACATCCCAGAGAAGACCTTCAGGGACCTAAGTGACTCTCTTCCTGCACGTCTCGTAGCAGTTTGCTCTGCGAAAGGTGGTTATTCTGGCTTTTGACAGATGGTCACATTAATGTGACTGGACTGTGTATTTGCTCATGCGTTAAATGCTTGAAATTCTGGAAGTTTACACTTTTTAATTGGCTGCATTTCTGTAAGTTGCAACGTGTGGATTCCAGTATTTTTTTTTTCTTAGCAGCTTACGTTGTTGCTTTAAGTTTGGGCAACTTTAGCTGTCTTTATTTACTCGTGAAATACATCTTTGACTGCTTAAAAATTTACACTTTTGCCAGAAAACAAACCGTTTTCAAATGATTGCTATGTAAATCAGCTTGACCCTCTAAAATCTAGTTGCAACCCAATTGATTAACTTAAGTCAGTGATATTTTTTGGCAAAGCAACACATGAACAAAACATAAAATTCAAGAGTAATTAAGATACATTTGCTTACAAAGCCATTCTCAAGGTTTTGAGACTCTGGTGAACCACAGTAAACGCCATTATCCAAAAACATAAGCAACCGACATAACAGAATTACCCAATATCCACCAGGTAATAAATGAACACTGAGGGCATCATTATTCTACGTCACTATGATTCAACAATAGTAAAAAAACAAACAAAAAAATGGCAGCCTTATGAGAATGCCATGACCTGGTCCTCTGCTGACCAAAAAGAACAGAAAGACCTCTATCATTTGGTAAAAATAATTTTGATAATACCTAAAAATGGATCAAAGTGTTTTGGAAAGTAGTGGATCCTGTGAGATGTGCCACAAGCACCAACTTTATTTCAGAAAAAGAGCATAATACTCAAAACAGTAGAACGATGCAAGACAATAAAACTGTCAAATATGGCAGGAGTTGTGTTGTGTTTGTGGCTGTGAATTTTTCTCTCTGGCAGAAAATTCTCCACACTTGGCTTCCAATCCTGCAGTGAGGAAAAAACTTAAAACAATTCTATAAATAAAAGTTGTGCCAAATTTCCCTCATAGTGATTTAAAATACCTTATTTTCAGTTCTAGCAAATGCTTGATGTCAGCTGCTGCTGCCAAGGGAGGCACAACCAGTTTTTGACTTTTGAGAAGAATTTCACATAGACAAAACCAACCCTGCATAAAAAAAGCATTTTGTGTTTTTACTCGGGCTGACTTTTTCTGATAACAAAACTGTGTTTAATGATTTTAAATGGTACAAAGGGTTGACAGTGGGACAATAAAGCAAACGCATTAAAAGTCTGTAAGTGAGCCAGGGGGGCATTTTTTTAATTTCACAAATCATGCTTATTTGTAATTAAGATGCCTTTTTTGTTGTTTTTCTTTTTCTAGGTAGAACACCCACAGAGAAGCAAAAAACCTGCTTGGAACAAAATTTTATCCAAACAAAGGAAACGTGCGGTGGTGGCTTGCCTGAGGATGACTCCCCTCTACAATCTGCCACTGTAAGATCGAGGCCAAATAAGCTGTTTGATTAAAAATGTATACAGGTGCTGGTCATAAAATTAGAATATAATGAAAAAGTAGATTTATTTCAGTAATTCCATTTAAAAAGTGAAACTTGTATATTATATTCATACATTACACACAAACTCATCTATTTCAAATGTTTATTTTGTTTAATTTTTATGATTACAAATGACAACAAATGAAAATCTCAAATTCAGCATATCAGAAAATTAGAATCTTACTGAAGACCAATAAAAACAAAGGATTTATAGAAATGTTGGTCAACTGAAAAGTATGAACATGAAAAGTATGAGCATGTACAGCACTCAGTGTTTAGTTGGGGCTCCTTTGGCCTGTATTACTGCAGCAATGCGGCGTGGCATGGAGTCGATCAGTCTGTGGCACTGCTCAGGTGTTATGATAGCCCAGGTTGCTCTAATAGTGGCTTTTAGCTCTTCTGAATTGTTGGGTCTGGTGTATTGCATCTTCTTCTTCACAATACCCCATAGATTTTCTATGGGGTTAAGGTCAGGAGAGTTTGCTGGCCAATTAAGAACAGGGATACCATGGTCCATCAACCAGGTACTGGTAGCTTTGGCACTGTGTGCAGGTGCCAAGTCCTGTTGGAAAATGAAATCTGCATCTCCAAAAAGTTGGTCAGCAGCAGGAAGTGCTCTAAAACTTCCTGGTATGTGGCTGCGTTGACCATGGACCTCAGAAAACACAATGGACCAACACCAGCAGATGACAAGGCACCCCAAACCATCACTGACTGTGGAAACTTTACACTGGACTTCAAGCAACGTGGATGAAGTGCCTCTCTTCTTTTCCTACAGACTCTGGGACCTTGATTTCCAAAGGAAATGCAAAATTTACTTTCATCAGAGAACATGACTTTGGACCACTCACCAGCAGTCCAGTCCTGTTTCTCTTTAGCCCAGGCAAGACGCTTCTGACGCTGTCTGTGGTTCAAGAGTGGCTTGACACAAGGAATGCGACAGCAGAAACCCATGTCTTTCATACATCTGTGTGTGGTGGTTCTTGAAGCACTCACTCCAGCTGCAGTCCACTCTTTGTGAATCTCCCCCACATTTTTGAATGGGATTTGTTTCACAATCCTCTCCAGGGTGCGGTTATCTCTCTTGCTTGTACACTTTTTTCCACCACATCTTTTCCTTCCCTTCGCCTCTCTATTAATGTGCTTGGACACGGAGCTCTGTGAACAGCCAGCCTCTTTAGCGATGACCTTTTGTGTCTTGCCCTCCTTGTGCAAGGTGTCGATGGTCGTCTTTTGGACAACTGTCAAGTCAGCAGTCTTCCCCATGATTGTGTAGCCTATAGAACTAGACTGAAAGACCATGTAAAGGCCTTTGCAGGTGGTTTGAGTTAATTAGCTGATTAGAGTGTGGTACCAGGTGCCATCAATTTTGAACCTTTTCACAAGATTCTAATTTTCTGATATGCTGAATTTGAGATTTTCATTTGTTGTCATTTGTAATCATCAAAATTAAACGAACTAAACATTTGAAATATATGAGTTTGTATGTAATGTATGAATATATACAAGTTTCACTTTTTAAATGGAATTACTGAAATAAATCTACTTTTTCATGATATTCTAGTTTTATGACCAGCACCTGAAATTGTTTCCTAAACATGTGCACAGGTTTATTGTCTTTTATGAACAAATAAAGACAAAACAATAAACAAGTACAGATAGAAACAATAACTCGACAACCAATGCCTTTTTTCTCTTTCTACCAACTGTGTTTCACAGTTTTTTTTTTTTTTTCCTTCAGGCACCGAGCTGTCAACCTTTTCCTGCAAGGCTACAACAGATCTTGGATATCAACAGAGGGAAATTACTTGGTAGAAGTGCTTGTGGAGGATTTAGCTGTGAGTACAAGAGAAGCTGTGCAAACTTTTTTAAAAATTGTATTAATTAAACAATTGTGTTTTTAAACAAGATCAGCACCAGGAAAATCTTCATCTGGATTTTTCTGGCCCATGATACTGATCTTAGCAACCTTAGAAAAGAGCACCGTTTCTGATTTTTTTCCAGCAGTTTTCATCTCTGCTTTGATTGAAATTGATAATTCAGCTGTTCTGTTGCTATTGCTCTCCTGCTTCATTAACTTGGCACTTTGCTCTGGATCGTGTGAGCTATGTGATTTGAGCGTCAGGTTTGAAATAAGCTGACGTCCTACAGTTATAATTTTTCTTTACTGCACAAACGAACAATACAATTCATTACTGTGCATATCTGAAAAGGAAGAAACCTGGTGTGTTTATTTTCTACTTTGCTGCACTAAGCAGTCTGATATAATTTAAGAGCATACCCTAATTACTTTGCCTTTACTGCAGAAGGGGCGAGTGACGAAACCACGGAAAGGTGAGAAAGGGGAAGTAAAGGAGGTGGAAGAAGGCGCCAAGGCAATTGATCCTCTCCTTCAGCTCATTATGCTCTTCAGTCGAAGTGCGCTGACTGAAAGCAGGTGTGTCATTGCAAAAGATCAGATGTGGTACAAGCTGCCTCTTTTTTTTCTGCTTAATTACATCTTTTGGAATGTGAATACTGAACTGGTCTGAAGTGGGATTATTGTTTTATTGCTAATGCTTCCATAGCTCTGCACACACTTTTTTTAAAGTCTTGTAATATTTGTGACATTTGAAAATTATGTTTCTGATTCTGATATGTAATATGACTTGACATTCAAAATTCCTACAGTTTGCCTCAATCTGACGTAAACTGTTTTTTCCCCCCTTTTTTCCTCCTATTTTTTCAGCAACCTTGATAATGACAACCTCTACAAACTGTATGCTGCTATTATGGCCAAGGTAGCAGCCAAACATGTTTTAAGTGTTTGACGCATGTGAATTTACTACATCACTTATCTCTTAAAATATTACAAAAGTCTTATAATTTTAGAAAATATAATTTAAATTCTCAACATACAATATGACATTAAACACAATAAAATATAGATGTGCATGCATTTCTCTAAAGGCTAGTTTCTTTCCTGTAATTGGTGTGTTAGATTGCCTAATAAGGACACAAACCATATAGTATTTTTCTTTAATTCATTCAGACTGGAGGGTTCTCTAAGCACAGGCACAGATGCATCCAACTGTTGCATCATATTTTTAATGGGCTTTTAATTGGACTTTGATGTCTTTGTGGATGTCCCATGAAGTATGCATCAAAAAACACCTGTCAGAGAAGAGGTGCAATGCATTGTTAAATAATTTATTGTGGAAGTATTGTCTTTTCGATCTGGTTTTACATCATCGTCCACTTTGTCGGTTTGGTTTTTCCCAGAGCTGCGGCAGAGAGAGCCAGGATGATGCGGAGCAGGAAGTAGAAAGCTTTGAAGTGAGTAAACTGGATCTCGATTTTAAAACAAATATTTGCAATACTTTGATGAATCAAAGATTGAAAGTATGAAATCTTATATGTGAAAAATATAATTTATTTATTTTTTCTTAATAATAATGTGAACATTACAGGAGAAGGAGATGGAAAAGCAAAAGCTGTTGTACCAACAGGCCAGGCTGCATTGCCGTGGAGCCTCTGAAATGGTCCTGCAAGCAATTAGCGCCAGCAATGGTAGGGCATTTTGAGCAACAAAATAAAATCAACTGTAAATGTTGTGGCCATTTATGTGATGTTTGCAACTTGTGATTTCTATTAATTTAGTTTTTTATTTTTGGAAAGTTGGAATTAAGTCTGTAGTTAATTTGTAAATTAGAATTGATTACGTTGGTAATTGGTTAGCCCCTCCCATTAATTTAGGTAATTAAAAACACACCGGGTGCTTGTTGGAGGCATTGTTTTGCAAATGTCTGGTGTGTACGGGAGGGTTGGTAAATGATTTTTTGACCATTTCAGTTTCAATTTGACCTTTTATTTTGCACTTTTTTACTTGAAACGCCATGTTAAGTTTAATTTCGTTTTCGACTAAGATGTAGGACATTTTTTGATATTTATTTTGTTACTAATTTTATAAGAAATAAAGAATCTATTTTTGCAAACAAATGAAGAGGAAGTGCGTTCAAATCATAAACCCACCTGTTAACACACACGACCTTAGTTGGAGTATTGGAAGCTAGAAGGTCGCGACAGTAAATATTTAGCTTATTGAATTGTTCAAGTACTTCCTCTATGAGATAAGTTGATTAGATGGTAGAAAATATGTGAAACTGCTGATGCATATTCTATTTTTGGGTCACTTTAGGCACCATGGGATTTATGATTGGTCCTACTCTGAAACTAGGTATTGCTCTTCTTAATGGAGGGAATGCAACAGTTCAGCAGGTAAATGAAATGAAATGCTTGTTTAGTAAATATTCTTTTTTTTATCTCCAGTCTTGAGATTCATTCAGAATATGTTTGCTTACTGCCTCTTGGATGATTATAAATTTTTAAAGCCTTCCCTTTTACATCCAGAGTTCAAAATAAAAGTTTGATTTAGTGCACCTGTTGTTCACACGCCGACTGCAACTTTATACCATGGCTTGAGACAAATCTCATTTTCATGAGAAAGGATGATCTGTCACAGGATCTCAGTGCAGCCCTACTTGACCACTGGTGGGCCTAATATTACCCTAATTACTTCTGCTTAATTAGATCCATCTTATGGTTATACTTTACAGAAAATGCTGGATTATCTAAGAGAGAAGCGCAATGTTGGCTTTTTTCAGAGCATGGCTGGACTTATGCGGTCATGTAGGTGAGTGACATAAGAGAGAAGTGTTTAAAATCAGAAAATGATTAATGGTTTGATAAAATGGTTAAAGTTGAAAGGCTTTACCTAACCCCCTTTTTGCGTGTGTGATTTTCTTCTACCCAGTGTTCTGGATTTGAATGCATTTGAGAGGCAGAACAAAGCAGAGGGATTAGGCATGGCCACGGATGAGAGCTCAGGTACTGTATTTAAATGGGAATACAAAAAAAATAAATTATACATCCATTACTGTTAATCCATGTCATGGTGGAGGGGTCAGCTGAAAAATCTGTTATGGTGTCCAATTTTTTAAAATATTTTTTCTTCTTTCAGTGTTATCAATATGTTTTTCGAAAAGGCCATACTGACACAATTTTCCGATTTACTATTTTTTACCTTCCTCTTCCAACTGTTAAGTATTTTAGATTTTGCTGCCATCTTATCATTCAAAGGAGAGAAGGTGATGCCCGACAAGGACCTGACTTGTGACCTATTCCGTTTCCTCCAGCTGCTCTGTGAAGGACACAATTCAGGTTACTCCTTCTTAAACATTATACAATCAAACACTGTCAAATTTTCATGTATGCTTGTCAATAATGCAAACCGAGGACCACAAAGCTAATTATTCTGATAATTTTTGTATGCCTCAGATTTCCAGAACTATTTAAGGACTCAAACTGGGAACAACACCACCGTCAACATTGTTATATCAACAGTTGACTATTTACTAAGGGTACAGGTGAGTCCACTGTCACGACTTCTCTCATGTAATTCTGATTAATTAGATCGAACCACTTCAGGAATCTATAGATGTCGATGCACATGTTGTCAAAAAAGCTTCAGTCCAAATCATCGAATGCAGGTGTTACAATTATGCATTGGTAATCATTTTGCCTCTTTGCTAATCAACTGCAGTATGAATCTGTTATGGTCTTAAATCAGAAGTACATATCGTTTAACCCCTCTTTAATTACAGCTGATTCTTATCTTTTAAAAAACATATTTTTACAGGAATCCATCAGTGATTTCTACTGGTACTACTCGGGGAAAGACGTTATTGATCCTCTGGGTCAACGCAACTTCTCCAAGGCCATTGAAGTTGCCAAACAGGTCTTCAATACACTCACAGAGTATATACAGGTTGGTCCTCTCAGCCTGCTTTCGATTGTGAATGTATTCAATTAATTTGCCTAAGCAATTACTTCAGCTTTTTAGCAAAACAACTGCACAACATGTTCCACAATGTAACTAATGAATTATTTAGAGGTAGCATTTATTTGTTTCTCAGTTATGTTTGAACAAGTGTGAAAGAAACACCTGGAAATCCTTAATGCCAGATGGACTCTGTAATGTGAGGAATTTGTTATTAAGGGATACCTAATGTTTTTCACTACGTACGCTCTTTGTCTTGAGTTGATATAGCTGTGATTTATTAAATCAGTTTTTGATGAGCTATAAATAAGAATGCAAGTGAAAGTAAAATGTAAAATTTGAGAAATGTTGTTTGCAGTTTTGCAACTTTTTGCCATAATTTCTGCCTTGTGTAGTATTTGTACTGCCTGTGCATTTTTTGTGTCCATCCAGGGTCCGTGTATTGGGAACCAGCAGAGTCTGGCTCACAGTCGTCTGTGGGATGCTGTCGTGGGATTCCTCCATGTCTTTGCTCACATGCAGATGAAGCTCTCTCAGGTATGGCAGCATTATAGTTTCATTTATCTTGAGAAAAACTGAATACTTCTTGGATTCTGTAAAACTAAAATATAATTTTCAATTTAGCCTAACTCAGCTACATGTCGGAACAACACTTCTACCAACTTTTAGAAAATATTATGCAAATATCTTGTAAACATAATTTGTCTTTGTGCAGGATTCAAGGCAAATAAAACTCCTAAAGGAACTCATGGACTTACTGAAGGACATGGTTGTGTTCCTCCTTTCCATGTTAGAAGGTAAATAATTGGCAAGGCTTTGCGGTTAATAGCAACCAATGAATAATTACACAGAATTTATGTAAAAAGTGATTATTTGAATAATTGAGTTTTGTTTGTTGACATACTGATGTAAGAGCCTTTGTATAGTGAGGATTTTCTGTTTTTTTTTGAATGAGAAAAACGTACTCAAAAAAAAGTTTTGTATTTAAACTTTCTTTTTTACATTTTGTCACATTGTAACCCCAAACTTAACAGTATTTCATTTTGTGTGATAGGCCAACACAAAGCATTTGCATTTTGGGTCTGTAACAACATTGCACATCTACACATGAGCAAGTTTGAGTAGTACCAGTAGAAATCACTGATCGATTTCTGTGAAAATATGTTTTGTAAAAGATAAGAATCGGCTGTAATTAAAGAGGAGTCACCTTTTTGACTGGTTTGTATTGCACAATATCTCAAGCTCAGTCAAACTAGATGTAGAGAGAACTATAATTGAACTCTTGCCAGAGTTTTTCAATTTTCTTTGTTTTTCCAGTTTTACCCTTCCTTTACCTCCATCTTCCCTTTAACTCTGACCAGATTTCTTGTTCCTGTTGAATAAAATAATTCCCACGGCATGAAGCTGCCACAACTTTTAATTTCACAGTGCGGATGCTGCATTTAGGATGATGTATAGTGTTTTACACCATAGTGTTTTACACTTTTTCAATCGTATACAATTAAAAAGTCCAATACAGATCACATGCTTTTTGTGTCATATGGCTTGTGGCAAACATAAATCCTTCTGGCTTTCTTTTTGCCTCTCTTCCATAAAGGTCAGATTTGTGGAATGCATGACTAATAGATATCATATTGATATATCCTCCCACATGAGATGGGGATCTCTTCAGCTGCTTCAGAGTTATCATTGGATACTTAGTTACTCATCTGATTAACACTCTCTTTGCCTGGTCTGTCCATTTAGGTGGACAAGCAAGTGTGAATAAGCTTGCAAGAGTGCCTTTTTCTTTTCTTTTTTGTTCAACAGTGTTCTCCATCAGCCCTTCATAGAATAACTATTTATCATGAAAATATGTATGTATATAATACCCTCTTAATAGGTATTGCTATCTAGGAGCATCAGAGTAAAGACAGATGAACACATGTCACAGTTTAAAAATAAGCTGTTTGTATTTATCCTTGCAGTTCACAGTTATACTACAGTTGTACTACTTTGTGTTGACGTGGCACAAGGATGCGCAGCAGGTCATATCAGAACAATGAAACAGTTCTGTATGGAAGATGGCTGGAAACATGGAAGTTAGAAAAAAGACAACATACATTTGCAGTAGGTCTTGAACTGCACCCATCATTGGATCATGTATATGTATTTTTCTTTGTTGCAGGCAATGTTATCAATGGAACAATTGGGAAGCAGATGGTGGATATGTTGGTGGAATCATCAGGAAATGTGGAAATGGTCCTCAAGTTTTTCGACATGTTCCTCAAACTAAAAGACCTGACTTCATCTGAGGGTTTCAGAGAGTACGACTCTGACTGTAAGGGCAGCATATGCAGGAAGGACTTCCAGAAAGCCATGGAAAACTGCAAATACTTTTCACAAGCCGAGATCCACTTCCTGCTCTCTTGCATTGAAACGAACGAAGGCGAAATCTTGGAATACGAAACATTTGTGGATCGCTTCCACGAGCCGGCGAAAGACATCGGTTTCAGCATCGCTGTTCTCCTCACCAATTTGTCGGAGCACATGCCCAAAGAGTCCCGGCTGAAGACATTCACGGAGCTCGCAGAATGCATCCTGACCTACTTTCAGCCCAGTCTCGGACGCATTGAGATTCTTGGCAGTGGGAAGCGCTTTGAACGGGTCTACTTTGAGATCAGCGAATACAGTCGCACACAGTGGGAGAAGCCACAGGTGAAGGAATCCAAGAGGCAGTTCATTTTTGATGTAGTCAATAAGGGAGGAGACAAAGAGAAAATGGAGATGTTCGTCAACTTCTGTGAAGACACCATATTTGAGATGCAACTTGCAGCCCAGATATCCGGATCCAACTCGGGAGAGAAGTGCAACGGGAAAACAGAGGTGGAGATGAGAGCGCTTGAAGAATATTCACCCCCAGATTACAAGAGGTGGACTTTTATCTACAATTGGTGGCTGATGTTGACTTGTGCCCTTTCTGTGAAAAACCTGAAAACACTGATGAAGATGACGCCAAAGGATTTCCTCTTAGCAGCAGTTCAATTCATCAGATTTGTTTGCGCGATTCAGATCCGTTGCATTTCTGCCGTCATCTGCCGTATCATGTATTTGTTGTACGTCACATTTGTCAACAGTGGTCTCATAGAGGCGGCAAAAAGAATGAAGGTGTCTGACTTGCTCGGGGGTATCCTTGAGCCAACTCTTGATGAGGTCATGGAGGTGTCAAGCAGTGTGGATCAACTGAGAAAGTACTCTGCTAGTTTCTCTTCCCAGAAAGAATTGAGGGAGATCGGGCAGATGGCTTCATTGACCTTTCCCAAGGAGGTGGACATATTGTCAGACATATTTGGTCTCAAGCTGAAGAAGGAGGGAGATCAGTACAGACTTGTAACGCAAGATCTCTCTGATAGTCTGACTGATCTGTTCAGCTCAACTTCCAGAACAATAATCGACGAGGATGTTTCTGAAGAGCACCACACTTTGGTAGGAATTATTTGCTTATTTTTCATTCATATTGAGCTCTCGCAGGATCACTTTGGTTTTCTGGAAATGTTTTTAGCCTAATTACTCTTACTGCTTTGGGATTTTGGTAATTACTATAAATGTTTTATTCAAGAATAAATTTCCCTGACAGCAGTTTACAGACCACTTGGACAAAGAGAAAACACAAGATGAGAAAACGGAGAACTTACAGGATAAAGAGTGAGTAGCTCTCCTCCCCATCAAAAAGTACAGCATCTTTTAGAAATAATCATTCCAGAAGCTTATTACACATTTTTATGCTCAAAGCTTAAGATATTAGTTAAGGATTTTATGTGAAAGGCTTCTTTACTCTGACACCCATAAATTACTAAGTGACACAAATTTTCAGAGCAGCTCAGTGATGGAATCATGCAGGTGTTTAATGGAAACTAAACTAAAAGAACTAAGGAGACTCTCATAGTCTGCTCACACTATAAACAAACTATAAATAACAATATGGATTTCTTCATGAGCCCCAATCAAAGTCCAATCCTGAATCCAATTAAGAATCCGTGGCAAGACTTTCCAGATGTGGTTCCGAGACACTCTCTCCTTTCTGACTGAGCTTAAGTTATTTCTCTGAATTTACAAAAAAAAAAAATGTTGGTCTCTAGATTTGAGACATGATGAAAAAATCTTGCAAATTTTTATTTAACGCTATTTCTGTAAAATTTCAATAACACATGGTAAAATGCATAGGTTAAATGTGAATAAATATATGCTTCTTTTAACCCGAACAATCAATATGCCATTTTAAAAATGTATTGCATTGTAACTGCCTTGAAGTAATAAGTCCTTAAACAGATTAGTGATAATCCTTGATGAGATTGTGGAATGTGCAGAATTAGGCTAAAAATGATTACACATTACCTCAAAAGAAAAATAAATGGCTGGCGGAAAACCCTTTTTTCTTCCTATCCTAATTTCATAATGGAAAAAAAAAAGAAAACTAATAAAATAATACACTTTTGGACGTGTCCTTTATGTTTGGAATGTTTTCAGATGGAAGAAACCTGAAAGGAAACTTGGGAATGCAAAAGAAGAGACAAAACATGAAGCCAAGAGAGGCAGTAATGGGTCAAAGGAACCTCAGAGACAACATTCTGCTCTCTGGGAAACGATAAGCTCACATAGCAAGAGTCTTCTGGTAATGTGCAAGTACAGCAACACATGCTTACAAATTTAGCTATCAACATCCAGTCCAGTTTCTCGAGAACAGCAAACATATATATATATTAAGGCAGAATACATCTGGGGTTTTTTCTCTCCTTTTCCTCTAGAACTACTTTGCAAGAAATTTTTATAACATGCGTCTGCTGGCATTGTTTGTTGCTTTTGCGATCAACTTCATCCTCCTGTTCTATAAGGTGAGAGCAACCCTATGGGAGCCAATTCTCAGATATTGCACGTCAGAGATAATTTTACAGTGCATTACATAACTGTGGATGATGATCATTTATTTTTATAATATAATTTTCCAGGTAGCAATTTTGCCTGCATCCAAAGAAGAACAGGCGACTACATCGGCATATGGAAAAGAACAGCTATCTGCCACGACAAACGCCAGCAATGGCAGAGTTTATTTTGTGCTTGAAGAAAGCAGTGGTTACATGGAGCTGTGCCTCCATTTCCTTTCCATCACACACACAATCATCTCATTCTGCTGCATTATTGGTTACTACTGCCTCAAGGTACACCTGTTCAATAACGTTCTCCTGCTGCTGCTTAATGAACTGTTTTCACTTTTTAAAGGTGTCTTCCTTTCAGCATATAAGAGTGGACATTTGGTGTATTTTAAAATTGTAGATCGACGCGTTCTGTCATGGAGGAAAAATGCCAGATCTTGTGTGAAAAATAAACCAGCATGACTTTCTTTCTGTTCACAAATAAAAGTAGGAAATCAGAAGTATAATTTTATTATCAACTGAAAATTGCTTTCATTTGAGAACTGATGACAAAGTTGTTTTTTTATATATTTACATGTTTTACAATGACAATAACCACAACTATTCTGCAAAACATATTCGGCCACTTGCTTTTGCACATACATGACCTTTAATGACGTCTTTTCCTTTTTAAAGAGAATACTTTAATATGCTATTGCGATGCGACAGCTCCGCTCAATTTTTCTTCTAACTCATCTCAGAGGTGCTCTATAAGGTTGGACTTATTACCTTGGTTAAGCAAAACTCTTGAAGATAAAGCACTACTCTGCAAAATTAGATTTTACAGTTGGATTTAGAAACAATACATGAAACTTTCTTGGCTTTATTTTTAGCAGGGAGGATATTTCACAACTTGCTGCACAGGTCACCTCTTCTCATGATACCATGCTGGAAATCCCAGATGTTCTGATGTTCTCATTTTTTAACAAGCTTTTCTAGAAGCAGCTTGCATGCCTAGGTGCTGAATTTTACACGGGAGCCGTGGAAGTAAAACACACACCTAAATTCCACCATTGAGATGGGTGATCCAATACTTATAAAACTGGGAAGTGCAAATATAATAAAGAAAAATATTTTATTTGCTTATGGCAGCTATATAAAAAAGATGGCGTGAGGAAGTAGTTCAATGTGGAATGACCCAATATCCAATCGTTTGTATAGCAAATTAATATTTATTTATTTGAGAATGTAAGACCTGTAGCTTTTTGTCAATCAGTCCTCAAAGACTATTATTTATTCTTTATTTTTTTCTCCTGTGTTGTACAAAGAAGCCCACTTTAGTTTGTTTCATCTTTACATCATTTGTAGTTTTGATGAATTATTTGCAGAAAATCTGTTTCATGCAGACTAAAATGTGAGCATTTCAAACAAACTCAAACCAGTTGATTTGATTGAAAGGTGCCGTTGGTGATCTTCAAACGTGAAAAGGAGGTGGCCAGACGACTGGAGTTTGACGGACTATACGTGACTCGGCAGCCTTCCGAGGAAGACGTTAAAGGGCAATGGGACCGCCTGGTCATCAACACGCTGCAAGTTCATGTCTTTAATAATGGCAGATTAACATCTGATATTGTCTAATAAAATATATAGATATATATTTAGAATCAATAATTCATCATGCAACATCTTGATATGGCAAAACTATTTCTGTTTCTTTTCAGATCATTTCCAAGTAATTACTGGGATAAATTTGTGAAAAGGAAGGTAAGATCTTCCAAGTGGATTCCTTCGGTACTGACAATCAAATCAGAATTTAAATCTAAAAGTGTCCGAGCATGTGTGTAATTATATGCAGATTTCATGCAGTGATGGTGCATTAAGGCATCAACTGATCTGTGATGAAAGATTTAATGGCAGCTGTAATTATTCCACTGTCAAATACATATAATTTTATCATCTTCAGAGACAGTTTAATATTTGAACCTCCCATTTTGGGTTACTACTTGTGCTGTAGAGAGAACTGTTCCACTGTTTTCAGCTTTTTCTATAAAAGTATTTTTTGCTCTTTTGTCTTGTAAACTGACTTCATAAATATATTTTTAATCCTCTGTAATTTAATGTAGGAAAACAGAAAATTGGATTTCTTGAAATAAATCATAAAGCAATCTGCGGTAGCTTGTATATGTTTTTAATATCCCAAAGTGACAGCCATCTGTGGGGATACCTAAATTCCTTTAAAGGTTTGCCATGCAACACATAATAAAATTTAAAAATATACTGTATATTAAATCTAATTTATATAAATTTTCAATAATTTGATGCTTAGCAATCCTAGTCTATTTTAAAGATCATTGATTGCAACCTTTTAAAAGCAGAATAAAGATTTGAAATTATATCTAACTGTTAGTCAAACCAAATATTGACATTTACCTGAATCAGGAACAGTAGTCCTGAAAGGAGGAGTGGGACAAAGAAGCTTTTACATTAAAGAAAAGTATAAACTTAATAATCTAAAAAATTTAGTTTAGGAAATGGAAAGAACTTTAATTATCCTAGCTGACATAAAATGTGAAATGTTTGGCCTGATTACATGTTGGATAGCGTGGAAAAAAGTGTTTTTTTATTTGAACTGTACTTCTTGCAGTAAATTGGCATTTATGCATTTGTATCCATACAAGACTGCCAGGAACAAAACTTTTTTTTTTTGAGTTACAAAAATATGGCCTCTGACACCTTCTTTACACTGAGTTATAATTCCTGAATGTTGTTCTGTACCACTGTTTACGTTTTTGATGAGCTTACGTATAAGATATTTTCTAAAATCGATCTAAACGGTGATAGTAAATCCTCCCACCCGTATTTCACAGCTTATGGACCAATACAGTTTTGAATTTATTGCTCAGAATTACGCTGTGGAATTTATTGGTGGTGTAAATTTAGACAAAAGGCAGCTGACTGTGGAGGGACTCCGGAGCTGGTTAATAAGGCCTGAGGCTGTAATCCTGTAAGGCGTTTCAACCGCTCAATAAAACTTTCTGCATCTGTCTGCAGGTAAAAGTAAGAAAATTGTTTCTAAATACATACATTATGTAATCAAGGATAATTGCTTTGTAGGGGCTTTTGTACTTATTAAAGATTTTGCTGTTTTATTTGGGGTATGTATGTACGTTATGCATTTTATATCGATTTTATCTAATAAACCAAAACATGATACATAATTGTGATGTGGTAAAAAAAAAAAAGTGACAATTGGCTATCAAAATTATTTATGAATAAAAATCTTACAATTATGCATATTTGTATTGAGCCATCATGAGTCAGTGCTTTGTTGCAGCTTCTTTTGCTGTAATTACAGCAGCAAGTCTTCCTGGTGCTGTTTGCTTGCTAATATTCCTCGACAAACCCTGAGGCTTTCATAGAACAGCTCTATTCACTAATTAGGGTGCTTCTTAGGTCAATTGTATTTAATGGTATCAGAGTAAATTGATCTGAATAGGATCATCGTTTTACTAGTCCAAAAAAAACTGTGCATCATGTTACTTCCACTTCACAATTTACTCTCTTTAACTTGAATGAAAAACACAGGATTTTGTAGTTGCATGATGATAAAATGCAAACAAACAAAAAAGCTTGAGGGGGTATACATAGTTTTACAAGCCCTGTACTGTAACACCACAACTACATGTATTTTACTCAGCTGTACCATCAGCTGAGTAAAAAGCTTGAGTCAAAAACCCTTTATGTTCGCTCATCGCTTCTGCAGAAGCGGCACCATCAACTTGTCGGCAGAACTAAGCTGCCATCTCATTATGATTCAGACAGTGGAGACAATGTGGCTAATTATCCTCCACTGTCTCTTGTCATGCTGTATTCAAACCAATATACACTAAAGAAGCTTTTGTTTCAACCTGTCTCCCTCCTCCCCTTCTTGTCAGGTGATGGATAAGTATGGAGACTTTTATGGCAGTAAGAAGATCAGTGAAC
This sequence comes from Poecilia picta, assembly GCA_033032245.1. Taxonomy (NCBI): domain Eukaryota; kingdom Metazoa; phylum Chordata; class Actinopteri; order Cyprinodontiformes; family Poeciliidae; genus Poecilia; species Poecilia picta. The sequence goes on along the minus strand of CM065367.1, from coordinate 20,382,372 downwards.
TGTTAGGACTGGACCAAGCTGCTTTAGACTTCAGCACCGAGAGGAAAGAACACAGGAGGCTCAGAAGAGACAGTGCCTGGAGTGTCCTGTGAGTAGAGAGAAAATATTAAAAATGTCCAGGTCTTTGCAGTTCTGTCTTCTAAGAAAGATACAGATCAAACTGCAGTCATCTTGGCCTAGCATTCATTTTGTAGCGTTTATGGTTTCAGGCGAAACAACAGAGGTTTTCACATACTGAAGAGCAAAGCACAGACTTTTCCATCTAATCAGGAATCATATGTCAGGGTAGCATATTCACATTTGTCCTAAATGAAAAATGAAGGGGAAAAAAGTGGTTTTCTAGTTTGCAATAGTGTTTGCACAATGAACTAGCATCCAGATGCATGGTATTGATATAAAAAACATTATCCAAATAATGAAATCAATACTGCCCTTTCTGCTGTACATTCTTCTGTAGAACTAAATGGCCTTATTTTATTATGCATGAGCACTTTGGTCTTCTTTACACATTTATTCAGCTCTTTTGTTTGCTGTTTAATGACATCAATTACCATTTCACACCAATGAATATTTTTAGCTCATTTGTTTTACTTTTCCTTTCTTTTTTCTTGCACTAGTGGCTTTTATTTGCAGCATATCAGGCAGGAAACGGGTAGAAAGAGAAGGAGATAAGACATGCAGCAAAGTCCCAGAGTCAGGGAATCAAACCCTGGACAGCTGCGTCGAGCCCTGATGATCCTGTGTGGGGTGGCAGCTCCACCCATAAACCATGAGCACTGACCATTTGCTGTCGGTGATTATGTTTTTATTAATGACTGTCCCCCCCACCCCTCCAAAAAAAAAAAGCATATCTGTGAGGATGTCTGCGCATTGCCTAATCTGTAGCATTATCTCGTACTTGAGAAAGAACAGGACATTCTGAGAAGTCGTCGCATAACAAACACTCTCCTAAAGGACACAATGTAGCTCAAAGGGGATGATTTTAGCCCTGGACATTTTGACTTCATTTCCTTGTTACTTGTGTTTTTCGTGTGTTGTTGCAGTACTGCTGTTTGTTCCAGATTCAACTCCCTCGACGCAAAGTACCAGGTTTGGAAGCTAGGAGTGGTGTTGACTGACAACGTAAGTTCGGTTTCATCCGGTGACTTGTGGCTCCCGCTGGATTTGTTTTTTTTGATTCTCAACAAAGATAACTGTGTCACTTTGTTATATTTATGCAACCTAAGAATAAGCAATGACTCAACGTTATGTGTAAAAATGTTTAATAGTTGATGATTAAATCAAGATTTAGTCTGATACACGTTTCAAATTTGATGGCAATATCCTGTTTTCCCACTTATCTAAAACACATTTGTCTTCCTGTTCTTGTAATCTAATAGTTGATGTTTTTATGTCAACCTGTGTGTGTGTTTGTTTGTGTGTGTTTTTGTGCTTTAGTCCTTCTTGTACTTGGCGTGGTACATGACCATGTCAGTTTTGGGTCATTATAACAACTTCTTCTTTGCTGCCCACCTTTTGGACATCGCCATGGGCTTTAAGACACTCCGCACCATCCTTTCCTCCGTCACACACAATGGAAAACAGGTGTGTGTGTGTTTTCAGGATGTGATGCTCTGTATGTAATGTATTCCTTCAAAGTGTAGCTCTTAAATTGGAGCATTTTCAAGATGATATAATCTGCCCCTATCTCTCCCTCTCTTTCTCTCTCTCCCCTCTTCAGCTGGTGCTGACTGTGGGTCTGTTAGGGGTCGTGGTGTATCTCTACACTGTCATAGCCTTCAACTTTTTCAGAAAGTTTTACAACCACAGCCGTGGCAAGGAAACTGAAGATATGAAGTGCAATGATATGCTTACTGTGAGTTTCTACACGCACAATTCATGTTAATCCATTATTTCTGCAAATGTTGGTGTCTATTGCTTAAAGGGGGCGACTGTGGCTCAGTGGGCAGAAAAGTCATAGTGGAATTATAAGATTGTAGTTTTAATTTCAGCGTCCTCTCACGTGTCAGTCTATCTGAATGTGTGGCGTTTGTGAATATGATGGATCAGTGTGACTTGAAAAGGGCTTTATAAGTTCAGATTTATATGAAAAAAAAGCTAAATTTTGTTAATCATGACTTATTTGTACAAGAAATAAAAAATGAAATCATCCAAGGGATTGACTACTTATTTCAGCTGGCACGGTGACATTTCTTTTTATTAAGAATCCCTTTTTATTGGTCTTGCAAAATCATTTTTTATAAAGTTGAATTGTGGTTTTTCTTAGCTTTCAGACTTTGGCATCAAAATTAACAATAGAAAAACACTTTAGACATGGAACTCTGTATTGAATCAATTAAATAATTGAATTTTTAAGAGATCCTATTGACCAAGCCTCTTGCATGTTGACTGCTGGAGGCAGGCACCAGCCCCTTCACCAGCCTGCCAAGGATAAGTGTGTTAGATAATGGATGGATGGATGGATGAATAGATCCTACTGTATGGAGATGCACATGCATTGTCAAAACCACTGTTTCTTTCCAGCAAATGGCCCCCGACTTAAGTCTTAGTTTGAAGAAACCAAAGGCGTCGGCTGACAGTGATCTCCATTTCTGAAGCAAAAAACAAACCCTTTGTGCTCGCGCCTCCAAAATATGATAGACACATGGGTGAAAAAAAGCAGTCTGAAGGCCTTAGATTTCCTCTTTGTTTGCCCGCTGACGACGTTAACACCCAAATGCCTGATCTATTCTAATGTGGACTCCACTGTCAGTCACATATGCAGGCGGATGGCTAGCGATAGCATTTGAATGAACCCTGCTATTATGGCAGGCAGGGGATATTACACTGAATCATCAGCCACATCCACTGTGTCTCAGTTTGTCTTGCGCTTTAATAACAGTAATCTGAAATCATTTTGCAACTAAAACAGATGAATGCCACAACATTTTAAGGCTGTGAGGATTTTGTACAAGTTTTCTTTTTTTTTTTTTGCTACAAATCTTTTTGATCATCTGAACTTCAACACAAAAGAGACCTTTCCGGACAATGTGAAAGGTTAATTCTTCCCATTATGCTGTCAGAGGTGAAGAATATTAATTACAAAATGTTCTCATTTTAAATTTTTGCAAGAATGCTGCCTGTTTTCATAAAGCAGCCAGCATGGAGGCAGACATGAAAGTGCCTTCGATGTATTATAGTCCTTAGCAGCATGAATTTTCACCATGCAGTGTTATCTTTTCTGAAAATAACTTCTTGTTACATCACACCACTTTCAAGAAACAAATGGAGTAAAACATCTCAATTAAAAAAACAAAACACATTTGGTGGTAATATTTGACAAAAAAAGTGTACTTTCCTTGAATAGTATGCAAACCATACCATAACTGACAATGTGCTTTTCTTTTATTTTCTCCTCAGTGTTACATGTTCCACATGTACGTGGGAGTGCGAGCAGGTGGCGGGATTGGCGACGAGATTGAGGATCCTGCTGGAGACGAGTTTGAAGTCGAACGGATCTTCTTTGATATTACGTTTTTCTTTTTCGTCGTCGTCATCCTGCTCGCCATTATCCAGGGTGAGTCCCACGTCGGAAATATCGTTCTCGCGTGTGTGCAAACAAACCGCCGCGGTTTTGCAGGTTGTTGGCCGCGGCATGCCCGCAACTCACTGACATGGCTTTTATTCAGACTGTTTTTATAGAGTGAATCGTGTCATGAATTTTTCATGTGTTAGTGAAAAGTCGGCCGTGTATCTCTTCCTCCCTCAGTGCCAGGTGTTATTCACATGAAATGACAGCTTTCGGTGCACAGTTACACAGTTTTGTCCCTCTCTTAGGCTTAATAATTGATGCCTTTGGTGAGCTTCGAGACCAGCAGGAGCAGGTGAAGGAGGACATGGAGGTAAGGGTCGATAAAAATATCAAGATATAACTTTTAATATCTGGACACGAAACAAAAACGTAAGTCAATCTTGTTGAGGTTATGAATTATTAAGGGAGATGTTCCCTTAACCACGCAGTCCTCGGATGTCTTACAGAATGACGTCAAGATTCGGCTGATCCGTCTTATCTCCTGACATGACCTTTGACATCAGCTTCATTTGATGAGTTCTGTTGAAGTTAGAGCTGACACTGTGCACAAATGTTTATAAATAAAATTACAAGTTGCACTGACGGTTGTTCTAAATATACCAGCATAGCTGCTGTGCAGTCTGGAAAGTGTGAAACTTGATGTTTAAAATCCAGGTTTTGGAATAAATTCAAGAAAGAGAAAGTAGCTCATTGTCTATCGTTTCATCCATCTATCCGATAGAGTGCACATCCATCCATTCGTCTATCTGCCTGTCCTTCATTTCTATCACACTGTGGTTCTTCCAGATACCACTGCACTCATACTTGTCTTAAATCCCCTGTGAACATTTCTGTTTAAACATTAAAAGACCTGAGCATTCTGATAATATGTTTTCAACTGTTGTCAAGTTCAGTTTAAAAAAAATCGTATTACTTGCAGTTGTTGAGCCAACATTTGCATGCAAAAACTATTCTAAAGGAGTCTGGACTAAATTGCCACAAGAGACAGCCATCCTCAGCTAGATGCTGCAAAGAAGACCGGCATAGTTGAAAGGGAGAGGCAGGCCTACTCTCAGCGACAGCAGCTGCGGTTTGCGGTGGAAACGGTCCAACAAAAACGAGAAGCAAGTCACCGAACGCAGCTTTGATTACTACACCCAGAAAACAAGTTGATGAAAAACCAAGCATAAAGAATTGTTTCATGTCATTGAACAGTTCTGGCCACCGATACTCGGTGGTCTCACTCCAGTCATCATATGCAATGCGGTATTCACAAAAAAGAAAACAAAAATGAAGGAGAAATGGTGGAGGGGCATGGTTCAGCACACTGAAAAAAAAAAAAAAAAAAACGATTCAAGAGGAATTCAAGCAGCAGAAAGATGTTTTGCCGAGTGCTGAAGTGAACAAAACCAAGCAGAGGCTTTGAAATGTCACAAGTATGACTAAATTATGTTAACATATGGCTCAGTGTTGTCAATGTTTTTATGGGATAAATAACTTGTTTTGTTATGTAGTTCCAGTTCTCAGTCTCTTTGGCAGTTATTATGATTTTACACCTTTTTCCCAGTTGCTTCATTTCTGCAGCACTCGGTAATAATAAATGTGGTTCAGCTGCTACTTTCAGCCTCGAATAATTATTTGTTGTTAGTATGACTGACCCAACACACATATTGCATTAAGCCCCCAAAACAAACATTTTACCATTGTTGTTTTTCTGTCACGATGTTTCAGCCAAAAAAAAAATCCTCTGTGGGGACAGGAAGAATAAATTGCATGAAATGGTTATTGCTGGAAAACTAAATCCAGCATTTTTTGTCACAGAGGAGCACAATGTCTCTGGTCTTAGGGTTTAGATGTAAGAATTCTTTTTGATCTTTATTTTATTCTCTTTTTATGTGTTGAATGAGTCATGAGTTCTTACTTCTTCCCTCCGCAGACCAAATGTTTCATATGTGGAATAGGAAGCGAGTACTTTGACAAGATTCCTCACGGCTTCGAGACTCACACTCTGCAGGAGCACAACTTGGCCAACTATCTGTGAGTTTTCTGCTGGCTACTCTAGCGTGCAGGCTTGCAATCTTCTAAATCCTAAAATGTATAAATCAAATACAGAGCATTAAAAGTTTTGATCAGAAATCACATGGTTTGGTTGACTAAATTGTGAGTGCCTTTCAAAACAATTAGTTGAACTAAAAAGAAAATTAAAATTGACATTGTTTTATTTGTAGCTCATGTCATTTTAAACATTTTTTTAGAGTTTTTCTGTATTTAATTTTCCTAATGGCTTGATCTGGACCTGCTGATTAAGAACATGAATGATTACAAGTATAGTCAACATAAATCCAATAGTTATTTAAATCCTTCACTATATTTCAGATACTATATCAAAAATGCAGTGCAGAACTACACTACACTGAATGAAAATGAGGCATGTTAAGCAGACGGATAAAAGTATTGTCATAAAAATGTAGCAGCTTATAATAAATATACATATGTTAAACCAGGATTAATGGGAAAAGAAATCCTCTATTTAAATATGTCATAATACAGCAATGTAAGAAAATGTGTGGGGAAAAAGAGCTAGTTTCTGTAATGTGCAGAGTTGCTGGAAGAAATATATCATTGACTTCTACTTGGTTTTATAAGACATTAGGTTTAAATTTTTTAATGCATTGCATCTGAGACAAGCTCTCACATTGAGCTTATTCAATAAAACAGATTCTGCGTCTCTTTGTTTTCTGACTTAGCTCACAGCTACATTACAAGTCATTTTTTTTAAAGCAAACAAAAATGACACAATAACTGCGAGTCTCAAATCTACTTTCATATTGAAAGTTGCCCATTAAACCTAAATTGCAGAGGGGAAAATGTAGATTAGTATTGTGATTGCTTCCAACTTATTTTTCAATGACCCTCAAGGCACGGTATTTTCTGTAAAAGCAAAGTGTATTTTGTCCCAGCAAGAACTTCTGCAGGACAGCCTCGACACGAGAAAACTTTGTCTTCCCTCTGCGGTTGATGTTTCCATGCGGAGCAGTTTATTTCAGCACTATTTCATTGTGGTCCCAGGCATATGAGGACAAGATCTACAGAAAAAGTTGTTCTCATGCATCATTAGCTTTCCAGAGTCTTTCAGATAGCCATACATGACAGTCAGATCTACAGCAGCTGTTTTAAAGGGGAAAAACTCTGCCACAGATCGGGGAAAGGCTATGGTTATTTTGCATGTCGCAAAGTTGCTTCTCCTTAAATTGCCACTGCCCAGAGCTAACTGAGTTCAATTATGGTGGAATCCCTGAAATGCTGTTGTAGCCGTCGACTGACTGGCTTTTCCTACTCATCATTGTACATACATGTCAATTTTTCCCATGACATTTTGTCCCACTTGGAAAAAAACCCAACTGCATGATCCATTGTTTACAACATTGCTTGATGCACCAGCAAAGTCACTAATTTAATATCTGCAAGCATTAATACAAATATTTACCCTTTCTGGGGTTTTTTTGTTCTTGAAATGGTTTCAAATGATATTCATAATCAACACAATCCAACAAAATATATTTCTGCACAAATATCTTCTTCTCTGCATAAAATTTTAGAACACTAACACCTTTCCCATCATTTGTGCCCTTGCAGATTTTTCCTGATGTATCTCATTAACAAGGATGAAACTGAACACACGGGACAGGTATGATAATTATTTCCTGTTTTATAGCGCAACTGAAGGTGGAATTAGGTGGCCACTTTGTAGGCCCCCAGGCAGTTTAACTGTCAGTGAAAGATCACGTCTCTTTTAATTTATTCATCGCCAACACTCCGCCCCTATGTCTCGGTAGCCTATTAATTCCAACATTTGCTACGATAATGACAGTATGTAGTGTAACCTTTTCCAGTAAGGATGAATTTCTCTATCACCCTAGGTGTGCACAGTTAATAGTGAGAATCTATTCCACGCCGGGCAAGTTTCCCATGATTTACAGCTTCTTTTTCTTCTGACTGATATCATTTTTGGATTAAATTTCTACTGCAAAGGGAGCACATTGGGTTTTAAGCCTGTTATTTTACCGAAGATGTATTTTTTCGTTTTTGTAGCATATAAATGGCCTGTTGCACACTGCAACAAAACATGCTTAATTTCTCTTCCACTTCCTTGTAAAGAGCTTTAATATTTCTGTCACTGGTTGTGTCTTTATCTATGAAAAGATTGTGCATCACAAGAGATAACAACTTTCTAATATTCTCAGGCAAAGAGTATTATTTTCTCACTTTATAATTTAGATTTTGGCTCAGAGCGCCTCCAATATGCTGCTATGCAATCAATCAATCAAAAAATAAATCTATTTTTTTAGCATCGTGAAACAGTTTAAAATTTGGGTGATATTTCCAAATCAAAATGAGGGTTCACACTTATTTCTAGATTTTATTTTATTTTTTCTTTCAGGGGTTTATTCTTTGGTGGTATATTTAAAGGCCATGCATTATCATTTGCTTAGCTTTTGCTTTCCAGTTGTGTTCAGCACATTGTAAATCAAGAAATATATTTTAAAATATCTTAAAGTTATGGTAGTATTGATGTTGCATTTGAAATGCTAATTTTAGACCTCATTGTGTAAAAAATGTTCACTCTAGCCACAAGTAGTGAGAACGTTGATTTATCCAATACAAAGAAGGAAGTCAGGGGAAATGTCTAAGCAGCAGCTTGAAAACACAACATACCGACACCCTATAGAGGGATTTAAAAGCACTACAGTGGTAAATGATCGCTTATGTTATAAGCAATCATTGTTTATAACATAAGCTTATAACGTATATCAGTTATAAGTGATCATTGCTGATCACTTTTATCTGTGATCAGCAAAATCCTGGCAGCTCTGAAATGAATGTAATTTCTGCTCCATATTTGATCTGCTTTGTTACTCTGACTTGAGTATATTGGCACAGTCCTCCCAACAACTTTGTTGCCAGAAAAAAAACTTCTTCCTTTCTGTGTCTCATTCAGTGGTTGTGTACGTCACTTTTTTCTCTATATATTCAACCCATATGTAACTGAAATGCAGCTATAAAACTAGCAAGAATTTATTCTGTCATGCCACCTAAACACCATCAGTGAAATGTTTTCCTCACAACAACATTGACCCTAAATGCTCAATTCGGACTGATGCTAGGATTGATAAATGAAAAGAAAGTTGAAATATTAATATAGAATTAGATGACAGCTGCAGTCAAACACTTTTCCTTTCATTTGCCTCAGGCACGGAGAAAAATAAGGAGCTGTAGTTGAAGATGGTTATCTTGACTAAACATGCAGCAGCATCGTTTTCAGACAGCGGTTATAGATTTAGCTTGTAGACAGAAGAAATAAAAAAGTAAAAACCACTCCACCGTAAGCCTCTTCTCGCATCCAAACATCATGCTCACAAATTGCAAGCTGCAATCACCTCGGTCATTTCAAAATATGTTGTTTTTATTAGCTCTAAAATTGTATATATGCTCTTATAAATGTTTCTTCACTTAGCATAAAAAAGGAAGATCTCAACTCCACTTGTTTTGCACACCGTGTAAGCTCGTCTTGATCTGAATGTGTCCTCGATCCAGCGGACTTATATCACAAAGATGGAGCTTTGTGATAAACGACGACTGTGTTGACTTTTCAGGAATCCTATGTGTGGAAAATGTACCAGGAGCGTTGCTGGGAATTCTTTCCTGTGGGAGACTGTTTCCGTAAGCAGCATGAGGATCAGCTCGGCTGACAGAACATCCAAGAGGTCAAAAGCCTCTCAACATAGTGTTATTGCACGGGAGCCACATTGCTTGTTGCCTTTTGACTCAGTGAATTACCTTAAATTTGCGTGTTTATGTTAATCTGATATTAGCTTGTGGAGTGATTTATTTTTCCTGAAAACAGACTGTACTCTGATCTGACATTGAATAAATGACTCGCAATCAAAAGAATGACAACCGCTTGTTTGTATTCTGATCTAAAATAATGTAATTTTCTTTTGGCGAGTCTTATGGGTCAGAGCCTCCTCATTTCGGATGTTTATGTCTCCAGATGTGTTCAGAGTGATGTGACTGGACTCGTTATTTCTCTGGCTTTCCAAATTCATGGTCAGGGCGATTTTTCATGGCTTAAAACATCCCTTGTTTTCTGAATAAATTGTTTTGTCTTATCATGGTTTGATAACTATTCCCTCTGTGGGGCACCCACAGATAAACAATTCCCTTCTTCATCCTTCAGATTCACCTATTTTCCCATCCTATTACCAGCCACTTTGTCGGTTGCTGTCAGATGTCTCATGACTCAGGTCAAAGACCTGTCGTGGAAATAGATTATCAGGCTTAATGATGAGTTGCATGGATTTCTCTAATGACCAGGGACAAAAACAAAAAAAGGTTTGTGTATTTCTAGGGTGTAACCCATTGACTAAAATAGTCTTACAGGTTTGGTTAAATATCTGAAACGCATTGAGTTCAACAGCAGGATGACAGCCGCAGGAGGGCCACCCACAGACTCTGTCCTCATTATGCAAATGTCAAACACTGAGCTTACAATATTACGCATACTGATATTGTAAGCTCAGTGAGCTTACAATATCAGTATGCGTAATATTGTAACGTAATATATCAGTATGCGTAATATGCTTTTAAGCATATCTGATGCTTAAAAGATATGCTTTTAAGCATCAGATATGCTTAAAAGCATATCTGATGCTTTTAAGTGTATACCCGCAACAATCATTTAAAGATTGACCAGGAAATGAGCTGAGAATAAAAAAGGTGCTTTTTTTTAGCTACATAATTTACAACCAAGACCCTTTGTAATCAACTTGTGACTGCAGCAGTAACACTAATGAGTTTTCCTTCAAATTCACATCTAAATATCAAAATAGACCCAAATTAGATTGTTTGGAATGAATTTTAAAATAGGAGATGTAAGAACAAGTTGTGATTTACCTGTTTTTATCTACAGTGTTGTATGAAGACACTCTCTAGAACAGATTTTCTTTCAGTAGATTACAATGTTTTTATTGTCACTATATGCATGTACAGTGAGATTCAAAACTCCAGTTTCAGTGCAAACACCTAAAAGAGAGCAATAAATATAACGATATATAAAAAGTCGGATAAAAATAAATAGTGTGCTGCGTAGTGTTTAGGAGTCAGTGAAGTTTTCACATTATTCATGCCGATACACTTGTGAAGACCAAAGCTACCAGGACATTCTTCACAGTCTACAGAATTGATTTACAGCCTAATCAACCTTTAGACTGGAGGGTGAGGAATTGGAGGCAACCTCTAATCACAAGCTTTTACTATGCACTGAAACTTAGCTCGTTCTTATGAACATAAAAATCAATCATGCCGTCATAACATCAAACCCACAGAAATCAGACCCCTTTTTCCAGTTCCCCTGGTGAAATAGGACACAGTTTTGAACGTAGCTACCACCAAGTCGATTTTCTCAGACGTCTGATTTTGAAGCAGGGGGACCTCACGTCTCCCAAAACAAACCCAAATAAAATATACCGAGCGCTCAAACTTTAATTGCCACATTTGGCGGATCAAACAATATTGTGGACAAGATGGATGTCCTTTTGTTCCTGCCAGACTTCCTCTTCTATCTCCTTCCTGATCTTTTCTTTCTGCAGTTAAGTAATGCCAAGGCATCCCACATGGTGTGCCTATTTATATCTATTAGTATACTTTCAGAGCTGCGCGTCAAGAGACGTATCTGGTATTGCATGGCGCACTCTCAATTTGTACGTTCGCCGGGATACGCAAAACAAACTCGAGGCCCCAAATGCGTCACTTTTTCATGCAGGACAGTCTGTTTTTTGTGTGTGTTTTCTGCTAATGTAAGAGCCGGATTATAAAAATATGTAGAAATTAAAGTGCAGCATAAAGAAAAATCCACTCTATTACAAGCTTATGTAAAGGATTTTGTACATATCTATAAAAGGACGATCGGGCATGAATTTTAGGTACCATCTAATTACTCTAACAGCAAAGTCAAACTTTGCCTTAAATGGTGTTGCACTATGCATGACAGAGTTTATATCTTCCCAAGGCAATTTTATGAGGAGTGCAAGGGCAGGGACTGTACTGATGGCATGTAGCCTTGTTTTGTGTCATGGTTAGTTGCACAAAATGTTTAATTTAGGTTCCATTCATTAAAAATGAAAACATGGAAAGTCTAACTGGTTTATACAGCAGTTAAAGCACAAGCCGATAATAAAATCGGTTTGCTGTCGGTAAAAAAAAAAATTCTTGAGGAGGCTTGCATTAATCTTAAGCTAAACATTTTCAACATTAAAATATGTCAGTCAATCTTTACCCGTAGTATGATGGCATCTATAATTAACCCAGGAAATGTTTTAAGTGGAGGGACGGACAAAGCTGTTTTCTGTGTTATCAGTTTTATTCTGATTTCATGTTTCCGATCGAACTGTACTTTAAGGTTGATTTTGTTACCTCCAGCACTAATGAAAAACACATTTTGCCCTTTCTATGTTTATTTAATGCATAACTATTCTGGTTAGTAAAAAAAAAATAGCATTAAGTTTAAATGCCACATTTGAAAAGACAAATTGATTTTTTTTTTTACTTCAATTAATCAGTAAATGGGAAATTGTTGGGTATTTGACATTAAACAATATCAAGACGGTTTACCAAACTTCATGTTTTAAGTGTTTTGACCACCTGGAGAAACCAATCATTTTTGATGGATAATTGGATTTGACCAATTTGTTTGATCGTACTTTTTATCTGTCTTCAGCTGTAATTTTCTGAAATTATTTTTTAATTATTCTCTTTTGATCTATTGGGCCTCAGCATATCAAAATACTTGGAACACATGATTTTTTTTTTTGGGCTGTACCACCCACAACACCTTATGCATGTCAGCATAATCCATATTTACCATTTTCTCTGCTCTGAAGATAAATAAGACATCGAGCACTTATTCACTTTCTTAGACCTAAAAGTCTTCAAAATTCACGTCAAGATTCACGAGAATTTCAAAGGACAAATACAACAGAGGAGTTCATAACATCAAATGGAGACGATAGTGTTTCCTCTTTCCATTTCAAGCCATTGAAAATACCAGAAATGCTTATATATTGCAGTTTAATAAAGTTGAGGATTACGATTTTTTTATTTTGAGTTAACCTCCCTCTTAGTGTTTTTTCAGCTGTAGATGGCATGAGGTTTTGATTAACTAATTAATGTTGAATGAAACATATCAAAATGGTGCAGAAGAAATAAACGTGTGGCTGATATCAGGCCAAAATCCTAAGTGAAAAATGCCTGAGTAGTGAGTATTTCCACTAGTCTTGGAAAATCAGTCAAATTTTATTTTAATAGCACATTTCAGCAACAAGGCATTTCAATGTCATTTACATCATAAAATCGGTCAAAACATTACATTTAGCCAAGTGCCATGGTTAAATTCTTAATTGATTATGCTTCAAAGACAACTCTAAACATGTTAACTTTTAGTCTAGATTTAAAGACACTCAGTGGTTAAGCAGTTTTGTAATCTTCTGTAAGTTTGTTTCAGAGATTTGTGGTGCATAGAAGCTGAATGCTGAAGTTGCTCCATGTCCTAAACATTGTCTCACATAGGACCATCCAAAATTTAGAACTGACATCTGTCCTCTAAACCTCACTTGATTCAATCTCTGAATGTTTTCGATGGGATTTAGATGAGATAAACTCAAGATTATACAGGAAAGTCTGTCAAGATGTTGATTATGTCGCATTTCTTTGGTGTTTGAGTTTTTGGGGTGTTTTTTGTTTGTGTGTTTTGATAAGCGTTAAGCTTCTCCTTTATTACCTCCAGCTGTCCCTTGTCTCCTTTTTACCTCAGCTGTGAGTATAAACTTCCCTGTTCTCTGGGCTGAAATAAACTCTTCTCCTTCATGAAGATCGCCACAGCTGGATCCTTCACATTCATCAGATTATGGAGTTTGGTGTGGAACAACATGACTGGCCTATCTTAACCATTCTCAGCCAACATCAGCGTCTGACCTCGCCAATGTGATTTTACAGAAATGGTCAAGAAATTCCCATGAACACACTTTTAAGCTTTGTGAAAAGCTTTACCAGAAGAGTTAGAACTGTTATAGATGTAAAGGGTGAGCTGATATATCACTTGCTGTCTATTAAGAATTAGCTGTCACTTAATTTTATACAGTATATGTGTGCGTGTGAGAGAGCTGATATCCTGTCGGTGTGATGCAGAGTTAAAAACTCCATCAATAATTAAAGCAACACACACAATGGCTTCTACAACTCGTGATAAAATGTTACGCAACATTTACTCATGACGTCATGTTTCATGCTCTTCTGAGAAACCTTTGACATCATTGCATCATGTGTTATAATAATGGGAGGCACACCGTTGTCACACTCAACAATAGGCAACCCACGAGGTGTGCATGTTAACAGTTAGTTATATACAGTATATGGCACTGTGAAATAACTGGGTGGCCATGGCTGGAATATTTTTGAATGCTGCCTTAGATCCTTCCTTGGTTTGTTTCCAAATACAGTATTTCATGGAGATAAAATCTGAGTCATAAATCAACGAGACAGGAAAGACAAACAAATGTGTATTGGGCGGATTGCAGCGATGAGGGAGCTTTCGTCTGCCACAAACTTGACACCCGTTTTTGCACACTGGATTTGTAATTTTATAGCCAGTATTGATGAGATTGTGTTTAAAGACATCTTTTTTTTTCTTTTGTTATTTTTTGTAATGTAATGACGTAAAGATGTAATCAATTGGATTAGACAGAAATGTGCAACTTTAGTTTCATCACAGGCGTGCGACAACATAAAACATGATCAAGGTTCAAATTATCTTTGCGTATTTTGTAGCAAAACGTTTTGTATCCATATTGCCTTCACCACAAAGTATTTCAAAAGTTATTTCAGTCCCTTTTTTCTGACCTGTCAGAGAGAAATTGATCCCTGTCTACCAGCCTCTGTTGTATCTGGGCTTAAGGAAAGTTAAATCTTGTTCATGCATTGAAAATAAGGCAAGTTCTTTCTCTTTTTTTGATGCCTGAAGTCTTTTCACGGATGAGAATTCTCAGAAGCTCAATCCTAGTGAATGCATCCACTAACTTTTTATATATTTCACCCTGATGCCACTGAGCTGTTTGGACCCTTGTGTTAATGTTACAGCTATGAATCACTCTCTTTCTACTTAAAAGAAGTAATTATCCCACAGTTCATTAAATATTTAAAGCCTTATAAAAATTATTAGGATGGCTTTGAAGTGTCACAGTGCTGCAGAAAGATCCATTAATGTCCTTTTCTGCAAAGGAAAGATTATGAAGACCCTCATTTATTTTATTCCTCTGATATTATTCTGGTGTTTTTCAGCTTATGTTACCAAAGTGGTTTTAAACGCAGCTTTTACGGGACACGCAGGTGCAATTGAATGGAACTGCAATAACTCACAAGTTAAAGTCAGCGATGAAAACACGGCTGAAAAATCCTGTTGTGATCGAAACGGATTAACTATTTTGAGTAGCCATTTTGTGTGTGATTATAAATAATTTACTTTGGCTCTTAAAGGTGACTTAATTAATCCTTACTTTAGCAGTTTGAAGTTTCACCCAACACCCATGTACCTGCATGAGAAATCTAGAAATTGAGCATTAAAACAATACATTACTGTTAAAATTATGTAATACAGTGCTTGTCTACAGTGCTTCTCCGGACATATTAATTTTAAGCCATTAAAAAGCTGTTCTAATTTCCATACAGCCACAATAATTTTCAGAAGCAAATCTTGAAGGCATTTTGAAGTTATCAAGATTTTTTTAAATTTATTTTTTCTAATCCACATAGGGGCTCCAATATATAGATTAAGTAAAGTAACCTGTGTATATTAGAGAAAACTAATATGCCAATATAATGGCAACTTTTGTTTCAAAAGTTGCCATTATTCTACTCGCGGAAAAGAATAATTAAAATCAAAGGACTAATCTTCTACACAGAACTGTCTTCCATTTGGACATCTCGTCTATTCTATACTATAAATGCCCTGAAGCAAGGATTACCAGCAAAGTCATGGAACGAAAAGAATTAGGCAGAGAACCGAAAATGTACTCAGGCATGTGTGTCTTTGGCATCATACTTCAACTATTAAGTAAGTAAGCTTTATTTCTATAGCACTTTTCACAGACCAAGGTCACAAAGTGCTGCACAATGTAAAAACAAAATAATTTAAAACATCTTACAAACAATAAAACAATAAAACACAGTGTTACATTAAAAAGCGATTTTAAAAAAGTGGGTCTTAAGTTGTTTCCTAAAAGTGTCAATACAATTTAGAGATCGAATGGTGCAAGGTAGCTCATTCCACAGACGAGGCGCCACAGCTTTAAAAGATTTGTGTCCCCTAGTCTTGTACAAGGTCCGAGGGACCATCAACAAGTTCAAATTGGACGACCTGAGGCTCCTAGTCAGAAAATAAGGCTGGATAAGGTTTTTAATGTAATCTGGCGCTTGGCCATGAAGGGCTTTAAAAGTCAGTACCAGGATTTTGTAGTGCATCCTGTAAGATACTGGTAGCCAGTGCAAGTTCTTAAGGATGGGTTTGATATGTTCCCTCCTGTGGGCGCGGGTGAGCAAGCGTGCAGCAGAGTTTTGTATTACCTGCAGACGCATTAACTTTTTTTTGTTGAGACATGTGAACAAACTGTTACAGTAGTCCAGTCTCGATGAGACAAAAGCATGAACGATCATTTCAAACTATCCTTAAATCTATGCAGTGACTTATTAGATTGGAGATTGAAGAAATTAAATTAGTTTTTTTGTGTGTGTGTGTGTGGCTTCTGTTTGTCATTGTTGGCATTGTAAAAGGACTCTTCCTTCTTCCAACATCTACTTAGTGGAGGGCAGCCAGACACCTTGGACAGGTCACGTCTGTCAGCTAAATACAAAGAGAATGAAAACGTATAGCCCAGGACAAAAGCACCTGCCTCCCATGCGTTTGCAACGTAAACCGAAAGCAGAACACTAAACAGAGAAAACACAGCAGAACAGGGGCTTCACTCACAAATACAAACATACCTCTCGATTCCTACTTCATCCTCCCTGTTTGCGATTGTGAAATCTGTTCAATATGTTCCTTATCAAACGGAGTGCCCCAGACCGGATATTTACATGCATTGTCTTATGACAATTTGACAGACTCCTGACTTCTTATTGCAAGCCTTATTTTCATATCGAGGAACCTCCTTCCAGTAAACAGGAGCCACTGAGCATTCTAAATTACCATTTAGATTGGACAACTCCAGGCCAAGAGAAAGCCAATTACTCAATGACACTTTTGGTGGGGAAGAAGGATGGAAGAAGGCTGCAGATGAGTGCACGTCCCGGTGGAGGTCTGCTTGCATCACTCCTCTTTGAGTGCTGTACCTCACAAACCTCTCGTTCATATCCGTGGCTTAACTTTTTAGATCTGCAGATGAAGCAGCTTTTTTTTTCTTTTCTTTTTTTGCCTCTGCTGGGCTGTTCGCGCACTTATCCGAGACGTTGAATCTGAAAGGAGACAGGTGCTGCCTTTAATAATTGAAATCGGCAAATTGGCTCGTTCAAAGGTAGGCTCGAGCCGAAGGGGGAATGACCCATTTTCCGGCCAAATGAAATTATGTGCTTTTCAAAAATACGCACGTTGAGAAGTCCTGGGTTATTGGCGTGGCTTAGTAGAAATCTTACATATGTTCACTTGCTGCTACTGCCGCTGCTGCTACAAACACTGGACGTAAAATGTTAAATGTGAGTCCAAATACGGGAAAGGAATATTTTCATTACTTATGTCTAATTTTGAAAGATTGCAGTCCTGACTATCAGACTCAGCTTAAAAGAAGGATATCTGGCTTTTGAGCCCACGCGGTTCAAAAGAAAGCGTGGCTGAAGGTGTGATGTGAATCGACAGATGTCTGGACACCTGCATGCTCATCCGTTACCCAGCAGCCAATGTGGGTGGATTACAAAAGTTTGGGTTGAGGTCAGGTTTTAAAGGGTTGGGTGAATTTCACCCTCACGACATCGGTAAGATAAATCGTATTCTGTTTCATGTTCATCAAAATGAGTTTTCAGAAAATCTATATTTCCAGTTCTTTCCAGACTTATTTACTATATTGTAAATATGCTGTACAATTAGGCAATCTTTTAGCATTTCAGCAAATATTTCCTCCTGAAATTAGATATGGTAATTATATACATATATTTAAATTCTCACAAATAATATATTACAAAAAGATTTTCATATATTTAATGTTTATTGAGAATATGTTTTGAAAATGTTTTTGTAATCTGTGCGTGTATCTAGATTTTATGTTCACATTCACATATTCCCCAACTGTGTTTCTTTGAGATCTTGTTCTTTATTGCAATTTGTTTTTCTTCACTGGTTTTAATTTCCTTTTGAACTCAAAGCCATCCATCCTTGAATTCCTTTTTAAGATAATCTTGTTTTTTCTCCTTTAAAGTTCAGATTCTTGTAGAATCTAGAATCCATTAGAGGGGAAAAGAGGTGCATTAACCCTGTTGCATATTTGTGCTCACTCTTTAGCCTTTACTTTTTATATGTGATCGCCCATGGATACTTTTACATGTTATCCCTGGAGATCAGATCAGGATAAATCTGGTAGCTGCTTTCATTGGCTTGTAAAAAAGCAGCTTTTTTACTTAATTTCATTATTTACCCGTCTTTGTAAGGATTTTATCAGAAACGTGAAATATCTAACTACTCTCCCTTGCGGAAACCTCGCCAGATCCTTTGGATTGCAAGGAATCCTTCAGTCCACCACCCTCTTTGGGAGCCCCATAAATTTTCTATCAGGTTAAGTTTTGAACTCAACCTAAATGTTGGGCCATCCCGTAACTTGCATTTTCCTTGTAAATCTGTCTTTTGTTTTGAAAAGTAGCTTTCATGCACAAATCTTAAAACAACCTAAAGGGTTGGGGGTATTAGGTAAAATAACTTTTTGAGCTTTATGTCACTTTGTTGTTCCCTCATCAGAAACATATCTGGAGTGCAACTTAGATTTTTTTCCATGCATGTTTGAAGAAAGTTTGAATCTCCCATGGCAGCCATTTGGAGGCGTCGCAAGGTTTACTCTCACAAAGTGCCTCCTATTTCCACAAAGCTCCTCCTTAGAGCTGCAGGCTCCCTGCTCCTCCTCCGCACGGCTCCTTCAGACTAGCGGCAGCAGCAGAAACCTCTGCTGAGCTTTTCATACAAGCCACTTCTCAGTCTGTTGCAATGTCTGCATTTGAGACGATGTGCTGAAGGTGGAGTGCTGGAAAGAGTGGGGGCTTCAGATAAGATCATTTTCAAAGCATTAATTTACAAGGTAAATTTTTTAAAATTTATGTTTATATATAAATATACACAGCATTCTTAGAACAACTAAAGGTAACGTAGTCGCTTAATTGTGCAGTAATATGGAACTATCTGGCTGAAAAACACATAAAACCCCCTTAAAAAATATTCAGTTTTATCTGAAGAAAATAAATACTATAGCATGATGCTGCTACCAGCAGGCATGGTGTTCTAAGTGTTGTTTTTGTGCCAAACATACCTTTTCTTTATTTTAGAACAAGATTTTTGTCACACTTCTTTAGTGAATGTCTTTTTAGACCCACACAGTTATTTTTACATGTAATATTATTTCAATACATTTCTAATTCTATAAGTTATAAATCTTAAATCAGTCTCAATACTTGGATGTATTTTGACTCCACACGCACACGCACACACACACACACACACACACACACACACACACACACACACACACACACACACACACACACACACACACACACACACAGAAGCTAGCTGGTGACATGATACTGATCACAATCCAGTTGCCAAAACATGATAAAGTATCAATGTTTCTGGACACTAAGCAGGTCCTTTAAATGATGCTGACAGTGATGGAGGGAGCAGACACGCTGTGGAACCACTACATTTTGTAGCCAGTGTAATGCCAGAAGTCCTTTAAATGCGAGGCAGCAGCTGCTGCCTGATAACACACATGGTTGCAGAAGTCATCCTGTTCATTATGTCCAGAGCATCAGTTCTGCATAGTAATGTGAATCCTCACATCCAACCCTCCCTTGCACCGCTGTGTCTCAATAAATGAGCTTTTTGCTAGAATGTCATTGTAAACTGCACAAATATTACACACTATGCGCCATACTTTCCAAAAAAATAAAAAGTTAGCGAGAAGGAAATGAAAAAAAAAATAAATAAAAATCTTGTGGTCTGGAAATAAAAGATAAGCCTGGACCACCACCAGCACTACCTGGCCAGGACACAAAGAAGGGTGGCAGATGGCGTTGACAGCCTTTGATGGCACACACTTAAATGAGAGTAAGTGTGCTGAGTGTGAATGGCCTCACTGTCTTGTAAAATGACCTGGATATTGCCAAGGGGGAGCCACATGTGCACCCAGTCATAATTAGGCTTAGAGTTACAATAACACACAGTCGTACTAATAACACATGGTGCTTTTCTTATCCAGAGAAGAGCCAATTAGACACTTACAAGGAACAGATTTGATCATATCTAAGAAAATATTAACTACTTTTTTATAGCGGTCGCCATAGTGGGGCTCAAAGCAAAGGCCAGGTAATCCATAAGTGCTCAAAAATTAGCTTTGCAAGTAACAGTCAATATTGACTCGCCCAAGCCAGCGTAGTGTTTTTCGGTTTGGTTTCTTTCATCGTGTAGCTTTTGGCTGGAAAAAACCAGCTGTGGCTGATTGCTTCAAATCAGAAAAGCAACAGTCTTAAAGCCTTCGCATGCAGGGAGAAAGAGAAATGTGTCTGCACTGCTGGGAGGGTCGCAGGGAAACACTTTTTTTTTTTTACCAGAACTGTCTGGCTGCACATTCTCGAAGGAATATTTTCACCCATTATGGACAATCACGATCACCTAATGACCCAATTATACAACAGTTTCTGTCAGGTACACCCTTGGTTAGTAGGTACAACGGTTATCCTCTTATCCTAATAAGTCCTTAATTGGTGAAAGGTTTTAATTATGCCTTGAAAAGTGAGCTCCAGAGTTCCACTTAATATGTTATTAGTTCATTTTCTTCTTCCTACCCATTTGACCTTTCTTCAGAAGACGGTGTTTCGGTATCGTATTTGAGATGACTGTGGCGTCTTCCCTGTTCACAGCCACCGGCTGACAGAAACGTACAGTAGGTCAATCAGTCAGTCCAGACTCAGCAGTGTTTCTCATCCTCGGTTTGATCGTCCCACTGTTTGGTAGCAGGTGTTTTCTTTAGCTGACAAATTAAGTAGTTAATTCCCATGTTGTCTTTATGCCCAAACAAACCAAATTGTCTCTTGGTGTCACAGAGCCAGGCCAAATTGTTTGCTCACTTTCCAGTTTCCAGGCTGACTTCCCGCTCTCTAATTGCACATACACTCCCCACGCCTCCAAAACTTGCTGCTCAGCTTTTTTTTTTACTTTGAAATTAATCAGAAAGCGAACACCTTCTTATGCTACATCTAGCGTCTTTTCTTTTTCACCATGACAATAAATTGTTTCAGACAGAGAAAAGCTATATAATACACTCATGTCACATCTGTTTTTTTTATCCTTACTTAAAGATAAATGCATAAAGGTGCACCTTAAACTGGCACACAAAATATGCCTGCAGGCAGTTGACACTAGCTGATAAAGGACTGTTTATTTGCACAAAACGATCTGATACAAGAAGCAAAAGACTTGCAACAAGCTGAGCACATTTCCTTCTTTTTATTCCAGTGCATCCCACATTGGAAGAATCCGCTTTGACAGACGTATTTTTTGTTTTAAGGAAAGCAACCCCTCAGACATATGAGTGCTTAACTCAATATCCCCGAGCCTCGTCTTTTTCAATATTTGTACCTCTTGAGGGATTTATGGTTATGAAGGGTAAGACTGCTGCTCTGTAATACTAATACAGTTTGAAAGAGGCTGGAGGGGGAGGAAGAAAAAAAAAGAAAAAAGTTTCAATTTTTTTTCCCCAAGTGGATTCTTTTCAGGAATATTAGATAATCTGCAATGTGGAGAACATCGCGTGGCTTGATAAGAATGTTTTGTCGTCATTGGACACGGTGTCCCTACATAATGTAGCAGCGAGCTCAGGCCGTCACTCAGTCTCCACAGAGCAAGGTGTTGCCTTCAGTCAGCGAGGGGCGAAAGAGTGTTTCAAACAGATACAGACCGAGCATGGCTGTCCCTGAATACAGATTCCAGTTTTACTCTCAGTGACACACATGCACACACACACACACACACAGGGTCCTTTAAACCCTTTAGATTTTCCATTGTTTCCTTACATTTTTCACAAATTGAGAAGGTAGTTTTGCCTAAGCTATCCAAGCAGTAGCAGACAGTAAAATGCAGGCTTATTATTTGATTCATAACAGACTAAATAAGTTAAATAAATGTGAAAGTTGGAGCCAGCTAATTAAAATCAAATACTTCCAATTATCAGGCAGTTCTTTCAGTTTTGAACTCAATAATTATATTAATATTACAGTAATAATCCGATTGATTTTTTTTTTTCTTCAAGCTGAATCCTTGTTTCTCAAACAATGTGGCCGATGCTTAACTTGGTATGGCGGCTCTTCTATTTGAGACAAACGAATGGAAAGCAGTTGCCTTTATCCTTTCAGTAGCAGCGTCTTTGTCTTGAAAGAAGAGTTCTTCTTGAGGAGGATTGCACAAACGATATACACGCGATGCAACATTTCTACCGAATTGGGACTTTGAACCGACTTGTTGTTGAACTTCACAACGCAGTTACAGACGTGCAATTAAAATAAATGTATTCATCCAAGAGTGATTTGATTTTTAAAAGTCATGCTCAAGTTCAGTAAAGAGTAAAAAATGTTGACAGTCATGTCTCATTTTCCTTTCACTTGATAATTATTTGCTTCCTTCCATTGATCTTCTACACAAAACTCCAATAATATACATTAAGGCTGGTTGTTGTGATATGACACAATATAAACCATTTCAAGCAGTAAGAATTGTTTTCATTCAGCAGCATTTAATGTTAAAGCAAAACTGCTGCACCTCATAACACCTGCACATTATATTCTATTCTATTGTTTTATACTGTTATTCTTGTATTTTTTTTCCAATAAAACGCATACAGAAAACTTTATTTTATTGTTTATTTTATACAAAGCCCACATTATTACTGCATGTTACCATATTGGATGAGTGTCATTAGTGTTAATGTTGATATGGGTCAGTTTTTGCTATTTTACACAAATCCAAATTAGAATGCTATTCTTGTAAACAGCAGCATAATTAACACTTACTTACTTTATTTATTTATTTCATTGGAAAATCCTGCTGAGATCTCATTAGGGTCGCTGCAGGGTTCCAAAGGTGACTAAAAGTACCTTTGGGATGAAGACTTTCTAAGTCCTGTAAAAAAAAATAAAAAATCTCATTAGCACCTGTGTATTTGTAATTATCTAATGCAGACAAAGTGGAGTTGATGTTTGAATCAGAGCAGCAGTGGGTTGGTCAGCTGACTGCGCTGGCCTTTCAGATAATGATTTTTAACCTGGCTGTGGTTCTTCTTCTCCAACATTCAGACATCCATCGATCGCTCTTATTATCTCTCCTGAGTGCTCGCCATCCATTGTCAACTTTTGGAGCTAATATGATCTGTGCTCTCGTTGCTCCCTGCCTTTATCACCTCTACAAACTCTCCCTCCAAAGATGACTCCATCATTTTGTCTGTGCGTCTTATCTGGAGGCTTTTCTCAGTTGCTCTAACCCTCGAATGCTCATCTCAAAAATAATCATTCTGGATTCAATTGTGTTTTTTCTCAGCCGTGTCTCCGTCTTTATTGCTCGGTTTACGCCACGGTTTGCATAAGTAAATGCAGGGAGGACTCTCATCAATAAGTGGTGGAGATAAATGTTTTGTTTATTTATTTCTTTTTCAAGGAAATGACTGGAAATCACTTAATGCAGGATTAAGAAAAGAAGTGAATCTAACCTAGTTTTAGATCTCAGCTATATTACTCTCTCAACAAATTGGACTTAATTTACAAGCTGAAATTGTGTTATGATGATTGGCACAGGAGGAGATGGGAATTTTAACTGTTCTATGCAGCACTAATTGCTTCCTTACAGTCTAATTTAGAGAAAGCAACCAGCATGTCACAACCCTTCATTGTTACTCTAATAGGGAAGACAAACAAATCATGCAGCCTTATGGCGTTTTGTTTACTTAAGGAAACGACACAAACACGCAGCAAGACACATTCACGAGGCTATTTAGGAGTCCTTTAATTAAGCAACTCCTTAATTGTTTTTAAAACTTGGCTCAGTTTGTGTTGTAGAAATGGAGAGGGAATTTAAGTCTTCAATAAATGTGGGTGTTTTTATTTATTTTTCTTTCGGCTTTAGTTGTGAACTTCATGTAATTTCATGCAGGGAAATTGGAAACGGAGGTGAAACACGTGAATATATATATATATAAGGCTGAAGCAGATGCCTAGTCAAAACCCTAAAATAAAAATGCCCTGACCATGAATAAATGAGGCTGCATGTAGTAAAGTTGTTCACCACAGTTACCTGACAACAAGAAGGTCCTGATTCAAATCCTGACATGTGATCTTCCTGCAGGGAGTTTTCTAACTCTCTCCAGGTAATCCAGCTTCCTTCCACAGTGCAAAAACATGGATTTTCCATAATTCTGTCTGTCCAAATTAAGACCCTGTTTGTGATCGTTAAAGTGTTTCAGCCAATGATGAATTGTGGATACACATCAGGCTCCTGGCAACACTGCGTAGACAAGTCAATGAATATTTCTGATGCAGCACGATGATGCAGAAATTGTGTCTTAAATAAAATTATCCTCTGTCTCCCTGATCCAGGGCAGGTGGCTGTTTGTAAGGGACTGGGTGCCTGCTATAGATGTCTGTAATTGCACCTTGTCTACATTTTCCCATGTGGCCAATTTTTCATCAGACATCGTGCCATATCGCTGATGCTCAACTCAACGTAGCCTGTTAACTGAGGGTTAATTAATATCAACTCATTGTCAAATATGTGAACAGTCACAACCAAAAGAATGAGATGCTGGGAACAAGGAGATGAAACTCATGCAGTAAGGATGGAGGAGGTGGGTTCAGGTCAGTTCAAGATGTTCAACCAGCTGATGTTTCCCTTAGGAGATTATTTTTGATGTTTGACAGGGGGAAACCCAGGGTAGAGCCAAACCTTGCTTGGATAAGTGGTTTGGATAGATGGATGGATAGAGGGAGGGATGGATTGTGTTTGGTTGTATCATTATGTGTCCTTGCTCTACTTTTAATCTCTGCACCCTTCTTTTTTTCTATTCTTTTTCTTTTTTCTAATAATCTCCTAATTTTTTTAAGTTGAATGACTGAATAGAAGTCTGGATCTCAAGGTTATGCAGACTAAAACGCAACAAAAACATCAGATTAGGAAATTAAATGATCATCTTTAAGTTTCAAATAGAATAGTTATTTAATTTTTTTCTTGCTTCGTTCATGGCACCCTTAGCGTTTGCCTTTACACAGTGGGCTTCCCCTGCATTTGAGAAAAGAAACAGGCAATTATGTTGTACCTTAAAACCATTTAAAAGAACAAAGTATGATTTCTTTCTACAAGAACCCCCCCCCTCCAACTCCTACTTACACCCTACAAAAACAACATACATTAACCAGTTGCTTTTTCTTTGTCCCCCACCAAAAAGAAAAATAATCCACCACTGCATTTCCAAGTACTTCCTGTTTATTGTATTAAGCAATAAGCTTACATGGGGGAAAGATAAGACCAGTGGGAGCTCATCCCTGAGAGTGGGCGACTGGCCCTATCTCTGTGCTTTTGTCTGTGCCGGTTTTTGTGAGCACTCTCTTCCCAGATGTTATTTGCACCTGCGGCACACGCTGTGTCCGTCCTCCCGCTGGTGGCGGTCTCTTGGCAGTCTTCAGTGGTTGAACCGATAACAAGGAGGAGTGATCCTAAACAGATAACAGAATTGTGCCACAGATGAAAAGTGGTACTAATACTGAGACACGGAAATGCAGGTCGTTACTAAGGAAGCCCGGAAGTGACTTGATTAATTAATCACCCAGTAAGTCAAGGCAGCTGAAGCTGAGGCTTCTTCCCATGTGTAGTGAGATGAACTCAATTGCATTATTGATGCTCATTGTTTTTAAAGATGTATTAACCTTTTTAAAGATGCATTAAGTATTGCTCTGTTATATTTTCTGTGAAGAGACTGCACAGCTCTAAGATACTTTTTAACAGACACCCAACGCAGTGCATAGACAATAAATATATTCTGCGAGCATCAATGTGTGGCACTCTACAATTTATCAAACAGTTGAAACTTGATGAAACAGATCAAGCGTGGAATTTCAAATTGTACAGATTCACGATTTCCTGTTTATCCATGTGTGAGACCTCAGAGGCTTCACGCCCGTATAAACGGTCTTAAGCAAATAGTGAAACAGGTGAAAACAACAAATCATCCTGTTTGTGCAGAGCGACCAATGTGTTGAGCATTATTTTTTATGAACTACAGTAAAACTTTAGAAGTATTCCAAAAGGGGAGCTATGTTGTATAGCCTCAATACTGCATGTGCATATTTTTGGCAGAAATCCTATGTTTTCATACCCTGAATGAGAAAACAAACCTTTTTTCTCACTGCCTTACTTTAAGTCAGACTCATTTAGGAAATCTTGGCCTAAAAACTAATAAAGTAAGCGGTCCCAGCGTCCCTTCATAATGTGCTGTCTTTTACGCACTTTACTCTTCACGTATGAATACAGTTGAATCTGATTTTTTCCAGAACTTCTGGCTCAGAGTTTTAAGGACACTATGATCACTATAACTTTTAGGAGTGATAATGTCAAGATGTCATGACTTTTTCATGAGTTATCATCTTCAAAGAAAATTATGCTTCTTTTTTTTTATAGAAATTCTCCCTTCTTAATCTGGCATTTAGCAACTATAAAAAAAATCTTGTAGTCTGACTCAGCTAAAATAGAAGATTTTGTTCTGGTTTAATGCCAGACAATGAGAACAGAAGATTATGGGTCTTTTTTTATGCAGTGTATGTAAATATCTGGTTTGAGTTGTTTGCTTCTGTGATTGTCATCTTAGTTTTTGTTTTTTTCTTCCTAGAATAAGCTGCCTGCTTCATGTGTGTTTTCATACCCTTTTCTTACACTTCTAACCTCTTCCTGCAAGTTGAGGCAGATGGCCTCCTTCTTCTGTTGGAGGTCTTGGTAGAGACCCAGTAGATATTCCTCTTGGTGGGTTGTTTGTGTGTGTGCATGTATGTGCAAGCGCACGTAAGACTAAGGCTCCACTTTACCAGTCTTATTTATTTAGGAAGTTTCCCAAAAGACTGAAACTCATTCATTGTTCATGAAGCAAATACATTTTTAATTTCCACTTTCTCTTCTGCCTGACTTTGGATCTTTCATTTGTGACCATTGTTAATATATCATCGAACACAGGGAATTTTATCTAATTTGAGCGGGGCTTGCTTTATTTTATTTCTTTTTTGCATAGTGACCTGAGTTGACTCTTTTCTTCTGGATCAAAAAGCACTTGGCTATGTTAAACCATCATATTTGAGATAACTAAGCTGAGAGCAGCTAATAATTTGTGTGAAAAGCAAGACATTTGCCAAAATAATTTGAAAGGGATAAGTTGTTCTTGGTGAGGTTTTAGCTTTTTATTGCACAGTGTTGCTCCAGATATCCACAAGCCTATCTAACGCTATAAGCTTTGACTCCCTAGTCTGCTCTGTGAAGCCTGTTGCAAAGTACTTGCCAGATACAGTAGAGCCAAAACAGTATCTTCAAAGATCTTTGGAAGAAAAAACATTTTACACTACAGTATTACAGGTTTAGCTGCACCGCATCCACTTATCCTTTACAATAGAGGAGTTATGTGGTAAATTAAGGCATGTAAATTTATCCCACAGACTGCAAATAGCACACATTTCTGATGAAAATTTCACTTATGTTTGGTCTTATTGCTTCATGGTACTTTTTACAGGACGTAGCAAAACAACTCCTGGTGTTATTGATGAAATACAGCACCATGATTTATATGCTTTAGCATATAAATGTTGCTTTTTTGTTGCAACAGTTGCCGCATTTTCTGTAGATTTTTGGCAGATTAGACATTAACTATGGAAGATGTTGGCATGTGAAAATCCCACTGGTAAATTAATCTGTTGACATGAAATTAGGCCTCAACAAAACCTTGCAAATGTATTCATGTCACCCTCTAAGGTGGTAAATAATTTTGAAATGTAAGGAAAATGACTATTGTTGAGATTTATTAGAAGTACTTTTCACTTGTTAGTACATTGAATATGTATTGATGATTCTAATAATGGCACTTGACAAAATGTAATGTCTGTTAATAATTTTTACAACTGTTGACTAGATGATGTGCTTATGTTGTTTTTTTTAAGCGCTTTTATCTGCCATGTTGCTGAAATGTGACATAAATAAACTTGATTGACTTCAATTTCAGTTGCTAGTATTTTGAGGAATATGTCTACCAACTTTCCACATCCAGAGACAGAAAAGTTTTTTCTCTGCAAAACTAGGTCAAGCCAAGTCAAATTCAACAGAGAGCTTTTCAAACATTTTTGTGTTTTGCCACAGATTCTCTACTGGATTTAGGCCTGTACTTTAACTAGGTCGTTCAAGCACTTGATTATTCTTTGATCTAAATCGGAGTTATTCAAAGTGAATCCCAGGATTCATGTGAATCCTTGGAACAATTTTCTGGGACTCATGTCTACAATTTGAAAATGGTGCAAATTTGGCTGCCAACATTGGGTAGGGTAAAAAATAAATAAATAAATTCACCAATTTGATGTAAAATATTAATATTTTAAGCTCTTCTTAAAATATAAATTACAAAAAAAATCTAGTCAGAAGGGCGACCTCCAGGATAAACAAACTTACAAGTCCAAAAAGTGATTAAATTGAACCAGAAATGTGGCATATTTTCAACCTTTTCTTTTAAAAAGGAAGGAAGTAAGATATATATTTTTTTATGTTTTGGATTTGCAATGAATTCACATATCTCTTCTGTGTAAAAATCTCACAATTTTGTTATTTCAATGAAGTTTAACATATTTTGTTTGTTCTTGAGCAGGCAGAAAATCCATGCATTGTGTGTATGACTGTGTTAATTTAGCTCTGAGCAACATCAGGAGAAGCATACTCAGTCATGTCAAACTTTAATTTAACATCACGATAAATTGGTGGCAGAACTTTTCCTCCCTGTCCATCAAAGCGCTATGATCCCATATTATCCCGTAAGCCCAGCTGGGATAGCTATGATTAGCACCACACGAGGAGATAAAATGAGTCCAACAATTCAGACCAGATGTGGGCTTTATTCAGATGGCCGAGGAGCCGAGGAGGAGGAGGAGGGTACATTTACCAGCACTTAATATGATGAAGTGCAGCCAGATAAGCAGAGGAAAAGCAGGTGCTCAGAGGTGGACATGCATACGTGCTTGTTCTGTGCGCTGAAGCCAAGAATCTGTTCTGGAGGCAAAAGGGATAAATATCTTTATTTTGATCTTTAAAGTTCAGCTTTTATCCAGCACATATAAGGTTTGAAGATGTAGAATTTGTGCTCTGTTTCACTCCATCCATTCACTTCTTGTTCTGATGTTGCTTATTTTTCTTTTCTATTTTTTCACCGTCGCACACTTGTTCTTTATCACACACACTTCAAAAGTTTGCATTTTGGAGTTGCGCTCTTTAAAAATATCCTCAGGCCTGTTTCGTTTTGTGAGTATTTCGGGGGAGAGTTTTTGAGTAGCCAGGTGTACAACTGGGAAATCATTTGGAGAAGAATAGAGCGGGGGGGAAGACAGACAAAGCAACACATGGTGAGCGAGTGGTCGCTCTATTACACGCTGATATGAATAGGTGATTTATACAGTTTGGCTTTGTGTTGCTGGATGTTGTGGCTTGTTGTGATGTTGTGAAGATATGGTGCATCCGAGCCGTGCTTCCAAGTTATCCGAAGCATGGAAAAGCCTCGGTCCGTCCCCATGTGAGCTTGTAAGGTGGAGAATGCCAGTGGATGTGATTTGGTGAAGAATCCATGGCAGCAAACATTTTCGGATTAATTATTGACTTTCGAGCTCATGCATGATGTGCGTTGATAGCAGACTTGTTGAGGAGCTTACTGAGGGAAGAGAGAGAGGTCAAAAGATAATTAGATTCATGTTTTCCATCTGAAGGGGATGTTCCATACCATTGATGGTGATAGTTAATTAGCTTATTCCTCTGGCTTTAATTAAAACCCATGATAATCTGACTTTTGTTCTATGGGAATGACACACAGAAGAACTGACCCGATTTAAATGATTCAGAGCGATACGCTGCTTACATACTCAGCTTTAAATGTTGGTGCATTTAGAACAAGAGTTCATATTAACAGTCATTTAGTTTTATCTGACTGTATTCAGAGTAGCTTGGGGTTTTCTGGAGGACACATTATGCAACACGCCTCAAAGTGTGTGGTAACTCTGAATCATGTTCTATTTAACAAATACATCCAAATGGCGGCTTTTACTTTAACCCCTTAGCTGTCAAAGTGACACCAGTGTCTTAATCTCCATTCTGTGTCCCAGCTTTGATTTCTCACATTGAGTCTGATTTCTCCAGTTGAGTATCAACTGGGCCAATCAGCAAACAGGAGGAGGAGATGCGAACAACAATGTTTTCTGTGCTGTTTTAGGATTGCACTCTGCTGATTTAGTGAATGGGTAAAATGTAAAACTTCAACAGTTTTACATTTGGGATGGGGAGACAGAGGTAAACACAGTGCAGTATGATGGAAAACATGTTAACAACTGAAATAAAATTGAAGGTTTTGCTTTGAGCAACGCAAAGACACTAAACATAACAGCCACAATTATAATAGTTTGAATCAAAGTATGTTTATGTGTTACATGGCTTAGACCTAAATCTAACGGGAAATACTGGTAAGACATAAAATCTATTGTTCAGACATTCTCATTCCAATCTGTGATGTTTACACAGAAGATGACATTTTAATTTCTACATGTGCTAAGCTCGTATAAATATGCATCAAAAGACAGCAGATGTTACTGCAGTGAAAGGATTTTATGTAAAGCTCTAAGAGGAGAGCTGAATACAAATGCATATAACATCCTTTTGATTTTTGTCAAAAATGTGGAAAAAGAACATTGTTTGTCCATCACAGGAACATTTTAATGAAATGCATTCAACCTTTCATTACTCATCATTTATATCAAACAAATTTGCACCAAACATCCACTGCTTACACCAATAAACTTTAGGACAAAATATTGCTCCAAATCAACAAGGCTCCTCCACTTTTTAAGATATACTCTGTGGCAATAGACATAAGGATGTTGGAAACAGTTGGATGCATTGTTGTAACTGCTATATTATTACGCTGTGCCTTTATGCATTCGACTTGTACATCTATATGCATAAATGACAACTGAGCCTCGCCGCTTCTATCCATCTTTGCCGCACAGGCATCGATGAAGACAAACTGTAAATTTTGTCTCTCGCTCTGCTTTTCCGCTTGAAACAAACACAACACCGAATGGGAGCCGAGCTGACAGCTTATTGAATTCAACCATTACGCTGTGCCTCTCGAGACGATGGAGCGCTTTCTCTGCATTCAGCTCCGTTTGATTGCAATTAATCTTTGTTACGATGAGGCACAACGTCTGAAAGCGGGCTGTTGACCTCTCAGGTGTGACAGACTGATTGTCCTCCTCATGGTTTCCTTATAAAATGAGCTGGTGTGACTCAAGCGAGCGACGACATTTGAATGCAGCGCAATCCCTTGGTTCGGTTTGGCCAAGATTTCCACATCATGTGAGCAATTCTCTGTCATAAATTGTACATTTCTGAGAAAAATGTTGCCAAATATTTCATGCAACAAGGTTCACTTTGAAAAGCTTTCATGGTGATAAGACCAGAGTCTGACTGACAGACTGTGTGGCAAATAAGCTCTACAAGGCGATTGAGGGAGACTGGGCTCACTTGTATATTCTTCTAACAACTTTGAAAAGGAATGGGATGACAGTGGCAATGATAAGTCAGGCTATGATCAAGGTCAGTGAAGAAATGTAAAAATATGTATATTTTTACATTTCTTTGGGAATAGACACAGACACACTCTTTGGGAATAGACACAGGATTTACTTTTTATTTATGGTATGAGAAAGCAG
Organism: Poecilia picta; assembly: GCA_033032245.1. Taxonomy (NCBI): domain Eukaryota; kingdom Metazoa; phylum Chordata; class Actinopteri; order Cyprinodontiformes; family Poeciliidae; genus Poecilia; species Poecilia picta. The sequence goes on along the minus strand of CM065367.1, from coordinate 20,350,499 downwards.
AAAGGTTGCTTGTAAAAAAAGAAAGAATGGAAAAAAAAACAAACATTGAACATGATGTAAGCAGCGCGGGTCTAAAAACCAAACAAAATTAGAGAATAATAGAGTGGGGATTGCCTCAGAATTTTCCCCATTATTGGTATTCATATGCAAATATTGCTTCAGTTAAAAAGAGTCGCATACAGACAAAAACACGGTGAAATTGCTCCTGGGATGACGACTTCTAATTTTTTCAGGACAAACATTCACAAATGCGGTTCTATAAAAACCTGCATTTGATACTTATTTGTCTTCCTCTCTGGACATTCAAAGAGAGATTGTTTTTATTTTGCCGTCACCGCTGGACGTTAAAACCAAGACATGTATGGCAGCGTTTACTTTTCATTTTGTAAATGCCGCTTCTGTTAATATTAAAGGTCTAGTAAAAATGTGATTCTTTACTTTTAGTGTTTTCAATTTGCCACTCCCTGCAAAGGTTTGAGCAGAATGATTGGATATTACTCACACTGTGAAATCACATCTACCATTCTGAATTGAGGCAATAATTTCTAAGAAAACCATTTAAGGTTAAAGCAGTGACTCAAGAAGTTTTTATGTTGATTTTATTATTCAAAAATAGCAAATAATATATATTTCTGTTTAAACTAGTTCGCTGTTTTGTCTCATTGTCATCAAATACTGACTCTTACTTCAGTCAACCAATCTATAAACTCTGTATTAAAGCAGCACAGTAGACGCCGTCTTACCACTACACTTGTGCCTCACAAAATGAGACAAACAGAACAGGGAAAATAAGATAACGGCAAATAAGCAAATGAAATATTACGTAAGCCGCCACAGGAAAACCGTTTATGTTTTAACTTACAGCCACTGCACTCCTCTGTTTATTAGTTCTTATGGTCTATTGAAAATAAACTGATGCAACACAGTGGTAAATGTGCCATATCCTACATTTTATAAAACTACAATACAAATAAAATGAGTCTTTCTTTGTTTCCTAATATTGTCCTCTGGAAACCCTGGAAACCCTTAAAATATCCACATGTGGCACTGAGGAAATTATAAGTGCAAAAAGTTATAAAATATCTATTCATCTTCTTAATAAACTAATCTTAAAACTTTCTATTCATAGGGGCTTAATTCAATTCTGTATGATTTTTTTTGTATTATTTTCAGTTATCATTCATGGTGTGTCCTTAGTATTGACAAAGGGAACTTCCCTGTGAAGGAAAATGCTTCTCAGGAGAGTGTCCCTTTTTTATAAGAAAGAGGAAAAAAAATCTCACAAATAATTTCTCTGTAGTGAAAATGTGCATATATATATTTTTTTATTTCAACTGTGCGTAAAATGTATGTTTTTGGTTCTAATGTGAGTTGGACTGCCTCTGAAATGCGATGACCTTTTTAGGCATTTCTCATATTCCTTATGGCTTTTGTTGTGCAGTTAGTATAACAAACATTTGTGGTGATTTTTGTTATTTTTCCAGATCATATCTTTACCTTGCAGTCTTGAGCTCCTCTTGCTCTTTACTCCTTTTCACTGACTGTGATTCCCTGTGGGCTATAATAGAATTGGACAAGCATGTATCTGAGAAAGGTTTTATCTTTTTTAGCTTAGCTGTCTGGAGCTCCAACTGCCTGTAGAATCTCCAAAGCTTCAGCCGACTTGATCAGATGCCGAGCAAGTAAACATTTATTCAAATGTTTAAAATTCCTTGTTTTTGGTTTTTGCCTACACCTTTCAGGAGGTGATTGAACGGGTCATATTAGAATTAAAGTGATATCTCAGCACAGTGGTTGACAGTTACTCTGTTATCAGACTGTTCATGCAGTTCTTCAGGAGTCAGACAGTGTGAAATTGCAGGAGGTACCTATGGAAAGTGTTGTTGCCTTGAGATGAGTTTTCTTTACATTTTTTTTATATTTATGACTTCAGGTTTATTTTACCTCGATATATTTGACATGTTATTTCAGATTTCTCAATGTAGTTTTTATAGCAAATTAAAAAAAGCTGAACTTCATGAACAGCAGTTTTTCCTCCATAATTTTAGATGCGTCTTCTTGCAGAGTTTTCTGTTTGGCTGCTGCAACCAGCAAGGGGATGAATTGCCTTACATGTCAATATTGTAAAAAATATATATTTTCACACCTGCAGTCACAGAAACATTTACGTTAGTTTACATCAAATCCAAGTTGAACTCTATAAAACTAACTTTCTATCCTCCCCATGTATTTACAGCAGACACAGTTTTATGCACAGACCATCCAGATGGAAAGAAGCTGCTCTTTTCTTACAGGATGCAAAGCAACTGCCAATGGGGAAAACGCCCTTGTAGAGTGTCAACCGGTCTACACGGTGTTGGGATGACGGGAGTATTGCATATTTTAGTGGAAGTTGGCTCGGTACTGCTCACCATTCTGCATTTTCATGCAGTGGGACAGGAAATGTAGTCCAGTGGGCTGCCGTGACGACGCTGAGCAGGAAGCTTTTGTTTGAAGGGTTCATTTCCCACATCCCTGCAGCCACCAGATGTACAGTGTCTTGGAAAAAAAATATTCATACATTTGGAACTTTTGCAAACTTGAAAATGTTTTCATGGGATTTTTTTTTCTGATAGACAAATCGTGAAGTGGTGCTTAATTTGGCAAGGGGAGAAAAATAATAGTTTAAGAAAACATACCTAGGACAGATATTGGTTATGTATTCCAGAAATCTGGCCATTTGCATATGAGGGGCAAAAAGATGCTGCTCTGTTTTGACCATTGCAAAATGCAAATTTAACATTGCACTGTGTCCATTCCCAGCATAAAACTAGCACAATATTATTCTTAGATTTTCCTTAAGCCGGCAAAGGGAAGCTGCTCATAGTTTATAGAAAGCATTGGATGGATGGATTGGGTAAAATACAATACATTCTTTGAAGAAAACTTGTTAGAGGATGAGAACGGACTTGACAGAAGGGTTGAGGTTCACCCTCCAGCAAGGAAAAGACCCTAAACATGATGCCATCTACAATAAATCATTTACAATAATGCTAGACATGGGATGGTGTTCTCATGCAACAATGTAATGGGTAAAATGTAATGTGTAAATGGAAAGCGGCCTGCTTTTATCAAGTCCAACAAATCCAAAGCACTTTACACTACAATAATTCATCCACCAAGTTATTCACATAGAAGAGCCACTTCTGTCGACAACCCTTGACTTTTTCTTCAAGGAAGAGAGAACTCCAGAAACGGTGCTGCCATGTTGCTTGAGTGTCTGCTCTGTATTTCTGAACCCCTAGTTTGGTTGGAGCAGATGGCTGCTGCTCATGCTGTGCCAAGTTATGCTGGAGGTTCTTTGCTTGAAAAGGGAATTCTCTTTTCCGACATTCCCACAAAAGTGCTCAGTAAGGATTGCTGAAAATTTTGAATTGACTAAATCAGAGCACTTTCTTTTAACGGCCTTAAAATGAGACCTTTTATGAACAGCCACTATATAGATAAACTGAAAAATTAGCTCAGTTGAATTGGAACAATTTGAGTACAACAATCATAAAAATAACTTTATAAATAAACTAATTCGGTGAATGAATGCGTTAAACGAAATTACTAATTTGAACAAATTACATTTTTAACTGTTCAACATACTTTATTTCATTTCAGAAATATTTACTAAAATCTAATATGGAATATAGTGAAATTGCTGCGCCATAAAAAAAAATATATATATATATATACATGAGACCTATTATGATATATATAATGTATATATAGGTATATGTTGTTTTAGCTTTGTTTTATTATCACACTCTCCGTGTTGTCTTGTGCGTAATCAATTGTTCGAAACGACGCCATTTGTTTTATTTTCTCCAAACCGCAGTCAAGACATATGACCTCAATTAAAAACTCTCTTCGTTGTAGTTTTCGTTTCCTTTTTTTTAAGCGCTAAAACCAGGAAGACGGTGCTCGTCTTGTCTGGCTGAACGTGTTTTTCGGTTCGCCTCCCCAGAGCCATTGCTCATGAATGAAGCCGAACTGTTTTTATTCGACTGGTGTGCCACCTGTCGGTGCGTCACAGCCCCCCCTGGCCAATCCTGACGCAGTGACTCTCCCGTGCGCCCTTGGAGATCCCACTGTGCTCCTCTCCTCTCATCCCCGCCTAAGCCACGGGCTCGGCAAGCGTGGAAGGTGGAGAACCTGGCCAGCGAGATGCCTTTAGCGCTTCGTGTGTGACCGGACGGTACTGGAATTCCGGCGAAGCCACCGGAGCCAAAAACACGGACTGAGGAGTTTGAATGGATTGTCATATTATCTTCTGCTTCCGCCGAATGCGACCGCTGACTTTAATGACTGATGTGTGAGGTAAGTAACGAAAGTTTATAATTACTGAGTGAAAGTGATTCGTTTTGACGTGTGGCACAGAACCGATTCCAGAAGCTGCGTAAACGTGCCAAATTTTCCTCGACGCACTTAAAACTTGCTGAGAGGTGTCACATTCTCTGATTTATTAATTTATTTTTTTGTATAAGTCTAAAGTGAAAGGGCTTCGACCAAAGTCGATGTAATCCGCTTTTATTCGACTGCAAGTTTGGCAAACAAGTGCTGCTGCTGCTGCTGCTGCTGCTGCTGCTGCTGATTCCCCCCGGTGCGTCCATCCCTGCCCATCCCTCTGCGCTCTGTTGCTTCTCCCAAAATACGACGCAGAGAGTAGTATTTTTTGAAGTTAATTGAAAACACTCAAAAAGAGAAGATAAATGCGTTACTCTTCTGAATAAATAAAAGTGAAAGTTATCATTATTAGGAGGGCAAAGTATTAAAAGTTGCGTATTCTTTTTTTTTTATTTCTCTCTCTCTCTGCTTAGCTTCGGACCGTGCCGAAAATGATTGGTCTCCTTACATGGCAAGTGTATGGCTTTCATGTATTAGTCTTATTGCTCATTTATGAAGGCCGTAGATGGCAATGTGAAGGAATGTGACCGCGGGATACTTTGACATTGTGCTGCATAACGAGCGAGAGCAGAGCGAATGGCATCTGTGCCATGGTACAAATATTTTCCTTCTGGCCAGCAGTTATTCATCACAACAAAAGCCAGAGTGCTAGTTTGACATTTCCAGTAGTTGTGCATAAATCACAAAGCATTACACCGTGACTGTGAACCTCTGTGGCGCTGAGTTGAATTCTGCTGTATATGTATAAACACAAACAATTAAGGTGTATTCCTTTCCAGAAGTCAACAAATCCTTGCTCACAGAGCTGTGAAATGAAGTGTGTGTCTTGGTGAAGGCAAGGTAAGGCCTGTTGAGGGGGTGGAGGGGGGATTACGATTTTGCCTGCATTTTCTGGTGAGAAACATAGCAGAGAAGTCCTCCACCTCAAAAAAAAAAAAAAAAGAAAGAGAAAACACAATAGAGTTTTCAAGGAGTGATGCATTGTTTGAGCTGTGGCCAATGATATATATATATATATATTATATATATATTTAGGCTTTCTTCTTTTGATAGATAGTTTTGTTGTGCTTGAAGGGGAGCCGAAGCCATTGTATTGATCACGGTGATGACTTTCGCAAATGGGCTGTGGGTGGAGGGCAGGACACCGAGAGCGCCGACCCTTGTGACAGAGGTCTGGATGGCTCAGTGCAGGATGAGAATGTTGTTTGCTTTCAGTCTCTGCTGCATGTGTTGTTCTATGTGGGTGCTGCCTCACCAGACTGCACTGATGTGTTGGTTTTCACAGACTGTGGATGTAAAACCTACATATTTTTGGATGCTGTCTATTTTGTGGGATAAACAAATGGGATTCAGATGGATTTGTAAAAGGAATTTTAGGCGTATCTGTTGTTTTCTGTTTTTTTAACTTGTGCTTGTTTTCAGCTGTGGCTCTTGAGTGGACAAAATGTGTTAACGTGTCTCACTGTTTCAGTAAGATTGTCATCTTTTTGATATTTGAAAAGCAAAACCAAACGTCTGAGGCTTCACTTCAGATAGTAAACTGAATATAAAAAAATGTAAATTAAATAGCATTCATTTCTTTTAAACTTTATCAGGTTTTGCCATGTTACAACCATAAAATTCAACATCCCACAAATTAAGCACAACACATTTACAAGCTTCCTTCGAGGAAACGTGCCTAACTGATAAATTAAGTAACAAACAGCATTCCAAGCTCGAATCAGAATGGATTTCAGCTGGTTGATTAACACATCTGCAGAATCAAAACAGTGTCTTGGAGGAAAACTTTCCTCCAGCCTTGGAGCCGCAAGCTGCAATATTCTGTCCACCTTAAGATTTTAGTCTGAAATCAAAGGCTGCCTTAGATAACCAGATGCTACTTACTGTTCAGTAGCAGTGTGTAGTGTGAATACTGTAGTACTAAGTATTGCGCAGTAGTCGTACAAATACTTAAATGTGTTCTAAAAACTACCAGTGTCAAGAGTCTAATTTTTTTTTTCCAAACCTGTATAAAATAAACATCTGATATGAATCGTGTTCATTTGTTCAGTTCCCTTTACTTTGATGCCTCTTAATAAAATCCAGGATATCCGAATCAGAAGGTGCCTAATTAGAAACAGAGTCCAACCATGTGCCATTGATCCTCAGTATAAATACAGCTAATCTGTGAGAAAAAGTAAGTGAATGAGTCTGTGCAGAAATTTAAAGCAGTGCGTTAAGGCCAATACATATTAAGATATAAACTTTTATCTTTTATTTAAGGTGACAAGAACAAGAACACAGTTCAAACAGGCCATGCTTCACAAGAACTCAAGTTAGGTACTCTTGAGTAGTCCTCACAGGTCACTCCTACAGCAAATGGTGTGTATAATATTTGTTCTGTTTGATGGAGAGTCCAGGAGAAGCTGCAAGAACTTCAAAAGCAGTGCTGCAAGAACAGAGAGATATCATTTTGGCAGAGAAGAGAGACTTCTCTGTTCTTGCAGAGTTTGTCCAGGTTTTCAGGTTATAAAATAATATTCAAAGTTTTGAACATCCCACAAAACACCATCCAATCAGTCATGAAGGAAAGAAACCATTGTGGTACAATCGAAGGTCGTCCACCTGCACTCACAAGCATAGGCTATTATTAAGAGAACCAGCCAAAAGGCTCTACACAACTGTAAAAACGCTTGCAGATATAACAGACCATAGAATCTCTTAATACAGCAACAGTGAGTCTAAAAATCTGGCCTTTATCGAAGAACGGCAAGAAAAAAAAGTTGTTGGAAAAAAAAAACACAGTCTCAAAGTTTGCCGTTAGCCAATTAGAGGCCATGGAAAATGTTTCTACTACAACAGTTTGAATGTACCATCTCCACAGTGAAACATGGTGGCAACAAGTTCAATTTCAGGGCATGTTTTAATTTAGTGACAGGTCAACTAGTCAGCATTAATGGGTGGACAGGAGGAAAATCGCCTTGAGGTTCAAAGACCTTAAGACAGGGACAACGTACACCTACAGCAGAGCAATGATAGTGAACATGCAGTCAAAAGTACAGTGTTTTATTAAATCCAAGATCCAAAGGTTTAAAACTTCCCACACTGATGACTGTAAGCTACGTTGCAGCCACAGACGGCCTTGGGCAGACGGACAGAAGTGAGACTCCCATTTAATCGGCGCAACCAGACCCTCTGTCCACCGCCAGCAGGGCAAAGCCGGTGAAGTGTCCTGCTCAAGGACACAACAACAAATACTGAGAGGAGCATTTCGAACTGGCAACCCACCGGTTACATGAAGGACCCCTGCGTCTCTTGAGCCACTGGGAATCTGAGGCAAGACTTGGAAATGAATGCTCACAGATACGCAGAATGTAATTTGACTTAGCGTTAGCTGTTTTGAAAAGGACTGGCAAAAAAATAAAAATAAATAAAATGAGTCTATATGTTCGAAGCTGTAGAGACATGTTTGCAACATGTTCATTTGCAAAGGAGGCATGATACACTTTTGCCTAAAATCCCACTAAAACCAATGGAAACATTAGAAATAAGGAGGTTTGATTACTTTTACAAAGCTGTGCAGCAACACGGTCATTAGGCTGTATGCTCTCTGGCACCAGCAGCCTGCTTCGAGAGCATGCAGCAGGAGACAGTGATGGGTATTTTACAGGAGTCAGCTGGCCAAACAGAAAGGCTAATTCCCCCATTGGGTTTCATTAGAGCTCGTCTTGATGTTAAAGCCCGTTTAATCCACTTTCACAGCCATGCAGAAGACAACAAAGCAAAGCGCAGTGTCTATCTTTAGACGGCGCACGGGCTCAAACTTTTCCATCTTCAGCTCAATTATTAAAACAACTGCATAAAAAATATCCCAGCAGCTGGCCTTTAAATGTCTCAGCTGGGGAGGCTTTTTTAAATTTATTTATTTTTTATTTTGTTGGTTATCTTCAACAGAGCTGACAGAATAAGGTGTGTTTTGTTATTTTTTTTGTTTGTTTGTCTTTAGCTTTGGATAGAAGGCTGTCAATCACCTCCGCTCAATTAAGTTTCCCATAAACAGCTGTGTTTATGCAGCCTCCCTCTCCTGTCTCCTGTTGTTCCTGTGCTGAGCAGACGTGCTGCCGGAGGGTGTGATTACAGTAAAGCCTTATGAGGTGAGTGCTTTGCCTCCATGTCTTTGTCTCCACTTTCTGGGCAGCTACTGTTGTCCCACATTCATGGCGCCTGCTTTGCCTCAGAGACGCAGTGCTGGGAAGACAGAAGCAGACTTGAGCTTGACATTTTAGATGTCTTAGACAGAAGAAAGGCTGCATATTTAATGTGGCTGTTGATGAAGAGGTTTGGGCACGGTTTTACAGGCTCCAACTGCAAGCAATATCTTGACAAGAAGATGATATTTTTCTTTTATTATTTTTTTCCCATGCTTTTATTGTTTTATTACTTGCAAATATTGTTCCTTGAGGATGCAATTCAGTCTTTCATGACTAACACGAGACACATTTAAAGTGACACTTATCACTCCCTGACCTTTGCAGATTGTCGTAACTTGAGCCACTTATTGGGAGCAATAAGGTAGCAACTTTGCAGCTTTTAATAGGCAGGTGGTTTGTGTTTCCTCCGGAAATTGTGCACGTCGAGCAAACAACAATTTACACACAGATTAAGACAATGCGAGTCAGTTACAGTTCAAGAGTCGTGCACTGAGCAGAAAATGAAGAAATGACGAAGCAGGCAACGAAGCTTTGTGTACAGTGCATCTCACAGCATGCATGTTTGAATTTGTCCACTGTGGCCATAAATGTTGCCTTAACAAACAGACCACATTTCAGAAGCCGGTACCATAATTTACATTTAGTTTGATTATGTATACAAAGTATTTGTAGCAACATCCACAGCAATCCTTGCTTGGACCGATGTTTCCTCCCTTTTTTAAAGCTCCTCCAGGGTTGTCAGTCTTGGCCCGTGTTTATTCCCTTTCTTCCCTTTAAGTCTGTAGTTAGTCTTTTTTTTTTTTTTTTTTGCTAACCCCACTCCGTTATGTGCCACTGGTTTTCTCACACTGCCTCACTCTCTGCTGCTCCCTCGATGAAAGCAAACTCGTTTATGCCCCATGAATGACTGCTAACGGTGTGTTGCTCTCTGTCTGTTCTCAGAAAATAAATTGATAACAAGTTGCCTGTCATTGTTTCCAATGAAGCTCCATTGGGACAAAGAGAGATCGATTAAAAAAAAAAAAGCTAACATACTGAGTGTGGCATACTAAAGTTCAAATTGTGCATCCTAAAGTTTGAGCCGACCCATCACGGCAATTTCATGAAAAATGTTTTGTTATGAAATGTAAATTCTGGAATGCTTGTCTCACCGTAGCTCTGAAGAATATTAAGATTTTGTGCAAACAGACTTTTTTATTTTTTGTCTGATGCGGGAAATATTTAGCAAAGTTTGTGGTGGAACTATAACTTCTGTCTTTTATAAAAGAGAAGGCAGATGTAGTTTTAGGTATTGTGATTGAATGTGTTATTGATTTGACTCTCAAATTTCTCTGCAAATCTTGAAAACTTGCAAATGACACAAAGAGCAGGGACTGAGAGTGTGGGTGAGGGGCAGCTGGGGACGAAGGTAAACTCTAAAGAACAGAATGTAGAACAATAAATGTGAAGTAAATCCTAACTTTATGTTATACATTTGGTATCTTCTCTTCCATCATATATTTCCCTGATAATGAGCGCTAAAAGACCTCTTGACACAGATGAAAGGACTACAGAGACTTTAGAGACAGCAGGTCGGTGGGTTGTGAACGGGCTGAAAAGCCTGTGACCAAGATGTTTGTATCTTAAAGTTTGTATCTTAAATAGACCTCCTGTCCATATTGAAAGAAGATGTTTATATTGTGTGGCGTGTGAGGCAGATCATGTATGAAGGAGCAGCAGCACATTTCCAGCTGAGTGTCTGACCAAAGAAGTCGTCGCTTCTAAATGCCTGATTGCAGGATTTTATTCACCCAAAGTTTTAAAACTCCTTTCTTTCATTCTGTTCTATCAAAAGGTATTGCTCAGTGAGCGCCATGGTACGTTTTTGACACATACTTGACATCTAAAGTGAGAAAAAGAATAACACATTAGCCATCCATGACTGCTCTGTGCGGCTTGTATTAAACTTTTGGTTGGCTTAGTTAATTGTGTTTTTGTCAGTATGGAAAATGGAAGACATGTAAACAATGTAAAATCAATAGGCTTGATTTTTGTCAGTTAACATGGGAAGACAAAGTTTGGTCCATGAGAGAATTTTAATCCATCGACAGCATAAATAAATGACAATGATTAGCAAGATGCTGTTACTACATCTTAGTGACGCAAATATGCATCGATTCTGAGGGAAAAAAATGAGAAGTATTCACATCAGTCATTGTCCCTTTGCTATTAGAAAATGGCAAAGAGACTTGAGGAATCTGTGACCCTGTGGGGTTGCTCGTCTCTTGGCTATTTGGACTTTATTGTGTTTACAGTAGGAAAGGTCAGTGCAAATCAATGGAGTGGCACTGAGTGATCACTGTTACCCAAAATGATCTGCCTCAACACTTTTACCTGTATGCTGTGAATACGAAAATATCGTCAATAAATTAATTAGATCACTCAAATGCAGACGCTGAATAACTTTCAATCCTTCTGTAATATTTTGAACTGTTTTAAAAGAAACCCTCCAATCACTATAATCAAAAATGTTGATTTCGACATTCATTGTAAGGCTATCTTTCCATTGTCAGCTTGAGATGATTGCAGATGAAGCCAACTAATGTCAAAACAAGAGTCTGATCTAAAACAAAATTGAAAGTGTTTGAAGTCAAATTTCTCCAGCATAAAACAAGATTACATCCTGCTATATCATTAGGTTCCTGTCAAAACACATTTTTCTGCAGTTACCGCCGCGTAAGGGTTTTTAGGGTTCTGCCATGAAACGTTTTCCACTTTAGATGGGGAAAATATCTGCTGCACCCTTTTTACCTCCATTTGTTTGTTTCTGTCAAACTCCCACTCGCTTTGTAATACAGTTCATCAGGCATGTTTCAACCAAGGCGAATTGCACGGCGGGCGCTGGGCATGAAAGCATAGCCTTATGAAATCACATTTTAAGTTGTTGCAGAGACAGGTGTGTGGTGGAAATCTAACAAATGATTTTATCATTTCATCTGTCTTTGTTTCATATGCCTTTTATTCTTGTAATGCAGTGGAGAGAAGAAAGACGATGATGTGGGTAATAACTGAAGCACCTCGGCACGTCAGAAAATGCTACATTTCATTATGCAATGGCATAAAAAAATCATTTTCAGAAGCAAAAGTATATTTATTGTGAGCCAAAACTGATTCATAGAATTATAGAAGTAAACCTAAAATCCACATTGAAAACGATATCTTGAGGTGTTTTGTAAATGGTCATAATCAGACCAAGCATATCTTTTGACAGCTCTTTGTTGGTGTTGCTGTAACCACTGACGAGACAAGAGATGTGTAAAAGTATTTTTATTTCCAAGTCCATGTCAGGTCTTAAGTCTTTGAGGGGCAAAACCAAGTCGAGCCTCAAGTTTCTAATGACTCCAATTACCTGTAACCTTGCATTTGCTTTGGGTTAATTATTAAGACCTACTGTTTGTCCTTAGAGCTAAAATATTACCTGCCGATTGTATAACTGTCTCTCAAGATAGTCCTATTTGTCAAGTTATTTTTAATATTTAACTCACCGCTCCACAAAAGCTTCTAAAAGGCTGTTTTATGCTGATTTAAAAATGTTTCGCCACAAAGCATTTGTGTTTAGGTCACCCAAATAGCCAGCAATGTCACAGGGACTTTGTTGGTTCAACATGAACAAATAACCAAAACAAATACAGTGTTTCTTTAAATATGAACACATGCAGGCTGTTTATGTGCAGCACTAAGTGCGTGATGCAACAGTCCGTCGCAAAGCCTTAAATACTGACACCAAACCAAAAGAGACAATTCCCAGCTACCGCTAAAGTTTTGTGGAGGTACAGGGGAGAAAGAAAGGTGGACTGAACCACAACATTATGTCAGCACACACATTTTTCGACAGCCGAAAGGTACGTAGCTCGCTCTGCACTTAACTGACGTACTCACCTGAAACAAGGTCAAGCTGAATTGTCACTGGCACGAGAGAAAACTCAGCTAAATGTCCAAATCCAGCTGCCTGCAGCATTCAACCATATCAAAACTGTACATCATTTGAGACGTGACAATACACTCAATTGTTTTGACAGGTCTCTCTCTTACCAGAGCAAATAGATGTGTTTTTATGGTCTATTCAATACATCACATACACTGGATTGTCTAACTCAAAAGTGATATCAGCCTTTTTTTATCCATTAGTGTCTGCACAGTCCTATTTAAATTTTTGGCAATGAAACTGTCGAGGAAGACCATCAGAGCTCCTAAAACAAACATGGCTCTAAAAATTAAACTCACTCATCATTGCATAATCTCCGTGTACTAGTTAGTTCAGTAGAAGATTTATACTTCTAATCAGGATGCAGTATCGTCACTTAATGGTACTTAAATGATTTTATATTTATTTGTGCTCTCTTTGTCAGGCAGTGAGAGCTTAACAGCAAAAGTAATTCAGTCTTGCTGTCAGTTTTTATAGGTTATAAATGTGGTAAATTTGAGTTTATCATGATAAATCACAAATTATATGCTGATAATCTTTTTTCCCTCTTAAATATAAAGGCTATGCAAATGCAAATCCCTATCTTGACATCTTGTTTTTGTTTTCTTTTTTTTCTTTGTGTATGTCTAATATAAGTTTGGATCCAGACATCCCCAATTGAAAGAACCTCTAACTTGTCAAAAAAAAAACAAAAAAAAAAACGAAGGCAATAAAGCATCTTAATATTGCAAATCGGAAGAACAAAACAGTGACACATCTCAAAATAGTGGGATGTGTCTGTTCTGCATTCTTGTGTATTATTAAACATTTCATTTTCTCTAAATCCAACTTTTTTTCCCCGCTGAATGTATCTTTTACGAAGTCTCATTTTTTGTTACTCGCATGCCAATCCCAAACATAACCCAGTATTTCCTAAAGCTGCTTGTACAAAGGCCAACTTGTTGACAAGTCGAATACATCCGTCTAATCTCGTGGTCACGCTTACTTTACACAGTGAGACAATTTGTTTTTATCTGACACCTGTTATGCCATTAAACAAAGTGAGCGATCTGATTCTGAAGAACTAATTAAAAACTCCTTGAGGGGCAGTGTGTAGCACAACAGAGACTGAATGCTCTAATGACGTGATCATAATTGTGAATCGAGAAATAGGACGCTCACAGAGCTCCCTCACAATGCCATGCAGTTTTCGAAGGATGAGCAGGAACATTTTTAGAGGGATTTGAACTTGCTGATAGGAGCCTCTGCCAACTCGTTTCAGCTATGCGGAGCAGTTGCCAGCTGCACTTAGTAAGGTCTTAGAAGATTTGACTGATTCTTTTTGCAAGAATTCAATGTAGTACATGAACAAAACTGTGTTCTGTGGTTTAAAGTCCTACTCTGCAGCATTTCATTCAAGGTTGGTTTGTTATGTTTTTCTTTTTATGACTTAATTTGTGTCTCTAACATGAATGTAGGGCATTTACCTCTTAGCTGTGATGACACTGCCCCATTACCTTACGTGTAAGCTTTTTGAAGGTGGCAGGTAAGGGGTTAATAGCAACTTTTATTGCCTTGTGACATAAATATTTAGCTGAAAATCACACACATTAGTGCTTATGTGCCTTTTAGGAAAAGCATCTTCTTCCTTGTCCCCGAACGGCAAAATTAACCACTAACACCGTTGGTTGACTGACATTTGAAAAAAGGAGTACGGAGTTTTGGAACTTATGCCAGACTTGGGCAAGATTTTAGAGCAAACCCCTCTGGCTAAACTATGGAGAGCAAAAATTAATCTAAGCCAGCTAGAGCCTCAGCCTTCAGGCAACATGACATTTACATGAGTCTGAAGCAACCCAAGGGAGTGGAAATAATTTTGTTCCACTTTTTTTTGTTTCGTCAGGCTGTGCCTAAAGAGGTGTTTGGGTCAATATTTTGTTATCTTGAGCGGCACAGTTGGTTACTCATATTGGATGAGTTGAAAACGGAGAGCAAAATTAGTCAAAAGGGACACAGATGTGGACGATGCTCCTTCAGGGGTTTTAAAGTGTCTTTTTCGGAACTGCGACTAGAAAAACATCTGATCGCAGTATGGAGGAGGAAGAGATGCTGTCTTGGTTTAACCTAAATGGGAAAAAAAACCCCCAGTATTGCTTGTTGCCTTAATCCCTTGAACGTCATCTTGGTGTTTCTTCTGTAGCGATTCCTTCCGGCACTTAACAAAGGACTGGATCAGATATTGACAATAATCAGCTATATTATTATAACCTCGGTATATTCTATCTGGTATGCATTTGAACTTAGATTTCAGCGTCTTTTATTAGATTTTTAAGTAATAGACCAAAACAAATTAGCACAATTGTGAAGAGAAATGAAGATAATGCATGTTTTACTGTTTGTAGCAACAGTAATTCTCTTGACTTTCTATCAAGTTCTCACATAAAGGCCATCTTTATATATTGCATAGTTAATATTTGCCATGTCAGCTGGTTTTGCCACCTCAGCTGTGAATCGCTGCAGCTCCTTCAGAGTTGGGATGACCCTCCTGGCTTCTTCTCTGATTAATGTCGTCCTTGCCAGACCTGTTGATTTAGGTGTCTAGGTTGGTTTGCAGTTGCATTATGCGTTTTTATTTACATATCCTGGCTTGAAAGGTGTCCTACCAGTTGTCAAAAGCTACTGCTTTAGATTGAACTTTTTTCTTTGTCTTTTTTTTATTGCTCTATCACATAAAATCTGAATGACAAACGTGAACGTTTGTGGTTGTAATTTGACAAAGCTTAGAAGACTTGAAGGCTTTCACAAGGCCCTGTAGCTTTCAAAAATATTATTTCTTATTTTTAAATGATTTAACTAGGCCAGTGACAGAATAATGGCAGAAACGTCAATGAAGGAAATTAACACCATGTTCAATGGTGTCAGAAAAAGTGACAGCTCAAATGAAAGTGTATTCACTTTCACTTCAGGCTCTTATGACATGTAAATAAAAAGGTCAGTTTTTTAAGGTTTTTTTTTTTATGTGTTTTTTTCCCCCTCTAACATAAATAAATCTATTCAGGTTGGTCTCAGAGTTATGAAGCTGTTACTGACTGAACCTGAGGATGTTTTTCAGGAGGAGTAATGGAGAAATACTCTCGGGGAGAGTTGGACAAACAACAACACAGCTACATCGTGGCTAATTTGCCTTACACTCTACATGCTAGCTTGACAACAAGCTGCTACGGAGAAAACGGGTCTTCTTAACCACGGCGACAAAAAGGCAGTCACAGTGCAGCGTAATTAGCGACTCTTAAACCTTTAATTAGGAATAGAGGAATTAAATAATTGCATTCAGACCCACTGTTTTGATTCGGTCTCTGGAGTCATATTCCCTTCACTTACTAAGTGACTGCCAGATTGATGCACCTGCTATTTTCGAACCTCTCAAGTTTTTTTGTGCAAACCTTTAAACATCTCTGAGGATTACCTCCTCTTAACCGAGAGATGAGACTGAAGATCATTTCAGGAATTTGAGAAACTTGGAACAATATGAAAGCTTTGATGGAGAGTTACAATGACATGAGTCGGTGAGCTACTTTTTAGAACCAGTCCTCATTTGTCTGTTTGTCCAAACTTAATTAAAAACTATCCCCAAGAATGTTACTGAAAGGTCTTCCATGAATACATGAGCTACAGTGGGATACGCTGCAGTCCAGAAGCAGGAGAGAAAGAGAAGAGGAGGTGGAATGGATAGAAAAGCCTGGCATTTTTCCACACACAGGTTTTTGGCATGGCTAATGTTAGGGAGACTGTTTATTGGCTTGATACCCTCTGTGTTTCAATGAAATGTAATCATAACCTGAGCGAGGCTTATTAATTGCACAAACAGGCACCACAAAGAGGTCACTGGGCCTTATTATTAATTAATATTTAACCAACTAAAACTGTGATATAAACATAAAAATACAGTGGTAAAATCTGCTTGGTTTATTTCTTTAGATTCCTGGCATGAAAGTGTAGATCTGTCAAATGAAAACGGCAAAAGTGAGAGATGTAGGACTTGATGGCCTTTTGCTGTTCTGCTGTGGCAGAACTGAGCAGGAGACTAAAGAAAGCAAGGTGCCATCTTAGTTGGTAGTTTGGGGATTCTGCGGCTTCAAATAAACCACTGTGAAGGAGTGTATTTGGATTTGGATCTGTGTTTGTGTCGATGGGGAGGCACAAAGCAGATCTGTTAACATTTCTTGCCATTAATTTGTGTCAGCACCACTGCGCCATTAAACTTTTAGACCTTTTTATGATCTTTGAATTATTTTATCATTATTCCGGTGATTGATTTTATATATTTCTGGAGTGGTCACAAATTTTCATATGGAATTTGTTTTGCATTTTATTTCAATGCTGGGATTAAGAAGATGTATTCAATGGGGGGATGAGAGGGTGTCGTCACAAACAAAATTGAGGCGGCTACAAACAGATTCTTATTAAGTTGTGTGTGGTTGTGGTTAAATCTTGCTTTGACTTGCTTTTTGAGGATTTTACGTCTGTTTGCATTTATATCTCTCTGTTATTGCTGTTTATCTCTCTGTAGTCGCTGTGAGGCTCTTTCTCACTGTCTACGGAGCATTTAAATCCATTTTAAAGCTGACCTATTGTGTAATAGTCTCCTTTTGCACATTTTTGTACTTCCATTTGGGTCTCTACTACCTCTAGAAACAGACTAAAGCACTTTTTTGGCAACAAGTAAATGTTTTGTTGGTGTATGAAAACTAACAGTTTCAAAAATCTCCTGATTATTAATTCAATCTACCAAACCTCACCAACGTCAGTGGAAACAAGGAGCATGAAAACAACTAGTGTTGTCCAAGTTGCCCTTAGGCTTTAGGGCAACCTTGCAAGGATCAAAGAGTACAGTCAGTGGATGGTGCAATGGCCAAACTTGTTTTAAACACATTTGTGGACTAACAACTGACATCAGAACATTTTATCAAACACAACAGATTCAGTTTTCTTGTTTAGGCCTTCACACCCACTGAAAAAAAAAAAAAAAAACATATATACATATATTGTAAACGACAAACTAAAACCGTATATTTGTCAAAATGTATCTGGTTGGATAAAACTACTTGCACTTCACAATAACACTGCAACATTTTTTGGTAAACCCTTTTTAATCCTCTGAAATTTCTCCTTGCCACCTTTTTGTGTTCTGTCCTTGTTGTCCAGGCCTTTCTCACTGCTCTTTTTCAGCCAGATTAGCCCAGTAAAGCTCTTTAATGTAATCTTGTTACATTTCATTTTTTACCAGAGTTTATAATTGACCGCCTAATATTTCTGATGCCTCTTTTATTACAGCAGTCAGATCCCATTTAATCCTCAGCTCGGTGAGAACCACCAGGGGTGAGGAGTGACCTTGTGACCTACCTCTGTTTGTTATTTGAACACCGAGAATCAGGATTTAATGTGATATAACAAGTTGACAACAATCAACTACTCTTTTGAGAACAGCGGTGTGTGAGTCATTTCCCTGGTTCAGTAATTCTTTTATTGTGTCTTGGGTTTGGCAGCAGGTTTAAGCAAAACACTTTACTCTCCATATATCATAATCAGGACGTGGCAGAGGTTATTTATACTGTTCTCAATCCACTGTTTGGACTTCTTAATTCGGTGGTTAGTTCTCAAAGACTATCTTGCGCTAATGCCGAGAAACGTAATCACATTAGTGCCAGGTCCGTGTGTTTTAATTGCCAGTGGCTCGGCGGAGTTAGGGTTCAGACCATTTGGCTGTTGCTACAAAATACTTCAGCAGTGACCAGAAACATTAACAAGGCAAGCAGACGAAGGAGAGGAGGAGACTGCAGACTTTTTAAATTCTTCAGCTTGTAATCATCTGATTCAGTCTTTGGTGTTTAGGCCAATGTTTAATTTTCCCTCTACTGAATGTGTCTGAAAGCAGCTGAGGAGGGAAATGAGACATCTGTCAAATGGCTTAAGGGTGGTTAATTCCAAATACAGGTCCAGCTCCATAAATTAGAAGTATTAAACAATAACTATATTTAGGAAATTTCATTCTGAAAGTAAAACTGATTTGTCATGATCTTTATAGGGCACTGACTGAAGTGATTTTTTTTTTCATTTGTCAGCTGTTTTCTTCTTGATTAAGTGGACTTTGAAAATGAAATTTCAGTTTTATTTTTATTGGTCTTATTAAATATGTTTTATTTTTCTAAAAAAAACAAAATCTCTTCAGGTTTTCATTAGATATAAGAAAATATGTGAAATATGCCACATCACGTTCTAGGTCATAACACTGGGAGTGTGACATTTTAAAATGGATAAATTAACTTTTCACCTGTTTTAATTTACCTTCTTTGTGGAGTGTCAAAAATGTGTGGGCCATAAAATGGAAAATATTTCTTATCGGTCTTTTTTACACAATATTTTCAAAATATTCTACGTTAATGAGGAGGTTTTAAATCAAGAAAGATGATTCTTACCGATGTTTCAAATGAATTGGGTTTCAATGTGTTACAAGTGCTTCAGTTTTTTGAGAACATCATGCATTTTAACTTCCCTGTAAAACAGAACCAGCCTGTGGGAGTGCTGGACCAACGCAGAGTCATCCTAATTTTTTTCAACTGTATATTTGCTGACCCTAATAAAACTACAATAGCTTTATAAAAGAACCTAAGCAAACAAAGTTGTTGCCTGTGTGCTTTGCAGACGGGGAGCTTTCCAGAATCACTTTTGCTTCTTTGTGAAATGCTTTGAACAGTCAAGGACAAAATAAAATGAAAGAATGTTGTTCAGTTTTTGTCCAGGGGAGGCATTATTTCTCTGGAGAATTTGTCCCTGTTATGTTTAAAACTTAACTGCTGCCAAAAAGAGCACATTGTTTACAATATTCTTTTACACCATTCCAGCTGCAATAACTCCTTGCCTTAAAGAAAAAAGCTACTTTTTATGTCGCTGCAGATTTTCTTTTTTAAATACTTTCCTCAACACAATACAGTGGACTTGGTATCTGGCTAGAATGAAAACAAAAAGTTAATTATTTCACATTTTTCCTGAGTTGTCAATATATGGGCATGCATTAAATAGATAGATTTATTCTTTTTACACTACATTTTATCTTTCAGAGGTTCACATGTCTGAGGTAAAAATATTTTAACCCATGATGTTAACCCTTTCAGACAAATAAAGAAATCGCTCATATTCTTTATCCACAAAAGAAAACTCAATTGTTGTTCTTTTTTTGTTTTTAATTCAGCAGCACATACGCTCGGATTTATTTTCACTTCTAATTTGTCTTTCTGGCAGCCCGCGCATTGATTAGCTCCCTGCTCAACCCCTCTTAGGCCCTCATTGCCATTAACAGGGCCTCATCCTGATTATCTGGGCCATTTTCACATTCGCTGCAATCACTCAGTGGAAGTGACAGGACGTGGCTCAACCTTACACAGCACTTGTCTAAACACTGAGGTCATTCAATCTTTGCTTATGTTTCATCCATCAGTAAGACACATGCTGCTTGCTGTGCATTCAGACAGCCTCAAGACTGGCTGCAAAAACAATGCCGTGCAATTGCAAAGTCACTGTAAGGTTAAAAAATGCAATTATGAATTATTTTTAAAAATATAGTGTGTAGCAATACATTAGCTCCACCAGCGGGTGCATGATGTTCAAAAGATGAGATGCAATGAAACAAAACTTTAGCTATTTCTTTTTGAATATCTTAATTCATGTTGTTATTTTAACAGAGTAAATTTTTTGCAAACCACCAACTCAAATGAAAATGTGATCAATGTAGAACCATCTGGTTTTGATGCTTGTCTATTTCTATGCATTTAAAATACTCTCATTTTGGGTTTCCATGAAAAAAAAAAATGCTGAATTTTTTTTTTCTTTTACAAAGTGCTTGCATGAGCATAATAGGGACTAACCATTTGCCAGTTTCAAATAATTAGCATTTTGCAGTCAGAAACAGTAATTCAATGACCCAAGCAGTCTAAACCCGTCTTCTTATATGTGATTCCAATAATTCATAAGGGGGGAAAAATGACTACTTCAATTGGCTGAGAAAATGATAAATATTCACGGCTGGGAGTAACTCATCTCGTCAAAGCATTTACACTCAGGAAAGAGATCAAAATAAATAAAATAAGGAAACACATAAAACGAAGTTCACAAAAATTTTATAAACTTACGAGGAAACTCACACTGTGAGAAAATTGCTCAGCGGTTTAAACAACAGTCTAGCAAACCCAAACCACAGTTGTTTATGAAATACATTCAGGTTATACCATTAAAGTGCAGGACATCGATTAAACATCTATCTACTGGAGACTTTGTTGTAAGAGGACCTGAACTATCAGAAGTAAATGGTACAATCAGCTCCAGGAGATGTGGGCAGCAGGGGTGTAAAAGCAAAACAGTCACCAACTTACTATTTGATCTCAGATGAAACGAATAACATAAAGGCACCACAGTTGGATAAACAAAAAGTGAATTGTGAATTGTGCTTCATTTCAACTCTGCTGAAAATAAATGCAGGAGTAGGACTTTACATTAATTGGCATGCCTTGGAATTGTTATTTTTTTTCTCTCCCAAATCAAACTACACTAAAAATCAAACTTTTAAATTTCATTCAAAGGTTTGATTAAATGTCAAACTGTGTGTTTTTGTAAAGAAAAACTTGCAGAAAAGTGAAATAATAAAAAATTTTTCCCCCAACAGAATAGGAATTGCTTACCAAAAAACAAGACATTCATAAATCTTGAAACTTGGCTAAAATAGAAGCCAGGTTTAAGGAGTCAAAGAAAAACTATTACTATTATTATTTTGTGGACTGTAACTCTACAGTGAAAAGCATATAGCATCTCCTGTGATTGGCGGTACGCACAATAAACATTTTTGTAAACCTTGTGATTACAAAACATACCCACTGATGCAGTTTGTGATAGATCTTATGTGATGATCTTCAGAGGGACCTGATGGAGTATCTTTGTCTACCTAGCAACAGAGCTGGATGAGTTCTGATTGGTGGCCTGGCTTCCACCCAGTAAAAGATAAATCCCAACACTTAGAAAATAATGTCATAAATATAGTTTTGATACATTTTACATTTGCATTATCATCAGTTTGATAGAAAAAATTTGTCCTTTTTTCTACCAAAATGTAGCCACATGGCTGATGATGTCTTCACTAATGCTTTTACAACTGAGTAGTGTCACCCAGCCTGAAAGCACTCTATCCACACAAAAGGCAACCTAAGAACTCATTTTTATTCTCACTTGAAAATAAGTGTCTTTAACAAAACACATACATTTTCAAATTAGGGGACTAATTGTAATAGAAAAGCAATAAATTGCTTCTATTTCATTGGATCAACTAAGGCTGGCAACAACTGGAGGGCTTTTGAAAAAAAAAAAAAAAACACTATCATATTTTTAATGTTGGGGGAATGTTTTTAGATTCCAATTCACTAGAGACACCAAGCTGTTTTTAAGTAAATATTTATATTAAAAGATCCTATCATTTTTAATAACTTTTATCTATAAGGACTGTCACATGCCTTTTGATTAGTGTCAGAAAGGGGTTTAAAACATAAGAGGAGCAGATGATTTGTGAACTTCAGCCGCAGTGTCTTTTGAATAAACCACACACAAAAAAAAATACTTTCATGTGTGAATCTGTTATGCTCGGCTGGATTTTGTGTTTTAGGGAATCCGTTGACACAGGAGAATAACGAGTTTGTTGTCTTGTACAGGTGAAAAAGCTGTTGTATTATTTGTTTGCATGAAGTTCTGAACTCCAGACGATTTCCTCTATCAGACATAGACACATCCTAAGCCACATCACAAGTAAAGGCTCTCTTAATGGAATGTGCATGTACACCACGCTCTGCAATTGTGCAATTTTCTCCATATTAATCCCTTGCTGGAAAATTATTTTTGACATACTCACTCAAAATTTTATGAAGCCCTTTTCAGCATCAAACATCCCAAGGACTGTGTAGGCTTTTTTCTTTTTCAGTTTTACTTGACCTTGTACCTACAAACACATGGCAAGGTTGAACTGCAGCAGTGGCTCAAGTGACCTGCCTTAATGAGAGGAAAATGGAAAATTCTTTTGGCCTCAAGCTCAGGGTTCCATATATCTCATTTATAATGAATAATTAAGAGGAGTTTTTGGGTTTTCAGACTTGTCAGAGGATGAATCTAACCAGAACATTTTTTAGAAATCCTGTGGTTTTTGCTGTTTTTACTTTTTTTTTCCACCTGGGTGTTTGAATATTCTTTAATTGACGAAGAAATGCCACGGTTTGGAGCTGGATATGTGTATAAATCCATTTTGCTCCATCGCCGACTCGCTGTTTGCTTACACTAGGCGTAATGAATCATTAATTCACCGCTGTCACTTTGCAGCCCACAGTCGCTATGAGCAGAATTACCTCTCGATTCAGCAGAGAGGGCGGCATCGCAGATATGGAGGATCTCAAACCTTTTGCATTTTGTTTCGGTTCGTACTGGAAACCAGGGATCTGTTCATGAGCTGAATTGATGAAGCTGTTACACCAGCAGCTCTGGCTGCTGCGAGTTGTTTGGATCATCCTCCACACTTTCGTAATCCTATTGTATTTTATTATTCTGCAACCTTCGGCTCATTTTGTTTTCTTTTTTGTTCTGTAGGCTCATTTTAGATCAAGTATTCATTCAAAACTGATTTTCAGTACTTTAAGAAATCACGTTTTTACCCGTGATGCGTATAAGAAGAGGGAATTCTGATTGAATTAATTTATATTTGCATAGAAAGTAAAAGAACATGATGGTGGTACGTTTGAAGTACTGTAGCTGAGAGCAATGTACAATTGCTAAATGTTGAGTGTTTTGAAGTTGTATTTGTTATTTAGTTACATATTAAAAAGCAGCCAGTTGGTAATTTACATAAAGTACCTTAGAATCGAGGAAACAACTTGAAGTCTCAAGTAATTATGTTAACTTCTTATTTAAACCTAGTTAAAAACCATGATGCAGACATTTACGTGTAGCTTTCTGTATTTTCATGAAGAAAGTATTTTGCACAAACTTGGAGTGAAATTCATTTCTGCTTGAAAGACACTCCTTGTAATCCTGTTAAACACCAAAGGAATGCTTCCAGCTCACTGCTAATGGTTTAAAAAAATATTGTGTTTTGAAGACCCTCATGCTATCCTCTCCTTAGTTTAGGTTATGCATATAATATTGCTTTCATTGTCTGACATGTTTTTAAAACTGAGAAAGTTTCTGAAGATGATTTTGAAAGAAAACAGTCAGCAGACTGTGTGAATGAAATGAACACATTTGTTCTTACAGCTGCAATATGTAACTTTTATAAAAAAGTAACTTTTATAAAAAGTTACATATGACAGACAAGAGACAGACAATCTGCTCATCTGCCTTCTCCCTGTGTTGCCATCTGTAGAAATGCATCATAAATGGTCAGAAACAACCAATCAGAGCCAGGAGGATGGTCTTAGAGCTGTCAAACATGCTTGGGTATGTGCTGCTCACACCCTCTACCACACTGCATGTATAAGCTCAAGATACATGCAGTGTATCTTGAGCTTATACCGGTATAAGCTCTGCAATCAGCACCGATGCAATCCAAGGCTATAGTGAAACTGTTTATCCTCCTCATCAATGGCTATGCTTACCACCGCTGTGACGCAGCAGAGGACAGTTTGAGCATGATTGACAGTGCTAAGACCTCCTCCTGGCTCTGATTGGTTCAGTGACGGTAGTTGTGAAAGAGTCTGTCAAGGGAATCAATACTTCACCAATTCCTGTTAGAGATGCACCATGTAGGCTTTTGCAATTGTACATGTTTCAGATTTTGCAAAATATATATATATATATATATATATATATATATTTATATGATTTTTATTTAGTAATATACTGTATATATATATTTTATTTTTTTTTTTATTGTTTATTTTGCCTAAGAACTATAACATAATTTTTTTTTTTTTAAAATCTAGGTTTGATGGAGCAAACAGGAAGTTTTCAACAGAATATCGAGTTGTATGTTTATTCCCATTTATGCACATTTACTCCAAACCTTTAATTGTTTTGTGTTGTAGTTAAAAAAGTGCATTAGGTTCTGCTGTTTAATGTGTTTATGCACCTCTGCACTCTTTGAAAAATAATAATGATAAAATGTTCAATTTATTTTCATGTTCTGTCTGCCACCCACCAGTCACAGCAGATCAAGGGGGAAATGTGTTTGCTTACAATCTTTGAGCCACCTAATAGTTTTGTCTCCTGAAATATTCACTGTGAACGTGCAATGAATAATATTTTTTGTACTTGCATGCTTATTAGTAACTCCTTTGAGCCAGTATATCACTTCTATTTTATTTATTTAGTTTTTGATTGTATCTGTGTCTCTCCTGAAGCTCTGGCATTATTGAAGTTGTGTTCAAAGTGTTTCTGATCAAATTTTTTATCTGATCAAGTTGTTTTTCTCTTCTCACTTTGACTCCTCTGTCTCTTGTGGCTTAATTCTCAATATACTCTGCCAGTGGGGAGTCCTTGATTTGCCTTTAAGTGTTTAGGTCTTACTGTTTGCAACGTGTAAAAAGGTCAAACTGCACAAATAACTTGGCAAAAACCAAACAAATCGCCCAGAATGTTGTTCCCATGGTTATACTACCAAACGTATTATTCTTTTCTAAGTAGATTCTTAAAAATGACAAACATTTTAGGATAGTTTATATGTTTAATACTCTTCCCTTATAAAAGTTCCCCACACATCTCGTCAATGTATGTTTTTGTTGCAACATCCAGTAGTATTCTCTGATCATATAACCATGGGATATGTTTAAAAATTGCAATTTAAAAAAAAAATTTTTTTTGGGAAAGATTTTGTCGATGTCACCAAATCTTTTAGGGATTGCAAAATAAAGCCTAGAAATTTCTTGATGAATGACCTTTTTTATGTGAAGACTGAGAATATTTCTGAGTTGGCACGGAAACTCTGACAGTGCAGCTGGATTCCTATGCGTATGGATAACTCTCTTTGCGCCTTTCGGGACACAGCAATAAAGCCCTGTTTCTCCTAGCTAAATGGAAATAGAATTAGGCGCTGTGTTTCTGATGACCGATGGTAGGAGAGAGATGAAAGACCCCAATGTAAAAAGCCTTACTTCTTCTTCTTTCTTCCATTCTTCTTCTCCTCTCCTCTCCTCTCCTCCTTTCTTCCTCCTCACCTAGCCGCCGTTCATCTTTTGAGTGTCATCAAGGAACGCAGGGGAGGAAGAGATGGGGTCTCCCAGTACAGTTTATGTTACAGTAAATAAATGCAGCCCCGTCTACCTTCCTTTTCTCCAGTCTATGTACATTTCTCTAATTCACCTTTTCTTTCCACTGTTATACTTTACCAAGGGAAACCAGCAGAATAACAACAAAGAAAGGGTTTGCTGAGGGGAGCTTATAAAAAAGGGGTTTTATTGTTGTTGAACTATTTTAGGTTTCGTTGTTATTGTGACGATGAAACCTTGAGTTACAGCTGGACTAAATAAGCTTTGGGATATTTTTTAATGTGCAGCCAGGATGGAGGTGATTTAATTAGCAAGCTGTCCTCAAATATCAGTATGGTTTAATGATAAGAAAATGATTGTCATACTTATTTTTACACCAGTACTGCATTGTACTACAGAATCCCATATAAAAACATGAATGATATAAAATCTCTAAAACTATTAAAATTGTGGCAAATTATGGAATTACAAATTAGTGTCAGTTACAGCAAGTCATCCAGATTTTGAGGCAGCAAACAGATGCAGACTATTACACTACCAGCACTAATTTTTGACTGTCACTGTGATGTTCTTTTTCTGGTTTTCCTAGTCAGATGTCAGTGGACATATGCCTTGAAAAAGGTTACATATTAGTTTTCTCAGTCCTCAGAATATTCTACTAAACGTATCAGTGATCATCAAGATGTTTTCTGGCTAATGTGGGATGGTCAGCAGTGCAAAAACACAAAATCTTACCAACTATTTTTGGTCTAGTTTCTAGTGCAGGTATCTTGGAATACTTGAGATAAGACAGAAATAATTTAGAAGTAATCTTCTAGCAAGATATAGAAGCTTGTTTTAAGTGAAAAAGTACTAGTTCAATTGGCAATTTTCCCATGTTAAACTCCCAATGGAGCTAGTACTTTTTCCATCAATTTTAATGACTTATTTACTTAAAACAAGCTCCTACATCTTGTTGAAAAGTTACTTGTAAGTTGGTTTTGTCTTATTTCAAGAGCACTAAAATATTTTCACTATAAACTTGACCAAAAATACTTTGTAAGATTTTGTGTTTTTCCAGTTTTCATTGTTACATCATGAACACTGAACTTCTTTGGTCCCACTGAGGTCCACAGTGTTGTGGGTTTTGTCTGCATTGCTTTTGTAGATACTTGTATGGAATGTTCAAAATCTTTCACATTTTCACATTTGTGGATCGTGTCTCTCACTGTACCAAAACTCACTGGCTGTACAGGTCAAGCAGTGGTCAGTCTTGCACATAGCTATTGGATTTGACCTAAGCTTTCCACAGATTATTGTTAATCGCATCTCATTGTCCACCATCCATCCATCCATCCTGTTCACACCTCAGTGCCTCACACCTCTTCTTCTGCAGTCAGTTCACACTCAGACTGTCTCTAATTGAGTTTTGGACAGCCAGCCAAGCCTCAAACGCTCTGTGAGAGATAAAAGAAATTTTGCATTACAACATCAAAGTGGTGCCCTTCCCCCCCTCACACACATCCTCACACTATTTCTCTTCCACACTCACCAAAACATGATGAGATCAAATGAACATCTGAGGTCAGTGGCGCTCTGAAGGGGTTAATGATCTGGAGACCATGCTCTGATTTTTTATTTATTTTTTAATGTTTATTCACCCCCTGGACTCATAACTACCCTCAAAATGTGACGTCTGCCCCTCTGAGTGTAACTCCTACAATTTACCCAACAAACTGTGTATTTGAAACACTTGCATCAGTGTGTTTGACATGGATTTGACTCGTCTTAACACAGAAGAGCCAATATTTCACACTGCTTGTTCAATCAGGATCAATAACATTAGTCCTCAGCAGCAGGCTTCACTTTCAAAATGTGTTGCATCCTGTCAGGTTTTGTGTAATTAAGTTTCCTCTTAGTTACACAAACATCAAAACTTAATTTCATTTTAAAAAGTTGTGTGTTTTTCTCAGTGCAACACATGGATTTATTTACGAATATCCAGTCAAGTGTGTATTTGTGGCGCCGCTGTTTTCTGTTCGGCTGCATTTACAGACTCTGCTGCAGCTTTACGAGGAACTTCATATCAGTCATAACCCGGTGATCTATTGACGCAGCTAAATTAAGTTGGGGATTTATACGCTGGGAGGAGGGTTTTATTTATTTTATTTAAATGGTCCCGAGTCATTTACATCTCAAAAGCCTCTCGTCTCACATTCAGTTGAAAAGTTTCATGAACTCAGCAAGTCTTCTGAGCTGTTCGGGAGCTTTTTATCGCATTCTTAACCATTACTCGTCTCGCTGCCACCGGGCCTGATCCCGATGCAGTAAAAACTTAAACTAATTTGTGGAACTGTGCTGTTTCTCATCAAAGGTGAAATCAGGGAGAGTGTCCAGATCGTAAATCATTTTTCTTCATCCTTAATTTTTCTTTTATTTCCTTTTCTTGGCATTGCAGTTATTCAGTGCAACAGTGTGAAATATTTTTATATTACAAATCAAATAGACTGTTGTAAGCTGGTTGAGACACCCATGTTTTTTTATTGTGTATAAAAGAAAATCTATATAAAGTCACATTTAAAAATCACATTTGTTAAATTTAGACATTGGTCTTTCTTCCTGATTAGACAATCTAATAAATATGTTCTTCTTTGGAGGAGCTTATTTATTTTTCATGCCCTTTCAGGGTCATGAAAGGGAGTTTTAGGGAGTGAGGTCTGTCTGAACTATCATCAGGTAAGACGTAAGGTTTAACTGGAACAGATACCCAGTCCAGACGTCCGTACTCCCTTTTATATTTGTCATAATCATCAGCCAATCTAAAGTTCATGCTTGTCAAATATCAAGTTTTTGTCAAGTCTTAATCCCCATGGAAATGTTGGATAATAAACATAATTGCTGATGTATTTAACAACATAGGCAGGGTGACTGTTGTCATCTTTTAAAATTGACAGAGATATTGTCTCCATGTGGAATTAGATGCCTTTCAATAATTGCTAAGGTGAAAGTGGTTTGCTTTTAGCAAAGGTTCAAGGTTGTGTTATCTTGTCTTTTTTCCTGGAAATATTACACAAGAATACTCAGCAACTGGCAGTGGCAGATTATTTTCACCCTTTGTGAGTTTTGTGAATATTTTTTATGGCAGTCAAAGACACTTCATTTTTTTTTTCCGTCTCTCCTCTTGCTCTTAAAGTAATTCCAACACAAGAACAGACTCAGTTTTAACCATTCTGACTTTAAAAGATCCTTTATCTCCCTTTAAGCCTCGGAAAATTAAGCCCCATAGTTCATCCAATCTGTCCCTGATTTCATGCTGTCTGCTCTCCAACTCTGTCTTGTTTTCATGTGCACCCTTAAAGTCTCATGAGCTTTATCGGGGCTGCTTTGCTTCCATCTGTTTCCCAATCAATTTGATCTCATTTCCTGCCAATTGGTCCACCTCCATGGGTTAAGGCTCATTTAATAGGAAGGGTTGCATATGGAGATCATCAGCTGTAGTTATGGTGATGAGATCACAACCTCTTTAGCGTTAGAGAAGCTTGTCTGGGTTTCAGTGTTGGAGGTAATTTGGATGGAGATATTTTTGAAATGTGTGCTTGCATTAAATAAATGGTGGGCTTTAGCAGATGGCTCATCTAATTGATCAATTTAACAAAGAAGGAAGTTAATGAGGAAAAACAGGGGGTCTGCAGGTCAGTCCTTAAAAGTTTCTGTAGTTTTTTTTGTTTTTTATCCATGTTTTTTCATTCACATTAATCCTGGAGAAACCATCGAGAAACACTGCACCAAATTAAATGTACAGTGATTCTTAAATCTTTATGCAGCTTTGCTAAAAGATCAAATACTTAACACCACGGTAAATCTTGTTTACTATACAGTATATCGTTACATTTATTATTGGAGAAAAGTAATCCATAACGGGATGTCAGTTGTTTTGACAAAATGTCACAAGATTAAACAAATTTGTATGGAAATGTCAAAATTTGCACAGAAACGTAAAGATATAACCCCAGATAATCTAGTCATACATTTAGACAGCAAAAAAACTTGTTGTTGGCTTCTTAGCAACCTTCCTGATCAGTGTAGACTCAAAGTTGAATCTAAATCCAAAAGTATTTACAAAAAATGCTAGATTAGCACCCTTTATTAATGCAAGGTTTTGGACATTTCTTTAGCACATGAATTGTACACGAGGTTCATCACATCATACATGTAAACACTTGTGAAATGATTTATGAAGTCGTTTTTTTTTTCAGTCACAAAAACCCGGCCTCTCTGCAGAGGCGTGTGCGCTTTTGACAGCCGTTGTAAAACAGGCGAACCTCCCAGTCTTCCAAATATTCCTCCTTATTGCTATACTGCCACTCTTTTAAACGCTGTAAAATTTTATCATCTCACATTTATTTAAAACTAACCCAAGCACGGCGCCTTCCTGTTCTTTAAAGAACAATCCGATACACGCGTAGTATTTGTCGTCCACGTTTCTCATGCTGTCAGAGCTTCTGTCCTTATTCAAGTCCGACTCTGAAGAGCAGCCAGGCAGAGGGGTTTACAGAACAATCCTCTGCGTCCTCACTGGAGTGACAGCCAAACATATTCTTTGCTCTCATGAATTTTAACGTGATTTGATTCACAAAGTGGAGTGCTGGACACGAGGAGTCGGAGCAGGTCTGCCGGTCGGCCAGCTGCACGCATTATTAACCTCTCCCAATTTATATAAGCTGGAAGAGACGTTGTGGAAAATCTTCTGGACTCCCAACAATCCACGCTGCCTAGTTGAATTCCTGTAATTTAAGCTAAGCTGTTTTGGCCCCCTGACTGCATGCAATTGAGTTTTCTGGTTGATATGCATAAACCAATTAGCAAGTTATCTCTTTTCCATCTTTATTGCTACAAATCTATTTTGTACTTCCTTTGCATTAGCGTTCAAAAACATGCTTTTTTTTAATGCACAATCATCTAGATCTAAACCATTCCAGAAAGTCTTTCCAGAAAGTCTTCCTTCTATTTAGCAGTGGGGGGGGGGTATTGATTTTGCGTAATTGCTGTATGTTATTCACAATGCAGAGCTGTGGTGTCTGCATGCTGTTCGTGGAGTAGCCGGTCTTATCAGCGGGAGCAGATGGAGAGCGTCCAAGTGAGAGGCTCAGTCTGGCTCCATGTATGTCATAAGTAAGAGGATGACCTTGGCTGAGTCTCAGCCACAGTTCAGCTGTAAGAAACACTCTGTTTCTGTCCTTTTCCTCCTGTCTTTCTGGTTGTGTCAGTGTTTTTGAATTACACACACGCGCACGCAAACTGCTTTGCTCCTAAACGTTCCTACATGAACAGCTACAGCTAAAGACAAAATATACTCCTCCACTTCATCACACTGAGGTGCAAAGACTCTTCCTGTACATGCACTTGATTATAAAAATAGTTGCATTTTTTTTTGTTCCAACTATAGAGCTATTTTTATTGGTTATAAAAAAATTACTTTCATGCCTGACATTGTTGTTTTATTCTTTTACTCCACAAGCACACATGAATCAAAAGCAGTTTTTCGAGAATCAGTTCTTAGTAAGTCAAACGGTGAGCAAACGAGGATGTCAAGAGCTTTCCTGGTAGATTTATATTGTACTTAAGCTGGGCGAGATAAGCGCCTCCATTTCGGAAGTAAAGAGATTTGAAGTTGTCGTGACTTTTATGCTATTTATGTTTAATATGAACAACCCAGCCTCTCGTATATGAGTTTTTGCTGCAATACTTTCTACCCTGCTTTCTTTTACTGTGATAATGTGCAGTAATTGCTAGTCTTCTCTGATAACTTAGGAAAAAGAAGATGAGAAGATTCATTTTTCACATTTCAGACATGAGCTTTAGCTCTGTGTAATAGAACTTGATGGGCTACAACAGTCCATGTGATACTTAAATGTAGAGCAAAGCATTTTGTTTGGACATTTTGGCACGAAATAGATTGAATGCAGGAAAAATCAAAAACTATTTAAACCTAAATTTAAAATCTCCACCTGGATATTTTTTGCTTATTTTAACTGTACGCACTCCTCTAAATGCCTTGTGAGTAAATATATTTGCCCATTTATCCATAACAACTGGACCTTTCAACATCTATCAAGTTATTTGCGCAATTTACCTTCTATTAAAATAATATCAATGAGATTAATTTCAGTCACTGCTATTATGGTGAAATTACCGTAATAACTTGATATTGGCTGAAAAGCGCAACGTCTCCCCTTTCAGAAACTGTTGAGATTTTAGGGTGCAAAGTGTGGCTGAATTACGGTTCTGCAAATTTGACTGAATCGCCGGCGCTCCGATTAAGACTTAGAGGGTTAATCTGGGCAATAAAAATGACAGAAATATATCCTTATGTTTGATGCATTAAACTTTTAGATGCTTTTTTCACAGACATGCTTCAACCCTAGTTTCTAGGGTTGAGTGGGCGCCCAAAATACAGAGGCCGTAGTCCTCGACATGGCCGTTGTGAGCCTCAAGTGCCAAAAATATCTTTGAAAACAATGAATAAAATTGAGGTTTGGGGTTTTCTGTGTCTGTGAACTAAAACTTTTTGACATCTTGTCTCTGCTTTACACAAGACATTTTCATATATACTGTATGACAATATACTGCCGTGTTTATCTGGGTAATAACGGTTCTCATAACGTTGTGAGAACGTCCTCGTCATTACTTGGATATGCCGTGTCATTTGAGGCTCAGATTTAAAGTGGAAACTTGAAAACGGTAATTGTATCGCTCAGTCCTCCTCACGGCTCACTCGAAAACGCCCCTGCAGACCCCGCTTAGCTTTAGAACAGATAGGCCAAGCGAGGTTGTTGGCATTAAGATGAAGCACTCCATCCTGTAAGGATGCCTCAAAATAGGATGCAGCTGAGGAAATATTTAAATTCTACATGGTCTCTTATTTGTCTGCATGCAGCTAGTGTAAATGTCAGTAGTGGAGAAAAAAGAAAGATGCAAAAAGAATTGTTATAAATGCCTCGTGGATGTCTTTTATAACAAATATTTTACACATCAACCTTTAGGATATAATTTGTATTTGCGACACAGAACATTCAGTGTTCATTTACTTAATGTTTCTAAAGGTTTTTACATTATTTGTAAATTAACATCAAGCCCCAATCTTCTCAGTCTTCCACTTCATAGCTTTTTTTTTTCTCCATTTAAACCAGCTTCCACTTTTTTTTTTATTAAATGTATTTTCAGTCTGGGAACAGCTCCATTACTTCTGATTATTTTTAATGGCAGGCTCATTCTTTTGTAGTGCATTCATATTTGTCTCTCAAGACTTGAAGACTGTTTTAATGAGCTCTCAAAAGGTCTCCTTCCTTAGCCCTTGGCTACATCCAGCTATGTGCAGCAGGCAACTCTAGTAGACCCAGACTATATAAGGCATGAACACTTCCCTAGACATGAAGACATGCCATTCTTCCCTTTGACAGATATTATCCAGTGGGGAATTGTAGACGCATACCTCAAGCAGATCTTTGATTAAAATGCATTAAGCAAACAAAGAATAAAGATTTCAGCAATGCTGCAATGTAAAGGTATTTTGCAAGAACCACATAAAATATCATCATAGACACTAAAAAAATAATGTTTGAAAAGCTTTTTGGGTATTTTTTTGCTTTACTTTATGATAAAAAATGTATAATTCCTTGCTGGAGAGAACAGCCATTTTGGCTCAAGGCAAACATTGTGAGTGTCATAGTTCTTCCCTCCTGTTCATGTTTGACTCTGTTTTCAAATGCAGTGATGCTATAGGTATTCCACTTCCTAGTTTGGACATATGTTTTTTAACACGTTTGTTGTTTTTTGTCTCTTTTCTTCCTTTCTCCCTGCTTCTCTCCAAGACACTATGATCCGACCGGAAGAAGATGATCGTGCACCTCCAGTTGACAGCATAGATGCCGAAAAGCGCTCTGCTGAAAGGTGACCTCCAGACTCTTCACCTCCCGGCAGCGTTTGGTGAGCTACCCTTGAAAAAAGAATAAAGAAAGAAACCTCTTGTATCACAAATGACACTGTCGT
This sequence comes from Poecilia picta, assembly GCA_033032245.1. Taxonomy (NCBI): domain Eukaryota; kingdom Metazoa; phylum Chordata; class Actinopteri; order Cyprinodontiformes; family Poeciliidae; genus Poecilia; species Poecilia picta. The sequence goes on along the minus strand of CM065367.1, from coordinate 20,316,624 downwards.
CTCTCCCCCGTCAGCTGTCTGTACCTTCAGGGCATTTTCCTAATGTTCACGTTCACAATATTTTAAATTGCGCTGTCAAAAACAGAGCCCATTGTATAATGGTGACTTTTATTACCATCTCCTTTTTTATTTATTTATTTTTTTTAAAGAAAATCAAATGGAGATTCAGTTTTTCTTTTAGCCATTTGTTGAGTCATGTAATGTTAAGTAGAATTGATGTTTCTACCTGTAAAGTGGTAATTTATATTAAATGATGCATATCTCCCCTACAGTGAATTATGATGTAGACAATATGAATCAAGATATTTTTGGAAAGATGTTTTTTTTTTGGTCATCGAGGAAAACAGTAAAATATGGGTTCAGCAAACTCTCAATATATAGCAAGTTCATCGCAATTACATATTTTCATGGGATCGTTCATCTTTATCATCCATTTATGGATTATTACTCTCACTGTGGGTCACTGGAGTCGTTTTTAGTCCCTTTCCAGACTGATAGACATGAATGAATAAAACACCACAGTCTTGTAGTGCTTGAAGTGTCTTAAGTCTCATTAATTGAGCTAGAACTTTGATAGAGGGATCATGTTGTTGTCTCTTTGTATCTAGAAGATCAGCGATTTGAGTTGGTATTCTCACTGCATGTCTAAAGTCTTTACATGTTGCTTCAGTGTCCTTCCAAAGTCCAAAAATGATGCATGTTAGATTTGCTTGTGAGTCTAAATTGACCGAAGGCAAAAGCAAATGCGTGTAAGCTTTTGCTGTCTGGTCTTTCTTTGGAATGTGCTTTATAGGTACTATTTTCTTGCCTGATGATAATTGTAAGAAGCTTCAGTACTAAAGCAACTCTGAACAATACAATACTCAGTGAACAATACAACTTCTATTTTGCTACGGTGGAAGAAGGAAAATGGTCTGGACTTTAACCTTACATTGCTTTAATTCCATCTTTGGGATTTGCACATTTGTATAAAAAGCACCCACAAAATTTGTCTGTGCCTAAAAAAAGGAAACGGCCATGGGAAGCAATCAGTCGTTAAAGACTTCACTTGTCTCTGAGCTTGTTTGGACGATATGTCCAACTTACTCCTGCTGTTACTTCCTTATCAAAAAGAAGTACACAGAAACTCACCCTCACCCTGAAGCTATTCTGGGATGATTTAAAACAATCACAAAAGTAACTGAAGAAGTTTTCCATTTTTTTGTACCGATGTGATATGCTTTTTGTGATGAGGCAACTAGGGGAACGTACAGACCCAGAAAGCATCCAGGGTTTGATTAAACCAAATGAATTGATTTGAAAAGAGACCAGAAATTATGTTAAAGCCAAAGTATAATTATTACATCAGAAGTATCGAGCAGTTCCTTAGCAACTGAACTAATACATAAGCTGCAAACAAAACTGGAGACGCCAGTGTTTTTGGATGCAAGACTTAAAATTATACTTGTGAACTTGCAGAAATACATCAATTATTGCTGTGACTGACTTGTGGGTGAAACAACGCTGATAACGACACCCATCAAGGTCTAATTGGAGCTGGTGTGGACCGGAAAGTAGGAAAATGTACTTTTATGGAGTATTTCCTGTGCTTTATTTTGCTCCAACCCCACATTTCTCTCGTCTGTACAACTGTTCACATTCATCAGCACCTCTGAAAAATATAAATTGGAAATCATAAATAATCTCTCAATGCAGTATGATACAGAAAAAATCTGCTCTCTAACAGTGGGCTTTGGAGATTTTTTTTTTTTTTTTTTTTTTTGCTTTTAGTTCTCACTGTATGCAGCAATAAGCTAAACTTCCAGTTTCCGTTCCAGTTGGCTTACAATATAATTATCATTCTATATATGAGCAAGTTTAGGTCTGGATTCATTTTCTTCTAGCGATTTCCTAGAAGATCAACACACCTGCCATACATGAAAGTCATGTTCTCATGTTTTTTGCATTTTTAGGAGTAATAATGAGAAATAATATACTCTTCCACGTTATATTTATTCCCTAGGAAAACAAAAAAATATATTTGTAATATGTAATTCTTGAAGCAGTAACCTTTAACACAGTCTAAATCTGATAATCTTATCCTGAAATAATAGTTCTATTATTCTGATGAAAGGGCATGTCTTTTTGAACATTATAGGTCTGGTATTGAATTGATGATTGATATTAAGCATTTATTTGAAAGTAAGGAACACTGAGTGATAATTGTTGCAGTCAAAGGCATACAAAAATGTTAACTCAGGTAAGTTAGCCAAAGGGGAAAGAACATCTATTATTGAAGTAATGGGTACACAGTAAATGCTGCCACTTTGTAGATGTCAGTGGGTTTACGGTTTGTCACCCAGCATTTCCCTGAGTGAGGGTATACCAGCAAGAGTGGTTAAAAGCACTCAAGCATCAGACAGACTTCCCTCAGTGCACATGTAATTTGGGTTTGTGGTAGCATGAGGCCCAGACATGGTTATACAAGAGATAATAACAAATACAGTTTTGTGCAAGTGTGACAGTACAAATTAACAATCTGTCTGGTTGTCCACTGTTTTTTCTTCCTGTTGTTAGAAAACAATATTTGAAGATTTTTCATTATGACTCACTGTATATTGTGAAGAAGTGTTGCTGGTTCTTTTCTAATTTGGGGTTTTTAAGAACTTTTAAAATGTTTGTTAAAGATAAATCACAAGTGTTTCACATTTAATTTTCACTTGTTTATGCTATACAAAAAAATCTGACATTTGCAGATATTAGACTGCTTCGTCAGAAACAACCAATCAGAGCCAGGAGGAAGGTCTTAGCGTTGTCAATCAAGCTTGTGTATGCTACACAACAAAGAGTGTCTCCTTTAAGTTGGTGATATTGGTGTTTTGTTTTCCACATCATGATGGTCCCGTGTTTTTCTTGACAAATTACTGAGTTTGTGTTGTTTATTTATTTATTTACTTTTTATTTAACAAAGGCACGGGAACAAATACAAATATCTCTCTGTCACCTCAATAAAATTTCATCAAAGTCTCATTAATGATTTTTGAACCTCAGAAATTATATGATTGAATTACTTTTTAAATTTCCAATCTGTACTTTTTAAAACCTGTTTCCTAAAAAAAATAGCAATAAGTGCCATTCAACCCAACCACTCTCCTGCATATTTTTTTTCTTTTGTACATTGTGCTGCACTTCAGTGACACTTTAAGGAAAATCTCATTTAAAGGAAATTGTTGAAGTCTGTAGCGTAAATCATGGGGTTAAAATTCAGTTAAACCACAATCAATCTGCTTGAGCCAATAGGAAGTCTTTCCATCAACTTTTTTAAAGGACCTCGCTAAGTCTCTATTATTATTCCTCTCAATTTTAAGCTGGAAATCTGTCAAAGTGGAACTGATGAAGGGATTGTGAGAATAAAAGGTGAATTATAGTGAGGGATCCAGTCCACAGGGACTTCATTAGCTAGTCAGGGCTCCTTATTATAATACTTCAAACATTGTAAAGCCCTATTTGGTATTCAGCTCCAGTTCTCAGGGACTCAAATTCACAATTAATGACTAATCTTAGTCCTTTAATAAACACATAAATAAACACGGGTATTTACACTGAGGTCTCTCTGCTGGAGAAAAAACATAACAAGCAGAGTGGGGTTTTTTTCTGTCCTACCAAAAGAAACTCTTCAACAAATGGCTATCTCTGTTTAAATTCCTCTGAAACCATGTTGGTGTTTAGAGGCATATCAATCATAATTTATGGCGTAAAACATGATTTAAGTACTTTGAAATGCACTATGTACAACCGACTTTATTTGCACTGGAGCACAGCAGCACAAGGCAGCATTGTTCAGGTTCACTGGTGTTAATGGTCATTTTCCTGTATTTCTCTCATTTTCATAATGGCGCTTCAATATAGTGGGATCTGCAAGGACAGAAATATTTTATAAGGAATCTTTGCATCAAAGATTAAGCACAACTTTCTCCCTTGCAGTGTGGCACCTTCGCCCAAACTTGTACCATCACTGTTTTTGAGCTCAGTTTTCTTTAAAGACGCTTTTGTGAATATCTAACTAAAATAGCTGACTCCTCCATTTTATTTCTAGAATCCTTTCATCTTTTGCTTGGTTGGTGAAACTGTTTTTTTTTTTATAGCGGCTAAAGTGTGTGCCAAATTATATTGAGCAGATAAGGGACCTTGTTAAAACAATCACACCACTTGAACTTAACTTCTGTCACATTACAACCACAAAATATGTATTTTTTCTGATTTTGCTTGACTGACTAAAGCAAAATTATGGGATCTCCGATGAGGTCTGATGCAAAACAGTTCAAGGATTATGAACACATTTACATATTATACATGTAAATGTGTAATATGTACATGTATAATATGTACATATTACAGTGGTACAGCTCCAGCATATGCATGCTGGAGCTGTACCACCAGCATGCATATTTTGTTCATTGTGAATTTGTTTTTTTGTGTGTTTTGTTGTTGGAACCCAGTTTTCAGTAAAATTCATGTTGCTTCATAGAAAAGCAGTGCTTATGAAGGATGCTCTATTTATTTGATATTTGAGTATCAACAACATTACGGAGAGTAGGATTTAGTTTGTGCTGGTTTTTATTAACACTCCTGTTAGAAAAAAAGAAGTATTAGGAAAAAGTCAAGAAAGAAACAAATCAGAGGCAGATGCTGACAAATATTTGTTTCAAGGATTTTTACTTTATCAAGGAGTGGGATAAGTTTACAATTTCAGGTCAACTCACTCTCTGTCTGCAACAGAAATGAACTCACCTTTATAGTTTGTCTTAGCACCGCTGAATGTGGGTGCCCTGCAAACCTGTAAGAGCATTTCATTTGATGGCTTTTTGCTATACAGCACAGAGAACAATGCATTTCTGCAACGTTGAAGAGTCTGAAAAAAGACAGCAAAAGTTATCAAAAGGTTACATTGACCTTTCTACAGACAGATGTCTCAGAGCTTAAAAGGTAAATGAGCATAAAGTAACATTAATGAGTAAATTATATGCCAAAAACAATTTAATTATTAAATATGAGAAGAATATTATGAGTAAAAGATGGAAAGTGGATATACTGGTAGATAAATATCAAAACTGAATATAGTAAAATGAGTAAAACACAGGTAACATAAATATTATAAAAATTATAACCTACATAATGTTTTTCCATAGCTTCACATTATGTTTTCTAAAACTTCAACTCACTTCAATTACACAAATGTTCAGTCAGTGAGAGGAGCAAAAGTCAGCCAAACTGGAGAACCTTTGGAATATATAGATGAAAAAGTTGTGGAGAAGACAAAATGAATCGCTCCATCACCAGACTGAGGTGATGAAAACCTGATTCATTTACCCCACTAATAAATTTTACAAGAGCTAATAAAAAAATTTAAAAATTATTTACACCCAATTTACTCTTAGCATACACAAGTTCTCAGAAAAGGCGCAAATATTACGGCAACATGTTACAAAATATTTTATGCTCTTATACTCAGTATCTTTAACATAGTAAATGTATTTGTGCCCATGTGTGTCGGTCGTGTTTGGGGACACTATTGGGCTTGAAAACCACACAGAAAGGTTGCAGAGATGGAGCTGCCCTGCGGGTAAGCAGTGAAGTCTATGTGTACAGATTGAAGAAGTCATGGGTGTTAAAGAAAGGAGAAATATCACAGCTGGGATGGCGCAGAACCACAGGCGTGACATTGTGTCTGACTTTTCATGCTGGAGTCAGAACTCATAGCTACTGTCATGTAAAAATTAAAGCCGTCTCACTCCCACCACCAAGAGCCATGGTAAAAAAAGAAAATACACCCTCTCTTGGTTGGTGGTTTGTGACAGTCACATTACTGATGAACATCTCACAGGTTTGATAAAACTATGCAACTATTTTTAAAGAGCTTTTAAGAAACAATAATACTTTTGTTAAGAGTATGCTATAAAAACCAGACATGAACCAACTAGAAGTTAAAATGAGGGTATTTTATTCTGTCATGACTGAAACCTAAACATGTTGGGTTGTCCTCGCAGTTATTAGTTATCTGTAAGTTTTGAATGTTTAAAAATAGGTTGTTTTGCAGTTCTAGCGTAATGTAATGAGTATCTGTTCTAACTCAGTATTTTCTGAGATCTTGGCGTCTGGTAAATGTGTTGTTTAATGTTCTATCCTAAAATAAGTTGTCTTCCTTCCTTTTTTTCTACCTACAACTTGGAGTCTCTCTTACATCAGATTTCAAATATGTCATATATGATATGTAAATAAACCTCCAGCTCTCACTTGCTTTAAATAGAAATTTAAATTAGTCTTTTGATAGGTGTTGCACTTTTAATTTTATTGTTTTAATGTATCCATTGAATTCCATTTGAAAGTAAACTTGTATTTGGAGGCCCAAAGAAAACTTTAGTTTTGTTTGAGTGAAATTTCCTTCTCCTTCTTTCTTTCTCTCCCTCCAGCCCACGAAATCCCCTGCTTTTATTATTCCTTCCATTTTAGCTGCCAGAAAACACAGTACCTTCGACAGACACTGTGCAGATGGACCTTTCCAGCTTCTCTCCTGTGGCATAAATCTATTTCTATGAATGGTTTCGATTTTTTGCAGTTCTTCAGTGAGCTTGTAGGCATGTTTTTTTTCTTTCTCTGTGAGGCACAGAATGGTTTAGTTGGGGAAAAAACAAAACAACAACAACAATTCCCAACCTGTTCTCAGTTCTGAAAACATCTCACAGACCTTCAACTCTGTCTTGGCGCAACACGAATCTTACTGGACTCATCCTATGCACTGACCTTCAATTTTGGCCTCAACTGCAACTTAAAAAAGTTTCTCTTATAGGTTAAATACACATATATGAAGTATATTCTTTTCTTCAAGATCATGGAAACTGAAACTACGAAACGGCATACTTTAATTCAACACTAAACCGCTAATTTCAGGGATAATTTATAGTGATGTCCCTCATTCTAATATGGACATTTACATTTTATTAGCTGTTGGTGACTCAGTCACACTAGAAGTGTTATTTTAGCACTAAAAGTTATAAGGCAACACAAGTTGTCACTGTACACTGCCAGCTAGAGAGAAAAGTTTATTCCATGATTTTAGTGCTTACTTTTAGTTTGAGGCTGGATACTTGTATAGACTCATGTGGGATGGTTGTTACATTCTAATTCATTCTCAGTCTACAGCAGACAGGTTGTTGAGAATTGCACAGATTCCAAATAAATGAAACTGTGAAGAAAATGTACGTTGTAATAAACAGCAAAAGCATGTGGTTTGGGCTCAGGTCTAAACAATCAAATGAAACAGGATGTCACAGACATTATTGGGGGAAAAAAACCCTGCTTCACATTGCATAAGTAGTAATGTAGATGGAAAGAACTGGGTTTGGTGTAGCTGGATGGTACGGCTGTTATGCAGGGCTGCATCGGTTGAGTGGGGAGGAGAGAGGAGCTGCTGGTTTGAGTGGGTGAATGCCATAGAGCTGAAAGTGTGACAGCCTTGGTGGAGTCACTTGGCAAACTGAGGAGTTATGCTGTGGAGACACTGTGATAAGCAGCAAGGATGAAGGACTGAATCTGATGCTCAGGAAAGGAGAAAAAAAGAATGCACACAAAATATGTACCTGTAGAAGAAATCCATGCTATAGTGCCACATTTTTGAGCTTATAGATTTAACAGACAAGTGCAGCTATGTACTGTTGAAACATAAGTTGTCAGGCTTCAATATTTGAGCAAAAATGGTCTAAGAGAAAAGTGCTTGACCTGTTTGTTATAAAGGAGCTTTCATCTCCTTTGTTGGAGATGTTAGCTAAGACCTTCACTGAAAATGTTTTTTAAATCCCACCTCATTGCAAAAATGAAGAAATTGTTGTTTTTCAGTCCATCCAAAGAATAATGTGAACAGATGTCAGTCTCTACATGGGCAAAGATGGCAAAAACCTAAAGACCCACGACGTCATTTGCAGTAAAATGTTATTCTACATTTTTGACTATGAGTGGATGAATACATGTCACACTTTTCAGATTTTTACTTTTAAAATTTACAGAGCAAAAATTATAAGCTTTTTTTGTGTGTTGGTCTACCATATAAATTCTCATTGAGATGCATTAGTGCTTGTGCTTGTATCATGGCAGAACCATTTTGAGAGATATGAATAATTATGCAAGCACAGTACAATACACATTTCTACACTATTATTTTTTATTTTATAATTTATCCTAGTTTTTTCATTAAAATTTGATTTCATAAAGGAATCTTAACTGAGATTTCATATCCATCCATCCATCCATCCATCCATCCATCCCAACCATTTTCTTTACTCCTTGATTTTATAATAGTGGTGAAGATTTTCACTCTTGGTGAACCAAAATTGAGATCAAGAGAGAAGATGGGCCTGTGTGATTGAGTTAAACTGATACAGTTTGCCTTGGTTTGCCAGTGAACTTCAATGAAGTGAGCAATGAAGATTGCTGTCTACTCGTCAAACCATCAAATGTTCTGAGATATATGGGTCATTTCTAAACATTTTACCGTGGACTTAGCTGTGAGAGCAGCCAAGAAGGCAAAACTTACCTTGGCCTGGGCCAATCGCTTTGAGTACAGTATGTTCTATTTTTTTAGTCGAGGGTACATTAGAGAGACAGATAGACACATGCAAGCAACAACCAAATGTAAAAGCTGACCTGATGGTTAATGAGTGGAAGTATCCTGTTTTTTGAAAATTATGCCAAAAACATTTCAGCTATTTGTGTTCCCTCAGGAGTAGTCAGGATAAGGTCAGTGAAGCACCACAGTCATGATGACTTTTGCAGGAAACTCGACGTTTTTTACTCTGTGCGCAGTCCAGCAGGGTCACACTGACCCTGTATGCGCTTTTATGAGGTGTTTTTTTTGTGTGTGTGCGTTTTTGGAAATTAGCGGTCTGATGTGTTGCACCTTCTCCCAAAGTAGTCAGAAAAGAAAAATGACACAAAAGCTTGAAAATTAATGCTCATATCCTCTTCATTTTATTTTTTGAACTTCTGTCTAAGCAGTTTAATTATTTGGATTACGCAACGGCACAAGAATCTTCCCTTTTTTAAGTCTACGATAAATGGCAAGCCATGCGTCACAGTGGGCCGGTGAAGAATTGCTGAACTGTATCTCCTGGATGTTGTTTCTGGGATGTTCATCGTTGCGATGATAGATTATTACAGTTTCCACATTTGATAACCTCTGAAAGGCAGTAAAGCTTCAAGACTTCCAACTTTGACCAAGAGGCAAAATCTGAGGTGTTTTATTCAATAAACAAGCCAAGCCAAACAAAGGCAATGTCATCCTTTTGACATTTAAGTCTCAGACTCAAAGTCAGAGAAGTAACTTAATTATAATGCTTTTTGGCTTAACTGTACTACTAGCCCTCTCTTAGGTCACCTATACCAGGACATTCTGCTATTTTTTTATTATCCCACAGTCATGTTGAGCTGGCGATCTAAATTAAAATATATTTTATTTTTTTCTCAAAACAAACTCTCATTTATTTTTCTGTCAAACTGGACATTTCTAATTTTCATCTTGGATGTTCATTTCTGCCCTATCCCACTCGTCTCCTATGCCTTTTTCTCTGTTCTGCTCCCTCCATTTCTCTTTTACCAGGCCATTCATTGTGTGTTGGGCACATTCTGATGTGATGCATTGTGCAAATCGTAATCCCCAGATTTGGCTCCTGTCTGATAGAAATCTACTTATTCCGGGGTGGAAGTGGAGTTTTCTTTGAGCTAAAAATTAACCATGCATTTATTCTCAAACACAAATTATTGTTTAATTTAAAACCATATAAAATGCTTTTTTCCCTTTGCGGTATAGAAAATGAGTTAACTCTTTTTTTTTTGTCAACCACCTTGTTTCTGATGCTAATGTTGATTTGTCTCTAATTTTAACCTCACTTGCAGCGAAACCTTTCTGTTTTAGGAATCCAGCTGTCGGAAGATCAAAATTGATGATTCTGGCTTTAATTAGTATAGCCTGTTTTAGTGATATCAGCAATTCTTTACAGGCTATGCTAATCTGTGCCAGAATCAGCAATGCAATTGGGATGGATGCATGTTTCTGGCACTGATGACACCTGTAACCCAGCAAACCCCACTCATTTTATTATTTAGTGCTTTGTCAAAGCTTTGATATATAACTGACACAAAAAGATGGATGGCTACTGGCAACGAATGACCTTGTCCTGGTGTCAGACTGCAGTTGAAACAATAATTTGTAATAATGAGAATTGGAAAATACCAGGTGGCCCATATGTCTTATGTGATACAATCAAGTGGCCTTTACAGGGATTTTCTGGGCGAAGCCTTTATTAGTGTAAATGTCAAAGATGATGTCAGTATCTCAAGCTCATCTCTGGGAAATGTGGATCATCACTTTGAAAAAAGTACACACAGTACTGGATCCATAGCAGTTATCATGTTTGTATGGAACTTTTTTTTTTCGATTAACCTGCTGTGCAAGAGGTCATGACCTGAAAGACACTTATTTTACAGGGTGACAATCTGTAAGCGAAAAGGTCAGCACTGCAGGCGCTCATTTGATCTCTGTAATAATAAATGTTAAACTTGGTGCCAAACATAAAAAAGTCCTAAAAAACAAAATAGTTATTTTTGGAGAAAAGCAACTTATATATTTTTTTGTGTCTGTATTTTTCTCAATTTATTTCTTAATTTCTAAAGCTATAAAAATGTTAACATATCACTATTACAGTGACCCTTTTTTGAATTTATATACAATATATATTATTTCTGTTTCTTTGTTCTCTCTCTCTCTCTCTCTCATTATATATATATATATATATTTATTTTATATATTGAACTTTTCAATTTTGAAAGATTGAAAAGTTCAGTAAATGCTTGAAATAAAATACAAGCCACGCATACAAGATAAATAAGAAACTTAACTCACTTGCGCAGTCAAATTCCTAAACCATGTCTGTTTCTTCTAATTTCTCTCACACATTCGTTCTTTTAATTTCAGGGTGAATTGTATTCTTTCTATGACAGAAATGATGGACACAACCTAATACCAAATCATTGAAACATCTGCTTGATGGGTTTTCTATTAAATGGCTTTTCTAGATGCAGCTAAATGGTTAAAATTCCAACTTTTATAACCTCGGTTTTCCATTAAGTGAAGCTCTTTTCCAATTAAATTGAACATGATGCTAAATTCTTATCATGTCTGTCCAAGATGAGAGTATATAAAAATAATTTGCTCCTGGAAAACTGCAATTTGTGCTGTTGCCAGGAAAACATGTAGTTTGAACATTTGAAATATGACTTGGTTTGTAATCTTGATGTTCAACATATTATCTTATGTGGAAAGTTACAATATTTTCAGGTGTGGACAATATTTTGTCCACGATTCTTTTGACGTGAGGCTTTCTCCCCTGATTTTTACTTAACTTTAAGGTTCATAAACAATTCTATGCATTTAAAATTTCTCAATTCACAACAATCATCTTAAAAAATACAACCAAAATCTACAAGACCGGATTGGTGGTTTCTCAGCTGCTTTCATTTTTGCACATAAATGAGTTTTGCGAAAGCAGAAAATTGCAACTTGCATCTGTACTATTTTTAGTGCTGATGTCATCCTCTATGTTGAAAAGAATAAGGCAAAATTTGGATTAAGGCATAAGACATAGACGATAATTAAACTCATAGCATGGCCATTGTCTTCTGACACATTCCTCTCGATTCTCATCTCATTTCAGTTCTTTGCCTGCAGTTTCTCCTATTGAGCTTGATTTATCCTGTTGAATTTCAACTGGGCCAATCAGCAGACACACGGAGGAGTTCTGAACGATGTCGTTGATTTTCTGCTCCTGTTTTAGAATTGCAGTTTGTCTATGGTAGTAATTTGCTAATTGCAAATGAGGAAGTGAACAAAACCATTCAGCCTGTTCAAGATGTTATTGTCTGTTTGATGCCAACATATTATTTGAATACAGTCTTTGCTTTTATCATATTGTATATACACTTATTTAAATTCAAAATTGCATACCGAGTAATCTTAATAAAGAACAATGCAGTCAGTCAATGTCATTTTTATACAATGAATAATCTGTGATCGACGTGCATGAGGATACACAGAATCTGCCTTTAGCACTGCTAAACTATCTGTAAAATACAGTTTTCTCAAAGAGTCTTATTTAAAGTTATTCATTCATTTCTATGACTAACATGCTTTATCTTGCCATAAGAGCAGAGGATTCGAGTATTGCTGACTAACGGGTAGAGTGGCGGTAAACTGGGACTCTGAGGAATTGCCATTCTGCTGTGGTCTTTGATTGACAGAGGAGTAAATGGCAGCAGCATCTGGAAGCACTCTGATCAGAGCCTGCAAAAGTACACACACCCACACGCACACAAACATCTAATACATTTACACACACTTTCACATGTACATGCACACGCGTGCACACACACATCCACTGGCCTTGCACTAAACCCTCAAGCCCCCTTTGCTTTGTGAGACTTAGAGCAGGAGTATCAACCCACCTGTGTGGGCTTCACTTTGATGCAGCTGGGAGAGTAAATGCACTCTCATTAACATGATCCCCCTCAGAATTTCTCTAATGTACAAACTGTAAAGCTTAATGTTTTAAGTAATTTGCCATTAGTTTGCACAGAAAATGGAGTTTAGCAAGGAAAATGATTGGGTTGCGCAGTCTCTCTATCTCTCTGAAATTTGCAGTGTGCTGAGGAATCTGGAAGATTAAATTTAATAAATTAGTCAGCAGCCTTCTGTGCCATTGTCTACATTTATGTTGATGAATTAGTCAGTTTTGGTGGCTAACAGCCATTAACTTAGCTGTTTAACAGTCCATCCATTATGTCTATGTTTAAAAAGCTAATGTAGCAGTTTGTATCTTTCCACTGTATGGAAAATCAAGGATTACATTTCCGCTCTTTGCATCAGCTTGTAGCTTGTAAAGCTAATGCTGCCAATTATCTGTTCCCCACTCAGGCTTTTATCCCCGACAATCTTTTGTCTCCTCAATTCTCTCATCAGAGGAAATGATGTTCTATTTACCTGGATAATTGTGAGTTCTGTCAGAGGAATTCACATTCTTTGCTCAAGCAGTATTACTAAGCCGCACTGTTCTTAAAATATACATTTAAAATCGTTTTCAGCAAATAACTTAATGGAAATTTATATATATATATATATATATATATATATATATATATATATATATATATATATATATATATATATGTTGTTTTAATGACAAATCAATTTTGTTCTGTAAATATGTATTATCTATTAATTATTGCATTGAATTGTATTGCTCTTTATGTGTCTTACATGTTGTTCCTAGTGCTTTTTACCAATTTGTGTTCAAGCACAGAACCAAATTAAATGTGATTAAAACCAATTTACTGCCACATTCTATCAATGACATCCTCTCAACATTTTGTCAGATAACAATTTTAATTCTATACAGTGAAGAATTAAGTGTAACAGATCGTTTTTCTATTATGTAGCAGAAATAAGGCTCCCTATTATAACAAATATATTCACTTCATCTACATAATGCATTAGTCTGCTGTTTGTGATTTTGTTGCTCTGCCTGCTATGAGTGTGGCTGCTTGACTGATGCTACATGCTGAGAATCTCTCACACTTTCTACCATCACTGATAAATCACATTGAGGGGATTTTCCTTGGGGTTTTTTTCTGTGTTGTACTAGCTTCTCATTTTGATGTTTTGTCACACATAAATGTTGTACATTTCTGAGGATTTTTTTTTTAGGTCAAACATATAATTTGAGTACAAACAAGGGGTAGAATACAAATGAAAATGTAATTTATTAAGGGGAAAAAAGTCTTTTCAAATCAATTTTATTCTATGTGAAAGCAGAATCTTTGCTTCATCTAAATGTTAGATGTTGTGGACCAAACTTTTAGGTTGTGAACTCCTAAAAGTCTTTTTTAGGAGTCCCGGTTGTGGTTCTTCTTTAATAATTTTGAACAAAATCATGAGGAATCATTTTTCCCACAGATGCACAGTGTTTGTATTTTGCAAAGTGTGTAAATTATCAGATTATTTAATGTGCTACCTGTCCATCCTTCCTACCCTAGAATGACTTTTGGTAGAAATGTCATACATTTATTTTTCCATTGGTACTAATAAAGTATTTTTTAATTGAAATATAACAGCATAGCTCGCGTGAGATCATTAACTGCAAGAAATGTTTTTATTGTTTTTCAAAGACATTGTTGAAAATATGAGAATGCGGTCCTTGATCTGGTTGCACCAAAAATGTTTCTTTCAATAATCTGTTAGGTAATTAAAGTAAATTCAAAGAGGAATGTTTCATATCAGCTTTGTTTATCTTTGTCCAAAATTTTTAAATTTTCTTTTTCAAAATATTCCATGTTCTTGAATATTTTATGTCTTTTTTTTTGTTTTTTTTTTTTGTTTTTGCTGTTTCGTGTAACGAGCTTAATAATGTAATTTTAACGGAACTTATCTTGTTCTGTAATTATAATTATTTGTTTATGTCATGGAGACTTTGAAGTGCTGCAGCCGCTTGTCTGTGGCATAGTGATTTGTGGAGTGCAATAATGCTCACAGTCATTTCCTGAGTGAAATATTGGTGCCATAAATACCTCCCCTCCTCACAATTAATGACTCTTTGTCGATTCAACGTGTTCCCCTCTAACCTCTCTGCAGGGTTGTGCTTCCCTCAGGATCTACTGTCCATCACAGTTTATTTTATTTTTTTTTTTTTTACAACTAATGCTTTTAGTAAAAAAACTAAATAAAAATCCTCAAGGGTCCTAACCATTAGAGCTTCAGCCATATATTAAGCTAAATAGACTCCAAACTAACTCTTCTTGATAATTAGTGTGCAAGCAACATACTGTCTGCCTTACTTGTGGAGTGTTATGCCTAGTCGAACATTTTAGCTTTTACTTCACCCAGAGAGAGTGAGGTCAGTTCAAGTTCACTGAGGCCTGAATATTCATGATCAGTTCAGCGTGCTTTTGGGATTTAAAAAAATATCCTCTTAAAACAGGGAATTCAACTAGCGCGATTATGGTTTGAATTGAAATTTAAGATTGCCACAATTCTTTGGATTATTCCTTATCCCAGCAGATTTCTGAAGAAAGACCGAGACCAGTCGCTGACATTTCCATGATATTTCTCCCCCGTCTGTTAATCTGAGAAATGGCAGCAGGTAGAACGATTGTCATCCTGTACCCGTACTCGGTCTCTCAGTTACTGTTCCTCCCGTTGTCTTCATCTTCCCTTTCTTTACATATTGCGCACCCAGATCAGGCAGGAATAGATGTACAGATAAGCTCTGAGATTCTCATCTGGCAGATGGCAGAGAAAACCTTCCATCAGCATTATAGGACCAGGGAGTGTATTACTGGTCCCAATCCAATACTAAGGGACACGGATTCCAGCCATATGAGGCAGAGGAGAATGCCACTGATACGAAGTAAACCATCTGGATAGACGGCAGGTGACATATCAGCAGGGAAATTGAAGTTGTGAGTGGATTGTAGTTCATTTAAAAAACTGCTAACTTCCCCATGCTGTGGCATGAGGCATAAAAGATTTACCCTGAATAAACCTCCAATAGATTTTCCTCACTTCAGCTGTGTATACTCTGAGAAGATATGATTCTATAAATCTCATGCAGCTATAAAAAAGTAGGGAGTAAACAATAACAGTGTGACTGTACACGTATTTTTTGACCCAGGGTTGCCTTCCATAAAAATTTTTTATACAATTCCTCAACCAATCAAAGTGGCTCTTCTTTGTACAGAGTTCACTGTATAACATTTGCACAGATTAACTTATTTAACACGACTTAAGGCCAGTTTACAAGATGGCGCATTGTTAAGAAACTGTCACACTGTTTCTTATCTCACCGGGTTCGCTGGTGTGTCGGGAAAAAAAAAAGTGTTAAACCAGACTAAGCATGTAAAAATTAAATGTTTTGTAGAACATCAAGTTCTTTCTCACCAATAAAGCAAGTGTTTCACTTTTATGTAACCTCCTTTTGTATTTGAATGAAGGGTGAAGAATTTAGAGTTGGACAATAAGAGGTCTTTGTTTCTTTCTTTTTATATTTATGTTTCCTTATACATTCATAAGGAAAATAAATCAAATATTGGGTTGTGCAGTTGTTAGTTGAGCAGTTCAGTATATGGAGATGCAAAAACCTGTTTTAGTGCAGAAACGGCATACTGTAGATTTTAGAATGTTATGTTATTATTATTACAGGATTAGTGAGCTCCTTATATTCATTATATAATGAATATAATGAATATATTCATTATATAATGAATATAATGAATATATTCATTATATAATGAATATTATATATTCATTATATAATGAATATAATGAATATATTCATTATATTCATTATATAATGAATATAATATAATGAATTGTATTCATTATATTATATAGCTATATACATGGCTCATATATACATGAGCCATGTATATATCCAGAAATAATACATGGCTCAGCTGATTATTGTAAATCTCACATGGTCAAATGCCTAAAAAAATTCAAGATAGTGTAATTTACTTGAAATTATGCATCTTTATAAGGCAGTGAAAGACAAAGAATACAAGCAATAGTTTGCATCTATCTTTAGATTTTAATGACTTTGCCTTGATCACTCTGCTTCTAGTTGATTGAATCTGCATATTTTTATTAAATGTAAGTGTGCCTTGAACCTCTGACAAGATGACGCATGTAATTTGTTCTCAGCTGACCACATAACCAGTGGGATTGTCAGTGATCAGGTTAAGTAATATTAGCAATGCCAGCCTCTATACATATGTATGTATATTTTTTCTTTTTTTGTACGTTCATCAAAAGTTTCACAAAAGGTTTTAAAGAATCGGCTTCTGGTGCTGAATGAATCTATGCAGGTTTGACCAGTAAAATATGTTTTTTCTGCCTGTTTCAATCTGTAGTGGTCTTAATTCCAAAAAATAAGTTAATTATGCATTTTCACAAATTGATTAAAGGTTTTATTACCATAAAGCTGTGTTTTAAAGGAACCGTTCAGGATATACTAATCCAGTTCACATCTGATGATGGTGCAGATAATTTGTGAATAACTAGAAACATGTTGACATTCTAATCTCTTGAAACCTCATCCCCTGTGATATTTCTAAACTCTGTAGATTGTGTGTTACTATCTGTTCCAATATTTAAATGTGATACAAATAATCAGAGCAGCAAAACAAGTCAAATAAAAAACAACAACTGATAATTCAATCTGGAGAGACTCAAACGGAGAAAGAAAGCGATTAAAAGAGTTTAATGACAAATTGAACATAAAAATAAAAAGTCCTTTGGCGATCAGGCCCCGGCCGGGGACGTCGAGCTAGACTTCAAAAAGCTCGATGAACATTCCTGAAGCAGCATAGGAATGTAGACCCCCCGGGGCCTGTACTGGTGGCGGCGGTCGGAGGAAGATCAGGCCTGAGAGCCAGGAGCATAAGGTGGAGATGGGGCAGAGGTGGGTCAATCGCAGCTGGTGAGCAGAGGAGGCCATGGGTGGAGGTCCTTTTGAACTGGAGCCCAAACGATGATTGGCTGTAGCAAGGCTTGGACCGGCGCTGATAGCTCCAGGTTGCGAGGAGGGAGGCGCTAATTGAGGAGGCAGGTGCGACTAGTCTTCCAGCCTGAATTTTCGTCAAAACTCCATTTCTTTGACTTTGACAGCTATGCTGGATTTGGGGATCTCACAGCTTTTTGAAGTTAATTTCATTGTGGGTGATTTTCAAAGTCCAGTAATTCCTACTTCCAATTATAAATTAAACACACCATTAGAGAAGTTCTGTAGGATGCAGAAACTTAGACATAAACAAGTTTCCACTGCTATTTAGAGGAGTAATGATTTACATTTCAGGAACATGTGCATGACCTCGTCGGTTTCTTCAGACTAGAAAATAAATCGGTGTTTAATCTTCTAGCTTCCTCTTTTACATGGATGGAGTTTGACCTCAGTTATGACGTTTACCAACCTTTCGCAAATTTCCTTCTAATGACCCAGCCTGTGATAGTCGCTGCAGATCTAGATACATATAATCAGGTTACATAGATTGGTTGCAAGACAGATGAATTTTCCATCCTAATAAAGCCTGCTTTAGCGAGCCTCATTCCATTCACTTCAGGTTACTGTCAGTGACACAAACCATTCCTTTTTCTTTTTCTTTTCTTTTTTTTTTTTTTTTTTGGTTTCTTCAGATACACCCTGCTCATGCTATAAATGTCTGTATTAGGGTCCCCTCCACAAAAATAGAAAATCACTTTTCCGACGTGACCTGCTGCAGTGAATGGTGTCTGGTCGATTTTGCAGCCGCACCTGCTGCCAGTAGAGAGAAAAGCCGAGACAATGAGCTCTGATCTGATGCGGGTTCTGACAGCCACCTCTGTGCGGCCGCTGACCGAGAAACATTTGCAGTGGCATGGTGTTAATTATTTTACTGAAGCAACATAATTCAAAAACCAGTAATGCTAAGTGAGCCGTGCTTATGAATGTGTCCTTGTGAAGAAACGGGAGGGGTGAGCATAAAAACATTTCTCTGTACTTTCCACTGTGATCGAGTGGGATAATGAAGAGTTGATTAATTGCTGATGCTGAGATATATTTCATTATAACTGCAGCCAAAACTTTGTAAAGTTGAATGTTTTATTTTCTTTCTCAACCTTCAACTTTATTTCATTTTTTTTTTTGTTGAGAGGAACACATCCAATCAAAACTTTGGGAAATGTTTAGGACAGCTGATGGTAGAAGGAAACATTAAAAAGAAACAGCAAAAGAGAAAAGAGCAAAGAAGAAGTGTGTGAAATCAGAGTCGTGCTGCAGGAAACGTCTGCTCTACCAAATTCTGTTGCAAACTAAATTAAAAGGCATGCATGTTAAAACTGACAGCTCTTTGTCAGTGGGTTCTAGTCTTGCTAGATGACACCAGCAGCAGAATCTTTTTTAACGAATCCATATCTGCTGGAATTAATTTGAGCTGCAGCACGACATAACTGTGCCATGACATGCCTGACAGGTTTGTTTTCTCCCGACTGCTCTGAGGTCCTTTCCTTGACATTTTACATAATGCTGCGAGAGTTTAAATGGGATTCAAGCAGGCAGAAGTAAAACTAAGCCGATGTTGTTTTGCTTTGTGTTTATGATTGTTCAAAACCAGCGAGCTGTGGCTACTGCGTCTTTTATTCACATTCAAAATTATTCACACCATTTGAACTTTTCCATGTTTTGTCGTGTTACAGTCACAGACTTAAGTGCCTTTTATTTGAATTTCATGTGACAGACCAACTAAAAATACATGAAATGCCATCTGGGCCTGCCCTCTGTGTCCTTCATGACCAGCCATCGCTCATGTACCCTACAAGTATAAACTTCAGTAGATTTTGGGGTGATTTTATGTGGCAGAGTAGCACAGTACAATTGTATAATTGCAAAGTGAAAGAAAATAACATATAGCTTCAAAAATACTTCTACAAGCAAAAATGTTGAAATTGGTTTATTTACTGGGATACATAAAAATGAAATCCACTGTATTGATTTCCACTTGGATGTAATTTAATCAAAGCCCAACTCAATCTGTCTTATGAATGCTTCGAAGATGTGAAAAGGAATATTAATGAAGATAGAAAACAAAAAAAAACACACCAGACACATTTAGGAGAAAAGGTTTTAGATAAATTTAAGTCAGGGTAAGGTTATAAAACCATATTTTAAGCTGTGAACACGTCAGAATACTCAGTTCTGATGTGTTAACACAACATGTGACAAGTTGGGCTACAAGACTATTAATAGGAGAAGTAGCCAAGAGATAAGTGGTAAATCTGTAGGAGCTGCTAAGAGACACATCTCAGGTGGAAAAATCTGTTTACACATTAATTATGGATTCTACAAATATGGCCTTTAACAAGAAGAATGCCATCTTTGAAAGGAAGTAGAGGAAGTCCACTTTACAGTTTCTTAGAAGCTAGAAAAGAGACATAAATATAAAAATATCAGATAAAAATCTGCTAAACCTCCAATACACAGAAGAGAAGGAAGACATCCACCTTCCAGCTTGTCATCAATTCCAAAAAGAAAACAAGACCTACAGAGGAATTGCACAGCATAAAGCTGCAGTATGTTACTTAAGTGTAATTTTTACATATTTGTGGAAGCTGTCACTATAAGCTGACAGTAGAACATGAGCCAAATAATCTATGAAAACAAATCATTCTCTTCTTGTTCCTCCCAAAGAAGCCTGCCATGAATGTTCAGGCCTGTTAGCATAGCTACCGATGAGGGTTGAGAAACAGTTTTCCCTGATGAGTTGTTTCTCTGTCTTTCCCACATCGAGCAGCGCGTATATGAGGATGATTGATGAAAAAAACATATTTCTTGCAAAATTTACATACAGCTGCTTTAAGACACAAAAATACTTTTGCAATGCACTGTAATGGAACTGTCATCGTAACAAAACGATCTACATTAGTCGTGCTTGTCAGCACCAACTGTTGCACTATTAAGAGCTGTGCTTCTAAACACAATGTTTATAGACTGTTTTCTTTTTTACAGCTTTACCCAGAATGACTGCTGTGTCATCACTGTAGCCTCCTTAATGGATTTCCTCCTCTTAAAGTAGCTTTCAATCCTCTCTTCTTTGGAACGGTCTTAGCTGGTATTTGAAGTGACACCATGCTGCTTAGAGGTGCTCCTTTTTTTTCTTTTTTTTCCGTGGGTGAAACTACTCTTTTGTGCGCCGTGAGTGAAGCCTGGCTCAGTGGGTTGTGATGTTCGCTGCTTAGCAGGCGCTTATTGTGGAAAACCCTGGATGATCAATTGTTAAAGCAGCTGAAAAAGTTTCCCATCGCAAAGGTTTCTCCAGGTGGATGTGTGTGTAACTCTGCATAGTCGGGAAGCCTGTCTGCTTACTAATCAGCCTGCTGTTACTTGAAGAGGGTGATAGATTTTTTTTCCCTGTCTTGGTTTTAGATACCAAGACGGGTATCTAAAACCTGTCTTGGTATCTAAAACCAATGATTCTTGGTTTTAGATACCAAGAATCTTAGTTTTAGATTCTTGGTATCTAAAACAAAGAATCTGTCTTGGCTTTAGATACCAAGACAGATTCCTTCAGTTTCTGCCTCTGCTTCATTCATCTCAACATAATTTCCCAGGATCGTCCTACTTGTGTTACGCTCGTAGCTGAAAAGACTCTTTGACCAAATGAAGTTTACAGCACTCGTTCTTCTTATGTTATGAAATTGTTGCTGTTAGCTAATTTTGCAAGGCAGTTTTTGGTGTTAGAATAAAGGCACTCAGTCAAAGCTGTCAGGTTTTGTAATTGGATGATTATTTTGAAGTGGGACTGGCAAAGCCTCAAATGTCAAACAAAGGCTCGCTGTGCATTTTGATGTGGACCACTTGTCATTCATCTGAAGTGTATGGGGTTTGGTGGGCTGCTCACATGATCACCTTCTCTTAGTAATGAGCCCACTGAGGACACAGTTACTCTCAGTATGATCCCCTGTTGTGCAATTAGACTTCAAGTTTAAAAAGCTGTTGTAATTATCTCTTGTTTACAGTCTTATGTGAAAGTAGGTGTCGCTATTACTGGCTTGGTCTGTTGGAGACTCTGTCCAACCTTCCTGCATATGTTATCATGGGGGTCATAAACATCGAAAAGCAGCATTGGTAATGATCTTTTTTGTCCTCATGGTCGGCCTCAGCGCTTCAAAGACTTCACAAGTCAAAGCCACTGTATTCATCTGTATTTTTTCCATAATTTATTTTGAATAATCCTGACAGATAGCATTAAGATCGGCTGCGGGGTTGAAGCAAAAGATGAAATGTGTTGCCTGATGAAGAGAGACTCGCGTTTCTATTATTCAGGTTTCTGCAGCAGGAGAGAGGAGAGTCACTTTTATTAGATGCTAAGATAAGGGCTTTTCACTGTGTCATATATGAGGAGCAGTTCTGTAAGTTCACAGTACTTCTTTTTTTCTGAATGTTTGAAAAGGAATATGCAAAGAGGAGGCCTTTCTTACATCCAAGCTGTAAGACACCAAGTTTTCTTTGGTGTCTAGTTGATCCTTCAGTATGTACATTCAGTTTTTAGTTGATTATTACATACTAATGTAATAATCAGCTATTAGAATTAGGACTTGCTGATGACAAACTCAGTAAGTATTTGCAGGATGCAATAAATTTCTGGTATTCTTCTGGGCAAATAACTTGTTTCATATGACAATATTTTTTTTTTAGAATTAAAGTTGCATGACCTATGGAAAAAAAGTTGAGTTAAAAACTGCTGTGGAAATCATTTTGATTGCTTAAAGCATGCTGAGCCATCTATTTGTTCTTGTGAATGTAGAAAAAAGCTTTGCTAAATATCCAAACCTGTCCATACATATTCATATTCATTGAACAACACAATATTTTTAATGTTGTAGTGTAAGATTAAACAATATTAAGACCAAGCCTGCACTTCAGCAGCTTTAACACCCTGAAGGTAAAAGGCTCAAGAAAGTTCTCAACATGTTCAAAAATAAAAATCAGTGGTTAAATTATGTACGCTACATATCTGCAGAGCTCAAACATTACTTGCTTCAAGCAGTATACCTTAAACAATTAGGAAGATGCAAAGTAAGACTAAGATTATTACCGTCAATCCCATTTGAATGCTTTAGATTTTTTGACTATTGGGATAGCAGTGTTGTTTCAAAACTTGTGAATATCTGGAGGATCTTACAGCAACTAAATATCTGAACTTATTTTTCTGCACCTTGGCGTGAAAAATTAGTCAAAGAAGAAAAGACTAACGTTTCCTCTCTGAATCTCGTTGTGGTCGTATGTCACTGCTGCTGTGCACTGAGGTGGAGGAGGGAGCGGCGTAGCCAGGTGGAACCAGCAGTAATTAGACCGCGGAGAGAGATGATGGACACGCAAACCGGTCACAGACAATTTACCTCACAAGAGAAGATGCTTTCTCTGCCTTTCTGCTCCAACAACGCCGCCCCCCCTCTTCTCACCCTTCCATCCTGCAATGCAGATCCCAATACTTGTCCATCCCACTTAGATGTTACAAAGACATAATCACCTCACTTCGTAATAGCTCATAACCGCTGTTATGATGCTTATATTTTATCTCTCTCCTTGACATGTCTTTTTTTCTCTCTAATGTCATGCATTGCTGCTTTTGTTGTTTTTTTTTGTGGAATCTTCTGCTTCCTCATAATTTTGTCCTCTGCAGTTGCAACCTGTGTACTCTGTCCCCCTTTTTTTCCCTTGTCTGTCTACATTTTGTAAAGCCAAGTTTTTTTTGTGATCTCTTCAGTCAATCATTGTTTCTACCTGGAGCAACAAAGTTTTTCATTACCTATTACCCTAAAGTTTATTTTTCATGATAGCTCGTACTTTCATTTTGGCGAAAGGCCTGCTGGCACTGTGACTCTGAATGCTCTCCATTCTTACTCTGCCTTTTCACATTTTAACAGCCTGGCTATCCATCATGAATGCATGTTTGAATGTCTCTGGGGTGTGGGTGATTTATTATCCAACTGGAAATTGCCCTATGGATGTTGTTGTTTGGTAAGAAGTAAAACAGCCTAACTTGGAAATTCTGGGGAGAGAAATGGAAACCAGCAACGGATTTTGCTGTTCTACTGAAAATAAGACTATTGTACTTTCACTTGTCTCTCTCTTGGGTAATTTTGTGATTGCATGTTCCTTTTTCCCCCCTTCAGTATTATTTGAAGAGATCTTTTATGGATTGCATTGAAGTTGCAACATCTTGCAGGTGTCATTATATCATTATCTCCTTTTTTCTGATCACGTTCTGGAAACTCGCTGCAGCGGAGTTGCTAGTTTTTTTGTGGGGAAACTCCTCTTATATGCTCAGTGAGTCGTGATGTTCGCTGCGTGGCAGACGCTTCCTTTGAGTGACCACGGACGAACAGGAAAAGTTTCCTGTCACGTTTGGATGTGTGTAACTGCACTGTTGAGATCCTGTCTGCTTATTGATCTCCCTGCTGTTACATGAAGATGATTGCTTCCCCTGATAGACACCAAGACAGACTCCTTCAGTTTCTGCATCTTGTTTAATAATCCTAACATAGTTTCAAGAATCATCCTCTTTTTAGTATGCCGATAACTGCAAAGCATTTTCCATCAAATCAAGACAGTGACAGGGTTTATGTTTAATAATAGCACTCAGTCAAAACTGTCTGACTTTGTAATTATGATTGTTTTGAAAGTATCATTATGCTGTCATTCCATTTGTTGTTCTTATTACATTCGGGAAACTTACTTCAGCTACTTCTTGTGAATAATCTGCATTAGTTAGCAAATGATCTTGGTGCTGGTTTTTGATACTTTGACTAACAAATTGGCAGAATTATTGTGAGAAGTAGTTGAATAAGATTTCTGGTCAAAGCCATTGGATAATTTTTTGATGTTTTGGTGTATCAAAAATAAATTTTCATTCATCTGAAACATAGTTTAAAAAGCAAGATTTGTTTGAACGAGATTGTTGTTACAAATAGTTATTTTCTGAATAGATCTTTCTTGGGGGTGGACATCTTTGAGATTTAACAAAAATGCTGTGGCCACTGGTGTCTGAAGCTGGATTATAGTACTTTGAAAATCATCGTTTTAAGATGAGGCTCATGAAAGCTGTATTTTTTTCAAAGTTATGTTGTTTAAATAAAGACATTAGTATCAAAACAAAAATAAAAAAAAAGTTTGCATGCAGAAAGTCAATTTTCCCGCTATTAAAATCTTCAATAAAAGGGATACTTGTTGCAAACCAATGTCAGAAATGTGACTCATTCAAAAAGTTTTAAGTTGGCAGATTGTTGTACTTTTGGGTTTAGTATTTTTGATCCCAAATGGATTTTTACAAATGTTTGTGTCTGTATAAAGCATGACAAATGTGCAGAGGAGAGAAACACACTGGCACATTTATGCTGTCTTTTTAAGTGAAAATGTTACTTTAGCACAAAGTGCGCCATCAGTCAGAGTTACTGCAGACGCCGTAAAATGCCTTGGCTTAATGCCTGATTGCTAATGGAAAGTGTCATAAAAGCACATAGTGCAGTTATGACATACTGTAGGGAGTTAGACAAAAACAAGTTACTTCAATTTGTGCAAGAAATCCATCACAATATAGTCATTGTGTTGATGAAATCAATAATGCACATCTCTCCAACATTATTCCTACTTTTTATTAAAAATGTATAAATCAGTTGAAAAAATGGCCTTTTAGGGTTTTTTTTCTTCAAACAAGATAGGCAGAAAGTGTGCAAAGTATCTTTCTTTTAGAATGTGACAGGAGTGGACGGAGCACATAGGGTCAGATTTTGAGCTGTAATTATCCGGTTTCCAACAGAGCATACCAACTCAGTAGTTTACGATGGGGAGAAAAGGAGGGCAAACTCCATTCGTGGCGAAGCCCTTCACTAAAAACCTACCAACATGTACAGACTGGCAAGATAAACAAGATAATGAGTTGTGTGACTGAGCACACAGCAATCGTGGGAACTGCGGTTCCCAGTCGCAAAGCTCTGGGTTTATCATTGAAAGTTAATTAATTTCCCTTCGTGTGATGTTATCTCTGCTGGTCAGACACATTGAGGTGGATTATACAGAAAATACGTTTTCAGCTTCCCATGGCATCCAGTGTCATTTATCGACACATTAGTGTCATAACAGACACTGACGCAAGGTCAGAGCTCAACATTTGTTAATTAAATCCCTCATAATGGCTCTTTAACTCAGACTTCTATTGACTTTGACTCGCTAGAAAACAATACTCCGTTAACCAAAAATAACAAGAGTAGGGCCTTGTGAAATTAGCTTTTAAAGATTAAATGGCATAGTGTTCATACATATTCAGCTCACTGTGCTGGAGGAAGGTGAGAGACTCTGTTTTTTTCTTTTCTTTTCTTTTTTTTTTTTTTTTGGCTGGCTCACCATTAAACTGTGTTTTGTTGAGCAATTAGCCAAAAGTGTAAACTTCCATTTGTCACAAGCAAACATTTGGGAAGTTTTTTTTAAAAAAACCAAAAAGAGCTTTAAATTATCTTTGAACAGAGAAAGTTACTTAATGAGAAGGATAATGCAATCTTGTCCTTTTGCTAAATTTTACAAAAACCTTTCTCTTGACTTTAAGCTCAACAACTTAATTATTTAGGACACCTCGGTTTTGCTGCACAATGCAGATGCTGTCTGTCGGTGATGGGCTACAGGGAAGGAGACCTTTTAATCTCATAGACTATCACTAAATATACACTTGTCCTTTTACCTTTCAGAAAAAGCTTTAAAATAATTTTAAACCAAGGGGTATGAATAAAGTTGGGTTTAACTATGCATATATATCACTGATCAAATTATCAGGTATTTTTGCTTTGTGCAGGTGGATCATGCTGGTTGTAAGTTGAGAGTCTAATACAATAGAAAAAGAAGAAAAAAAACAGGAAACGGCACAAAAGCTAATTAAAAGCTGAATTGATCTTTACAGCAATTGTTAATAATTTCCCTGGTCTATTTTTACTTTGACATTGTAACATTGATCTTATTTGCATGGAAATAAGAGGAAAGCAGAGTTTAGTCTGTACTGACATACTTCCGTAAGGTTAATAAAATGTAATACAAGACTGTTAAACAAGAATATCATCTAACTTGTAAGTTAAAGAATCATCATCATCACTGTTACCAAATAGGAACAAATGTCTGATAAATTACGAATGATTAATTTCTCTCAAGATATTAATCAAAATAATAATTAATAATGAAAATAATAGGTTTTCAAGCCACTTTGAAACTTTGAGCTATTGTTTATTGTCCTGCGATACTTTGCATTTCTCCAATAAAGTCAAGGAAAAAAGTAACAGCAGCAGGAGAGGGGAAGTAGTAACACAACTTCAAACCAGATGGAAAAAGCCCATTCTTGTTCTGTTCCCTGGGAAACATTATTGTTGTTACACAATGCACATTATGATCCAACCGGCAGCAAGCTGGCTCACGTAAATTAAATGCTGTAGCTCTGAGTGAGCTTCACTGGTTTCATATCCCAATGAGCTCATGAAGGCTTTAAGCGTGAATGGCTGACATAATAGATGGCTGCCTAGAAGCCACAGAGGTCGAATGGGTTCACTTGGTCTCTAATCACAACATGATGTGATCTCATTGCAGCACGCAGTGACCCGAAGTTTATTTTTATTAATATGGTAACTTGCTAATCAGTTTGAATGTGCAGTGTCCATTGCCTGGTGCAGTTGTTGGTTTGATGCAATAGACTTTTTATAGACGTTTAGTGCCAAATCTAAAAACAGTGCAGTGAAAAAGAGTTTACCCCCCTCCTGGTTTTCTATGTTTTGCCTGTTAAACCTATTTAAATAGGTGGCATTATGTTTTTTCCAGATTTTCTCCAGTGCCCACTTTGCACTGACTTAACATGCAGATAAAAAACTGAAAACTTTTACTGAATTAACAGATTTCTTTCCCCTTTTTGCTTACGTATCTCCTAATGGAATTGCTTCCTGGGTGGGTCCATTTAAAACAAGTCGCTACATTGTCACAACTGTGTCTTTAGTGACTTATATTGTCATGACACCGAGAGAAAAACAGAATCAATACCCTAGAGTAAGTGGTTTCCTACCGAAGGGTTTTTTAAATGTTTGTTTATGCTTTTTAAAACACAGCAGATTTCTATAATTCCCCTTGGATTGTTATTTACTCACTTTTTTTAGAGTCCAGACATCACAAAATCCACAAAAAGTCAAATTGCCTTTTTTGTGCCTTTTTTAAATTACAGAATTTAGATAATTGTCAAATCTTAACATAAATGGATTTAACAAAGCACCCTGGCTAACTCTAATAATAACAATATGTATGTCCGTGTTAAGAAGAGAAGTGAGAAAGTGCAAATAACAACATTTCTGTCATCTCACACCAGCCTACGTTTCTTTTGTTGTCCACCAAGGCAGCCTGTCATCGTTCCCCTTTTTATTCCACACAGTCAACAGAGCTCATTCGTCAGTGTTAATGTCCACAACTACATTAAGTTAATGGTTCTGACATTTAAAAAAATTCAAAGGCTCTGCCAATTTTCCAACTTGCAGCACTGAAACTCTGGCTTATTTAGATACATCTCTAAACTGACAGAGCTTGATTTGTGGAATGAAAAGTGGCAGACATGCCAGAAATGTTCAAATCTTTAATCTGATTCTTTTTATTGATTCACCCCTGTTGAGTAGCACATCATAGTACTGGATATTATCTAGAAGCATTAATGTGCAATGAATCTGTTTCTGTTTAAGCTGGTAATGGTTGAGGTTTTGAAATGATGGTAGGCAGATAATTATTGAAGGTCCTGAGATGATAATTTGAGGATGACACAAGAAAGAAATTATGATAATCTTGGACATGTGAGATATGTGATTTGGATAAGTAGATTTAGCCTAATTTCACTTAAGCAAAGTGCATTAATTAAATGCACTATGCACTTAGTTTATGGGGATTTCTACTGTATTATTTGACATTTTGTTAGTTTATAAGATCAGATATTTTGCATATTTTAAAATGGAATTCTTTTTATGGCTTAAATATATAGCCATAAAAATGTAGAAATCAAAGAATAATGGTTATTTACTTTGAAAGTATATTATAATAAATAAACATAAGATAAATAAAATGAAATAATAAAACAGAATTGGCTAAAATAGTACACAAAAAATGAAAAGTGGAGATGTTTAAAATTTTGAACAATTTTCAAAAGTCTAAAAATAGAGAGTTTATATTTTAAAATGTTGCACAAATTTTACAAGTACAAATATAGATTTGCCTGTAAACATTTTAACTACATATCATATCTTCACATATTCATAGATAGCATTTAAAAATAATACTGTTTGGCACAAGTTGATTGCCAAGAATTATGCAAATATAAAAGTAAGCTTTAAAACTGGTTGTATTTAATATTCCATTCGGTCTATGAACTTTAATGAAGAGGGGAGGGGGGAAAAAATCATATTTTTCAGTGTTTGACTTGTTATTGCAGGTCAGAGCCAACAGAGAAAAATTAATTCCTGTTTCTGGATGATTAGTGTGTGCATCCCCACCAAAAAGATTCCAAACCTTTAAGTTTCTTTTAAACAATAACAATAACCAGCATATAAAATATTTTTTTCCCCGCAGTACAAGTAATCTACACACTATCCTCTCTCTGACCTCTCCCGGGGAACGTAGTCCTATCAGGAAAGTATTCATTTAGCTTCCAGTGCGGACACGCATGGAGACCACTGGACAACCCCTCAGCTGAGTTTTGACTGTTTTAAAGATTTAGATTCAAAATGTGACCCCGGGACTTCTGTTTGCATAAAATGATTTTGCAGGGAACATTTTTTGGTCTTTTTTATATTAAATAATCACCATGCAAGTAAGTGAGTGGGAGGTCACAGAGTCAATGATGTAACTGGAGCTCAGGCCTCATTTAGCTCTACAAAACTCTTAGATCTTATATTGAGTTCCAAATTTAAGGTGAAGCTGCTGCAGGGTTTTATATATATATATATGTGTGTTTTTTTTCTTGCCCTGCCTCTGGACTTACAGATCCCTAGCAGGAGGGGAAAAACAGAGTGCAATAGCCCAGAGCTGATAAAATAAAGGGATGCTTGCTTCTATTTTCCAGACCGGCGAGCTGCGTTTTCTCGCTGAAGAATGGGCGTCATTTGTATTGTGGTAATCCATGAGATTTTGAAATATGATCCATAAATTTGAGCTGTGTTTACAGAAGAGCCTGCCCTCACGGCATGAGCAGCATCGTGGCTGAAAGACAAATAACTTCGGAGGCTGCAATGAATCCATTAACATGACAGGTCCCGGATGTAGATTATTCCCAGGCTTCCTGGTTCAAACTTTTTATGTGCCCTAAAAACCTCAGTAGTGACAGGCACTGTTAGTCAGCACCTAATCTCTTGATTGATCTTAGAGATTTGTGCACTCACTAGTGAAGTGAAGCAGACCATGTCATGCAGTTGTTTTTTTTGTTTTGTTTTATTTTGTTAAAGAGGAGTATTGTTATGTTTCATGAAAGGTGTCCAGTTTCACTTTTTTTGCACCGATGGTGGAAAAAAACAAAACAATTCCTTCCTTGTTCTGAGGTTTTACTCATTAAAAATGGCAGGCACCTCACCCTCAGGCTTTGTGTGAATCAGATGAAGGTATTTCACATATTAATGTTTTTTCTGGGATTTAGCACATGAGAAGATATCACTTCCTTAATATGACTTTGAGTTGCTAAATGTTTTACTCTTTTTTTTTCTTGCCATTTTGGGACTTGAAAGAAGAATAGATAAAACAAACTAATGAAGCATTGTGTTTGTTCAGGCAGGATATGTACCAAGTCATGTGCACCTGGCAGCTGGTTGTCAGATGATTCATGAATCACATTATGGAATTCAAAGAAGGAAGCTGTCTGCTCAAGCTGATAATAAAGTAGGTGTAGATCTTTTAGAAACATTGCAGCAGTAGCATCAAAAGACAGAGGTGTGTAAAAAAGAACTATAGTCGGAAGTTTTTCTTGATTCTAACTATACAGCTAGTAATTTTTGACTCAATTAATTTGCTCAAAAATCATAATAACCCCTGAAAGACTAATGATCACTCAAACAAAACCTTTGTTTAGGTCTTCAGTGATATCCATGACAATGCTCCAAAAGTGTTATTTTTTTGCTTAACCAATTGTAGATTTATAAAGATAACTTGAGGCTTTTGATAAATACAATATAAATCATTCAAAGAGCATTTAATTACAATGAATGTGTCAAATAGATCTCATGAAGGCACGTGAAATTCAGTTCTGTCCAAATTCAAACAAGTTTAGTTTACATTGCATTTGATCCAAGTTTAGTTTATCATTTTGCATCAGTTAGTAAAAATTTGTCTAAGTTAGCCAGCCACTAGAATCAAGTTGTTGGCTTTGCAGCAATTTTATCTCATGCATGTGGCGACATTGGAAAGGAAAGATTTGCTTTTAACAGGAAGAAACTTCTAGTACAACCAGCTTCAGTTTCAGCCCCATCGACCAGGGGTCACGAGGAAGCAGAAATGCTGAAAAATGCAGATGTAGTACTTTTAATTTTTTAAAGTGCACAGATGGCCTGTCACACTACTCCACATATGCTTTTTCATTCCAGGGCTTTATACAACTTTGCTACGCATAGGACACTGAAGCATACAGTTTGATCACCACATAAACAGATTTTTACAGACATGTCATAAAATGTGCAGCAGCTTTCACAAAATATTTATGCTGCAGATGTGCATCACTGCTAGACACTTTCCATCATTATAACTCAAATATTACAGCAAAAAAATACATTATTCAATCAAGCAACTGTTGCAGATGCTTTACTCACCAGACATGGCTTTTGCTTGAAAGTGAAACGGATGTGGACGGATGCTTTGTGATTAATTTGGATAATAATAAGCAGTCTTCTTTAGGGGACTAATCAACATTGAAATTCATTCTTAGACATTCAGCCAATCATTTAATATGTGAAAAAGGAGATGAGAGGAAACGTAATGTACCCCTTTCAGGAGCATTATGAAGTCTACATTCTTTATCCCATTACTTAAACGCTGTTCAGGTCAAGTGTGTATCAAAAGTAGCACACAAACCTCAAAGATCTGAAGTACATTTAAAACGTTATTCTGTTAAATTTTTCTCAGAGTTGGGAGTTATTTTTTACAGACGTTAGCAGTGAAACTGCTGAGAAAATGTTTTTTATATAATTTTCACAATGAAGATCAAATTGATTTTGATTTTTATCATTAGGAAAATTAAGGGCTCAGTTTAAGTTCAGGAGAGTAAAGGTTTACGACAACATTATACAGTAGAAACCCATCTTTCGTATAAGGAGGATTGACACTAGTAAGTTTTTTTTTTTCCCTTAAATGTTACTGTCATACCATCTGTCATGAGAAACATGAGGTATGTCACAATTTAATAAGCTAACTTTACAACAATGCTACTATAAATAGAATTGCAGTCCATGCTCAGTCTTTGTCTTAGCTCGATGTCTTCCAACAACTTGTGTTTTGACTTTAGAGGACGACAGATAATAAAATCCAGGACATTTATTAGAGGAATCCGGGACACTCTGGGATTTTGTTGCTGCCATTCATTACTTATGCTACAACACTTTCCACTGCCTAACTGCTACTCACCTTAGTCTCAAGCACATCTATTTCTCATGCTGTAAATTGAGTCATTGAAATGCATAAAATAAAGCCGTTAGCCCATAGGGCTAGAAAATCTGCACATAGAAAGATATAAAGTTAGAAGCTGTCCTGACTGGTATGTTTGATGTTGAATATGTTTAGTTTTTTTTGTTTTTTTTAAGCCGATTGTTGGAATCTTTCTGTCATATCAACTTAAAAAATTACTGTGACACTTGAGTGGTTATGTGGTCTGTCTTCAGCCACTAACCTCGGCAATGAGTAATATGCTCACTCTTGCCTCTGTTTAAATAAGTCTAAGAGACTCAGAACCTCCTTCCTTGATTCTGACATCTGAAGAGGGAGCCTCTCTACTGCCTGAGGGAAAAAATGTTCCAGTTTATTAAAAAAAAGAGGTAGTTCAAAGTATAAAACCCAGAAAAACTAATTTCTTCTGCTACAAGTGATAGGAATGCAATGGATATTATTTCTGGCAGGATATAGTAAGATGTGGACAGGAAACAAGAGCTTTACATCTTAGAAGTAAACCCATTGTAATTTCATAAATTCAAATGATTACAGTTCCTGCTGCCCTCAACAGAGTTAAGTGCTGCTTTACTTATTTTGTTTTTATTTTCATTTTCTGGTATTGGAAATCATTTTTTTTCTATTACTAAAGATTAACTGCAACAACTTCTAAAATCATTCATGCCGATACTTTTCACAGGTCATGCAACAACCACAAAATTCATTTTGTATTTTATTAGAATGTTAATTGATACACCAACACAAAGTAGGACATGACTGTCAAGTGGAAGGAAAGTGATGTGTTGTCTAAAAAGAAAATTACCAAAGGAAATCTGAGTGTGATTTCCATCTGTTTTCAGCAATCTTTATTCTGAATCTTTACCAGTACAATCAATTGTCTGAAGAAGCCATTTAATTTGCAAGAGAAGTCAGTGTCATTTAATTTCAGTAAAAATGGAGCAAAAGTTTGTTGCATAGCATTAGAGAACAAGCAGCATAACAAACACCAAGTCATGCAGTAGGTTGCAGAGATGTTTGAACAGGGTAGGTTAAGAAATATCCAAAACTTCAACATTTTCACTCTTTAATACCATATTTGAAAAAAGAAACTGCAAAATTACCAGGGTATGGCTGTCTGTCCTAATTGAGAAGCTGGGGGAGGAGAGCTATAATCAAAAACAAAACAAGAAACCCATGGTTATCCTGGAGGAACTTTAAAGAGCCACAGCTCCAGATAACAGATCCAGTAGGCAAACCCAAACATCCCTGCGACAGGTGTCTCTTGTAAATAAGACAATGAGTCTCAAGAGATTTGTCCTCTATAAATAAAAGATTGTATAGCCATCTTACAGTCAACGCCTGCTGACCAGTCCAAGGCAAGAAAACATTGTTTTAGAGGCAGCAAATGACTGAGAAGTTGAGTAAATAAATGTCACTAAACATACAAACAGAATTGCAATGTCCAGACTTAAATTAAACAGAAAATCTGTCACAAAACAGAAATTTGTTCTTTCGCGCCGTCCATCCGACAGGTCCCGTTGGCATACGCAACACAAAATTTCACGGTGAACTAATAATTTTCAAAGATTTAGACTCAGAGTCCTGTAAGGAGAAGAATATCAAAGAAAAAAATGTAAGTGAAACATAGACAAGTAAATCTAGAGCAATACAGCATTTTGTTTCAAAAAATACTTGAGTTGTGTTACTCAAGTATTATATATATATATATATATATAAATAATATATATATATATATATATATATATATATATTGCAAAAGCACTCACATAATAGTTTGTTGTGATCTGCAACGTGCCTTTCATCGAGGGCTTTCTTTAATGTCAGTGGTGTTGCAGGAGCAACAGGAGCCAAAGAGAGCGTGTTTCCCCACAGCATGGATCCATGCAGTATTAGAGGCTTATGAGGAGCTCATCACTCTCCATCCTGGTAATGTTTCTGTCGGCGTGCCGGATGGGAACCATTACAACCCACTGATCATCATTCACAAGATGCAGTCTTACGTAGATGCTGTTGGTTTTATTGCACACCATATTAGAATGTCCGTGTGATGTAGCGCAGGAGTTTGCCTCGTTAGCCTAATTTCAGAGTCATTCCCCCTCTCCCCCCCCCCAGTAAGGATGGCAAAGAATAAAACTAAAAATAGAGTTAAATGTTAATAGCCTGTTGATTTTGTATCATTGTCTTTGTTTCAGAACAGCTTCCCCATCTATGATGCGGTTCATTCTTCATTTTTCGCTCAGTCAATCTCTGTGGCAAAAGGCCAGTGTGTCTTATCCATCACTAATCTGCAGCCATTAGCATTCATGGTCCATTAGCCATCAAGTAGCTAATATAAAATTTTAATTGTAGGCCATAAAGTTTGTTGTAGCACTCTAACACAAGCTCCCATTGAGAATGTTTTATTACTCGGGCTTTCAGTGTAACTTCACATTACGAGGGCTGATGAGTTTTCATATTGTATGTCTAAAGTGGTTAAGTCACATTTAGTGTTATATTTGTGCACATAAAACATTTGTTGCTTAAGATTGACTGCTAATTTATTAGTAATTAATGTCTATTTCAGATGTGTTTACAGAACGCTTGAAAATTGATCTTTACAATTCTGGTCAGTGTATTTTCTGCACATGTGGATATTTAAAAATCCAGTTTCCTGGTAAATTGATTGGCATCACTTGGTATTAAATTCTCTATTTATGTCACACTGAGTAAAGATATCACCCATTGCTTTATAGCATCACCGTATTTACATACAAGTTTAACACAACATCTGTATCCTCTGAGCTAAATGCTTTTATTTACACCAGAAAAGCCACTTTTTGTAAAGGAGTAAGTAAATACTATATAGATTTGAACAGTTTTATACTGTCATCCATAAGACTTACTTATTGAAATTCATTATCTAAAAAGAAGCAAATATACATAAGCAACACCCATAAAATCGAGAAGTAGTATTTATGTGCTTCTTGCAGAGAATGCTATATAGTTTTAATATTTGTTCCTTCATAGACTAACACGAGTGTAGAAAAAGGTTGATAATGGCAAGATAATTATTCGAGGTATTTGCAGCCTAAATTGTTTTGGTTGAATAACCAAAAGTATATCAGTCTTTTTCCCTTTAGTGCTTCACAGAAGGTGGGGAAATGGGATTGGTATCAGAGAAAATTCCAATCAATTACTAATTTTTCTGGCAGTGAAATTAATTTAAACCTTAGTATAAATTTCTGAAGTGTTATTAAAAACATAATTCAAACTTTGGTCTATGTTTAACTGTCTCATTCTTACTTCTACAGTGTAGTGATGTCTACTTTTTAAACCATCTTATCCAAGACAATCTTTGCTCACAGAGAACATTAGAAATCACGCTTGCATGCCGCAGTGTCCTATTCTCCTAATCTCCTGGTAGCATATCTGTGTGTTTCCAAACACAATGACGCCTTGAAAAAGGGATGTTTACATCCGTACACACGGAGATACCTGAAAAATTTAAGATATTCAAGGGCACATAAAATCAGACATTGTTTTTTGAATACTTTCCCTGATATAAGATGTTTTCCTTCAAAGTGCATTTGCACTGATGTATTTTTATTCTTTTTATTTCAGATTTTACCTATTTTTACAACTTAAGTGCAATTTCTGTTTTTTATGTCACTCCTTCTTTTGTGTTATTTTGCATCCTGGTAAACCAATGCCTTCAGGCATCTGGACCAGTGCAAACATCCTGCTCTAATTAAAACAGACTGATCTACTCCCATTGTCTAAAGACAATTATTATTTGAGTCACATTTTGGAGTTAAACTTGCAAGGAATTTCATAATGTACAAATCTTATATTTATTTGAAATAACTTGGTCTTAATCTTGTCTTGCAGCTTGTGCCAGTTTTGAATGAATGTTTAAAAAAGCCTTACCCCTGGAGAATAAATGTTATTCTTCCATGTAATCAAAAAACACAATTTTATTTGGGATTTCAGTGAATATGGTTTTGCCTAAAGGTCCACAGCCTAATTAGTTTAAGATTGGGAGCAAAGGGACAGAGAAAACAAAACTTTTTACCAGATCAAATCCATAATTTTTTTTCTTTTTTTGTACGAATGCAAGAATTAAGACTCTGGAATTTTAAACATTTACTCAATATTTTTACAACTGTTCCTTACAAAATTATTCATACTCTTTGAACTTCTCTAGATTTTGTCACATTCCAATGAACCCAATGTAATAGGTCAATGTGTGTGAAATAAAAGCAATAAATAAATAAAAAATACATTGCTGTCAATAGTTTTTTAATAAATAAATCTGAAAAACATGGTGCACTTTTGTAGAACCACTTTTTGCAACAGTAATCCTGATTTCGCAAAAATGGTTGGAAACCAATTTTCTTTTCATTATATTATGTTGCATTGCAACTGCAATAAGACATTAAAGTGTGTGGTTGTAATGTGACAAGATGTAATAGCATTGAGGCGATATTGATGTGAGAATATGAACAATTTGCCTAAAGCAACAGGTTTTTCCTTCATGTGCACGCAATTTATCCCAAAATTAAACAAATTTAACAAACATTTTCTCTTACTATATGTCAGAGGTGTTTAGACTCACTCGTCAAAGCCCCAGTATCCGGCATGTTTTAGTTGTTTTCCTGGTTCATCACACCTGAACTAAATATTAGCTCATTAGCGGGTTTCCCCAGTAGTTTGAAATGCTGATGATGTAGTAGGACAATTTGAATCAGCTGCATTGGAACAAAGATTCATCTAAAACCAACAGGACAGCGGGCCTAGAGGACTGGAGCTGCTAAAAATAATGTAAAATGGTAAATAATTCTAACTATTTTGTCGTATTCAAAATCTAAATACGACAGGCAGTGCTGCCTTTATTCTGACTTGCTTTGTTAGGATCCTGTCACTGTGTTTGGGTTACTATGCAGCTGCTAAATGGAGAACAGGCTTGCGGTATTGAGACAGACAGATGAGACCACCATGACTTCCCCAGAGAATTTAAGGAATCAAATTTAAAAGCTATTTTCAGCTCCAATGCAAGGTAGAGTCACATCACCTCGTTTGATATTATTGGATGAAATAGGATACTCTCATTGCCAAGTTTGTTTTAGGCTGTGCGTGCGTGTGTATGTGTGTGTGTGTACAGGCATCAAAAGAGCTGAAGAGGCTGGGTCAGCAATGTTTTGAGTGAATGAGGTAGAAGGGCAGACGCATACGCAGGACTGCGTGTGTGTGTTTCCACATCCCTGCCGAGCGTCCATGTTTGTAATACTTTTAGTGCTTTGTTAGCCGTCTGCGCAGGCCTGTCTACATCCGCCAGAACAAGTGTTTGGACTGCATTATTGCCGGTCCTGTCAGCGGCACCTTTCTTTGCGGCGGCGCAGAAACTTGGACAGTTTTCAAGACTCCGATGTTATCACCTTGTTGACTCACGGCTCCTTCAAGTGTTTGAGCTTTGGCAGTGGACGATGTGTGTTAAAGAGAGACAGTATTTGAGTCAACATTACTGAGGAGTGTTATTTTTTATATTTTTTTTGTTCACGTCAGCCTTATGTAAGCATGCGTGTGAGATGTGTATTGTTTGTAGACATGGTCTCCATCACCTGACAGCCTTTTGTCCTAAAATCAGACATTTGTTTTATTCCACCTTTTTTTTGTTCATTTAAACGATAATAACCCAGCAAGTTAAACTCACCAAGCAGGAGGTGTGACTACTTCCATCTTCTTGCACATTCCGAGCCCTGAATCCTTTATCCTCTTCACTTTTTTTTTTTTTTTTCATTTCGAAACCCCTTTTCTCCTGCTCAAGCATGTTTACACAGAAGAGAGTGTGTGCTTTTTCTCTTTCTGCTTCTCTTTTGAGCGGCTGTTCAATAGGCAGATGGCTGCGCTTCCTTTTAAGGAATGATCGCAATAACCTATCGCACCAGTTACATGTGTATAGCATCTGTGCAGGACTCTATTCCAGCTCAGGCACAGAGACGAACACAGAGGGTCAGGGCTGGATTTAGATTTGCACAAAACAACATTGTTTTTCAGAGTGTGGTATTTCATAGTTTGGATTGTGGGAATTGTTAGGAACTAGCTGTCACTGCGGCTAATTTACTGCTCAAAGTCCTTCCCTGCTGCTTTGTGCTCCTAGGCAACACTCGCCATAAAACCTGGGATAATTTCAATGACAGCACCTTTTTGCTTTTGTTTTAAAACCACGCAAAAAGGTATGTACTGGACCTTTTCCAGATTCAGATTTACTGCGGGAGTGAAGGAAATGTTAACGTTCAGTGTTCCTCTCTGGAGTCACCTCGAAGTGGCCGCAGCCTTTCCCCTTGACATGTTCCTGAACCTCCTCTCACTGTCTCTATTTTGCCTCTGTTTTTCCTCCTGTCTCTTGCTTTCATGTGCACATATACAACACAGGCATGTCTAAGTGTCTTAGAGTGCCATGTCTAAAGAGTTCCAGCAGCTTATTACCGAGGCTGTCAGAAAGTGCGGAGACCCACCACAGAAGTGAGGATGTGTCTGAAATCCCATGAGCCTGCAGCACACAAAGCCTATTGCTGTTTTCACGTGGATAGTTTATTTTTCTTCACATTACAGCTGAAACACAACAATTGATTTCCGCACGTCGTCTAAAATTACTTTCAGTTCAGAAACAACCCTAATATTTTTTCTTAAAGTATGTGTAAAACTATGCAATTTTATTTTAAGAAATCTCAAAGGAATGCACGCTAATGTCAAGCAGTTAAAGGCTAAATAACATATTTTAGAGCCAAAAACCTAAAATATTTAAAGTATGAAGCTGATACAATAGATTTTGCCTTTCAAGTGAATTTTATATTAAATTATAATCAAAATTTTTTTTTTTTTACATAAAATGCCTTTTGAGTCATGTCCTTGTGTATTATTAATGATGGGCTACTTACTGGTAACAAACATCTTTTTTACTGGAGAAAATGTGAGAAACAAGAAAAGTTTGGAAACTATTTCCAAACTGTGGAAGTAGTTTCCATTTGGAAACAAGGAAAAGGCCACATTGTGTGGCATTTTCAGATGTGTTGAGAGAAAACTTACTAAAGATAGACAGAGTCGCTTGGTAGTCGCTGTCCTCAGAATAATGCATTTACAGCTACATCTCTTACTTTTATGACTAAAGTACAAATTGATTGTGTGATTATGTTTGTTTTATACATTCAGGGCTCATATACAAAAATTCAACATCTCTCGATCCATCCTGAGACTCCAAACTCATCACCGCAAGCATTTTCGGTGAGGAGTGACCCAGAGGCTGTCGCCATAACAATGGTGACGGCCTATCAACTTCTTATAGCATGATAGCTGATGATTGAGTTATCATCAACAAACCAATAATATGACATAGTTGCTTTTATTTAAAAGCCTAGAATTAATTCTGCTGCTGCTGAAATGATACTTGTTGAAGTCATAATGTTTTTTTTTACATGTACAATATGTTATTTTGATACATTAATTTATACCAAAATATGTAATAACGAACTTGTGCTTTTTATGTAAGACTTTAGCCAGAATCAGTTGGAACAGCTCACTGGGAAAGCCAGCTCTGTCCTATGATAACCCCACTTATCCACATTGATCCATGGATCTTCCATCCACAGGTGGGAGACAGAAGACATTTTCACAAAAGGAACCATGTCTCCCACCCTATTCATGACATTGTTGTAGAACTTTTTAGTGAAGTCTTTTAGTGACCAGCTAAAAGACTGGTCACTAACATGGAGCTATGATAATGCAAGTAGCATTATCATAGGTCCTTCCTAACATCTGCTATAGGACTAGAACAACCCAAAAACCCAAGTTGTTTAAATCCCTTTTTTGCAAGACTCTACAGTCTCACAAAATTCTACATAGTTTTTTTTTTTCTCTTGCATCAACATGTAAAGCTATATTTATAGATGGATAGCAGTAATTAGAAGACTGAAGCAAAGTTGGATGCTGAATTTTCTGTATTAATTTATTTTGTTCTATCAAAATTAACAGAAAAAACAACCCACATTTAACTTTTTGCATCAGTTTTATATTATAAATTTGTTTCTGGGTCAGAATGTAGTCATAAAATTAAAACCTGAGTCAAACATAAGACCCTGTCCCTTTTTTTTTATTATTTGCTCCACTTTTTTTCTTCAAAATATTGGAAAACTTTCTCGTCTCTCAAACTTGTCGAAATCACAGATACACAAACCTATTCTATCAACAATTTTAACATAAGTGATTGTTTTTTGTTTTAGTTTTTTTTTTCTTTCAAGACAACTTAAAACTCCTTTTTCATGTTCTGTGAAAATTCAAAACAGACATAAAATACAGTCCCAGTCTCAAATTGATAGAACAAAATTGGCTGTTTCTAAAATGTAAATAATGGGACACTGAACAGGAGCATGCCACTAAATCTAATACTGCAGTTCGTAGCTCATGTTCTCTGCCACTGTGGTTTAATTCAACAGAGATCTGTCCGACTGTCAGGTTTTGGCTGGAGTTCAAGTACGGCCTCCTTGGCACTGTGCATAACCTCTCACTCTGATTATTATTTTACTTCCTCACATTGTTATTTTATCAGACTAAGCTCCTGTCAGGCTACAGTCTGTTTATGGCTTGTGGTGCCAGCGTAAGCAGGAATGAAGACTCTGTGGCTCAGTACTCTGGATCGCCACAAAAAAAAAAAAAAAAAAAAAAAGACACCTCAATAAAAGCAGATCTCCTGGCTGCCAACAGTCATAAAGGAAAATAAACAAGGTTAGGGCAGAATAATTATGCCGAGCTGTTTCCTGGTATTAAGCGAATGGCGGAACTTCTTCTATTGTGCAGGCACTTCTGTTTTTTTCTGAATCACCAGCAGGAAGAGTTTACAGTGATCACATTTAGAGTTTAGCACACGTATTACATAAAATGATGCTATTTTTGCTTCACTACACACATGTCCTAAATGTACTGTAGAATCTGCAATCCAACCTTGTTTTGATTTATAAAAACTAGATACGAGTTGATTCTGGCGTCTTGCTCTTATTGTGCTAGAGCAACAATGTGTGGAAGAGGATATTTGATTTACTTCTGCTGTCTACTCACACATATCACTCATCAATATCTTAACCTTTTTAAAAGTTTTGTGGCAGTAGTGGTTTTCATTTGTAACAAGCAGATAGGAAATGGGTGAAGATAGGAGGGTTTTGAATCAGACCCTATACAGCTGCATTGAGAACTTCTGCTGTTGCTAAAGAAGTGGCAGTATGTATTTTAAAGGCACAATTAAGTAACTGTTTTACCATCAGTTATGTCAACAAAAAATTTGACTTGGTGTCATAACCGTATCTGATGGCTTCAAAGTAGGCTCTGTCCTTTCTACCCTTTCCAGCTCGTCCACTCAGCATGTCATTACAACAAGGCTTCTCCATGCCCATCCATTGATCCCATTGTGTAGCCCATGCACAATTCCATAACGGACGATTTGTAATTTTCATAACCAAAACTAGACTATTTTTACGGCACAATGCGGTTTTATTTAGATTAGGAGCTCCAGAGGCTTTCCATCAAAATTTCTCACGTAAAAGTGGCTAAAATGAGAAGCTGTGAACTTTAAAAGTTGACTTGACACATCCCTCATGTACTTGGGCAATTCTGTTGCCAAGAAAAGCACTAAATGGTTGTTCTTGTCAGCACGAGCACCTGACAGATGGCCTTGCGCTCCTCCAAAAGCCTTTCTACCATCCTCTGGCAGCAACACCATCATCAACAGCTTGTGATAGATTAAACTCCTCCTGACCGTATAAAGAAAATGTTTCCCCTGTTCTTCCTCAGCACCTTTAGATATTATTAAATAAATAAACAACAAAGTGAATCATTTATATACTCGATTATGTACAAGAGAATGGATGCAGCTGATCTCAAGTTAATCTGTATTTTTATTCTTTCTCTGTATCAAAAGGAGATTGTCAGATCAACACTTTTTGATGATGATGGAGTTTAGTAAGAAACTTGAAGGTCTGACTTCTCTAAAAGCTAAAGTTTAAAATGGGTTTAGTTGACGACCTTCAGATTTTTGAAAGTGAACGTTGACTCAGCGATCTACCACCGTACTCATATGGTGTGTTAAGGCTCGGTGTGTTTCTTAAAA
Source organism: Poecilia picta (assembly GCA_033032245.1). Taxonomy (NCBI): domain Eukaryota; kingdom Metazoa; phylum Chordata; class Actinopteri; order Cyprinodontiformes; family Poeciliidae; genus Poecilia; species Poecilia picta. Next base: position 20,274,183 of record CM065367.1, on the reverse strand, counting down.
TAAATAAATATAATAAAAGTCTTTAGAAAATTAATAGTATGTGTTATTAACAACAGTGAAGGATCTCTAATATTCCGTTTTCAATTTAGTTTTTTGGAAATCATCTTTTACTGTTTTATTCCAGCTGCTGCAACATCTGTACATCTTTGATTGTTTTGCTTTTCACAAATTGTCTGTGTGCATGTGGTTCACACTTGTATCTCTATGGTAAACACATTTAATGTAATTATGAATCTTTTGCTGCTCTTAATATCCCTTATTTGCTTTGGCAGTATTTCTGCTAATCGCAACATCAGCTCACTTTTAATGGCTTCATGTACAGCGTTTACAGAAACTCTCATGTGTTTATGTGACTGAGGTAATACTAGACTGAATCGTTTAGAGCGTTTTTTTAGTCTATGGACTTGTCACAAAATGCTTTATTTACATTTGTGGTGTTAAGATTTACTCTATTTACAAAGTAAATGGGTGAATATACACACCTTTCTGAGGCAAATTGTAGCATCAGACAGTATTTTTTATTTTTTATATATATAAATACAGTTTAGCTCCTTTCTGAGTTGTTTCAAAGTGGTGGGGGCTACTGACTGCATTCTAATTGCTAAATGATACATTTGTTAGACCTTTTCCAAAAATCTACACAAATGAAAGAGGATTTTCTGTAAGGCTCATTTTATCCACTGCAATTTTCTGCTGTTTTTCAGACACATCAGTTTTAATTGTCACCTTGGCCTTTAGCTGAGCTTCATCAGCTCCTTTTAAGTTGTAAGACTTAAACTATTACTTATGGTGACCCTGCAGTGTAAACCACACTAAACACAACTACAAATTAGAAAACACAAGATTAACTAAGTACAAGCAATCTTAATATTGTTGTGTTTTCTTAATTTGCTTAGTTAATGTTGTGGTTCTTTTAGATGTTGTGTAGTTATGTTTAGTAATTTCTGGATGTGGTTTTCACTTCAGTGCCACCCTAATTACCAGTTATAGTGACTATCAAATTAATATTTAATATTAATATTTAGTTGACATATTTAACTAGTGCTATATATCAAAAACTCTGTTTTATTGTTCATAAAACACAGATCTACAATGGGGACAAAAGAAGAGTGTTTTAACTTCATACTTAGTGATTCTTGGTATACACACAGCAAAACAAGAGCTTTTCTACATCAGTTCATTGTGTAAAATTATGGAACAAGTTAAATGAGGAACTTAAACAAAGTCAGAATTTAATACAATTTAAAAGGAAATATAAGGATGTAATTTTCACAATACCACGTTTTACAGACTATGAGGCACACCTAAAAGCCTTAAATTTTCTCAAAAATTAGCTGTGCGCCTTATAATCCGGTGCGCCTTATGTGTGCACTGAATTCCAAAATCTGTCCCTGACACAGAGACGTAAAGTACGCTGGCAGCGATAAACCAATCAGAGGACATTACGTAATGCGTAAAGTACATACGCCAGCAGCAATAAACCAATCAGAGAACCAACAAGACAGGTTCTGACACCCTGATGCATGTAAAAAGCAGGCAGGTTTTTACACGCATCATCATGCCTGTTCATCTGCGACTCCATGCGCGCCCATCTCACTGCTATTGTGAAAAAGGAAGTGAAGCAAACTAATTCGGAGTTTGCCGTCATTCCGGGAGGATTAACAAAAAACTCCAACCTCTGGACATTGGTGTAAACAGGGCATTCAAAAAGAAGTTATGAGCGGCGTGGGAGAGATGGATGACAGACTGCGAACACATGTTTACTGAGACGGGGAGGCAGCGCCGGACGAGTTACGCCACCATGTGTGAATGGATTGTGGATGCCTGGGCTAATGTATCTGCTTTAACTGTTGTCCGAGCTTTCGCAAAGCCGGCATCATTGCAGAACAGCAACCTGGCAATGAGACTGACTCCGACAATGGTGAGGGGGAACATGGCGTGTTTGATGGCGAAATTGCCCAGCTGTTCAATTCGGATACAGAAGAGGAGGACTTTGACGGATTTGTGGAAGAAGAATAAAAAACAACGTGAGTGTATTGTTGCATAGTAGAATAAAGTTCAACTAAACTTACTGTTTTGTTTCAGTTACCTTTGTTGTTGTTGACCGTATGTTTTAGCATGTGCTTTATAATCCGATGAGCCTTATGTATGGGTTAAATACAGAAATGGACGCCATAATTGAGAGTGTGCCTTATAGTCCGGAAAATGCGGTTTATAGAAATATGACTGAGAGACAGCAGTAATGTGTATATGTAAATTGAGGCAAACGCATATGAGTGGATACGGATGTATGGATGTTTAGACATATGTAAACCCAGATGGAAAATTAATTGACCCATGTTCATTTTTTAATTTAATAATCAGGATCCATTTGAAAACATGAGTTTATGGAGTAGGAGTTCATAGATTAAGATTATTAAGATTGTTAAGATTATTGCGGTGCAAAAAATATGTGTCTTTTGCATTTCTTTTTCATGTATGTTGTTTTATACTGCTATCATGTTCAAAATAAAATGAGTCGGGGGGTGGGGGGAAGCAGAAGAATAGCAGCAGGTTTCAGCTACCAAAAAGCACAGTCTGAAACTGTGTAATTTGGCAGGGAAAAGTCTTCTAGATGTTTTTGTTGTCGCTCAATGAAAAAGGAAACAACACGAACAGTATTGTCTCTCCAGCAGCCACTTCATACTGTGGTCTACAGAGAGATCCTGAAGCTGTAATTATAATACATTTTCACTCATTAATCACAGTACAAATATTCTCATACCTTTGGCATCTCTGTATCTCTCACTATATGTAGCAAGGTGTAATTTACCACAGTGGTTTTGTCACAAATGGCCTTTTAAATAAAAATTATTTTTAATAAGGCAACAATGTTTGGGTAAAACGTTTGCAGTTTCTAAGCATGTGCGTATTTAATGGTATCTACATTTGGAAAACATTGTCAAAATTGCGGAAGCTAATTAAAATGTGCTCATATTTTCTGTAAGAGCTTTGTAATAAATACTAAAAGAGCAGGGTACGCCCTGCCCAATGTTTGCATAATGACCTTACATAATTACATTTTCTTTAATGTTCTGTTCATGAGAAAAGTGGGGACACGGACTTGTTGGAGCGTCTCACAGAAAACTAAAGTGCAAGTGAATAGAGTCATGCTGTGCAAATAAAACAGTAATGAAAAGTCAAGTACTAAATTACTAACTAGCAACAAAACAGTACACATCTAAACTGGGATTAAGGAAATTTATTTGAGTTATTGTACATTTCCTTTCTCAAAAAAGTACCACTAAGCTGTTGAAGTGTACAATCTTTCATCAGGGGGGGGAAAAACCTGCAGTGAAGTTCAGCATCAGTTGATCTGAGTCTATTGCTGCAGTACACGTTTCTGCTATCTGTTTATTTTGTTTAGGGAAATCGATGTATTCTACAGATTACATTGTCCTGATTTGTTCACTAACTGTGTTATGGAAAAAAATAGAAGTCAGAATTTAGCATACACTCAACAGCTGCTTCATTCCTATGGGTATCATTTTAGGGCAATCTAAATCCTAATGTACAATTTAGCAGCAGCTGTACATCATGTCATTAATTGATCTACTGTAAGATAACATGGCAGACTTAGAGTACTATAGTTTGTGTTTCCCAGCAAGCCCTTATCTTCATACAGTGTAGACAAAATCAATATCTCTGCTGCTGTGTTGGCACTTGTTGTCTGATCATGTTTCATTCACCTTTTGCCCAGTGTGAACTGTGAAGGGCCTGTCTGTTAATGAGCAACACCACAGCATTGAATTCTGAAAGACAGCCAGAGGCTTTACTTAAAAACATTAATTAATAGGCAATTAAGGAATTAATCAGTACTGGCATGGACATAATGCCACAGCTTTTACTCTCCCTAAATCTCTGGGCCTCAGAGATTAAAGGCTCGCATAGACTTTGTTGCATAAATCACAAGTTCAAGTTGAACTTGTGATTTATGCAACTGTGTGCTTTTGGATGAGGCAACATAAAATGGTTATCATTTACAAACCAGTCCTCTCTGTTTGCCTTTAGTGGTCTTGCTTCTAGGATTTCCAAAATTGGTACAGCGCAGAAAATTAAAATTGACCGTCTGGTCTAATGCTGTGCTCAAATGCAATGTACAAAATGATGTTGCACATTTTCTCACTCATGTACAGTAAGCTCAAAAAGTTATTCAGCTGTTCCAGAAAGAGCACATGCAGTCTTAAAGGTCTACAATAATATTTCCCTCATGGTCTGAAATTTTGGCAAAACTTCATCATTATTTGCCTTCGAAGATGAAATTAACACAATAACAGCTCGTCACTTTCCATACAAATATTGCTTAGATCCAGAGAAATCTAGCTGATCATAATATTCTAGTACTTGATTTGACATTGTGTTATATAATATGGCTCAAACTGAATTTTATGCAAGTGAATTTCAATCTGTATATATAAATCAAGACCAAATGCTGTTGTTTTTAATTCTTTAGTTATTGTTCATAAAAAAAAATCCACATAAGACTTTCGTGGGTGACTAATTTGAGTTGACTTAGTATATTTTTCTCAGAGTGACTGTCCAAACATCATGGTAGAAAATCCCTGGAATTTAGCAAAAAATCATGTTTTTTGTTTTTTATTATTTCAAATTGTTAACCAGATCATTGTAGATGCATTCATTGCTACTTTTAGTAGCAACGAATGTTGATATCAAATTTATATAAATTGCACACAGATCTGTAAAAGCTACATTTTTGGTCAAAAGAGACTAAAGCTCTAACTTTAGTCTCATAGAGACTTTAGCTGTAGTAAATTGGGGTTGCAGAAGACCCCCAATTTACTTCAGCTGATTTCAATGTCCTGTTCTTCATCACTCACAATCATCAGCAGAATCAGATCTGTTGCATCCACCTTGCAGACCACTCAGATCTTCTGTTTCAAATCTGCTCTGCATCCATAGAATCAGAATCAAACGTGAAGAAGCAGCATTCAGAGTTTATGCACCACAAATCTGGAACAAACTTCCAGGAAACTGCAGAAACACTGAGTTCATTTAAATCAAGGCTATTTGCTCATTTACTAATTTGCTTACAGTTGCCTTTGATTAAAAATAGCTGAAAAACAGATTCATTTTGCTGATGGTATTTGACGAAATGAAATGTTTACATCCTGTTCTCGTTGTAGTTGGTTACTGTTATGTTTTTAAAGCACTTAGAACTGCCTTGTTGCTGAAATATACTATACAAATAAATTGAACTTTACTTTTGTTTACAGCTCTACCTGAAACAACCCATCACAGAAATGAGAAAATGGTGACCAGCGTGTTCATGTGGCATCTCAAATGTCTATATCACTACAATGCTAAATTTGATTGCTCAAAATAGAAACGTGAAAGAATGCAAATCCCCTGAGTTGCCATCACCTGCCCCAGTCTCCCAATTTAGACAGATTTCTGGAGTCGACTTGGACTGTTCAGACCATCATGGTGGGACACCGTGCCTTTACAAGACAGAATGCTTTTGGGTTGCAGCAGAGTAGATGAGTATTGATCTCCTTGTAACTGAGCCTGCTACACCCATATATACCTGAGAGTTAAACTTTCTGTACAATGCTTGACTTAAGGCACAGGAGTAAAAGGCCTCACAATGATGTTACAGCAGCTGCAGCTGATGTGAATGTTGATATCAACCGGCACTTTTTTCCTGTTTTCCTGAAATTGCATCCCTATTTTTCTTTAGAGTAGTCAGCTTTGTTTAGTTTTCTGAGCTGTGGAGATGTGACATTTTGTTCAATATTTTACCACTTTTATTTCATTTTGTGCTACAGCATAAAAAGTAATACAAAGAAAGTAAATATGAGCAAAAGCAATATTTCCTTCTTTCTGTGTTAGTATAATCAATTACATGTATTTGACCTTTGTTGGATATGAAAATTTCTGGATTCAGTAGACACTCTTTGGCAGTTGTTTAAATGACAAAATAAAGAGCTCGCCCCTGCTGTATATGGATATTTTTACATCAAGTCAGCAGATGAAAATAATATGTCACGGACGATGTTCAATAAAAAAAAAAATATATATATATATATATATGCTGTTAATGTATTTGTAATTTCTCTACTCTTTTTGACATGCCAAGTTGAAAACAGAAAATGTGTTTCAGTACCTTCTAAGCTCTTATCTTCACCCAAACACATTTTGCCCTCTAAACCAATTAGGAGATCCTCAGAATTCATTAAAAGCATTTTGCTTTCTCATATCCTCCATAAAATTTACTTTGTAGAAGTTTAAAGTAGGCTTTGTTCTCTTAAGAGGCTTATAAGCTCATCTATCATAAACGTTCCACTCTTTCATCTACATTGTTTTCTTTTTTGCGGTTTTGTATTTTATTTTTCTCTTTTTTGGCTACAACACTTCTATTTAGCCTCGTGATTCAATGCATGCATGCATGCAGTGTGTGTTTCTGTGTAGATATTCTGCACACAATGTACAGTATGCCTCTGTGCATGCTTGTGCACAGCAAAGCAAATGGTACATATGTGAAATGATGGAGCATTTGAGCATGAATCATGATGTGTCTCCAACATGGACAGCAGGGGTGTCCCTTGATAATTGTAGCAGTTTGTGTTCAGTGTCCCAAACGATTCTAAGATGCTGCTGGCTGCTGGGGTTATTTAATAGCTCTGCGGGAGGTCCAAGGGTCTAGGCGCAGATGTTGCTCTTACCTTCAAATACTTGTCCGTGAGATACTATACTCTTCGAGAGCCATTTTCATTTTAATCAGCATGGGGCTTCTGGAGTCAGATATCAATGTATGATGGTGTTGATAGCACTGTGGATGGGCCGCAGGAAGATTCAGGAGGTTTTGCTTCTTCTCAGACCGTGTTCTTAGTTGATAATTGATGAATCGGTATTTTAAAAGCATACTAGAAAAAGCATAATTATATATATATGTATATATATATATATTTGGAATGTAGTTCAACCTATGGGGATTGTAATAATTTCTTTTTTAAAATATGTATAATGACTTTTGAAACCTTTACTGCAATGCTGAGCACACCATTAAATGTACATTTAATTTCTTAAATTTAGGCGTAGGCTGGGTGTCAGAATCCCTGACATTCTGAGTTTCTATGCCATGGACAAATCCATCAGAGAAGCTTATAGTGCAACTGTGTATGAAGCTAACTTTGAACTCAACATAGAAAATACTCCCTGTCTGCTGGTTTTGTTCTTTTGCTTGATGCAATCAGCTTGGTGTCCCAACTGGTATGATAAACTGAATACATTGTGTTTTTACTGGAATGTTTAAAATCCAAATCCAATCTGTTTTGTGATTCTATTGTCCTGATTTTATGAAGAAGAAAAAAATCTGGATAGTATCTGTGACTATTTAGTGATATTGGACCTTCTTTCTTCTTGCAGATAGAGAAGGTCCTCTGTTCTAATACTGGCCTCTTCCTGCTTAAAGTTTCCATGTTCTCTAAACATGTGATGGTTGGTAAACCTCTCTATGTTGACCTGTAATGGGTTGGCAATCTGTCGAGAGTGTTCCTTTCTCTAGCCCAACTAACAATTATGCATGGATAAGCCAACGATGGATGGATGGATAGAATCTGGGTCTGTTACCTTTAGATGACATTATAACTTGCCCTATATGAAGAAACTAAAATAAGCTGAGTTGCCATGAAGGTTCTTGTGAAGTTATTTTTCCTTTTCATTGAATATGTTTATTCAGATGAAAGGTCAGATGAAAAAAATAAAAGTTCAGAGAGAGACTCAGTGATAGCAAGGAATGATTCATTTATTATGAAGTGCTTCTCATCAAAAACTCTAACCATCTTTACAAGCTGTGCCATTAAGTGGGCACTAGATGCTTTCAAATTCATTTTAACGTAACAATCGTCCCCTTTCAAATTAATCTGTGGTCAAGTTGCGCAAACCACAGAGATAATATCTAACAAATAAAAGGGTTAAATCAACATGTGTTGCTGGTAACAAACAGCCTCTGACATCAACAAGCCTTTTTATCAGGCCTCTGTGCTGTTCTGTGGTAAAGGAGGAACCACTCACTAAAGGGCAGGGAGCCATTACGGTGTGTTTAATCAGTGCATGCCAATAATTAGAGTACTTCAAGCCTTTTCAGACTCCTCTGTCAACCTCTGCATCTGTTGGTCTTACAGCAGTGGTATAAAATTATTTGAGTGCGGAAGTCAAAGTAAGAGATACATTCAGGTCAAACAAATAATTTCCCATCATATTTTCCATTTGTCAAGACCTGGTTTGACAAATGACATCTATGTCTTCTGCTTATTTTGTCATGTGTGCAATGAAATTGTATTCAATAAAAAGAAAACATTTATCCTTAACATGTATGAAGTGTTGTTTTTTTCAGGTTTATCTGCATCTCTCACTTAGCCAGGTTTTGTAATTTTGCCTAATATAGTGCACCAACATTACAATTGTATTTTTAAAATTATAACTAGTCCCATTTTGTCAGTGTTAAAAAATGCTTCACGTCATCTGATGGCATAGTTTTCCTGGAAAACTGTTGCTGCGGTATTTTCACGAGAAAACAGTTTTTGGTCTGTAGAAAAACGTCGGAGTGATTCATCTGTGAGTGAGTTAAAAAGATGTCTATGGTGTCCATACACCCAATGTTAAAGAAGTTACAGTATCAACGCTGAGATTTTTGCAGACTGTAGGCAAATGTGTAAAAACATAAGACCTGTGTATGGGGGAAGTTACTGTGCAATGTACTACATACATATCATGAAAAACAAGCAATGAATGTACTTCCTTTTCAATTTACTCTTGTAAAATCTTGATGATGTTGTTAAGTTATGATAATATAAAGAAATACCGTACAATATAGTGTACATGCAGTTTGTTTCAAATTACATGTAAATAGATTAAGAGAAAAATTAGACAAAAGTCTTTGGCCAACATGCAATTTGTACTGTAGTCCTACAGCCTCACCTGGTGGACATTAATAGCATTGTCAGCTATACTCATGTATTTTTCTCCTTTTTATCTGTCTTTTTCCCCTCTGTCCTTTTCTCCTTTAATTCCTATATCCCACATCTTATTCCCTTCCACTCCTTCCCCTTATTTCCTTGTTTCTCCGTCTCTTTCTTCAGAATATGCAAGAACATAACAATGAGCTCCAACATCACGGACCCTGGTCTCCTCTTGACTGCCAACACATCGCCGCGAACAGCCGGAGCCTACTCTCAATCCAGTGTGCATCACAAGAACCTTAATTTCACTCCTCAACCTGAGAATGAAACACTCCGTGACCCTCTTGGTGGTCATCCTGTGTGGCAAGTTGTCCTCATTGTTTTACTGACAGGCTCGCTGTCACTGGTCACCATCGTTGGCAACATTCTGGTAGTGGTCTCCTTCAAGGTCAATCGCCAGCTGAAGACGGTCAACAACTATTTTCTACTGAGTTTGGCTGTAGCTGACCTCATAATAGGTGTAATCTCCATGAATCTCTACACAGCTTACCTTATAATGGACTACTGGGCCCTAGGCACATGGGCCTGTGACCTTTGGTTGACTATTGACTATGTTGCAAGCAACGCATCAGTTATGAACCTTCTGGTCATTAGCTTTGATCGCTACTTTTCTATAACCAGACCTTTGACCTACCGGGCCAAACGGACCACAAAGAGAGCTGGTATCATGATTGGCCTAGCCTGGCTTGTTTCTCTTGTCCTGTGGGCCCCAGCCATACTGCTGTGGCAGTATTTTGTAGGTCAAAGGACGGTACCCCAAAACCAGTGCTATATCCAGTTCCTCACAGAGCCAATCACAACCTTCTGCACAGCAATGGCAGCTTTCTATCTCCCTGTGACAATAATGAGTATTTTATACTGGCGCATCTATAAGGAAACTCAAAACCGTTCAAAAGAGTTGGCTGGACTGCAAGGTTCAGAAGGTCGTGGAGGACCAGGGGGAAGAGCAGGAAATAATAAACGAGGTGAGAGAGCTCGCTTTGTACATCAAACTGGAAGTTCTAGGAGCTGTGGTAGCTATGAGTTGAACAGGATGCCTAAGAAAAAGAGCACATGTCAGGAGCTGGTGGGGCGATTCCACTGCTGGCCAGGTGTTCGTTCTTGGAGACCTGGAAGTATCAGACATAGGGATGGTGATCCGGACCAGAGCAGCAGTGACAGCTGGAACAATAATGATGCAGCGGCCTCTTTGGACCATTCTGGGTCCTCAGAGGATGAGGACTGTGGGGGAAGAGAGATGATTTCTCAAAGTCACGCTATTTTTTCAATTGTCCTCAGCCTCCCTGGCATAAAGGCTGCAGTCAACTCTCAGCTTACCTCTTGCGAGGATCTGGATGTGGCCTCAGAAGAGGATCCACTGAGGGGAGACAGTTTATCAACAGTCACCACTACCACAACTGCTCCCATTACACCTGAGGAAACAAACAATACAGAAAATAGCTACCACCAACGCTTCAGTTCACGCAAGACAAGGTCAATGTCCACCATTCAGGCCAAGTCTCACCAAGGGTTTCTGGAAGATACCCCATCAACGACTGCCACTGATGGCTCTACCACCTGCACGGCCACCAAGTCCTCCTCTGTCCCCCTTTCTTTTAAAGAAGCTGCTATGGCAAAGCGCTTTGCCACACGAACCCGGACTCAGATCACAAAGAGGAAACGGATGTCTTTAGTGAAGGAGAAGAAAGCAGCTCAAACACTCAGCGCCATCCTCTTAGCTTTCATCATCACCTGGACACCGTACAACATCATGGTGTTAATCACAACCTTTTGTAAAGTTTGCATCCCACAGACCCTGTGGGCAGTGGGCTACTGGCTGTGCTATGTAAACAGCACGGTCAACCCCATGTGCTACGCGCTTTGCAACAAGACTTTCCGGACGACCTTTAAGATGATACTGCTGTGCCGCTGGGATCAGAAGAAAAGACGAAAGCTGCAGTTTCAACAAAGGCAATCAGTGGTCTTCCACAGGGGCATTCCCAGGGAGTCTACGTAAAATAACTGAGTAATGAGTCGGTTGTTGACAGTTTCAACATTCAACACAGGACAATGGAAACACAGGTTTCTTGACCTAAAAGTCCACACTGTCCTTGTCTGCTGTTATGTAAATTACAGCAACACTACATGGTGGTCTTGTGATGTGTGTTTATGTTGGAGCATCAATGTACTTTGGCAAACGGGTACCAGTGAGAAGTTTTGCCTGAGGCGAGGTCCACAGATGAAAGTTTTGTCTTTCTTATGAAAGAATTCTTTACCATTTCACTCTAGTGCTTCTGGCAGAAGATGACGAGGAAATGATCACAAAGGGCTTTTAAAAGGCATTGCAGGACAATATGGAAGTGCAATTGACAAAACGTAAGCATGTCCATGTAATGAATTTACATTTCTTACAACTTCCCTCTGTGGGTAGCTAGAACTGTAACGTGTAGACTGGTTTTACATTTCAAACAAAACTGTATGTCTATAATATGTTCCAGAAAGCCACGGTAAAAAGGAGACTTGTGTTCACTGGCTTCTACATTTTACTAGTTTGCAGTGACTTCTTCTTAAATGGCATGTGTTTTTTAACAGAACTTCTGTGGATTATATTTCTACATCGATATAGCTTTCTTGTGTATCATGAAATATAAAAGTTCTTAAAATGTGTCTTTACTCTCACTCGTCAGAGAACTGCTTTTTTTTTCCTTTTGTGATTTTCATCTTTGGTTTTCTAAGTACTCCAGAGATTTTGAGCCAGTTTAAAAATGATACAGTTGATGAAGTGAGTTGTGAATATATTGTGACACCACAGTGAAATGCTGTTGTGTTCAATGTGATTGTTGTGTTTTTCTATGGTGAACACAATGGGTACTTTGGTTGTGTTTTCTGTGCTTGCGGTTTCCTGTCAAAAGCAATGACTGTACAATGATGAAAAGGTTCTGTGTACATTTCTGACCTAGTATACTGAGACTAAATGCATACAAAGATGTAAATTTTTATTTGCTCTGGCTTGGTTTCTCACTTTGAAACTTCTAGTTATGAAAGCAGCAATTACGCCCTCTGGAGGGATATCCGATTGCTACAGTGTAATTTTAACATTTACATAATGGGTTCTAAATTGTGACTAAAGACGAATATATTTCCAAATGTTGAGTAACTAAAAATAGATTATCCATTCAAATTCATGGTATAACTATGATTTTACTTTCATGTGTTGAGTTCCTTCAAAATATTATAAAGCCATGTCACATGATTTGTACACAAAGTTGAAACTTTTTTATAGTTTACAGAGAAATATCAAACAACACAAAAACTAAAATAAAAAATTAATTTGGTGTTTTTTGCAATGCACGTTAGTTTTTTTAGTTTTTTTAAACTGCGGAAACATTTCTAATGATGTGCAAAAGATACTGAAGGTAAAAGATCATCTGTAATATAGCAGGTGTCATGAAGAAAAATTAATTATTATGGTGAATGTAGTGTTCATCTTTATGTTTTTGAATTATGTGCAAATTGGATGTCCAAATAAGACACCATCTGCCAACAGTAGGTATTTTAGCTTGCTTTGAACTTGATGTGCTTCAATGTCATCAAAATATTTTTTTTTCTCTCTTAAATTTATTTATGTTCAAGTATGCCTATCATTATATTTTAAATAAAAACTTTAAAAAATGTTTTTGTGTTCATATTTGTGTGGTTTTCCTTTAATATTTTTCATTTTACTTTCCCTTCAAATACACAGAAGTTTAAATTATTGGTGTCCTGTGACTGAGAGCATGACCTCATAATTATGACTTCATGGGGGAACACTCAGACCATTGTCCTGATAATGGAATGCAATCTTATAGATCATTAAAAATAAAATAATTCATTAAATTCTTCTTACAGCATTTTTTTTTACAAAGTACTAATTAAAATGACAATTAGTGCATTCAGATTTATGAGATTATCAGCACCTCATTTAATAAGTGTGACTGATAATGGTTCATTATAGGGGATTGACTACAGATATAAATTAAGAAAAAAATCTGTCAGAAATCTGTCGGAAAAAATGGCTAATTCCAGTAGTTTAAGTACTTAATGTCAGCAAATTCTGTAAAACTGAACAATTAAATAATAAAAAGTTCAGTTTTTTAGTTGTATCACAGATGCATGTGATATAATTTATTTTATGCTGATAATTTTAGTTCTGGATCAACTTTGAAATTTTAGTGTTTTTTTCCAGGCCACAGTTAACATGTTTGTGTATTTTATTTTTTGTTGAGACGTGTATCTATAGCTATATTCATATGAGGATCTGCATACTTACTAGAGTGAGCTAAGAGGCTACAGCTGAAGCTTGTTAAATGATTGAAAAGAAGGCCTTAAAAGTGGCAACAGGCCAAAAGTGGAAAGAAAAAAAAACTGAGTTGTGATAGTTTTGGTCAATCACTTTTTTTTCTACACAATTCCTATGTCAGCTTTTAGCTGTCCAAGTCCTCTACAAATATTAACTGAATAAACACTGTTGTTCTCTTATACAGTCTTGTAGTTTTATTTGGCTCCACAATGAGGCCTGATTTAGTTAATGAAGGGAGTCAGAGACAGGGCTAAATGGGAAATGGCCATGAAGTTTAAACATGTGACGAGCAAAATAACAACTTCATGTGACCCACTGATAAGGAGCGGCCCAGAGACGGAGACAGACCACCATTTGTGTTTTCAGCAGTCAGCACTAAACCAGCAACGAGAATCCAGCAGCCAGGCAAGTATAGCACAACTTTTCATACTGGAAAATATGAAACGCACTCATCATACCTTACTGTTAAAATTAAAAGTAGATTTTGTAATGCTATACCTTGACTGCTATAGTTTTCTTCACTTTCCTGAAAAGGAAACTAATAGTGTGTTTGTATTAGCTGAGGACTCATCCTTATAATGTAAGAAATGATTAGTTCTATAGTGTGTAGAGTCAACAAGACATTGCATACGGTACAAATGTTGCTGCTTTTCTAGCAGTAATTATGATTAAAACATCGATTTGGAAAGTTTTTATTTAATTGAATTTGTTTTTTGGGGAATGTGTTTGTTTTCGTACACATGCTGGGGACAGTATGTTTTTGCATTTTTATGAAGTCTTGAACTAATTTGTTGAGATTTTTTAAACTTGCACTTGTAAATATCTAAGAAACCAAATGCCCCAAATATTTGATCATGAGCAGAGATTAATTTTTTGATTGTTGAACACTTGGGAGTTCATTTTTTTAAATAGAGTTAATTAGTGTTAGAGTTAAGATGAGTCAGTGGATGTATTTCCTTGTGATTCTATTGCACATCACCCAGTTATAAATTGTGGCCAAGAGGAGAGTTTATCAAATCTGTGACCATTCGGCTTTCAAAAAGTCGAAATGGTTACAGCCTAAAATACAGAACATTGCCTGCTGGTTTGTTCATTACAATGTTTAGATTGATTTAAAATATATATTTTGAGGGATACTGGCTTTTCTTTTTCAGTCATCTGGGGTGGGGGATTGGCAGTATAAAGTCAATTAAACCGCTGATGTAAATGGGCAAACATGCCATGAGAAGCATGGGGAAAGGTGGACAGCTATAAGTGCTACATTTGTTCAGCACATTCAGCAGATGCACAGGCTTATGGGCTTTCTGAAACAATTTTAAGACTTTGTTTTTACGTACTGGCAAGGAAAAGGAGATTACCCTCTGTCAGAAACGGTCTGTGTTTATGGGTTTGGAGACTACGACGTTAAAAAGAGAGCACAAACTCAATTTACATATTATTCAGTTGCTCAAAGAGTTGGTTCTGTTTCTTTTGTCAGTGGTTTTTGTTTGTATAAACGTTTTGCAAATGTATATCATTAAAACCTAATGCTTGCTCTCAGCTGAAGAGAAACTCCTCGCATGGAGCTTCAATATCGCATCTACCAGGGTAATCTAATAAGGAATGACTAACAAGGAATGCACCCACTGTCTGTAGGTTGTTGTTTTGACATCCTTGCAGCGAGAACGATCACTCACACCGTCATAGCACATGGTCAACAACATGAACCTAATTAGATTGAGTAAATAATGGCAATTATATCTTGGCTCATGAGTTATCACTGAAAAATTATGACTAAGCAAAAGAGTGGTCTACAGATATGTAAAGAAAGCAGTCAAGCAGAAAAGAAATGACTGTATAAAGTCAGTAAAACCACTGATGTAAATGGGCAAACATGCCAAAGAAACAGAAATAATCAGTTGAATTTGTGATGTTTAGAAATAACTAATAATGATTTTGGTCACCGTCTTGAAGGCAGCTGCTCATTTTTTTGGACCAGTGTCTTGGGAGTTTTAGTTTCTCCACCAGATTCAAAAGGTTGATCATCTCCTCTCAGCCTGTTTCCAAGTGTTAGTGGAAACCCCTGATGACACAGTCATTTAATCAGCTGAATTCCAGCAGAGAATTGATGTGCACCAGTTAGCAGCTGGTGAGCAGAATGAATCACCAGGTAGATGGAGTTTGGACTCTACATGAGCTTGGCAATCAACCCTAGTCATCCCATTTAGATTCACCAGCAAGAGTGATGGAAACACAGTTAGAATATGTAAATTTAAAAAATGTGTTAGTTTTGAGGGTTCAATAGGAAAATGTTACATTCAGTGCCACATAGCGTCAGACAAAGTCTGCAGAAAGTGATCAGCTTGTGATCTCTAGCTGGAATTTTAACAGGACTAATTTTACATTGTCTGTGCTTTATAACAAACTCAGACCCATTCACAGTTGGCATTAGTATGTATAGTAAGTCAAACCATGTTAAGCCTGAACTACAGGTGCAAAAGCATTTGGGATGGAAAGAGGGCAATAATTTTCCTCTCAGTCCCTTCAGATTTGACACATTTGGATTATTGTGGCTGTTTGCATGAAATTTATCCTGAAACAAAACGAGTGACTAATATGACCTAATTCCCTCAACCAGCAAGTTATCTTTGCTGTACTCTGTAAAAGATTCAAATTGTTTCTATCGCCTAACATAAAGTAGAAATTATTGTTCAGATAAAAGTTTTCTTACTTGGAAACATTCTTGGTTAAAAATAAATAATGATAAAAAAACATTGTGTTTTACTTTTTTTTTAATTTATTTACCGATATTAGGATTATGTAAAGATGAATGAAATCTGTTTATGCAGTATTTGTAAGCTGCTGATTATTCTCAAATAGTTGCTACAGAATCCCAAATCTTCAATGCCCACTTTCAAGTAAAATGATAAAGAAATTGTGAGAAGTGAATTTTCAGCTATTTGACTGCAGAGCTGCTTTATAAATAATCTGTAAGCTAATAATAAACTTTAAAGATTTCCATATTTTTCGTCCATTTCCTCTTGTATGTCACATCTTTTAAAATCAGACGATTAAACGGTTTGCAGTTGAAGTTTGATGTTTTTCAGACGTCTAGCCAACTCTGACATGGAGACACATTTACTTTCAAGAAAATCTGTAAGAGCCACCAAATTGCTTAAAATGGGATTTAATGCCAGGTGTGAATTTTTATTTTGTTGGTTTGGTCTACTGACACTCCAGTCAACCTGGATGCATGTTGACACCAGATCTGAAAAGGTTGTTATAGAGATATGATTCTGTGTCTCTTCCTCTACTTCTTTTATCTGTTTACACACACACACACACACACACTGCTGAACGCTTACATAACCATAACATATAAGTCTGGAGACAAACCGAAACTGGTAAATGGACCTGTGTGCTGCACAGAAAGAGAAAAAAAGGCAGCACAGCATGATTATCATGCTTAATTGGCTTCACTCCCCTTAGTTTGAGTTTTACTTTAATTCTCCTAACTGATATTGTTCTGACAGCTTCCTCCTGTCAATGCTGTTCTTCGTTACCTCCTATTTGTTCCTAATAGGGAGATTAACTTGGAGCCTAAGAAAGTAGCCCTTCTGTGTTCATGCTAACTTATTTCAGCATTCATTTTTTTTTACATTTAAATAAGTTCAGGGGGTAATGAACTAATAATAATAATTTTTTAAAAAAATCAGTTAAGCCTGCAAACCATTTTTCAAGGTTTGTGATAAAGTCATCCAAGGTTAAGTCACTGGTCTTTATCCTATATTTACCAAAATGTTCTTCAGATTTCACAAATTTCCCAGCATAAAAGTGGCCACTTGGTTTGTTTTGTCCCCAGCAATGTCAGCTGCATAGTTTTTTTAATGTTGCTTTTGCTTTGAAAATAAAGATTTCTAATCACAGACAGAAAATAGACATATTAGAATGCAATGTTTCAATAAAAAAATCAACAAAAAGTTAGATATCTCTTCCATTTAGGGAACTATGTAGTTATCCCAAGGAACTCATTGACATTGACAAGGAACTCATTGACATGCAATCTAAAGTTAACTTTAGATGGCAGAAGTTAAAAATTTGGACAACATTAACCAGTATGTCCAAGTCTTTCCTCTGCCCCTCCTGTTAGACAGTTTGAACTTAAACTACTTTAAGTTAATTCAGTGTTGTTTTATTTTTACTCCTTTGTTTACAGCAGCCTGTACAGATCTCATTCTTTCTGAATGAAGCCAAAGTGACCATAATGCACACTATCAAGACAGTGGAGACCCAGGTTCCCTTCCTCAAGGAGAGTTTCTTTACTTCCACCTTCAAAGGCAGGAGGAAGAGTAGCGTGACCCACATTCTCCATAAACAGCAATCGATCTTGGATCAACAACAGTGCATTCTAGAGCACCAGCCGCTAACTCCAAAGCAGATTCTCCCCAGCTCGGCTGAAAATGGAGCAGGGCAGCAGACCTCCAAGCAGCGGCTTGCTCGCTCGATCAGCAACCCGTTATGCAAGACGCTCGAGCCTGCACAGGCAGATGGGGACAGAAAGGAGGGGCTAAAGGAGAGACGGGATCAGAGAACGAGTGAGGCTTTGCAAGGGAGGCGGAGGGGGGAGCCTGTGGCTGACAGTGCCAGTCTCCTCCTCCTCTCATCACCGTCATCATCAGGGGCAGCAGTGCTGGGGGAGCCAGCATCATCCTCACATCTGCTGTCAGCTGTGGTGGGAAGACAGCAAGGATTAACTGGCTCTGGAAGAACTTGGACCAAACAAGGAGCAGCATCAGTGGTAGCCCATGGGGAAGCCCAGAATCCCCCACCTCAGGCCCAGCAGCATGGCCTGTTAGCCAAGGGTGTTCGCCTGATAAGGAATATGGGGAACCAGGAGACAAAGCAGAAGAAAGGAGGAGGAAGTGGTGGACCTGCAGGAGATGTCAACTGTGATGGTGAAGCTGATGAAAGGGAGGTGGACAAGCAATCTAAAAAGTCCAACAATAAGGCGAGTAAAGGAGGAGAACACAGTGCTAAGAAGAAAATAAAGCCTGAGTCAAGAGGTTCTGTGTTTTCTGGCATGAAGATTAGGAAAAGTCTGTCCAAAGTGAAAGGTCTGTCTAAGGCTGACATGTTGGAAACTGGGAAATCAGTGCATGTTGGCAAGGATGAGCTGAAGACTGGCACAGAAGCAAGTTCCTCGCCCGATGAAGTGGGCACGGTGTCGGATGTCGAGGGAGATATGAGCCATTTGACTGCAGACAGTCGGCAGTCTGTGGAGGACTTTGGCCGCAAGACAAGCTCGGGGTCGGACACTGACCTGTACAGCTTTCACTCGGCTGCAGCTGAAACTGAGGATCTCCTTTCTGATATCCAGCAGGCGATTCAAGAAAAATGTATAGCCAGCACCAGGGTTGTAGAAGCATTACCTAGGCCTGCATCTGAAGGGCTGACCAGTAAGGTGAGCGAAGTCTTGGAGACAAATGTATCTCCACAGCCATTTACTTTGGGAAAAGAAAAATTGCCTCTGTGTGAAAGTGTAGCTCAAGCTCTTAAAAAAATAGAGAATAAAAGTACAGACATACCTATGTCCAGAAACTCATCGAGTGAAAGCGCAGCACCGTCCTCTGCTCTGGACACAGAAATAAGCGGCAGCAGTGTTCTTCCAAAAACTAACAGCGACTACAGCTTCCAGGACACAACAGCAACTACTTCATACGAGAGTGCTGAAGAGCCCCAGGATGACCTAGAGAGTCCTGATGTACCGCCACAGCACAGTCAAGTTCATGGTAGACAGGGTAGAAACGCATGTGTGCCGTGTGTCCATCTGGATCCAGTGTCACCCGGAGCAAGTCCAGCTGGAACCCACAAGAGTGTGAGCAGTCTGGATCTCTCGCTTGCGAGAGATGACGAGGAAAGTGTTAGACCGGACTTTCTGCCACTCACACGGAGAAAGAGCAGCATGACTGTAAGTCACCTGACGGTTGACTGCGTCCCTGGATCTCTGACTAGACGAACATCTGCCACCTCCCCTTCTACTGTCAAGCTCTACCCTCCAGTCCACCCGTCATATGTCAAGACCACCACCAGGCAGCTCACCTCTCCCGTTGGATCCCCGCTTACTAGCCCCAATGTGCCCAGGAAAAGGGAGGCCACCACTCCTTCTTTGGAATTTAACAAGTCTGAGGGCTTTGAAAAGCGCAAGCACAGGTCAAGCTCCATTACCGGACCTCATAGAGTCTCTGGAGACTGGTCGGCAGAGTTGGACTTGGGAGAAAGTCGAAGTGGGTTAGCAAAATCTCCAGAGCAGGAGACCCCAGAGAAAAGTCACACAGTGGGGACTTATTGGACCCTTGGGTCAAAGAGGGCACATTATGGCAAGAGATCCTCCACAACGCCCTACCTTGATGTCTTCTCTGGTGAGTCAAATACTCTAGTACAACTGTATAAAGAACTAAGTCCATATCTGCCCTGTTTTGGCCAGGAAACTACAGTATTTTACCCCTCTGTCCCAGCAAGCTTCCATATTGGTATTCTAATGCATTGTCCCATATTAGAGGAGTTACAATTATTCTAATATTACTCTAAATCATTAGATTTAGTGTATGAAATAAATCATTAGATTTAGAGTAATTCTACTCTAAATCTAATGGACGTAAAACATTACACTTGTTGTATTTTTCTAATTGTTTCCTTATTTTCAGGTTACAGTTAAGGAACCTGAAAATTAAAATGTTTACTCAGTTATTACTACATTTTTACTTTTGGAGTTTTCAAAATATGAATTTTAAACAGAGCAGTTTTTTTTAAGTTTGTTAAACCAGCTAGATTTCTTCACTGAAATATACTTTCATAGTAGATGTGTCAGTCTACATACATGGTGCCGTGTCCTTTTCTAGGCTGTGGGGTGTTTTAGAGCCTCAGCTGTTTATATTTTTGTGTCCTGATGCATTAGGCACACAGATCTGTAGCTCCCTCCACCTGAGGCATTGAAATCCTCCAATTCCACTAGCTTAGACATAAAAACACACATGGCCTCTCGTGAACTCATCAATCTGCACTAGTGGGTGTTAAACACATGTGACAGTTTGCCTGCAGGAGAAAACAAGGTCTGGTGTGAGCCTACTTATTTTCTCAATGAAACTTACAATTGAACATGGTTTCTAGATTTTTAGTCCAAGCATCTGAATTTAAATAATTTCAGAATTCAATATTTCATACACATTTTGAAACAGTCGGTGTTATTTATGGTTATGGTGGTGAGTTAATGTTAATACACCATACAGTTATTACCAGGAAAACTGCAGTAATCATTTCACCCATTCTGAGTTATATTGATATTCTCAAATGCACCAGTACGCATCAGAGTGATCATCCATGTATGTATTTGCTTGGAAGCTGTAAGGATGCCACATTGAACAAAGTATATACACATGCATGATCAACTTTTTTTTTGTCTCAATTTACAAAACTTGTCAACATTTTTACTTTGCCGTTAAGGGCAAAGTATATAAAATGACAGAGAAAAATACATACGTACTTCACATGTTGGTCACTATTTTGTAGAAATCTTCTTTTTATTTTTAAGAATTCTGCCACATCGGTGCATATGCCATGTGGAATACGCTGCTGCAACTCAAATATCACAGCTATGACCCATTAATAATTTGATGTCATGTTGCACTACGGTTTCTGCGCTGATAAAGATTCACTCATCCCAGCACGCGGGTGAAACTCATTGCTTCACTTACCAAATATGCAGTTCATCTATTCAGAAAAGGCGTTCATCCAAAGTGACACAGGTAGTCCAAAGGTCATGATAGGATTGTCTTGCAACAATCCACAACATCCATTTTACTTTCCAGTATGCATTGCACCATAACAGTGGGCTGGTTTGGAAATGCTGCATCAATTGACAGTCTCAAGCTAAAGTTATTCTTATAAAATTTAAGGGATTTTCCAAATCCCAAAATATTCAAATATATATTTGAAACATCTGCAAAATATGTAATTTACCAATGAAGACTTGATCAGTTTCTCTAGGAAATACAGTATATATTTCAAATCCAACACAGATCTGATTTGACCAGTGTGTAATAATAGGTGCCTTGCCTTTAAAAAAATTCAGCACTAAAATCATAATTACCTCTTTGCTTAGAACACACTATGTCATGACGTTATAAGTTCATGTGATATTGATCATAATGCAATGTTTGCTGGTCACGTTTTTGGTTGCAACAGAAGGAAGGCAGAGGAAAACTCATTTAGATATTTCACACGTTTGCTGTGACTGTTAGATATTCAGAGCAGAGCAGCTCAAACCTGTCTTTATTATAGATATTCTCACAGCATCTTGTGTCATGGGACCTTCATTAATTAATTATACATTTTCCTTGATTCACGCTCAGAGAATGATGAGTGGAAATAAGTAGAACTTGCATTGTTGGCATAACTGTAGGAAGACACAATAAGATTTGAGTTTCAAAAATACAGTTTTATTTCAGCGTATAACAAAATGTGCTGAAATGAAACTATATGGTTTACAGTCAAAATGTCACAATGAATATTTGTTCCAGTCCTGAGTTCTTGCTGGAGATTATCAATTATCTTACAAAGACATTGACACACACACACCCACACACATACACACACACATATATACTGTATATATATATATATATATATATATTTTTTAAGTAAATCTTTGACTTTGTAGTTTACCAACAATGTTTTACTTGTTTTGATGTGTACAATATTTAGATGCAGCATAAAAGCAGTTAGCTGTGGTATGCAGCAATTTAAATGCCTTTAATCGGTACTTGTTTGCAACAGTTCACACATTTAGTAACAATTAACATCTCCAGTGTCTTGCTTCAGCATGTGTGAGCATAGTCTGCCCAGGAAGGTGTTTCATTATCGCATCTAAATTTGAAACTTTCCAAACCGGCTAGTTAACAAAGTGTCTGTTCAGTTCCTTGCTAATCCTGCACTAAAACAGACAAACTGCAGGGTACAGAACGGCGGTTCAGCTTGTTTTTCAGTTTCATCCCCCTCTTGTTCTGCTGTCAGGTCAGACTCTGTTGGAAAAGCTTTGCACACACCATGGGGACGCAGATGACGAGGCAAAAGAACTGTGTCACCGAATGCTTGACCATGGTCTGCTGCACCCCTTCAGTGACAGCAACACAGAGCACCGCAGTGATGGGACCGTCTCCACAATCTTCAGTGTAAGCTCACCCTCCATGTTCTGCCACCACATATTTTTTCAGAAATTAAGTTAACTCTATTAGCTTGGCTCCAGCCTTTCCACTGATGTTGTAAAACTAGGCAGGAAGGTAATATTTTTAGTGCAGGCATACAAACATTTAAGCCTTCTTGTCTGTCCCCTTTTAGACAAGAGGATAGAATTTCACTGCTTTACATTTTCTGCAATCAAGTATGACATTTCTTGTCAGAAGGAAAATATTCCCTGTACTTCCCTTTAACAGAATTTCTGCTTGGAAAACCAAATTAGTGTGAGGTGATGTGGCTGAAAGAGCATGTGATCATGACATGTTCTCACTAATATAACTTTTTTTCTTCAGTTTCGTTTTTACATGCAACGCGTAATGCACATATAAAGCAGTTTGCATAGCCGTCTCCTGTCAGACAAATTTAAATTTCATTAGTGAAAGACCAGGGATGCATGCAGACCGATCCAATCATGTGAGCTGACTTTATGAATGTTATTTTCCATTTCTGTTCCAGCAGAGATGGAATCACTGAAGCATCTAATTTACTTACCGACTTTCTCGGGGTATTTTTATCAAGGTGCTTCATTGAGGCAGCTGATTTCTCTAGCTGAACAGTATCGTTGTGTGCTCTTGGAGTATATCTTTACCAATTATTTTTTCGTGCAGGTTTACTTACAAGGATCCAAGATGGAGAAAAACTGGAGAAACCACGTTGTTGTTATTATATCTAAGAATGTCATTGTCAAACTCTTTTCATTGTAAATTCTGCCAGGGGGTACATGCAGGAGTGTATTGGAGATATTCTGATACAAAAGGCCAGCCTGAAACGCTGATACTTTTGGCAGCGTCGGATTAACCGGACTCCCTCTAATGCTCATGAAGTCTCGCCTGCTCACACACAAGCATGCATCTGTGCTTGCATAGCCCATCTGCTGACTGCGTTATGTAACGACTCCACGTGCCTTGGGCTCAGGCTGTTCTTCCCCACAAAAAGCTCATCATGACACGACTGGACGGAGTTGTCACCGCTCTGGCTGTGCCCTGCAGTTCTGCATTATTCAGCTCAACCATGAATAACCTTTACTGTTGCCGTCGAAAGTGCAGACTTTGAAGTGGGGCACGGCGACTTACCTATTGGAAGTACAACCCTTGTGAGCTTTTGATGAAAAGTTGGTCTGATTGTATTTAGAGGTGCAACATTCTGACCACTTGTGTCCGTTGAGGCACAAAATCTAATCCTCCTAATTTCAATCTGCTTTCCAGTGGGAATATTCATATTTGATTTTTCAGCACAAAATCCTGCATGAAAGTCGGTTCAGTTTAAGATTTTTCACCGTCTTTGAATAATACGTCACACATCAGTGCGTAATCTGAGCCTGAATGCAATAAGCATTAAGGAAAGTGTGTGTTTTCAGTCTGTGAAAATGCTTCTAATAGGTTTCAAGATTTTGTTGCTAATGACAGGAAAATTATAATTTACAGTGTTTATTTTTTCCAAATCTGTACAGCATTTACAAAAAAAACTTTTTCAGTTGTTACCTAATGACTTTTGAAAGAAATTGTTTTTGATGGCAAAGTAATGCTGTTAAACGTCTGCTATATTAGTCCACATAATTGCAATTGCTAAGGGAGTTTGCACCTTAGGAAAAAAAATATGGCAAAATTAATATACAGACAGGGAAGTGACCTTCAGGCTAAGATATGGAGTACATATAATGGCTTAAATATTTGATTATTCTCCTGCATCAAAATCAGGCTCCAAATCAGAGTATAATTTAATGAGGTGTAGAAGTGTCATAAATGTTGCTTTCCTTTTTTAAACTGTGCGCAGGAGGAGCAGTTGTACACCTGGGCATCCGTGGGCCTCCCAGTGTCTTCCCACTTGTGGGAGCTGTATGGGAGAGGCTTGAGATCCCCTTTGCACCGCTCATCCTCCAAGCCATCCGGTGCACTGCACTTTCAGGTTGGTTACATTACAACTGAGAGGTTTTCTTCTGTATCATTTTTCTTTTTTTTTTTTTTTACACAATTTTGCAATATTAGTTAAAGAAGCATCAAATCCAACCTCCTTTACAAAGATGAGCTGACTTCTTTTCATTTGGCATTATAGTCTTGCAAAAGTGCTCATATCATATGCCTCAAACTTGTTCGCCATTTGAAAAAGTTGACATGGTAAAATGTAATTGTACACTATATTGCCAAAAGTATTTACTCACTCATCTACGTGATTAAATGCAGATTCCAATCATCTCAATGGCCACATAGTGTTTAAAATCCAGCTCCTCATCATCTACACTGATTCTGCAAGCAACCTTCAGAAACTCCCAGGATTCCACCATGGTACTATTACACAATGTCAGTGGTTCAAAACTTCCTCCAAACTTCATGTGGCCTTCAGATAAGCTCCAGAGCATGGTGTGAAACGTTTCATGTAACGGTTTAGGGCGGAGCATCTGCAGCATGCTTTGCAAATGGTCAGATGCAACGGCATGAAGAACGCTGCAGCTGGACTCTAGAGCAGAGATGTCCCCTCTAGAGGACAAATTCTGCCTCTCTGGCTGTCAATTCAGTCGAGGAGTTTGGTGGTGGCTTCTCACCCGGCTGCATGTCGTCGGGCGTAAAAAGTTTGGTGAAGCACAGATTATGGTGTGAAGCTGATTTTCAGGAATACTTTTAGTGTTTCAGCAAACCGAGACTATTTTATGTTGCTAACTTTGAGGTAGTTTAGGTTACAGACTGAACATCACTGTGAACTAGTGTGCATGACAAGAGCCATAAATACCGTATGCATAACCTTCGTATGACAGACCTTTACTGGCCTGACCCCGAGTCCTGAGCTCATAAAGAGCATATTTGAGGTTAAATAGAACGGACAATGCAAGCCAAGTATTCTCATCCAAAGCTTCTGTCTGACCTCAGCAAACCTGTTTCTGAAAGAATGGTTAAAAGATATAAACACTCTTAATTTTTTTAGAAGGCTTCTAGAAAGGCAGGAGCTATTAGAGCTGCAAAGGATGGAACAACACCATAGTAATCCCTTCAGATTAATATGACGGATAATCCCTATGGATTAATTTATATGAAGGCTGACAAGCTGATGCTTTTGCATATAGCATATTTTATCGGGTTTTGTGCAAAGTAGTGAATAATTGGAAATTTTATTTAAGGGTGCAAGAATTAATCTGGTGAGCACAAATGCATGTCATGCCAGATAGGACAGGAAACTACTGTGAGACTTGAGTAGCATAGGAATTGTTCTTGGTCAGTTAAATATAACCATATGATTATGGACTATACAATGAAAATGTTCCCATTTCATAATGGCTTCACATGTAACATTAAATGATCTGTTTGATGTTGTTCCCAATATTCAGGAATGCACTGAACTTGATGATCTATTTTTTTTACCTATTCGGATTTCTGTGGTTCATCTGCAACATCTCGATGGTTTACCCTGTAAAAATGTTTTTGTCCACCAGAGGTCAGGCTTGTTTATGATAATCCAAGACGATGTCCACGATTTCAAGAACAGTAAAATAAAAGTCGAGGTAACTAATTGAGCCACGACTCCCTGTCTCTCGGGTCACATCGGCATGGTTTTAAAATTCAATGCCGTGTTTTCCAGAATAAAAACCACAACTGTGGGTCCACCAAGTGAAGGCTCCTCAGATGTTCAGGAATATCCGTAAATACATTAGCAGATGTTCAATTGTCTAGATTGGAGCATTTTTACAATTATTTCTATGATATGCAAAATGTGTAACTAACAAGAAGTAATGGTTAAATTCCTGACTGTGAAAAGATTCGGAAGTGGACGCAATAGTAATGTGCAAAAAATGGGGATACTAAGTGGCAAATTGACCGTAAGCCAGAAATAATAACACAGAAATCTCACAGATTAACACTTTATTTAATATTATTTGGGATAAAATTAAAATTTGTATTTGTTTAAATTTCTCCTCTCCCCCTCCTTTTTTTTTGTCGTTCATTGACAGCCAGAATCCAGCAGGTTGAAATCAGGCCAGTCATCTTCAGAGGATGAAAACGGCCTCATCCCTCAGCTGGAGAAGAAAATTCAGGAGCTGCAGAGTAAGATCGCTGTCCTGCATCGGCCCTCCTTGGCTAAGAGCGGCGAGGACAGTGTGGAAGTTCTGGGAAACGCACAAGCCATGGCTTCGCAGAAAAGGGCAGAAAGACTGGAGGCATCTGTTCAAACTTCACCCATAGATGAGGGGTTTAAATTTGACGCATCTTTAAATGGAGGAATTGGCCCCAAGTCCTTTCCAGTCAAATCTTCCAGCCTCAAGTCTACAGAAAGCTTTGTGTGCACCTGCAGAGAGAGGCAGCAAAACGGCATCACCCAAAGTCCTCCACCTCCCCCTTTTTTTGCTGCCTGTCCAACCTCAAGAGGCATGCCCCCTCCTCCTCCTCCACCTCCACTTGCTCCCATACCTGGTTTTGGACCTTGCCCACCACCCCCACCTCCGCCACCAGGCTTTGGCCCTCCACAGCCACCTCCTCTGCCTGGAATAGGACCACCACCTCCTCCACCGGGAATGGGACCCCTTCCTCCACCACCACCACCTCCTCCACCGGGAATGGGACCCCTTCCTCCTCCACCACCACCTCCTCCACTGGGAATGGGACCCCTTCCTCCACCACCACCTCCTCCTCCACCGGGAATGGGAGCCCCTCCTCCAGGCTGCATCCCTCCACCTCCGGGTCCCATTTCTTCCCTGGCGGTTCAGGAAGCTGCCCCTGCCAAAGCTGTGATGGAGCCCCCCAAGCCAATGAAGCCACTCTACTGGACCCGCATCCAGCTGCACGCTAAAAAGTACGAGGCAGATATGGATCATTTGCACACAGACATTTTAACAGTAGAGATTTTTGAGAGGAAACATGTCCACTTAAGATAAAGATCAGCCACATGTTGTGATGGTAATGGAGATGCTAACCTTGTGGAAAATGAAAGCAATGCAATCCAGGCGTTGTGGTTAGGGCAGGATTGACTCTAACCAGGTTTTCTTCCCTTATTAGGGCTTGAAAAAATGCAGCTGAATGAACGGCTGCTAAAAATAAATCTCACAATTTCTGCTGCAAATGAGAAACTCGATTCTAAGCTTGTTGACTGATGGGCTACATGAATGTATTACGAGGATTTGTAGTTTCCAAAAGATGACAAATAAGTACTTAGGAAACAGCTTCGGTATACTTTTTCAACCACGGAATGGCATATTAAACTTCTCTTGTTTTAAAAGTAAATAGTTAATCTGTCATCCTGCCTCCAGAATCTCTGGACCGCTAGTGTGGGAAAAAATCGAGGAGCCAACAATTGATTTCGGAGAATTTGTGGATCTGTTCTCCAAAAGTGCTGTTAAGGAGAAGAAGAAACCGATTTCAGACACAATCAGTAAATCAAAGGCCAAACAGGTATGTTCCTCCTGACTGTTGGGCATAGTCCTTCTTCTCTCTCTCTCTCTCTCTCTCTCTCTCTCTCTCTCTCTCTCTCTCTCTCTCTCTCTCTCTCTCTCTCTCTCTCTCTTTCTGTTCTGATTTTATTACTTTTTTTCTTTTCTTCCACCTCTGGCCTTCTTTGGAACTTTCCCAATCTTCACTTTCCATCCATGCCTCGTTTCTTTCCATTTCTCCTCACTGTCGCTCCCAGAGTCACTTTGAGTGGCAGGAGGAACTGCTGCAGCCAGACAGTTATTATGTGGTGTGAGCTCTGGCTCCCAACCGACTCCCTTGTGACCATCCAGTGGCACCGAGCCAAAGACTCGCGTGCGGTGAGGAAACCTCACAGCCACGATGACTGCTAAGAGAGAGCGGGAAGGGAAATTAGTGAGGGAGAGCAAGAGAAGCTTGGGAGTTGTATTTCATGGTGTGGTTCCTCCCATTGTGCTTTCTGTATGAATTGGTTTAATAGTCGAGACTGTTTCTCTCCCCAATACACTTTTACGCCACTCCATCAATTTCCAAGTCAAACATTTGATCTACAGTTTAAAAGCTGCGCTTGTCGTCATCCTTAAATTGATGTGCTGTTGGTCAAATTTATGCGTCTAAATTACAAATGATGTTGCACAGGGGAACCACGTTTTACCCATCTAATTGACACTCGAGGGGATACTTTGTGCTTATGGCAGAGATTAAATGTTAGTCTTAAGGCATAAACATTTTTGGGAAATCTTTTAGTTTATGAGACGTTGAACCGAACCATAAAATTAACATAAAACTTTCTAGAAACGCGCCAAGTTTAAAGTTTATGAAAGTTTTGCTCAAACACATGCAGCTTACCTTTAAGTAAACTGCCCTGTAGTTCAATAAAAACGAAGAGTTCTGCACATTTTTATGAGTGAAAAATAATGCCTTTATAAAACAATCATTTTAGTATAAGACAATTGACTTTGGTTTCAGTTGAATATTTTGTACTTAGTGGTGATTTTATCTGATTAATGTCATTTTCATGACTTGTTAACTTACCTAAAGCCAGGTTCAGATGTTTTCTTGCTCTTAGTTGGAAAACTTGTGTCATTGGTTTTAATTAAGCTCATCAAATCTTTTCTGTAATAGATTTCAACTGTGCAACTAAGCTAGGTTCAATTGTTGCTGATGTAAACTGGTGTTTGTATTGTTCTCCAACACCAGACATTGAGTTTCAGAATGGTGACAATGGGTTTTAGCAAACTGTTTTCAAGTTTATTTTTTATTATTCTTACTAATTTAGGATATAATTAAATATTATTAAAGAACTATTATAATAAATTTTCCTGAATTAGAAACATTTTAGGGCCTAAAAGTGAGATATGAGATATTTAGGTTCAAGATGTTTGTTCTGAACTTGGATAGATAGGTAGATAGATAGATAGATAGATAGATAGATAGATAGATAGATAGATAGATAGATAGATAGATAGATAGATAGATAGATAGATAGATAGAAACTTTATTAACGTAATCCCTTTAAGATTTTCCCTCAGGGAAATTCTAAAATATAGACATACAATGCATTGTAGAGTGTGTGAGTCTTTCAGATAATCTAGCTTCTTCCATTTTTCTAAAAGTTGTGTAATTTTTTTCTAAATTTATTGTATTATAGTATTTCTTTTTTGAGACGTGTTTTTTAGAGCTGTACAGGATTTATGACAACCCATACTGGCTGACGTTACAATAACTGAATAAACGATTTCTTTCAGAGGAAAACTAAAAGGACAAACAAGCAACTCCATGGAGAATATTAAACCATTGCATCTGATGAATCTTTCAGGCACTGCTTAAAAAAGGCATAAAACCATCTTCTGTCTTGTATCAAGCTGAATGTTATGAAGAATAAATCATTGTTTGTAGCGTTGATGGAATTTTTGATTTTTAAGAGGAATGATAGTCAATAAAAGTGTTTTGTTATGAGTTAAAGTTGTTTATGCGTTTGCAGCAGTGCCTGACAAAACCCTGTGTGCTGGAAAACAAACACATTAGAAACTGTTTGGAGTTGATGAAAAGGTGAACTGAGGTGAATGCAAGACGTTCCCAAAAGAACTCATGTTGGAGCCTGCACTCATGAGATTTTGTTGGAAAACAATAAACCAATGTATCCCTTTTCCTTTTAAAACAAAAACAAACAAAATTAGAATAATTAAAAATCCAACACGGTAAAGTTATTGGTTGTAGCTTTACAATTTGTGAAAAAGTGGAAGTGGTGTAAATACTTCTGTTGGATTACATAGAATAAATTGGCCTATTAAAAAGAGATGCCCAGCCAGTATCGCATCAGTCCATGCCCATCAAAGCTGTGGTTATTTCCAGGGAAACAGACATTTGGGGCCTGGTGATACAACTTCCTGTATGTTTACGAGGTCTGTGGTCTGTGTGATCTGGTTTCAGTGAAAGGGTTCTGTCTGGATCGCAGTAAGCTTCGGGTTTTCCGTCTTGTTCATTCTCTTCAATCCCGTTCACGCTTTTGCTTACTAAAGAACACTGTGGCTTAAGATTTGTCCACAATGTGTCTCATTAATTCACATTCATTATATATTCAAAGCTACAAGCAATAATGATGTTAGTTTTGGGTGACGCCTTAATAAAGTTAACTGTTAACTTTAGGCAGTGTTTAAAATGCTCTGTCCTTGTCTTTCTGGGGTTTTGACTAATTTAATGTAATTTTGATTGACTTTATTTCTGTTTAGAGAACTGTTTACTTGTTGTAGACTCACATGAATCCTGAGCCAAAATTTCGCAAGACTTTTCTTTAGGTACTTCTGGAAGCTTAATTCATAAAATCCTGCTTTTTTTTCTCTTGGCAAATATTCTATGTGCTTTTATCAATATTTGCAGCGTACGTTCTTGGTCCCACAAAGAAACACACAAATGGTCTTGAGTCCAAAAACAAACACTTTGCTTTTTGTTTACATGTTTTTTCTGACCTATCGTGACCTTTCTGCTGCTGTGTCTGTGTTAATTTCGTAGGTGGTGAAATTGTTAAGTAACAAGCGTTCACAAGCTGTCGGGATTCTGATGTCCAGTATTCACCTGGATATGAAGGACATCCAGAATGGTAAGTTTTTTTTTGTTTGTTTTTTTTTCTTCTGAATCTGGATTTTCACTTTCTGCCAAATAACTGCAGTACTTTATGAGAAACAAAGTGACACTGTAGAATATACTTTTATTTGGCTCAAATCCTGACACGTATTTGGTAAAATGAAATAAAATAAATATTAAACCTCATAATGTACTGACTGTAGGATTTATTTAATACAAGACAGAAATGCGGTGCATTTATATGGGGAAAGATAGAGGTAGTGTGATATTTTCTAAAAATTCAAGAATTTTTTTTGATAACCATACCAATGCTGGACACTTCAGCTCCATAAATTCAATCCTACTGTATAAATAAAAGCTGTGAATAAGTGAGCACAGATTTTGAGTTGAAATCCTAAGATTATCATGATTAATGATCATGACAGCAGGTACAATCAACCTAAAGAGACAAGATGGCTCCGTAGGCTTTACAATCTCATCATAATCCAATGATACTTCCCCAACAACATCTTATTATCCTGACAAGACTTTAGAGAGTCTAATTCAGTAAAACCTTCAGCTGTCAAATGAAAGAACGATTGCTCTTTTGCTTTCTATTTTTGTTGAAACATATTCCTACAGATAGTTTCATCATTTCAAGAAAGCTGTAATCTGTGGATAATCCATAGTACTTAAAGTTTTCAGTAATTGCTGTCTCCGGATGGAAAAATCCAATCGTGACATTTAGGTTGTATATTAATGTGACTTTTTTCTCTTTTTTTCCTAATGGAAACAGGAGGCCGTAGCTGGCTCCAGTAGGTACCATAATCTCAGTTACTAATATCAAGGCATTCCACAGATTTAAAAGGTTACAGTTTCAGAACCGGTCCACTAGTGACTGGAGGTTTCTCTAGTACAACGTCTGGCTCAACTCCCCTAAGCGTTGTATGCGATACATGTGAGCTGGCTAAAAGAAGGTTTCGACACGCATTTCCTTTTTTGCACTACAGATAAATTTAAGTCATCAGAAATGTGACTGGTTGCATAAAAACAGTCAAGCTTTGTAAAACCAAGCCACTTATTCTAAACTTTGCTTCGTACCGAGGGTCTGGACTAATTACTTGCTGGAGTCATGGACTTTGGTGAAGTTTTAAATTTTACCAAATCACTAATATTTCCCCCTAGCATATGTACTCATGTTTGATAGAAAATTAATAATGCAATACAAGAAATATTTTATCATAAAAAGGATTGAAGACAAGCTAACAATAAAAGGTTTATTCTGGAAAAAAGCTAGATTTTTTTTTTGCACGCTCAAGTATCAAAAATGTATCTTGGAATTTGTTGAGAGAGTACTCGGACTGTGTGAAGTCTCCCCTCTCACTTTGGAACGTCATCAAACTAAAAGTCACTTGAGTTATTCAGCCTTTTGCTCGCCTCCTCCTCTCTGGTTTTGCTTGCTCTCATTTTTTGTAATCTCATCGCATTTAACACCCACATCATGTTTTTCTGCGGCTCTCCGGCTCTCTGAGGTTGTCACCATCTTGTCTAGGCGGCTTTGTAGAGGTGAAGTCATCCTGGAGACGTTGATGGGAATCGACAGTCTTCCTGTTTTAGTTACCCTCTGATTGCGCTCCAGTCTTCGCTCATCCGTGTGTCTAAACACTCTTCGTTCTCCCTTTTTTTTTTCTTACCCTAACATTTATTACGGTTTAAAACCTGCAGCATCTTCAGCTATTACACACGTAAATGTTAAGATTCCAGCTTTAATGTATTTGACGCATCCATTTTGGGTCAGAGGAGGAGGGCAGGAGAGGGCCACTGTCATTAACGCTGCCATTTATCTCCTATGTTAGGACAGTTTTGAAATGCTCTATAATTAGCACTAATTGGAAACTTCAGTTTATCACAGACTGAGAACATAGTGTGTGTCTTTGGCGGTTTTGGTGAAGTAATTCTCAGCATCTTTTGCTTCATTCCCAGAATGTTTGGATTCTAACATTTATTGAAATTAGAAAAGTCTTCTGACATATTACAGACTTTAGAAATCCTATTTATCTGAAATTATTTCATGTCCCTATGCGTCAGATTGTTTAGAGAGGCAAAAGATTCACTCATGAAAGCATTGTAATGCTCCAAATTAGGGTTGTGAATCAGTTTAATTTCCTTTTCAATTCCACAACATTGACAGTGACTACCAAAGCTGTCATTTGGATGGTTTAACTTGAAGAAAAACAAGTTATGAATCATTAAATTTTTGTTGTTGGTTTAGAGCAGTCCAGCCGCTCAGTGGGGAATCAACACTTTTCCCCCTTACTTTCCTCACAGCTGTTGTTGGTTGTTCTCAGACTTGGCTGACACACTAAATGTTTCATAGGACACTTCCGTGCAGTGTCTGCTTCCTGTGAGGCTTTAGAGCAACAGTTTTTGTTTTTTTTTCTCCCGACAAAACTGTGGCTGACAATGCTGCCGTGCTGGGGTCACACGCGGCAGTCGAGGATACGTGTGGACAGATGGGTCCAAGTTTTTTTTTTGTTTTTTTTTTTGCGTGATTGGACTTTCCTCATCACGGCGATGACGCAACTTTCACCTGCTCCTTTTAATAACTAGTTCCAAATCAAAGTATCCACACAGACGCTGGCATAGATGGTAATGAGACCCAAATGGTAAACATAACGGAATAGGATGTTTTGTAGTTACTTCTGAGGAATGAAACGTGTCCAAAAGGACGCAGGGAAGAAGTTGACCAAAAATATGCAGATTTTTGTCCAAAGGGAGGGCCAGACTTCAACAGAGGCAAAGCAGGATGTATAGTAGTCAGTGGTGAATGAATGAATTTAGATTTTTCAAACATTTTGAGTTTCAAAGAAGATTTCTTTAGCTTTATATCATATTATAATTATTCCATCATCAAAACACAAATACAGGGTGTTGCATTGATTCTTTCCCACGTATTTGAGAAATAGTTGATCTCCAATTAAGGAGGTGTTTAAACACTTACTCATACAATGCAAAGCCTGTTTACCCAAAGATACTCCTTGGAGCGAAGGATCCTGCCGAGCTCTCACCCCACAGAGCACCCATTCCTACTGCCTTCCTCCAAAACTCCTCCAAACTAGTTGCAGCAGCAGTTGGCGTCTGCTGAGCTTATCATATGAACTACTTCCCCATCCAACACTCCTGAGAACGGAGTGTTGGACAGGAATGGAAACAGTATCATGGAGGAGGATTGTTATGATAATGTGCTGAAGGGAGACAGAGGTCAATTTCAAGGCATCAAATTTACCTTTAAGCTTAATGTCCCCTCCTATCCCATGTCTTGGTTTTTCTAATTAATCCTTTTTTTCCCCCTTCATCTATTTTGAAACTGCTCTCAAAGGCTCATAACATTTTCCTCCATCATGTTCACTTGAATCTCCCCACTGCGCCCCATCAGATTTCCAACAGGTCAAAACAATGTGAATAACTTCAACACCTATTGCATGATGAACATGTACATCTAGGTGTTGACTGCTTCACTTGGCGATTGTGTGTATGGCAACACCTCAGCCTCGACACCACAGATCTCCCGGCTCTGTTTGTCTTTAAACATTTACTTTCAAAGGATTAATGCTTGCGGGCGCCAGGTCCTCGTGCCGAGACAAAATGGCGACACGAGGAATTCAAACACAGAACTTCAAACACAGATCTTTGTGTCTTTGACAGATTTCTAAGTCCTACGTATGTACAGCATGTGGCTTTTCACATGCTATCCCGATGAGAACCGATAACTTTACTTACTCCCAGCGCATGGCATGTGATATGGGGTAATTTTACCCTTGTTCTCTGCTACCTTTAGGCCTTGGGAAGCAGGAATTTCAGATCTGAGAAAGCGTTCAGTCTTGTTTTGTGGTTTATGTCAAACAAACGGTTTTAATCTGTTGCTTATGAAAGAGGGGCTCTGTTTGTGCTGCTGTGATTTCTGACTTGCTAATTGTGTTCTTTAAAGGTAAAGAAATGTCAAGACATGCCTCGGTGTTAGTATTAACACTAACCATGTCACCCTTGTGTTCTGTCCACAGCTGTCCTAAATATGGACAACACCGTTGTTGATCTGGAGACTCTGCAAGCACTTTATGAAAACGTGAGTGAGCTTCATTATCACCCGCCGTCCAGGTATAGCAAATATAAATTCTTCAAATTAGCTTATTTAAAGGGATATCTATAGTCTTAGTAAGAATTAGGAGTAGACATAAATTGCTTTCAGAAAGAACAACACAACATCAGCATGTTAAAGTCTAGATTAATTTTAGATTACCTTACTATGAAAGGAAGAAAAAAAGTGATGCAGAATTATTGCAATGGATAAAATGTTACAATGTTTTCTCTGGTAACACTAACCCAAAGAAAAGATGGGCAGAGTAGATATGTCTGTTTTGTTCCCTAGTCTTGATGTGACCTAGCCAGATGACTGAAAATATTCACTGAAACATCAAGCCGTTATTTTGAAACTGATCCACTCTGGGATCCGTTTTCAAAAATAATTGTTTCTGACCTTCCAAAATGCCAGATCGGTGTTGACTTGCAACCTAGAGAATAAAATACCTTTGCGGACTCACTTCATCCTGTCTCCATTAGGATGGGGCCGAAGTCAAAATGTCCAGGTCCACGTAAAGTCACAAGTCAATGTTGGTAATGTCGGAGTCCATTCTGAAGTTGTGGTATTTTATTTTTTGCCTCACTACATTTGATTCCAGTCACTGCCATAGCTTTGAAGATCTTGACAATTTTGATGCTTTGAATGCCAGTTGCCAAAGTGGTATCTTTTAGAAAAAACTGGAAATTTTCATTGATGCGATAAATTTCTAGGGTTTTCTGCCCTACCTTAAAAGAAGAGGACAGGACAGATGATGATAACTAGAATGTGGTAAATAAAACACACTTTAACATATTTGCTATCTATAATAAAATGAGATTTACATCGTCAGAGATGCCCCATCACTGAACAAATGTCCCTTAGAGGAGCTCTTACTCAACTTGAAAGGGGTGAACAAAGGAAGTGTGTATTAGACAGAAAAACAAACAGGCAAACCACAAGTCGTACTGGTATGCAAGCTGTTTGGCTAGACTGCCACTCATGTGTTAGTCTGTCCTGGAAGAAAATCAATGCTTTCACGTAGCAAACATGTTTTTGTTTTTTTTTTTAGACGTTGAATGAAAATGACTCGACTTTGTAATAATAAAACAGAAGACTTTGTGTCACAGCAAAGAGTAAGTAAGATTTAAAAACCTGGAAAGCTTTGCCAAGCATGATGGGCGCTCTGGATTGTATGACATTAGCAGTGAATCTCTGAGCTGTCGTCAGTACATCTTAATATATCTTCATATTGGGAATGAAGGCTCTCTTTTATATGGAGTAAATCCATATTCATCAATCTCCTCTGCCCAGATGAAACAGTTCAGGACCCCTTTAAAGTCAGGTCAGTAAATTATGGAACATGAAAATGAGCATATTTTCCACATTTCAATGGAAAGCATGTTTAAGATGCTGTGAAATTCCTGCAAAGGGATTTTTGGCACCACTACACAGAAGAGGCCTGGACCTTTGGCCGCCAGAGGCATATTAATAATGCTGATCATGGGAATGAGACTGTGGCTTGAGACGAGTTGTAGTCATGAACCAATGTGTCATAACTTAGGATCAAAAGTCTTCCAACCTCTCCGTTCACCCTGAGACTTCAAGCCCCCTTCTCTCTCTCCTTTCCCCCTGTATGGCCTGAGGCTGTGTTATTGAGTCGAGGAGCCAAATTGTTTCTCTTTTGTATTGCAAGACTCCATCCTGTCTGTGGGTCTCCAGCCCCCTAAACCACAGTTGGCAGCACAGTCAGCCTGTCTTGAGGAATGCGAGGGGCTCCTAATGGTTACACCCTCACTCGCTGTGC
Organism: Poecilia picta; assembly: GCA_033032245.1. Lineage (NCBI taxonomy): Eukaryota > Metazoa > Chordata > Actinopteri > Cyprinodontiformes > Poeciliidae > Poecilia > Poecilia picta. The sequence goes on along the minus strand of CM065367.1, from coordinate 20,237,204 downwards.
TAGGAGCTAGATCACAAGCTACTCTCCCTCACTCCTTTTTCTTTCCTCTCATTCTCACAAACATGCTCACAAACAAACAAGTCGAACCGCACGGTTGTGTATACACTGCACTCCGCACTCGCAGATAGAGACGCACGGAGGCAGGGCAGAGTTGTTCAGTCTGCCAACCACAGATTATAGACGGCGGAGTTGTCTGAACAAGGCCACCACCGTTCAGAAAAGGTCAATGACAGTGGAACGCTAATCTCGCTCCTCTTATATCGGTGCGGGTTAGGAGGACTTTTTTAAGCTTAAGCCGGCGAAATGTCATTGAGGTCATGACGAGACCTCAGTGTCCCAGAATCCGATTAAGAAATATTACAAATGATCATGTTTATAAACATGGCACACAGAGATGCTTGAATACAGCATCAGAAATTTGGATATATTTAAATGTCAGGTCTATATGTCCATATTGTTTTCAAATTATACATCTGTTGATTTTTTTTTTTTACATTTTCTATCTGTTGATTAGAACAAGAGTGGCTAATTTTTTACATCTTAAATGTCATATCGGTTCATCTCTCGGATGGTTTAAAAATTTACTTTAATTACATATTCCTGCATAATTATCTGCCTTAGCTAATGAAAAAATATTTTAATCTATTGAAAAAATCTGGTGTTTTCTATGATTTTACCTTATTTATTTGGATGTTAAGGTGGTGATGCTATTCCCTAATGAATTATTTGCTGCTTTGAAAAAGCATTTTACAAGTTTGGACATTGTTTCCTGACATCTAAAGTCAAACCTGATCTGTTCTCAGCCATGCTGTTAATCTTTTTTGAGAAGCCAACACCTCTTGGGTGTTCGGTCGTAACCCTAGCAAGTACCTTTTTTTTCTAGTTTTGATTCGTCGGTCCTATGTATCTTTATTCTGCATTTGTTGATACTCAACTGATGAAAATTGTCTGATGGCCAGAAGAATCCATAATCCTGTGGTGGTTGAGTAAAACATTCAGGAACTGGAGCCACAGACAAAACTTTGTCCAATGAAGTTACAGCCAGAAATCACTCAACACAGGCTTTTTTTTTTTTTTTTTTGGAAAAGCTTGAGCTTTGAAATGACATGTTCATAAATCTGTGATTATCATATATATCATATCCTATCATAAAGAAGATGATATTAGTTAAACTGCAAACCAGGTACTTCAAAAATGGGGCCTGCAACAAACACAAACTGTGACGCAGATCTCATCATACCAGAAGTTACTAATATAATCAACCTTCCAGGCAGATCGCCAAGAATAATGAGCAAAAAAGAAATACTTTAGAAATTAGGCTTCAGAATAAAGTCTGTATTCACATTTTTGTTGAGTGCAGAGTTGCTAAATCTGGACTGCTGTTGAGAGGCAGGTAAAAGAAACTTCAAAACGTGGATATATTTTAAATAAAGCAAGGTTGTAATAAACAGCAGAATTAAATGGATCTTTTGAAGAGTTCATTTTTCTGAGAACCTGGTGCCATCATTGAATTCAAATGATGCAATTTCTGACCAGGGGCTTACTCATAAATTTCACAACCCTCAATGTTGGAAGTTGAGTGACTTAAACAGTGATTATACTGACTGGATCTGTTTAGCCTTGCACCAGAAACCTAGTTAATGAATACCACTTGGCTACTGCTAGGATTCTAGCATTAAAATATCATTCTACTTGAGTTTGCATTGGATATTCCACATGGGACTGTATTTCTCATGCTAACAACCGCTCCAACATGCCCTAGCAATTCAAGGATCACACGCTAATGCCTACTTGTCCCCAATTACACCAAACACTGCCGGGCTCCGCCGCTGCCCTTTGAAAAGGATCTGCTTTGCGTTAAATATATTTACACTTGAAAACATCTCGAAGAGCCTGCCCTTACCGACACAAGGCAGCGGTGTGTAGAATACTAATCAGGCTTTCAGTTTGTTTGATGCTGGTGTTTGATGTTTTCCAAGGATCCATGCCGGGACCAAACCCCAGAGAAGAAGGGAGGGGGGAGAAATGGAGAAAGACAGGAGGGGCGATTGGAAAAACCAAAGTGCTGAGACTCAGACCGGTTGGTCGATCAACGTCAGGAGACAGTGTTTACATTTTCTTCCTGATGATGGTTTTAGTGTTTTACCTATCGCCTTCAAAAACATTAACATCCATTGTCTTTCCTCCTTGTGAAATGACGGTGCATTTCTGGCTGCTTTTATAAAACCACCTTGAATAAAACTGCGGTCCGGCGCCTGGCAGCAGGATAATGATCAGGAATGTAATCAAGCAGAAGGCAACTATGGCATTTGTGAAACTTGTAAAGTAAATCTGAAAAAAAAAATGATGGTGAAGATTTAGTTTAATTATATCGAAAGAAAGAAACTAGAAGGTGAACCATAGGGGAAGAACACTGAATGGATTTGATGGATTTTGAGCAGATTTGTGATAGGCTTGTAATAACATCCTTAAATCTTTAAAGAAAATTAAATTGTCTTCAGATCATCATCTAGAGAACATTTAGAATCCCTTTGGATTTCTGAAGGTCTCTGGACATTTACAACTTATTAATTTACCTTTAGTTTTGCTTTTCAAACGCTGTGTCTGAATTCTGCTGTCATGGTTTAATTTCTTTTCTAATTATAACTTAATTTTGTTGAACGTCATTTAGGATTTTGTTAAAGACAACATCACATTTCACTCATTTTCATGGTGTACCTTTTCATTTCACCTTGCACTTTTCCTTGACAGAGGGCTCAGAATGATGAGATTGAGTCTATTAAGAAACACATGAAATCCAGCCAAGACAAGGATGAAGCAAAGCCACTGGACAAGCCAGAACAGTAGGAATAAAAATATCAGGAATCAAATTCAGCACATAAATTGTAATGTTAATTTAACTCATTTTGTCCCATCTCCAGATTTCTGTTCCAGTTATCACAAATTCCCAATTTCTCCCAGCGGGTATTCTGCATCCTGTTCCAATCAACCTTTCACGAGTGCATCTCGTCAATTCTGCGTAAAATCGAAATCCTGCAAAGAGTGTGTAAGGTGAATTGTTGATCTTTTTCTTTCTTTATTTTAATACATTGAGCATTAAAACATTTTTCACACCTGTTGAATTTTTTCCAATTTTGTCTTATTACAACCACAAACTTTGATTTATTTTTTTTTAGCATGGTGATAAACCATTGCGAAGAAGTGCATAATTGTGAAGTCGAAGGGAAATATTACATGGTTCATGGTAAACAAAAATCTACAGGAATACATTTCTACTCGGACCCCATAATTCTGGGAACCTTAAATAAAATCTTATGCATGTAATTGTCCTCAGCAGTCACCCCTTATAAGAAATAGTTTGCCTGCATGTGATAACTACAACTGCTTGGTGAAGGCCTCAGAGGTTTCTTTTTAGCAGAAATGTCAGGAATTAAGCTTGCCATTTCTGGCCATCATAAGTTCGGGATATTAGGAAACAATATCCCGAACTTATGATGGCCAGAAATGGAAAGAGACTAACTCTAAGACTTGAAGGTTCACAGGATGACAGACTGGGAAAAGGGAACATTAATTTTACTAACTCAGGATCAGCAGGGATCCACAAATCATGGGAGGTAGAGAAAATTTAACTTGTATGGAAACAATATGTCAGTGGAAAACCTAACTTTGCACATTACCCTGAACACACCACGGTGCAGAGTTAGGGCACACTGACCTGCATGTTTTGGATGTTTCCCTCCTGCAACACACCCCATTCAAGATGATCACAAGTCGGCAAAAGCCTGTTAATCAGCCATCAAATTGAAATCATGTGTGCTGCAGCAGGGAAATGCCTAAAACATGCAGGGCAGTGTGCCTTGAGGAACCAGGGCTGAATAACACTCACCTACATCATGCTGTAGGGGGCAGTGAAGCTGGTGGGAAGAGATAGATGAGATGAAAGCTAAATACTGGTAAATCCAGGAAGAAAGTCTGTTGTACCTCGTTCCCATAGGTCAGCAGTGGTCAGTCAGTGCATTTGGGTGCTCCATTTTATATTCTGGCATAAGGAGAGCGTTTGCACTGTAAATTGGACTCTCAGGCAGGTGGAGTTAAACCCAAACGCTGAACATAGTCGCAAGCAGTTTTCTGTCCCCCAATCTTTGGACTGTGTTACGGGATGCCAACGTTCTTTTCAGAAGGACAATGATCAAAGCATAGTAATACTGCTCTAAGGTAGAGACGGACAGCAAAATGGCTAAAATTGCAGCACATAAGCATCGACTCAGGAGAGGATATACAAATGTATGTCACAGTTTTCAAATTATTTCTGGAAAAAACAATTAAACATCAGTCAAGTTTCTTCACAGAAGAACTACGCTCTACTTTGTATCTGGCTTTAACGTGACAAAATCTGAAAAAGTTCATATTTTGTAATTTATGTGCAAGCACATCAATCTGCCTGAGCTTCGTGTCTTCTGCTTTACTGCAGACTCTCCAAAGTAGTGAGGCTGTGCTGCATGTGCTTGGCCTTGTGCTAGCGTTTGGCAACTTCATGAACGGAGGGAATCGGTCTCGGGGACAGGCTGATGGCTTCACCTTGGACATCCTGCCAAAACTGAAGGATGTCAAAAGCTGTGTGAGTGTGTGTTGGTGTGTTATTGGCCTAAGGGTCAATTTAAATGCATACATTTGAATGACCAAATCTTAAATCTTCCACATCCATCCCCCTGTGACCCAGTTTAACGTTAGAAACTATTGTCTTTTTTTATTTCAAAATCATTATCACATTTTCAGTTGTAATTTTTTGGATATGAAAGAATCTCGCAGGCCCCATATTCAATAGCCGTTAAGAATTTAGACTCCAAGTCTGTCTATTTACAACTCAAAGTCAGTATCACAACATACTCAGTGTGTCCTTAAAAATCCCATAAAAGGAAAGGGTGCCGTGCGTGTATGTAGCAGTGGAACGAGCAAGTACTGAAACTTTCCACTAACTATGAGTTATGATGACTAGTCCGGCACAATTGTGTTTTGTTGCATTGCTCTTCCATTGTCTTGATTTATTACCAGTTTCTCAGATCGCTCTTCGTTTTCATGTCGGCACAAATTAAAACATGCTGCTTCAAATTAATAAATAAAAGATGTTGGTTTATTTATTTTAATGTTTTCCTTTCTTGTCCTTTTTTTTAGGATAACTCTACAAGTCTTTTGTCTTACATTGTTGCTTACTATTTGAAACACTTTGATGAGGTATGTTTTGGTTCCTGTTTATTTGAATCACTCCCGTGTTTTAGTCTGATTTGCTTAGAAATCCTTCCAGAGCTCTCTTTTCATTTCCTCTCTTGCCAGAGGATACCATGGCTTATCCTTTATCAAATTATTTATTTTCCCTTTTCTCATTTGCAGCAGAGACAAATCTCTCTTTTTGTTATTCTCATACGACATTTTTTTTTGTTCTGCCTTCCCCTCTTCATCTCTGGCTTATGTTCTGCTTTCTTCTGGCTTCATTCAAATCTTCAGTTGGCTCCCTGGCACCGCTTCCAAAGAAGTGTTAGCATAAATTATTTGCTGCTCCAGATGAAATGAACTCAGTAACTCAGCCTGCCAAAAACAACCTGCGTGACATGGCTGTAGCTCTTGTAATGGCCTTTTAGAAACTCGGATGGTGAGAAATGACATAGTTTCTGCATTAACAATGATGTCCACTATTTATAAAACTTTTCGTCCACTTTTTTTCTGAAACATTTAACTGTTGACAAGTCTTTGTCTGTCTCTGACGGCATTTATTTAAATCTTCCCTTTGCGTGTTTGGGATGGAGAGGCCCTCCCCTCCTTGAGGAAGATTGACTGTGACACAGTGGTGTGTTTTGCATCATATCTATTTTTTTCAGGCATGTATGTGTGTTGTCATTTATCAGGATGCTGGCAGAGAGACGTGCCTCTACCCTCTGCCTGAGCCCCAGGACCTTTTTCAAGCCTCCCAAATGAAGTTTGAAGATTTTGAAAGAGATCTACGCAAGCTGAAGAAAGATTTAAATGGTACAGCTGCTAACCTACATTACACGTATTGTCTTTTTTTATTTATTTTTTGTTTTGACGTATCCATCAATTTTAAAGTGTAAATTTGGTGAAAGTTTACAAAATTCCAAACTTTGGGTGTTGCTAAGCAATCAAATTATGTTGCTATTGCATTGGCAATTTGGTTTATCCCCTCATAAATCTTTTTTTTTTTTAAAATCATCTGAGTCGCATTTTAAAATTGGTATTTGCAAAATGTATCGTAATTTTCTAAACTTAACCAGCTATGGTTACGCATGGACTGAAGAGGCAGATCAACAGAGAGATAGCATCTGTTTGTCGTGCAGACGAGGTAACCAGAACCACATGCGACTCTTCAGATATACCTCTGTCAGACCTGGCATGCCATTACCGTCTAACTCAAGTCCAAGTTCAGAATATATGAAGTTTGCAGTTGTGGCCAGGGAATTTGCTCTACCTGTCCACCCTCTTTCATCAACTGCACTAGCAAAGCTGAATGTGGCTGTGAAAAGAAAAGGACTGTTCATCAGTCTTTCAAAGACTGACTCATATTTTCTTTTATTAGATGATCTTTAGCCATTTGCTTGCCAACCACCCACCGTTTTGGCAATTGTAAATCAGTTTGTTTAAAATCTGAAAGTCGTAATACAAGAGTAGTGGAAGTGTAGGACATTCAAAATAGTTATCCAACAAATTCTCCACGAGACCAAAAGAAACAAAGACGTCACAACCCTGCTAAATGATACTATGTTATCTGGCAAAATGGAAAAATGATATGGCAATAAATTCACCTAATGTAGACAGAATAGACATATATAAAATCTTTCCTTTTTTTAAAATTGCATGCTGTAGCACAAATGTTTGGGGTGAGAGTTCACTGTCTGTTGGAGTTTGAGTCTGTGAAATATTACTGCCAGTGTCGTGTAGCAGCAGAACAAGAGCGAGAGCAGAATCAGCGTCTTACACCACCAGTTCGAAGACTTGAATTATTTTTCGGGTTATTTGTTTAGCTTTCTGACAGTGTTGCTAATCCGCGTGAGTGTTGATAGCTGTGCGCTGCCTTACCGGCCGCTCCGGATGTCATTTTTTTCCCTGTATTGAACCTCAATGTAGCCAAACTCCATCAAGTGCTTGTTTTTTAAATGTTGTATTAGATTTGTTGTGTTGATGCATTTTGACGTGGTTCACCGCCGAGGTAATTTTTTGCCTCAACACCCAAAGGTCCCCGTTCACTCTCAGAGCGTTAATAGTTCATGACAGGATTTGTTGTCACACGCTTGCGAAGTGAGATACAGGTGATCGGTAACTAGAGACAATGATCTGTAATCACCAATCATACACTTTATCACGAAAATCGGCCGATTATGATCAGTGGCCGAATAATCGGCACGCCTCTAGAAGATATGGGGAAGGTTTTTATTTTTTGTATTAAAAATAGGAGATTTTTTTAATATAGATTAAACACACAACTGTGATAAGTTCATTTTGTGGTGGATTTTTTTTTCTTTGGCGACATTGGTGAAAACATGCATGTAGGCTCAACTTTCTGCTTACATCTCACAAATATAATTATAGCTGTATATTTTCTGCTCTGTTTAGCAGTTTTTTTTAATATGGTGGTTTTTTCAGCACAAACCAGGATGGAAAGCAAAGATCATAAATCTGTAACAGGGCTTAGCTTAGGACCTTTGCAAGGTTTCAAAAACCCAATTATGGCTCACCTTGTCTTCTTTCTATATGTTGTCGGGTTTAAAACCCAACGTTGCTCTTCTGAACACCCAACTTCATTGTGAATACTGACGCTGGTGTTTTAACAGTTTGTCAAAGGAAACTTGAGGGGGAAAAAATCAATCAATACAGTTGATGTTCCAAAGTTAGTAAGTATATATTAAAATTGCATTGCAGTTCCATCAAGATGTTTTACATTTAACAGGTTAATGCAATTTTTTTTCAGAATGAGAGCTATATTGAACATGTTTTAATTATAATCATATTTTTACCCTGGAACATAACATTTTCTTGTCATTTTCTTACAATAAGCTGACAAAAGAACAAAAAAATTACATTTAAATAGTTATCATAATCTTACTGTATTTCACTTGGAAATTTCTCTATATCTCCTAAATCAAAGCTATGTCAGAGGTTTAAGAGAAACTTTAGATGTACATAAATACCAATGCTATTTATGTTGTTTAGGTAAAAGAAAACAAATGGCTTATGCATTATGTGACACCGATGTGTGGAAAGCATGTTCTTCACTTTATTTTAATACAAAAATCCAAAGGCAAAACACTTTCCAAGACCTTAACAGTTCGCAGGTGATGGAAAGTAGCTGCTTTTATGTCTGCATGGATGAGTTTGGGCACAGTCCTTTTTCATCATTACACTTTATGCAACTTTGCTGTTAAATCAATTATTTCTCAGTTTCTTCAAATATTGATTTTCCTCCGCCATAAAGCTCCTCTGACGCATTAAACTAGCAGCAGTGATCACTGTTAAACATCCCGGGGAAGAACCTGATGTTGAAAAGTGTAAAGGAATTGCAGAAAAAACAAAAATGCTTTCAAGTATTTTTCATTAATTACATTTTCAGTAAAGAAAATGTATACAGTACAGTATTGATTTCTGTTTCAGACAACAATACATGTGTCAGGAAGACATTATACAGTGAAGTGAATATGATTTCACAGACAATACACGACAATGTAGCAATACCTTTTTGAGTATCTAATTCCCTTTTTTCATTTAAATGTTTGAATTTGTACTTGGCCAACATTCCTTGTCGAAACATTCATGCAAGGTAAGATGGCTGACATGATGTGAACAATTCCTGCATAGATTCATAGGTAGGAGAGGAGCACAATTGTTTTCCACACTTTGTCTCATTCATTGACAACAACATGACAGATTCTAAAGATATGTAAAAAATATTTTCTGTAACAGTCAAATACTGCAGCTTTCAAGATATAAACCATTATGTTGCAATAATAAAATGTTTGTCTTGTTTAGAAAGATGAGTATAAGTTGTTGTTTTTGGCATCTCTCTTTATGTCTTTACTACAAACTAAATTAAGTGTATCCCCTTCTCATGGCCTGTCTCACCCTACCATTGCCAACCTTAAGAACAGGAGCATTGCCTCCAGGCCTGACTGTTTCTCTGGATGTGCTTGGGCTACAGGATAGCTCCCGGGACAATAACTGAACAGAAACCCGAGCTGCTGCCTCCGCTTGGGGTGACACAACCTGTCAAACAGTGACTTTATTCACGAGAAACTCAACTGTAAAAAATAACTTCAACCATAGACATGATTGCGGCTTGAACTTCTTAGTATGCAGATGCTAGCTTAGCGTAGCTCCCTAGCATAGTTCACTTGCTTGTATTGATAGCTCCACAAAATCAACCTCTCATTATATTACATGTATCACTTACTGCTCCGATGTTACTAGAAGCCATGGTAAAGTCCAAGTGCCTGATATTCACAAATAGCAAGATTTTATTACTTTTTTTCCTCTTCAGTTTTTAACTGCAGTCAGTCGCGTTTTTGACTAGCTTACTGTGATTGGCTTATACAGCAAGTCTTGTCCCACTGGAGAAGCGCCCTTATGATTGGCTGAAACATCAAAGCTGTCTGATTGGTTGCTGATAATTACCTGTTGGAAGAAAAAAAAACTATTTGTGGATTAAGATGACAGAGGAGTCTCAAAATTTTAGCTGTTTTAGCTCCATAGCAGTGTCTGTAGATGGAGCTCCGCTAAGGGCGGGGTGCTCAAATCCAGTCCTCGAGAGCTACCACCCTGCAACTTTTAGGTTCATCTCTTATCCAGCACACCTGAATCAAATGAACAACTTGTTACCAGGCCTCCAACCAGCTGAATTACTTCTGATGAGGGAATTGAGCCTTTTGACTCAGAGCAGGAATATGCATCAAAAGTGGCAGGACGGACTTGGGCGTCCATGCTCTAAGGGCGAATACTGACCATTGATGTGCAAAAGCACATCAATTCATACTATACCTGCATGTTTCTGAATTAGCTAGCGAAATCAGATGAGTGCTGTAACAGACGTTGACAATAAATGTAGTTTCCATTGGGGAGAGAGGGTTCATCATTAGAAATAGCTCTGGAAGGACTTTGGGACATTCACAAATAATCCAGTATAGAGAGAGCACTGTTCCTTTTTGGCCGACTTACCACATAGACTATAAATTTCCCAATCCCAGCTTCCCCGTTCACTTAACTCATGGCCTCCTGAGTGTTGAGCTGAGTTTGAGTACCTGATATGGTTGCAGATGGAGCGTGACAACATCTTTCTCCATATTTCCAGGCCTACCTAGTTTCTTAAGGTTCCCTAGTAGTCGTTATGGTTTTACAGCAACTTATTTACTTGTTCAGCGGACATGTATTGAAGAAAACTCGGCTTGGCTCAAGTATGACAAGAATTTGCAGTTGCCTTACAAGTGCTCGATGGGATACTGTTTCTCTAGAATAACTTTTTCCTTCTCATTGTAACCACGTCTTGTTGTTTCAGCATGCTTGGGTGAAACTGAAAAAGTTTGCAAGGTTTCCTCTGAAGAGAACCTGCAACCTTTCAAGGAAAAAATGGAGGACTTTCTAACGCAAGGTGAGTCTATTTTGACATCACTTGACAATTACTAAATAAAATCTTTTTTTAAAAAAGTAATGGTTCAAGAGACCACACAAGTTATGTCGTTTGTAAAAAAAACAAATACTTTTATTCAAAGTTTGTACCATATTTTATCCATCATTGACCAAAGATAATAGGGCATAGACATTGCACTAAAATGGTTGCACTGCAGGGATTTTTTTTTTCTATTGTAAGCAGAAAGGACTATGTGACAAGGACAAACAAACAAGAATTCAATCAGCCTTCAAAAAAGGGCTGCACAGATGGAGAAGAATGCTTTTTAGTAAACAGTTCTCTGGCCAGATGAGTTGTTTGAACTGAAATATGTGGCATTCATTTGGTAAAGGGACGATGTATTCAACCTCAAAAACAATTCATTTTAATGCAAATGTCGTGTTTTTAAGGCTGTAAAGAAAACACGGAGACCTTTCCAGATAAAACCTGTGTATGGGTCACATTAGACCTTCAGAAAAAGTTTGGTTTTCACAGCAGAATACCGGCAAAAGAAAGAATGCTTTTAACCTTAAACAGTTTTTTTTTTCTTCCTAAAAATAAAAAAAATCCTGGAACCATTTGGTTCCATTGGGGACAAATCGAGTTTGGGTACAAATTGTTACAATGTATCAGTAAATATAAACTTTGTTATTTTACATGTTTTGATCAAACATACATTATGACGAAATAATGAGGTCATAAGCTTGTCAATCTTTCACAATCAAGTAAAACCAGGGATATATTGGGAAGTAAGTGAAAATCTTGACTTCCAGGTCGATCCATTGGAAACAGGAATAACTGGGAAGCATAAGCAAAGAAGAGACTGTGTGTGATATGTATTTTATTCTCCATGTCCACTAGTTGGGATCAAAATTCATCCAAGGAAGGGAGTTAATGCTGGTTTGAATAAACACATGTTAGAATATGCAGTGTGTCCCAGTTTGCTGTGTGTAGGGATTGCAGACAGATCGGGATGCCCGAACAGAGATGATCTAACACTGAGGCAGCTCAATGTCTCAGTGTCTCACAGCTCACAACATCAAACTTCTGCCTCTAACATCTTAGGTCAGGACTGCATTTGCAGAAAAAATGGTGAGTGGCAATGTACCATAGCTTGGCTGAAGATAACAGTTTGAATTAAAACTTGCTTCAAATCAATTTCAAATTTCATTTAGTTTTCTGGTTGATAAAAATGCTCAGTCTGTTTTTGAATATTTTTGTGGTTGACATAGATCTGAAGGGCTCTGCATTGTCGTTAAATATTTGCTTATTTTAGTAATGTTTCAATATAATTTATCTAAAGATTTTGATTGACTGTTCTGATTTGACTAAAAATAGTCAATAACCTTATAAAGGGGCTAGTTTCTAATCTTTACAGTGAAACACTTTTGTGTAACTTGTTTTTTTAGTTCTATATTGTAGAAAACTATTCTTTGCTGTCAGTGTTATTTCAAACATGTCCTTGTTTTTTATTTGTAACAATATTCAACTTTGCTATCATCAATAGCCTCTGTGTAAAATGGGGTTAAAACATTAACAGCTCCCTGAGTTTTTTTTTTTTTTTTTTTTTTTCATCTCGCCCCCCCTGCAATGGCACTGCGTCCCGCTAGGGGACGCGCTCCACACTTTGGGAACCACTGCCTTATGTTGTCAAAATTGCAACACATTACTTGGACTTGAGTTATTGTACTGTATTGAAGATTTTGTAACACAGTTTAAAATCTAATAGTCCAAACGTAAATTTGGGTTAATTTTTTTAAAAATCCCATTTCTCTCATAAACCCAAAATCTTGTTTCATCTTGGCCATGGATGAGCTACTACACGTCTCTCATCTGTCCCACAGTGCTGACATTCCACCCAAAGGTCAACTAGTAACATGACTTTGGCATAGAATAAAAAGCTTTGTGCTAATTTAAAAAGCAGAAGCGACTGACGGTTAATGACACTACAAGTACATTATGTGTCTAGACATACTTTGAAGAAGTTCACACTTTGTTTTTGCAAGTCACATTTACAAGATGCCAGGCAGTCAGAATTGAGGCTTTTATCCTAAAAATCGAACACGTTAAACAATGTCAGGGTATTTTAATCTACATCAAATGGGTAAGACCTAACATTTAATGCTTGATTTAACATAACAGGCCAATTGACATTCTTTATGCAGCCCTGTCGTTGACCCTGCATATATTCAGCTTGCTGTGGCTAGCCTTCCTGAAGGCCTCAGCTCACAATCTTCCACTTCTTTTATATTTAAATGAGAGAATAATATATAGCACATGTTATTCAGCGGTAATGTTCAATGTTCATTTTAAAGGAAGTCTCCAAATGAAAGCAGCCCACTTTTTTTCCCGTCTCTTTTCGTGTTTCTCCGCTGTGTGTTTGAGACAAATATGGGAGCTCTCTCTTTGATGCAAATGATGAGGTTTTTCCCCTGAGAGCAGAATGTAAGCACTACAGCATGGATGTGTGTATCAGAGCCCTCCAGACGGGATTCTTTGAGTTCCTCTATTGCAGTAGTGGAGGGGCAGCAGGGTGAGGAGGGGGGTAAAAGCAACGGCTAAATGTCTTATTTTTGTTATTTCTGTAATTTCTAAAGAGCCTGAGGTTAAACTGTTTCTGGCTCCACAGTTTAAACCACTTTTGTTTATTTTCTGACCATGAAACTAACCGCAGAATAACAGTGGGAGCGGACTTGTTGGAGCTTGGCTGTTTGGTCTAGCTTGATTTTCTCCGCTCACTTCACAAATTCTCATGCATACTGGTCTTTGATGGAGTCAATATGGCCAGCACAAGAGCGCCAGCCATGTGATAATCTGTTTCTGATGGATGTAAAGACTAGTAGTAAGATTGACGTGAAGCTTTTCACTCCATTTCAACCAGCTAAAACCTACATCAACACCTAAACATGAAAAGCTCTAAGGTTTCATACCTCGTCGCTGTCAAATGAGTAGCAGACACACCGATAGTTGTTGGGTCAAAATGATTTGTGGATGAAGATATTACTCACACTGAATCATATCATAAGAGGACAGTAAAGATGATCAGTTTCTGCAAAAGAGATCTACTGTATGTGCTGGCTTGCAAAAGTATTCACACCATTTCCACATTTTTTTTCATGCTGGACGAACCAACTTTAACATCCATGTGTTTTTATGTTTATGCCCCTTGTCTACCTGGAAGGTGGAACTCTGCCAAACACACCCTGATAGTCTTTTATAGCCTCTATCTTCCAGGACAGCCTTGTATTTAGCTCCCTCAAATCTCCCATTAGTTCTCACCAGTCATCATGGCCCATCTGAAGAAAATAATACCCTTCCCACAGTTTATTGCTGCCACCACTATGCTTCACTGGGGAAAATGGTGTGTTCAGGAGAACGTGCACTGCTATGGTTTTCCAACAAACCTCTGAGGCCTCCAGTGAACTCTGTATATTAATTAAGTTACTTCAAAAGACAAAACTGCATTTTATTGAGGCTATCAGAGAAAACGGATTGCAACACTTGGATTTGTTTTTGAGTACTACATATAATTTATATTCTTTTTTTGTACTTCTGCACCATTTGTGATCAAACAAAACCCCAACAAGAGGTGCAAGTAGAAGCGTTTCTTAATGGATTGTTAGAAAAATCTTATGAAATGTTTGTTCCAGGGACACAAATTCCTACTAATTTTACAAGAAGTCACGTTTATTATGTTCGGTGTCTCTGAATAAATTAAGTAGCACCCGAGACAGAACTATAAGCTGTACGAACCAGTGTGTATTTTGCACTTATTCAGGCTTTAGAGGCAGTTCTCTTGGCAATAATACCCAATTCTTGCTCTATCTGGCTTCTGAAAGAAATATTATCTTCAGCAAGTCCTGAGTCTGCTCTGAGGCCTCTTCTTAACCTTCCACTCCTTGTTCTTGCCTTAAATTTATGTTTGGAAAATTATGAACAGAACTGGCAACAAAGGGCTGCCCTGGTGTAGACCCAGTACTTATTGGAGACAAATCTGCCTTGTCACAGATGCAAATCATGCTCCGGCTCTGCAGCAAATATTCCATAGCCGTGTGGCCCGAAAACCTCTCAAAACACCCACCCACTAACAGTTATAATTGTAAGCCTTTTAGAAGGCCACAAAGCACAAACAATGGCATAATCTCCTGCTTACATTTCAGTGTCTGTGCAAAGGTTAACGGCTGATCATGTGTTCCACATTCCAATAAAATAGAAACCACATTGCTCATCCTAAATCAGCTATCAGATCTGTCCTTTGTGACCCAGAGTAGACTTTCTCATGGGTGTTACAAAACGCAGTTTGATTCCATTAGTGTTTGTTACTTACTCGGCAAGGTAGAGCTTGTTTTTTATTTATTTATTTTTTTACTCTCATCAACTATGACAGAACTCTACACCCAAGCGTCCTACCACGGTTTTCAAATGTTATGCTTACAACTGCCACCAACCACTGTACGACCACAGCAATAAACATGACCCACTTGGGGCCATTGTCTCAGTCTCCTTTGGTAAACCAGAGAAGGACTTGCCAGAGGTAGGCGTTCAAGATCCTTGGAGTAAAGCCTCTGTCAGGCATTTGAAGCACACTACCACTGGACTCTTGGATGCGTTGTATGTATTTAGAAAGGAACCCCACCATCTGGTCTGACATTCCATCAGTACTGGTGGTTCAGCTGAACTCCTGTGCATTGTAGTCTCCTCGGACCACTGGAGACACTCAGCTACAAGACCACTGGAAGACACAAAGGATACCTCTGCCAACTTAAACATGAAAGGCCATCATCTATGAAAATATGGGAATCTTAAAGCTTGAGTGTTTCAAGCAAGCCAACTTGGTGCAGACAGATTCTAGCCCCCCTTGGTGAATCCACAAAGCCACAAATCCTTGCAACACCTCCTTCAGATGTTGTGTCTACAGGAGGGTGGTCCCATGCAGTTTGTTTGGTTTAGGAACTGTCTGACCACATGCTTCCCAGCGAGTCTCTTTCCCAGGCACTGGCCCCACGATGATTGTTAAGATGGGCCCTTAAATCAGGACCAAAAACTTTTTTTTTCTTTTTTAATACATCACAAATAAGTAGCTGCCAGGATTATAAAAATCTGGACCCTTAGATTTCCATGAATGATATCTTTAACTATTAGTCACAGACATGGTTATACATTGTCTTCAACATTGAATTTTCAAATGTGTCCTCCATAATGGCGAACGCTTTATTTGTATATCACATAACATGTTAAAAACACTACGGCCCACATGGATGACATTTAAGCATCTCACAATTTAAAACAGTTCCTTTTAAACATATGAATGCAAAATTTTATGTTTACTGACCTGAGCTTGTAATGTCGTATTTTTTTAATTTTTTTGCACGTAGCTGCAGCTGTTTTATCATTATGTGCAACATTCTCTGGTATGTACATGCAGTCACCTGTCTCCATTTGAAGCAACACTCAACAAAGAGCCTCTTGTTCTCCCATCTGCCATTCATCAGTTGTGCAACAATCATGACATTCTTACACTTAATCTGGTGGCACACCGCTTGAACCTGAAAGTGACAGCTGAACTGAATACTGACATCTTGATTTTAATTTTTTTTAATGTGCACATTGAATCGTAAACAAAAGATTTGTGTTAATGTTTAGACTCGAGTGATTTAACACACTTGTTTTATACTCTACAGCCAAGACTGAACTGGAAACACAGGAAAAGCAGCTAGCAGACACTCAGAAGATGTAAGACTCAATTTCTTCAACATTTTCCCATGGCAACCTTGAAGAAGGGTAGTTTTTTTTTCTTCTTTTATTACATTTTGTCATATCTGCAAATAACTAAACTAAGTGGTAAAGCAATTCAACCCAACTGTAAATGCAATTTTTTTTAAAATTCTTTAGAGATCTATAAGCTTTCTGCTTTGTCGAAGTTTATGCTTCCTGCTTGGAAGGTGCAGGCCATCCTGTCAGGCCTTCAGCAGACTCGAGGCCCCCTATGCGTTGTCTGCGTTGTTTATCTAAGTGGAGCAGGAGTAGACAGCCGTGGCTCCAGGCTTCTGTTTCTGCTGGCTAGGAATGCGTTCCTATAGCACACTCCAAACAAAGCCAGGCCAACCTGTCTGTTATATTGATCCACTGCAAATGGCTGCCACATTTAACACTTGAACATATGTCATCCACTTGTATATACATGTTTTCTTTTGGTGGATGTGTCTTTTTCTCCTAGTCATACACTTTCACTCTTCCTGTTAGAGCATTAGCAGGGTGTGGATGTAAAAAGCTAATGGGGCAGAAGGCAAGTACATTCTGTAACGAATTCTGTTTCGGTCATGGTTGGACACCGTTTCTGACATGACAGCGTTGGCATAAATTGGCTTTCCAAGTCCGAAATCCACAGTCGGTCTTCGCCTTCTCCTCATTCCACTATCAAATATCAGCTAAACCGCATTATTCCAAGATCAACTTTTTGCCTTGCATGTTTCTGCTGTTCTGCCAGATTTCACAAGACTAAGTACAAGTTTCTGTAATCTGCTGTTGTAATAGTTTGGCCTTGAAGTGATCTTTTTTTTTGTTGCTCTTTTGTCCTCAGTTTTTTGGAATTGAGTGTGTCGTTCTTGGTAAAGCCCAAGGCGGGAGAGAAAGAAGTATCGCCCAACACATTCTTCTCCATTTGGCATGAGTTTTCTTCAGATTTTAAGGAACATTGGAAGAAGCAGAATAAGCTGTTATTACAGGAACGGTGAGAACATTTTATAACGTGACATTTTTAACTAAAATAAGTGTCTTGCAAAAAGTATTCCTACTCATTAAACATTTTCATGTTTTGTTGACATTGGACAATTTTTTTATGTATTTGTATGATGGACCTTTAGTAGGACATGCTTTAGAAGTAGATGTTTAAAATATATATATTTTTTAAATATTTTGTTTGAATATTTGTTTTAAGCGCCCTTTGCTTAGTTCTTGTACTTAGTTCTCATATAAACAATCCATGCAAGGTACACCACAAATGTCTGGACAGATGAGGCCATAAAATATGCCTCACATTTTGTTTTTTTACATATTTTATCATCACAATCACTAGATATGCATATTTTATGAAGATTTTAAGTGATATAACTTATTTTGCGTTACACTTAAGAGATGTCTATTTTCTTTACCATTCAAGGAAATACAAACCTTGTGACAATGATTAAGTCTTGTTGTCCTTGGACCATCATTAGAGATCCAAAATTTGTTGCACTTTGGTTACTCTCCCCGACTTCAGTTATGGCATTAATAACTTGCAGTCCATCTCGTGCTGACTGGAGATCGTATCAGATTCATTCAAATTCATGAGGAGAAAAGAGCGTAAATGATCCACATCGTTGTCGTCGCTCCAAAACCAAAAGCACTCATGCACCTTCCAGTAAGCCTCCAGTGGTTTGATGGATATAAAGATGCCGCTGCTTATGCTAACAAACAGTAAATTGGTCCATTATTTTCAATAAAGATTGAATTGTGTTAACATATTTGTAAAGGAGTTGGATAACACTGGGGGCGGTTGCAGGGGGGCTGCTTGTTCAGAAGGAAGGGATAAAAAAACAAATTTGAAAGCATTCACTTTTTGCTCTTTGCTACAGGCAGTCATCCCATATCTTATTCTCTTTGTTTCCTTTTTACATCCCCAAAGAATAACAAACACTTACCTGTGCCTGTGCTGCGTTGTTTTGTAGTCCTGGCACATACTGAAGTAAAGACTAGGCATCTGATGGTAAAGCTGTGTTTCCCGTAACTCAATGCCAACATGGGCGACTGACATTCTCACTCCAGGCTGCAGTAAACAGTAAATCAAAACAGACGAGGGCTGACGTCTTGACAAACCACATTTATCCCTCAAAATCCCACACGACTACAGGCTGAATTGTCTAAAAATAATAATTTGTGTGAAGCCCTGTCCTCGTAATTATTTACCCTTGATATGTTTCCTTGAATCAGTCACTACTGCTGGTCTCTTTCAGGGTGAAAAAGGCTGAGGAGAGCTTCAAACAAGCCAGGCAGAAGGCCACCTATAACGTGATGACCAAAAACGCAACTGGAATAGTACGCCATATTCTTCTTTTTCTTTTTTTTTCTTTCACCTTTCTGTTCTTTCTCACTCGATAAGACAATGCTGTTTAAAAGTGCCTGTCTGCATATGAAATGTGAAGGTTAATGGTTGTAAATAACTCCCATCTATTTTTTGTATTTCACAGAAAGCAAAGCTGGGTAAGAAGATATGAGGTAGAAAATGGATGAGCGCCACTGAGCACAATCTACATCGGAGGATGTTAAAAATGATTTGTTTTAATTACTTGGTCGGTTCTTGAATTTAAGTGGACTTAATACAAAAGGTTGACCAAACAAAAATCTTAAGTCATTTTAACAGGAATATGTTCTTTGTCTCCAAATTGCATCTATTTTTTTAAAACTTTAGTATAATTGTGTTTCAACTTTGTGCAAAGTCCCCGTTGTATATTTGTTCCGTAAACATTTCCTTTTTCGTTTTGGTGAAAAGCGCATGTTAGATTTTTTTTATATGGGAACATGGTGCCTTATTGAAGGGTAGAAGTAGCAAATGAACAATCCAAAACAGGTCTTATTTTTCCAAATCTCTAATGTAAATAACATGCATGATAAAGAGAATAATCAATTTTTCATGGGTTAAAATGGTTTGGATTTAGTCAATTTCACACGAGTGTCAGAAATGTCTGATGGCTTAAATGTTTTCGGAGCAGCACCTCCTCTTCAACCTTTTGTTACTTAAACCCACATATCCACATGGTGTGATCTGATGATTCCTATGTTTATTTTCCAGTTAAACAGCATTTCTTTATTAATATACTTTATTTTAAACACAATCCTATGCATGTAATTCATCTTTCTAGTTGTGTGACAGTGTGAATCCCTTTACATTTGGACATGCAATTGAATCCTGATCAGATTTCATTTTTACATGAACAATACCAATACTGTTTTTAAATAACATTGAACATAAAAAGTGATATTTATTGAATAAAACCAAATATATAAATTTGCATTGAAACCGCTGGCTATTTAACATTGTCTTCTTTTGATACACAAGTGCATGCACTCTAAAGGGAGTTGTTTTATATGAAATAGATTTAATATATTTTAAAGAAATATACTTACACACATACATATATCATACCGTATACATTTCATTGCACAACCATTACACAAGCTGCAGGATATTTTGCTCAACTTGCAGTAAATTTCGAGTCCGAACGAGTTGAAGTCACCGTTGTGGCGCTCAAAGTTTCACTGAATCGACTCATCGCAGCCTCAGTTCAGTCAAGATAACGAAACGTAATGGTATGACTGCACACAAGGCAACAACTGGCAAGGTAAGTGTCAGTTAGTTTGCAATTAAACAGTTCATATCAAAGAAGCAAACTAGTTGCACTGCTCAGAAAATATAATTTTTAAAATACAACGGTCAGCATGTCCATTAGACCTGTATCCCTCCAAAGTATAAAATTTGTTACACCTGGGAGAGAAAACATCCCCATTGTTCCACCCAGATGGCTGTATACCAACTTTGACTTGGACAAAAATGATTTCAAAAGTGATGAGTCATCTTGGCTGCAAATCTGATTAGTTCGATGTTGCCTTAATCACACAGATTTCTTACGTTCAGTTTTTGCTGGACAAACCATTTTTTTTTAGTATGACTTGATAATGTTCCTCACCCCTGACTCTGGCAAGTAATCTGACAACAAAAATCTTTTAAAGTAGTCCTTCACAGTTTTCCATGACCGGTCACATCCACAGACATGCATCGACACTGTTTGACTCTCTGCACCTTGCGGTGTCTGAAGGGGGGCTGCAGATCTGGGCAGTCTAACTGCACTGTGAGCTGTGTGATGCGGTGCGGCCTGCAGAAGGAGCAGGACTGGAAGGGCTCCTGGGCTTTATTGTGGCCCTTCCTTCCCGACCCTGAAGCTTGACCTCGACTGTGTCCATGACTCGAGCTGGGACCCAGATGCCGCGGATGTAGAAGGAGTTGCACTGGCCGTAGCAGAAGCGGTTGACCACGGTGCGGCTGCGGCAACCCTCTTCACTGATCGTCTGGCGAAGGGGTTGGGTCTTGCACCAGTCTCTTCGGAGGTAACGCCGCTCAGTCACAACTAGAGCCTCTCGGCTTGAGGACAGGACTTCGGGTTTCTGCTGCAAAAGTTTGTGGGGGTGATCCGCAGACAGGTTTCCTTTGGCCTTGTGTGGGGATGGTATTGAGCCTTCGGGCCGGAGCTTTTTGGCCTCTGCAATGACGCAGAAGAACCCAGCAAGGAGGATGGGGATGGTGATTCTCCACAGCATTCTGCAAGAAAAAAAATGTACAATAAAATGTAAGGTCAGAGTTTCACTTTTAGGATTAGTCGGTTCTGGATGTGGAATATAACAAGTCCAAGATCAATGCTGTTTGGTCCCGGAGTCACCCAGGTTAATATTTCACATTTCCTACTGAATCTCTTTTCACATCCGAGTCCAAAGGCTTTCATATTAATCTGAGTCATGTGAGTTTGCTGTCAAGTATATAAGGCAAATTTATGTGCGGTGAAAATGGTACCGCACTTAAAGAAAACCTCAAGGCCAAGAAGGAGCAGAAAATGAAATAAGATGACCTGTTTTTTTTAGGGGTGAATGTGGTGTTGACTAACAACTCTGATCTAAATGAATGAAAGTACATCAGTTCAATGCAGTGAATTGCTCAGAGTAACCAGGATTCACAAAGGAATCTGGATATCACCTGTATGCTGGAGGGAATAAGACACAAATGGACTTCTGCCAGCCTAAAACTACTCCAAATCTCAACAATTTCATAGGAGTTTGTATATTTTATCAACTTTAAATAGTTATGTTTGCATTAGGCAGTTTTTGGATTGTTTTTTTAAACTCGGAGATTAGTGTTTAAACTGGAAACTGAGCATAGAACGTAATGATCTTCCAATGTGAAATTTAACCTTTCTTTTCAAAGGAACAATCACAAAATACTACAGTAAGTTTAAAACTTTTTTTTACGACTCTTTACATGTTTGTACTTTTCTTTTAGGCACATAAGCTCTTTTGGTACATGTTTCTCTTGAGATCATCGGTGGGGCCTCATCTCCAACGTTCACTTCCTGCGTAAGTTTTTGGCCAATGAAAGAGATGACAGATACTGGTTCATGAAGCGGTGACGGTGAATTAACAGCTGATGTTTTGAGACTGGGGTTGTGTTAAGATGTTGTCCACAATCAGTGGGTTTATTCCCGCACTCATGCCCCTCAACATGATGTGACCATGTACAAGACTCTGACCCCAGTGTTCCCTGCTGTGCTGAGCATTTGGGTATGAATGCATGCGCACGTTTAAATGTGGCTGAGTAAACGCAGCTCTTTTGTAAATCACTCCGAGTAATCCATACCATAAAAGTGCTATAAAGGTTTAGTCCATTTACCATCATCTTCTAATGAACTAATCATTTTGGTTGTATATTAAATGAAGTTAGGCTTCATTTAATGTAAGCTGAGGGTTACAATTTTTTCAGCTGAATGAGGTAAAGCAGTCGCACACTTCAAAACATGTCTGCAAGTGTGGTAGGCCTATTAAAGGTGAACCACCTTTTGCAGTCCGACCCTGCAGGCATCATTCAGAAAATGAATCAATCACCAGGGCCCCCATTTGTCAGCATCTCTGTGTCATTACTTCTATTTGCTTTCCTCTCGGCTCTGCAACTCTTACAAAAATAAACAAAACCCGACCATCAAAGGATACACTTAAACACCCATAACGAGAAGGGGAAGTTGATTTTATTGGTCCCGTTGCTGAGTAAAATAATTAGGTCTTTGCTTACTTTACTCATGAACTATGCCGCAGATATGTAAACAAGCATTAGAGAAGCCCATCTGCATGTTATTAGGGGAAGAGTTGAGAAATTGTACAGTTCCCCTTTGGGAGTGGACTTTTTTTTTCTTACTCTGTGGTAATATACTGTGGAGAAACCTGAACTGAGAGTGACCCACGGTGTCCATAAAGGCCATTAT
This sequence comes from Poecilia picta, assembly GCA_033032245.1. Classification (NCBI taxonomy): domain Eukaryota; kingdom Metazoa; phylum Chordata; class Actinopteri; order Cyprinodontiformes; family Poeciliidae; genus Poecilia; species Poecilia picta. Next base: position 20,214,488 of record CM065367.1, on the reverse strand, counting down.
GTATGATACTAGGGCCAGATCTGGAGAAATGATCTCTCTGCCATTCAGGATGGAGTATCCGCCTGAGTACGCGCACTTTCAGTATTTGTGCCAGCACATTTTTGACCATCACTCAAGCATCTTTTCAGCAGATGTTGCTCTTGACAAGCATTGCATGACATCAAGTCAGAATTTCTGATGTGAAACCAAACTGCCTCAAGGACATTGGCGGCCGCTGCTACTCGCAGACTCTTCTTTGCTGTGTAAATTCGTACGCTCGCCTTTCTTCCTTTCTTGGACCTGCATCCCAATCTGACATGGAACAAATTACTTTATCACAATCCACTTTGCTTTTTGAGGCTTTTATGTTTATATTTTTTCCCATGCTCTTTGAGCAATTGCAGCAGTGTTTCCATAAGTTAGACAGCAGCTGTTTGCTCATCTTGTAGAGATGTTGCACGCAGTCTGATCTTTTTTTTTCTTTTTTCCTAGGATGCCACACCATCACACTCATACGAGTCAAGAGGTTCAAATAATTGGAGAGGAAGACTCCCGTTGGCTACTTTCATCGCCTACCGCATCTAGGAGTCTGACCTCCGTTTTTCCCGCAGTGATCTGTCTTCCATGTAGAAGTCTCATTTAGCAAAAGCTCCATCAACCTCTTCACTGATGACAGCCATTTTAAATGCAGGAACCCCTTGCCTGGGGATCAGCATCTGCATTCACTCAGTTTTCTCTCTTTCCTGTACTCTTAGAGATGCCCTGTAACTTGGAGATTATCCAAAGTCTATTTCAGTAAATACTGAAGACTGACGGGATTGTCAACGAGTGTATCTCAAAGAATATAAATATTTCATTAAAGTACAATATTTCTTACCAGTCATCTGAGAAATTGAAAGTTATTTTAAAGTGAGTCATTACACATAGGGTAAAACAGTTCAGTGTTTGGATTTATTCAATATTAATTATTATTACGGCTTTTGGGTAAAGAAGTTCCTGTCTCAGAGAGTTGGATCACATTAGACCAATAGGAAATTGTGTGTTTTAAGCACAAATGTCAGGCTTCTAAGATGTAAATTTATATGCAGTAAAAACTTGGTTGGGCCTCCTCTTGCATAAATTACTGCATCGACGCATCATGGCAAGGAGGCAATTGTGATCATGATGGTTGCCTTCAGGTCATCTGCCTTGTTGGGTCTGCTGTGTCTTATCTTCCTCTTGACAATAGCCCATATATTTTCTATGTGGTTCAGGTCATGGAAGAACTGGAACACCAGTCATTCAACCAGCTTTTGGTACCTTGGGCAGAATCTGATTGAAAATAAAATCAGCATCTCCATGCGACTTGTCTGACGGTAGAAACTTCACACTGGACTTCAAGCAACATGGCATCTGTGCCTTTCCACTTTCCCTCCAGACTCTGAGATCTTGACTTCAAAATTAAATGTGAAATTTACTTTCACTTGGGAAAAAGGATTCTGGACCATTGGGAAATAATGTTGCTTTTCTCCTAAGCCCAGGAAAGACGCCTCTTACGTTGTCTGGTTTAGGAAGAGCTTGGGACAGCTGTTGCACATGACAATCCTCTCAAGGCTATGCCTTGTTGCTGGTGGACACTTTCCTCCCACACTTTCTCCCTTCCACTCAATTTTCTGATACAGAACTTTGTGAACAACTTGCTTCTTCGGTAATGACTTTGCCCTCTTGTGAATGGTGTTTATGTATATCTTCTGGACAACTGTCAAATCAGCTGTATTCCCCATATTTGTGTAGCCTACTGACCTAGGATGAGAGATTGCTGAAAAAGTGAAAAGTAATCAATGGATTATGGTTTGACACAATAATCAAATAATGATCGTTTTCATAGCATTGTAATTTTCTGAAACACTGAAATTTTGGGTTTTCATTATCTGTTAGAGAAAAGGCTTAAAATAGTAATGATCCTCCATAATGTGTGAGTTTCACTTTATGAGATGACCGTCAAGAAATTTTGGACTTTTATGCAATGTCCCAATGTTTTGAGACGTACCTCTGTATAAGGAGAATGACTGAATCGTTCCCACGTACCATCTGTACGTATGAACCGTACAGCTGGCAGCTCAGGTTCCTTTCCAGCCCAAACTCATCCTGAACATAACAGTCCCTGGCAACCTTTCCTCATCAGTTTCTGTGGGAAAACAAATTGAGGTTTTTTTGGGTTGGGATTCAGAGGCTTTGGGGGAGCCCAGAGGTGGATGAGGGGTGCTTAGTGGTTTGGGGGGTGAGGGGTTGAGGGATGAGATGATGAGGCGGGCTTGAGATAGACAATCCTCTGGGAAATAAAACCAACATCTCTTGGGCTCTGTGGACATTCAAAAGACCCACATTTAAATAACCGGTCTGCCTTTTCGTTTCACCTTGACACTAATCACGGTGCAGCCGTCGAGACAGAAGGAGACTGTGGTTTCCAGTTTTAATCTTCAGACAAAACTGAGCTGGACCTTTTCCGTACGCTAAATACTAATATTGTGCACAAACACAGCTTTATGTTTTACCAGAACCACAAATTCTTTGGATTTGCTTCACTGAACTGTGGAAGACCCTGGTTCCAAAATTCAAGCCTCTAATGAAATTACAAATACCAGAGAGGCTGCTGAGCCCCACACAAACCTTCTTTGAACACATCCATTATCGTGAGTGGGAACGCGTTGTGTTTTATTTTTTAGAATGGCATGATAATGCCATAGTGGAGGTTTATGTCTGGAAAACAATGGGTTCTCTTTTCTAATCATCTACTGCAGTTTCCAGCTCGGCCCTTGGATGTATGACTATTCTAAATATTGGAGTACTGCATCACAGAATAAAGAAACGCTTTTCAAAGTCTTTCAAATTTGTACACACAGATGTATTTCCTTTAAACCATGTGCAACGTCTTCCCAGCATTTCTTCAAAGGCAGGTTAAAACAAACAAAACATGATGCCTCAATTACTGGTGCGTCAGAAAGTCTCACACAGAGACTGGTAAGTGCAGTTAATTACAGTAGAACTGCATTTAATTCACCGTGCAGCACAAGCCTCAATCACTCACGGCTAGCCACACATGCACGAAGGTCCACACACACCAGTGCCTAAACCACATGCTTGATGTCTCACACAGACTAAAACAGATACACAGGATGTACAATATAAGAAGGGGGGAGAGGGGGATGTAGGGGAATGGTATAGAGAGGTAAATGAAATGTTTTCACCCTGAACCAATTACACAAAAAGGAACCATGTCATTATCTGTGTTTGCAGATTGTATTTTCCCAAACTACACTTGGCTGTTGGCTCCTTGACAGCTAGTGGTTGGAGGCTCTTTAGGGGGGCTTTGCAATGTAAATGTGTCTAATTCCAACATTGCCAGAAGGCTGCTTTAGGCACTCAGGGATGCCATTTGTCATCACAATCCATCTTAATAATGACTCTCAACCCTGATCTAATGCTTACAAAATTAAGTAGTGGCAAGTATAAAAACTGGCTGCTCTCTCTCAGCGATATTAAATATTTTTACTGGAGAGTGAAGGCAATTGGAGATAACGTGACAGTACAGGTATTCCCATAGTTGGAGACGTTGGCTCTTAAACGGCAGTTTAAGACTTTGAACTTGCCATAGAGCACGTTTTAATCCCCCAGTAAGTTGTGGGTTTATTAGTCTTACAAAGTCCTACACTCAGATCAATCTTATTCTAACTTCTTCCCCCTCACTGGATAACTCATGTCATAAATGTTTAATTTCTGAGCTCAAATTGGTCCTGCACACTTTACCTTCACAACTTTTGTCTTGAGTGGACATCGTTACACTGATTCCTAAAAAGTAATGTTATCACTGGCAATTATTTGCTCAGTTCTCAGCTGCTTTAAGTACCGTACCCTATTTTTCTTCCATATTGCTTCTTTTGTTTTATTTTTTTATCTGTAATTGAGACAGAAATTAGTTAAACTGTACATTATGTACTAGATAGCCAAATCTTCTGACTTCCAAGTTGGGAAAGCAACGACAGTACTCAGTGAAGTCAAATTTTCTCCTTTTTTCGAAAGTCGGAGCTCGCAGACCTGGCGACAGTTCAGTGTCCAGCATCCCTCCAATGCATAAACAATGTATTGAAAGTTTCCATTACTAACTACTCGATGAGAGCACCCAGTGGCTCTCAGTGTGATGACAATAAAGACTGAAATGTATTTGCCAGAAAGACGCTCTCAGATTGGGTCCCATGTTGTTCCAAAGTTGGAGCTCCGACTTCTGAGACGGAAAAAAAGCGGAATACAAAAATTAGCCGCAAGCTAGAACACAGTTGTAAAATGATGTCCTATATGTTAATTATTTTTCATAGTTTCCCGTTTTGTGATTATAACGTTAAAAAAATACTATGGATAAAAGGTATTTATCCATATCCATAAGTTGTGTTCTCTCGTTTGTTAAATCTCAAAGAGAATTTGAAATAAATGTCTTATGCTTGCCCTTAAGGCAGGACTTAGCAGAGCGTAGTGAGCCGACAAGCCTCTGCATGCCAGTGTTTATACTAGCTCTTCAAAACCATATTTGCTTCACGTTGTAAATGTTACCACAAGTAGATTACATTAGATTTACTCTATAATCTATAATCTAAATCATTTGCCTTAGCTTTTCTTTTGAAGGAGCCTCTTGACATTCAAAGCACACGTTTCATATCTTCTCCAGGTATCTCTGGCAAACGTCCATTTAAAACTGACTCGGGGGGGAAGAAGCTTTCCGTCACTATAGAAACAGCAGCGTATCTGTACGCTAAATCCTCTTTGACATCAGAGCCAGTTGTACGACGTGGTGCAGTCGCCGGAGCTGTAAGCTGGATCAGAAAGCAAACTCCCCACCATGCACCACACGCATACCGTAGGAACACACGCGTTCGCCCACAAATATGTTCACACACTCGCTTGGATACGTGTTTGCACACACACACGATTCAACATGGACCCAGACATACTGTAAATATACACCTGTTCGGACGAGCAAAGAGATAAAGACCAGAGGCTGGGGAGGAGGTGCAAAACACAAGTGTGCTATGTTCATCATTACGTCTCTTTCTCTTTTTTTCTGCTCACTGGAAAATACTTTTAATCTCTTCAAGAGACACGGTACAACTTACTGTCATCACTCTCTAATTCTCTTACTCATAACACTAATTATCTGCAACCTCCAGCCACTAATTACAGTAATTCAGTTGACACTTTTATCCAACGGACACCTTAGAGGTGTGCCTTTTTTTTCTTCTTCTTCTTCTTCTTCTTCTTCTTCTTCTCTTCTTTACACTGAGTGGCCCTAGTGGGAGTCGAGCCTGAAATATGGAATAACTGCAGAATGTGAGCTGTTCCAATTACATGGTTCTGTGCTTAGTCACCAAGAGGCTCAGTGAGTCACTCGGTCTCACATTCACGTGGGAATTGTCAAAGCAGAGCTCAGAGAAGAACCCTTTTCTCTCTCTCCCCCCCCCCAATTAAACTGTAAGGTATGATGTAGCTGTATCCTGTTATGCTCTGTAAAATACCTTATAATTAAAATGTTGACAACTCATGCGAATGTTAAATCGGAGTGACATAATCAATCAAAGCCCTATCCATTTTGCGTTTTATAAATTTGCATCAATTGGAAGTCGGAAATGTTTACCACCACGGACTATGCAAATGATTTATGGGAGGGCAGGGAGAATTTCAGCTTGCTCGTTTGCGTACGTCATCCTCTGACCCCTAACCTTAACGTTTACAGACGTGTTCTCCATGTTCAAGCACGACATATGATCCATTTACCTCTCACCACAGTGTGCAGCAGGATAACGATGTGAAGATGCATTCAAGGGAGCTCATCCACCTTCAGTGGTCCTCGTGTCCGCTTCCAGCTTTTGGTTTCCATGGCAATGTAATCTCTAGTATCCTCCAGTTTGTCCTTGCTCCTCTTTCCTTCACAATAAATACAGTCGAAAGTGCCAAGCCTGCTCAGTTTCCCATTGTCCTGGGTGTGCAGCACCTTATCTGCCTGTTTTTCAGTAAGTCTAAATGTTTTCTCCTGTTTTTCCGTTTTAGACTGACAAGAAAAGCTGCAGTTCAGTCACAGTAAGCCCACTTCTTAGTGCTGTGGAGACTGTCTGCACTCAGTCTTTGGGAGGGTTTGAGTCACTTTAAAGCCTGCCTTAGTTTGAATCCCTTGCACCCCACCTCCTTTCTTAAAACTGGGAGGGTTATTTCCTATTGGCCGTGTTCATTGTGGGAATCGAACCAAAATTCATTGCTTTCGTGAATATCTGTCTCAGTCAGTGTGCCTCAGTCTGTCTTTTCTCCAGTCCAGTTGGTTTTTAGAGGAAAAGGCTGATTGTTTGCTAAATCACTTCAGGCTGACTAATTAATCCATCAAGCACTTGAATGAGAGATCAAGCTTGTCAATGCAGAATAGAGACCGTGGCTAAGAATAACAGTCTTTCCCAAAGTCAAATGGCAACGGATTAGGCTATGTGGAAGTGTTTATTTCCCGTGAGCTTTTATAAGCTTTACTCTGCGATGACTTAAAACGTCAGTGTATTTTATTACGATTTTATTTAAAAAAAAAAAACACCTTAAAAATCAGTGAATAATTGTGCAGTAGAAAGAAAAGGATGCATGGTTTTTGCATTTTAAAAATATGAAAAATGTGCAAATTGTATATTCTTTATTCTGATGACTTAAAATAAAGTGGAAAAAAATAGAATTCAAAAGTGACCCTTTTTTTTAAATTAACCATCTGTTGTAAATTATCTTAACTACAAATACATCTGTTATTGAGACTATGAAGATTTGTTATAGATCCTTAGCATCATAAGGACCAAGAAACACAACATCTAGGGATGATATAAAGTTTGAGGAAGTGTTAGGTTACAAAATAATTTATCCATTCTTTATGGATAAATTATTATGGCATTTATCATGGCACAATGTTCAAACCAAAATGTATGGCAAATAATCAATGCATTGTTAACTTAAACGCTGGACCAGACGAGGATTTGTCAGTTGTTTCTCACAAACACCATGTTGTGCTTTCCACAAACCTGACCTTTTGTAGAGCAGAGGCAAAAATAGCAATAAGAAGACATGTTCAGATTAGACGAGTCAAAATTATGCATTTTAGCCTAAACGCAAAGTGACACGTATGATTGGGAAAATAAATCAATTATATATATATATATATATACACACACACACGTGTGTGTGTGTGTGTGTGTGTGTCTGGTGTCTATATGTCTAAGTAAGTTCCAAAGACAGCCATTACATCTTTGCCACCAAAGACAATAAAAGCAGGGACACTGGAAAAACAAAGGTCTTCTGCAAACCTTCCATTGGCAGCAAAACCACATCACATTAAGTCTCATAACCTCCAGTCCATAAATCACTGGATGCACATCTACAAATCTATGAAGAGCGTGCTTTGAGAAACGCCACAGTTCGCATTCCTTGATGCAGTCAAGACAAAGATGTTTGTCTGTTTTGTGGTTCTTGCTAAACTGACTGCCGGGCACAGACAGTGGAAACACAGACGGTCACTTCTGGCATCAAAGAGCTGAAACATCAACAGACCCTGCAAAACATCAGAGGGCCAACGTATGAACAATAACCCTTTTCAGCAGGCCGGAGGATGATGGCACTTTTGCATGACAAATTCACATTTATCTGTATATTTACTGATCCTTGAAGACGATCAGATTCTTCCAAGTGGTGAAGAAATAGCTTATCGCCCTCTTGTGTTTGACTGTAAAAGTGCACAGCATACACAAAGCTCCTGGTGTCTGTTTCTTGCATTGCACGGTACAGAGGACAGGAGGCGCATTGAATATGAACACAAACTCCATGGATGAAGGCACAAGACCAACACCGTAACATATAGAGGATCAACTTTATTAATACAAGTAAGTAAAAGTGTCTTTAAATATGGTATAAAAATAAATGCAGGAGAGAATAACAAAGAATGATGTTCTACATAAGACAGGAGACAGAGTCTTTGTAAATCTGGATGAGACCTTACAGGTGCATTGAGAATCATATGTGCTAAATATTGTAGTGCAACCAAATTATGAAAAGCAAACTAAATGCACAATAAATAATCAGAATCATTATATATATATATATATATATATATGTATATATATTTTGTATATTCATTCTGCACAACACTTCCCATAGCGTGACAAAGCTTCTGTAACCCCATGTAAAGCAATGACATTGTTTTAAAGTTATCAGTGTAAGCTGCTGCTCTCTTGGGGGGTAGGGGGGGTTCTCAGTGTCTTTTTCTTTTTTTTTTCTCTCTGACATCATTTGTTTCTGCTGGAAGTGAGAGAAAGTGCCCGGACTGAGTAGCTGTCATGGAAAGAACTGGGACACTGGATTGAACCTTCTCCAATTTTGTTTCTTAGTCTCTCACTCCCCTCGAGTCCAACAGCGCCTTCTTTCTGGGAACACTGGAAATATCAGTACTGAAAGAGGAGAGAGAAACTGAAACGTCCACTCCATGGACATGCAACATCTTGTGGACAACAGACGAACAGGCAGCTTGGCTCATTGTCTGGCTGAGCCAAAAGTAGATGACGGACAATGAGGATGATGAGATGCGATGGCTCCCCTTCTTTGTACCCCGGGGAGAGGGAAGCCATTGATTTTTAGCATGGCACACAACTTTAGAGTCTCTCGCCTGCCAGTGGTTCCACCTGTGCTTGAGAGGAAAGAAGAAAGAGTCGAGTTTCAACGAAGAAAGTTGTGAAATGTGACCATGGAAAACGTCTTTCCCACTTTTGACATTTGGAGTCGACGCTTCTCAAAGTTTTCTGTTGACCAATGGAACAAAAGTACCAAAACGCATTTTATATCGACTTTTGTCATGTTTGTCATCAGAAGTAATCTACATTCATTCTTTATGCTCTGACAAACAGATAACCAGCAAATTAAATATGAACTACAACTTTTAGGATTTAATTAGTTTCGATATGACAAATTGACAATTCGTAAATACAATGCAGCATATAAAAGTGACATTTTAAAGAATTTACCTTTAAAATGTATAGTGGGCATGTGGTATGTACATGTGACTAAATAATGACCAAAGTCACTCAGAATAGGGAGATCCAAAATTATACTAACAAACAATATATATTTATAACAAATGCAGTAAGAAGTAATTTTGAAACTAGAACTGGTCGAGATGGTCAAAAATTCAAAATTAAATATTTTTCCAGCTAATAAACGTAACATACTGTCATGCTAGCCAGTTAATCAATTTTGTCACTTTATTTATTGACTTGAAATTCCTTAAGATTCCAATCTGAATCATTCACATGCTGCCCGGTCCTCGTGTTACAGTCCCTCTCAGCTAGAGGCAGCGCTGCTACCTCTTTATCCACACTGATGATAGTTACATATGTGCCAAACCTACCACCAGCAGATTATACTAATATTTAGGGCATTATATAAACATTCATTCTCACTTTTAAAATAGCATCTCTCCGACAACCATCCATTGCAGTTACATGAATAGTTTATTATGCAAATTGGGTTAGGGTGTCACTTAAGTATATGTTTAGCATAACCAATAGCTCAAAAACTACAAAACAAAAACAACAAAACTCCAGAACAGACAAAGATGTCTTCAAGTTGTTCAAAACTGAAGTTAGAGGAGGCTCAAAAGGTGTATGAAACTAATTAAAACCTAATTATTTTCCACCGAGGCTTGTCAGCTGTTTATTCAGGCTGCTTTTGTTAAACAGGAAGTGAGACTTCAGCAGATGCCAGAACATATTTCAGCACAGATGCTCCCTTTGATCCTTTTCAGTATCTGTTTGTCATGGAACATGCTGGATCTGGAAATGCTGGAAATCTTTTGATTTTCTCAGGGTTTAGCTTAAGCGTCCGCAGTCGTATTCAGTTAACGAGAATCATTGAAAAGTTTATTTATTTCAGTTACTCAATTCACAAAGTGAAACATGTAAGCCTATATTTTTGTTGGCTATGATGATTTTCTGCTTTTAGCTGATAAAATCTGACATTTAAGGTTATAACAGTAAATAATAAAAAAAACTGATGTACAAATGTTTTAAAGTTGGTCTTCTAAAAAGTATATCTAAGTCTGTAATATGAGCTTCATCATAATTAATTTTCTAACTTGTTTTAATTGTATTTTATTAATGCCAAATGTGCTTATTGCTAAATTGAGATGCTAACGAAAACAATATTTTTTTTTTGGTTCACTTTTCATTAATGTCTTAAATTACAAAATATCTCATCAGAAATCGTTGTCGGTGGGAATTCATCCACAAAATTCTGATCTGTAAATCTCTAATATTTAAAAAAAATAAAAAAACAAACTGCATTTTAAATATCCCCTCAGTGGTAAATATTTGACTTCAATAAGCCTAATCTTAATTCAACATTTAAAATAAATGGCTTTAATTTTTCTTGGATTTGTATTTTGAAACAACACAGCTGGTGTTTGACAGGCATCCAATCTTTAGATTTACAACCTTCAAGTACCAGAAACGTGTACACATTTGAGTATGTATTTATATCAATAATTAAATATATCTTAGCATCCTGAAATATTCGGTGTGTGATGTAACTATACCATAAGAACCGTTTAAATGTACTGCAGCATTACTTGAAAGACAAACAGACAATTCTTTATGGCGATGCCACACAATACATCAGTTTAAGTATTTTATCGTAGACATTACCTGGAAGTAAGAGACTTCAGAACAAATTTTTACTTTTCTGTGGAGACACAAAAGACAAATTAATGTATTTACATTTAACTTGATCATAAAAAGAAAGTCACACCTTAATGCAGTTGGTAATACAAAATCTTCTTTTTTAAATATAAGCCTGAAACCTTTGCCAAAATGACAGGCAGAGAAAATGTAAGAGGTTTGAAGAACATAGACACACTACAGCTATTCTGAATCAACTATCATGTTTTCATGTTTACCCACTGCTTTATTTCAGTGCAACAATCACACCTGAACAATACTAACAATTTCTGCTCTCTCTGCGTCCCGCTTTTTACTGAATGAATATTTGTTTTAAATGACCCTTTGTCTGAACTCCATAACACAATAGATATTAATAAATCATCTAGATGTTGTCGATTGCTATATAGTTATTAACATTTATATGCAACTTGAGGTATTGCTCAAATGTCTGAAATTAAGACTTGTGTTTTCTTGTACCTTCTTCTTTGCCTGTAACAACTCCTGGTAGGCACTGGAACGAATGAAACGGCTATAAGAATCACTCTTCATCAGTTTGTAGATATGTTCCTGTTGAGGAAACAGAATGAGAGCATTAAGGACGAAAGCAGCAGATACAGCGAAAACAGTGCTTTAGATTTTGAGGAGATGGCAGATGCATCTGAGCTACCAAACAGCAGGGAGCTACATACTGCAACCTGCAGTTTTAAAATAGTTTTGACTTCATTTCTACCTAACTATTTGAAATACACAGTGCAGATTTGCTTATCACTATAAATAGCTACATTATAACTCACCTGTGCATCTTCAAAGGCATAGCGTCCAGGGTCTTTGACATTCTGTGTGGTTTTGTCATAGCTCTTGGAGTCCACATTGATGGCACTGGGCGCTCCGGGGGCCAGAAACTCCTGCCAGATTTCCTGAACACGAGTTGGGACCTCTCTGATGGGTCGCTTCTTTAGTTCCTGGACTGCAAGCCAGAACCTGAATCCCAACAGTAGAGAGGAAAACGGTACAGACGTATTTGTTAAAAAGGGACTTGGATTGCTTTGTTTACAACTTAAAATAATCTAGTACAACATGTTTCCAACTCAAATTGGTGTTTTTGGCGCTTGAGTTTTACATATAGATTACTTCACTTTGATTTCAACAACAGAGTGTTGTTAAGTTTGAATGCGTTTGAATCTGTAATTTTAAGCAATGTTTTTTGAAATATACACTTCCTTGTGATGAAAGAACTGGCAGTGAATGGCAAAATCGAAATGTTGATATGAATATCCTAACTATAGAGGACACCAGCTTGTGTGGAAATAAATTGCTTATTGCTTCCCTGAATCACGGGCTTGTAGTTTTGTCACAGCACAGAAACACCTGACTTGTCCTCCAAACTACAAATGAGACTGCTCTAGGGAACTTTCTAAAAACATGTTTTTTTTACATATACTCCAGGAATTAAAACAAGAGTGATGAACAGTTACTTTTGTTAAACTGAGGTATGTGTGGCGTTTGAAAAATTCCAGTTCAGGCACATACCATCAGAGGGCGCTGATGAGCCATTTGCTGTCTGTAAGGATCCTATGGATCTTTGGTGCTCTACACTTTGGTGCGTGAACAGTAAAAATATTCATATCTAAATATAACTACAGCATCATATTTTTTGTAAAGTTAGTTTCAACAGATTTACCAAATTGTATCAATTTTATAACAGAGCATTTTTAAAATGGCTTAAAAAAACGATTGGTCTCTACTAATTGTTATTAGAAACTCTTTCTTTTTTTGTAAATATTGCCATTTGCTTTACTGGAATTAATCCTTGTAGCTCGTATACACTGAAACAAATAAATCTGCTTTCTAAAAAAAAAAAGAAAACTTGCACTATTATTCATTATCAACTCTGAACACTTCCAGCTGTATGTAGAGTGGTTATAATAAACATACAGAGCTCGAGGGATGTCTGACAACCTTTGAAGTTTCCCAGATGATAACAGTCAAATCTAAAGTTCAGCCCTGAAACCACAAAAGCTTTCTGCATAGTAAATAATAATTAAACCCTGCACCAGAGACATTAGGTGGCAAAACCACACAGTGCCCGTGATGTCCTATGTTTATACTCTGATGAGTCGAAACCGCGTTGGTGATAGAAAGAAACCAACACAGTTGAGATCTGGTGGTTTTACTCCACTGCAATAAAAAAAGCAACATTTAATTGTGGTCTATGTTGCGTTATCTTGCAACATAAGTAACGCAACACAGGTAGCCGCTTTAATCCGTGTAGCTACCTGACTTCAAGTAATCACATAAAATAAAAATAAAACATTTTAAAAAGTATGTTGTGTTGAAGTTTTCTGTATTTTCTGAAGCACCTGAGATTCTCTGAGCTGAATTCCGACTCAAGGAACTTTAGGAACTGCTCTCTTCCAACAGGATCTTTCAGGACCTCATCGATACCAAACGCCCACCTCTTTACCCTCTGTTGGCCTGGTTCCTTGCTAGAGATGGAAACCGAAAGCAGGAATATAAAAAAATGATACAAATTTGCAGTATCTTGTGAAATAGGTGAAGTTATTGAACTGAATACTTGATGAGGTCATGTAGCTACCTGGCTTCAAGTTCCCAGAGGGTGGTGTCATCTGAGATCCAGGGGTTAGATGGGTCTTGAGGCATGAGGCATGGGTCATATTCGACATACTGCTCTGTGTAACCCAGCAAACTATCGCAAACAACAGAACACGAGACAGAAACTTCACTGTGGCGAAACAGAAATATAAAACATGAAGTTATTGTGAAGGAAAACATGCACTCCTCTTAGAAATGAAAGGCAAATTTACAATGTCAAGAGTTTTCAAAATCTGAAATAAAATGTGTTTACTATCACCTAGTTCAATGCATGAATAGAGGAGCACTTTTTCTGAATATTGTACACCAGTCTTTTTTTTATTGAATAAAATGACACACATACACATGAAGTATTAAGTATCGTGGGATCAGGAAAGAAGAAAAGATTTTATCTGAACCCAAAACTCTTGTCAAGGTCACTAAAGTCCTCGGTTCCTCTGCATTTTACGACCGTTTAACGCCTCAATAAACAGATCGATGCCTAAACTCAATGAAGACACAAGGAACATTGCTCACCTCTCTGCCACTTTGGACATTTTCAGTCGATGCCGGTCTAATTGTAATTGCCAAAAGGTGATCTGAAAGAACAGCATGGGACAGCAAGCATGCAGTAAACTCAGAAATTACATCCATCAGATTACATCCATCTGATGAGATTATTTTACTCCGTGCACTAAATTTACCACATTCAACCCAATTTTCACTCCTTTTTATGAAAATAGAAGTGATGCACAAATTACACTGAAATGAACAAAACCTCCTACAAAGAATTTACTGAATTTACAGCGTGATAACCGTTTTCAGGTCTAACCTGATCTTGCAGCTCTTCTTTTGTGGGCTGTTTAGCCTCTGGAATGGGGGTGTGGGTAGGACTGTGGGTACGGATGTCATTCTGTAGCCCATACACCGACTAAGATAACAAACCAGTCACAAGCATGCATCAGAATCATTAGCTCTGGAATATGCAGACAAACATTATCAAGAACGAGACCGGTGTGTACGAGTGAGGATACCTTTCTGGTTTTGTGTGGATTTTTCATTCTGGAGGACTTCTTTATGTCGACTTCTGTTGTATTCACACAACCAGGCTGCAATAAGAGATACATGTAAATAATAAGGGTTTAATTTAGCTTCAGCATTTAAATTGTAGATAGATATTTTCCTTCTACTGGAAATATCACTGATGGAATGGACACATTGTATGTGTGGCACTGTAAAAGAAATACAGTACATGATATAATAGACTTTTGTGCCCCCCCCCCCACCCCCAAATATTAAATGATTGAGTTTGAGTAGACCTTTTACCAAATATTTCTTGGATGGCTACTTTTTACTTTTACTTGAGTGAAAATATGTTGAAGTAGTGCTGCCATGCCTTGAACAGAGTAAATGTGTCGTGTCATGAGACACTTGTGTACAACTGAATTACTGAGCTAAACTCCACTCAAATCTTCTCCAGGGTCCAATGGGTTTGTTGTGCTCGCCACATAAATTTTGGAAAGCAATGACTTTCTTCTTGCTGCTTTTCCACAAAGTCCAGATTTGTAATGAGAACCACTAATATTTGACAGATTCTTCTACTTGATCATTTTTATCAAATGTACTTGTCATGTTAGGTAGTTTTAGTTTCTTGGTCTTGTTCTCCAAAGTTCTCTGGCATTCCCCTAAGGCCTTCACAAGGTACTGTATTGTCTATCATATACAGTAAAAAAAAAAAAAAATTCCCTTCTCACCCTCTGCGGGTGGTCTCTTTTCATCCTCTGAACTCGGGTCCTCTACCAGAGGCCTGGGAGCTTGAGGGTTCTGCGCAGTATCTTGGCTGTGCCTAGTACTGCACATTTCTGGACTGAGATGTCTGATGTTGTTCCTGGGATCTGTTTTAGCCACTGCTCCAGTTTGGGGGTGACTGCCCCGAGGGCCCCGATGACCACAGGCACCACTGTGGTCTTCACCTTCCAGTTCTTTTCCAGTTCCTCCCTGAGGCCCTGGTATTTCTCCAGTTTCTCATGCTCCTTTTCCTGATGTTGTAGTCACTTGGTATAGCTACATCCACCACAACGGCTTTCCTCTGTTCTTTATCCACCACCACAATGTCCGGTTGGTTCGCCATTACCATCTTGTCTGTCTGGATCTGGAAGTCCCACAGGATCTTAGCTCGGTCATTCTCCACCACCTTTGGGGGTGTTTCCCACTTCGATCTCGGGGCTTCCAGTCCATATTCTGCACAGATGTTCCTGTACACTATGCCCGCCACCTGGTTATGTCGTTCCATGTACGCTTTCCCTGCCAGCATCTTGCACCCTGCTGTTATGTGCTGGACTGTCTCAGGGGCCTCCTTGCACAACCTACACCTTGGGTCTTGTCTGGTGTGGTAGATCTGAGCCTCTATTGCTCTGGTGTTTAGGGCCTGTTCCTGTGCAGCCAGGATGAGAGCCTCTGTGCTGTCCTTGAGTCCAGCTTTGTCCAGCCATTGGTAGGATTTCCTGATATCAGCCACTTCAGTTATTTGTCGGTGGTACATCCCATGTAGGGGCTTGTTCTCCCATGATGGAACCTCTAGCCCCTCATCCTCTGTTCCCCATTGCCTGAGACATTCGCTGAGCATATCATCCGTTGAGGCTTTGTCCTTGATGTATTTATGGATCTTGGATGTTTCATCCTGGACAGTGGCTCTCACACTCACTAGTCCTCTGCCTCCTTCCTTACGGTTTGTGTACAGTCTCAGGGTGCTGGATTTGGGGTGGAACCCTCCATGCATGGTAACTTCCGAGTCTTAACATCCGTGGCCTTTATCTCTTCCATTGGCCAGCTGATTATTCCGGCAGGGTATCTGATTACTGGTAATGCATAGCTGTTTATTGCACGGATCTTGTTCTTGCCATTGAGCTGGCTTCTCAGGACTTGCCTTATTCGTTATTCGGCTGTTAATCTTATATATATATATATATATATATATATATATATATATATAAGATTAACAGCCCATTTGATCTGTATTTTATCTCCCGGAAGCTTACCCAGATATTCTATGGTCTACATCACCTCAGGGTTCAAAGTGCAATTTTTCCTACACTTAATGAGTATCAGCTAATCAAATCTAATATGCCTAATCATGCAGTGAAATATCTAAGGTAATGTGTCAAATGGTGTTTAATTAAACAAGAAATGTGCCAGCTGATGCGAAAAAAAAAAGTCAAGGAGCAGGAACTCAGACTTTCAGAGTACAGCTTCTGGCTGATTGAACAAGTGGTCATAATCTAGCCCTCTTGCAGAAAAACAGCGCTAAGAAGCTCGACGGCATTACTGTGAAATTTGAATTAATATTGATTATGTTGCTCCAAGGACGCATAAATTGAACTTGTTATTTTCCAATTAACCGCCAAACTGTCTTTGGGAGAAACGCACCAGAGGAGACCCTTTAAACTCAGGAGGGAGAAAACTAAATGCTAATGCAAAGCAAGTGTGCAGAGAACAAGGTAAAAAGCGCTACTGAAGCTGATGTGTTGTGACAGTTATTGATGTGGCATTTCATGTGTATGACAAAGGCAAACACACGTCAGTGGCTCTGCAGTGGCTTCACTTCTTTACAACATTTAAATGTTGCAGGAAGCACGTAACATTGTATAATCCATAGGGTGCGGTGCTTATAAGTGCATGACATTTTCAAAACATTATTTCTTTATTAAACACCTTCATTCATCCCTATTGGGATTGAAAGGTGTGAAACTGTAACCGATTGGGTTTTATGCTTCATCGCATGTTCAGTGCCTAATCTGTTTAACCTTTGAGTTTTGTCATGTTATAAGGAAAAACTTGAAAGTGGCGTGTAAGTTAAAGGGTGCATTACAAAAAAATTTAAGGTTAGCATGCATTTGTATTCAGACTACCAGAGTGTAAAACCACTTTTTATTTAAGTACTGGCTTTAAATAAACTGTGGTTTGTCTCTATCATCTTTGCACATCAAGAAACTGAAAAAATTGTCCATTCTTCTTTTCAAAAAGAGCTCAGAGTGGGTAAATTTTCGTTTTCCAAATCTAGCTTAATTTCTGACTTTTCTACCGTGTTTCCTGCCTTTCATGCTTTTTGTTCTCTGATGTTCTTGACGACACCTCTTCAATTTTCACAGGAAAGTTATTTTTAGACTGAGATTGGATTAATGATGTGAGTTGACCTTTGACAGCAGTTGGTTGGACTGGGATTTAATTAGGTTATTTGAATAATGGGGTGTGAGGGATTTTTACCCCCCCCCCCCCCTCCCAATAGGGACTGTTTTTTGTGTATTCTGGTTTATTTGGGTGGATGTATTGTTTGGGGAGGTTGTTTAATTTGTTTGATTTGTTACTTAATCATCTTTTCATCTCTTTGAGGTCACCAGGTCATGTATTGCCATGGAAGTGCCCCCATGAGCAGTGCTGACAAGGACCTGGTGTTCCCAATCAGCCTCATTGGGAAAATCTATTTTCTGAGAGGGAGGAGAGATGTATTTTGGATTTTGTTTGGGCACAGATTGTTTTTGTTTCTAGTTTTGCTCGAGTTAATTGTATTTGTGAAGACATTTTTTTTGTTAGGAATATTGTTTGGTGCAAATGTTTATTCATTGTTTTTGGAAATGTAAATGTCTCCACCCCTCTACCCTTTGTGGAGGCCAATCTTTTAAAAACCAGGTGATCCAGATGAGAGGGAGACTTTTTCCCTCTTCCTTTTGTGACCTGTTTGCCATTCTGTATGTTGAACTGAACTGAACTAAAGATAAAGGAAAAAATATTGAATACCCTACACCTGCTGGCTTCAGTCTGTTTTCCTCTTGGGTTGCAAACTAACATGGGGGTTTAATGCAGATGAGTGACATATCTTTTGATGAGTTTTGTTTGTAATAATGTTGAAAAAATGCATGATTTTTTTTTCTTAAACTTTAACATCTATCACATACAATTTCAGCAAAATTGATCGACGGCAAAGCAGCTCAAGAGGTACGAGGTATGTTTTTCTTCACGGTACTAATTTCCAATTGAAAATGCTGGAACAGGGTATGCAGGTTGATTAGTTCATAGTGTTGATCATCTGAAATATTATGAATTCCAGCATTATTAAGTCACAACAATACGGCCTGTGGATTGACTCACCACTGGTCGGTGCACGTCCCAGAATGCTCTTTCCTGACTGTCGAGAATTTTCCTCTCAATTTTGTCCCTTTTTTTGTCAACCCTGCAGATGGAAAAAAAAATAGCAACTGTCTTAATCAAAGCACCCATATTCCCTCTGATGTGCACATCTGTTAATAAGCATGACGGTATCCTCCTAACATGATTCATAACAAGAAGAGGACTCGCTTATCATGGCTCAATGCATAAGTGGTTCTTTTAGTAACTTACTTTGCTTGTGCTTCTGCTTGCATAAAGATGAACTCCCATTTTCTGGCGAAAGCTCTCTGTAGCCTTGCTAAGCTCTCCTGTGGGTGAAACAAAAAACAAATGAGAAAGACAGGCTTTTGAGGAAACTTAGCTTTTTATATCTGCTTGACAGGCAGATAAGTTCCTATCTTTAAAATCAGAAAAGGACCTTAGAATATGTCTAAGTCACTGATTAAACATAAAGCGAAAACATTGTGTTCATTGTTATCTTGAAAGAAAGTAAACGGAGAGCGAGACGGTGAGAGGTGCTAACACATAAATAGCGGCCATACCTGAAGACGTGACACTAACAGATCTTTTACTTACCGCTTCATAGTCAGCGAGCTCCAGACGTGCTTTGTTTTGCATTGTTCTTTTGCAGAGGTAAACAGCTGGAAAAGACAGAGGGAAAGATTGGTAATAAAAAGAGAACAGAATCTCAGCTTTGCTTTAACAGCCTTAAGTGGCTCTGCGTTTATGCGTTTAATCCTCTCAACTGCACATTTAAACTGGCCTGCAAAATCGCAAAGGTCATTTAGCTGTGCACGCTGCGAGCGCGTCTGTTACTGCAAGCGCTTGTGTGTGCATCCCTGACTTTTTGATCTCTTCCTGTGCTATAATCGTCCCTTCATCTCTTTGTTAACGGACCGTAATGCGGGAGCTTCATTATGCCATTAGACTGTTTTCATTATGGGGCATCATTCATGTGAATCAGCCTCGGCATCTGCTGCTCTCGAAGTTCCCCTGGCGCTCCCGGGATTATTCCCACAGTGAGCTTTAGCCCTTTCCCTCTTCTGCTGCAAATGACAGCCCTACCAGGGTGCGGGTATTCATCAAAAAAACATTTTTGGCATTATGAAAGCTTTATCTCCACTCTGCTTGTCTGTAAAAATGAAAAGCTCCTCCCTGTATCAACATTAAAATGCTCAGCCAACTGTGAACAACAGGTGCGTGCACACAGACACGTCTCCACTTTTCTGTCCAGATGCATCACATTGCTGCTGTCGAGGACGCTGCTGCATGGAATCCAGGAGCATGGCTACAGTTTCAGTTTCAGGAATATTTTTAAAACCACAATGTAGGCACACGTTAATTCAATTAACATTGTCTAAACATTCAAGGCCATGCATTTATTCTTATTTTGTGACATGAGAAGCGCTAACGTGGGATTTTATGCCACAGAAGGTCAAAGACAATTGTGAAGAGGAAAAAAATCGATTTGTTTTTTACAAATAACACTGAAAAATAGTGACATGCATTTGTATTTAGCCCTGTTGAGTGAATACTTTGTGGAATCATGTAATTGCGCAGCATAAACATACTCACAATAGTCATAAACTCACAATAGTCAAAAAAAGTAGCAATACATTTAAAAAAATCATGGAAAATTGACCAGTGACAATGAAAGACAATGCTTTTGAATTATGGTTCAACGGAATCGGTTTCAGAGCGCTACCAACAGCATGAATGTGTTATCTTGTGTCTATTTCATTGGGGTTTTTCCAAAACTCCAATGAAATACTTTAAAGTCGTGGTTGTTATTTGCCAAAATACGAAAATGTTTAAGGGGGATGGATTCTTCTGCAAGGCACTTTAATGAACAGATCATTGCAACATTTCTCTCACCATAGTCTGTGTTTTCAGGTTCCCAGCAATTTGACGGCCAAAAGTATGGAGTCTGAAAGGAAGATAAGAACATTAGGAAACAAGACACAAAGAAACCTGTACATAATAAAGAACACAGTTCTTTTAATAAATTTATTTTGGGTTTTTTTTATCGCCATGATAAAGGGGCTTAGAACTACAGCGTGACATCAGTCACACAAAACACTTTCCTGTATAATGGGTTTGGTGTTGGGTCTAAAGGACATCTGCTCTCTTCATAAAGAGAGCTCAGAGCAGACACAAACATGAATCTTGACTCTCCTCAGGGCAGCATTCTATAGACCGGCCTCAGATGAGAACCGATTACACATAAAAAGCAAAGTGACGCCAACCACCAACACAAACAGTCTTGGATATTGATTTACTCAGGTCAGCTCTTTGTAGCACACTTGGGGAACCAAAAAAATACAAATAAAAATCACTACAACTGTCTGTCTTTGCAGGCGTTTGGAATAATGTGCTTGTTCTTCTATATTTGCGAACCATTAACAACAATGAAGTGCTGCAACTCCTGATTCACTCCTGTTTTCAGCCACAGCCTGTATATTGGTTGGAGTGGAGACTAGAGCACATCTTAAACTGTGTTAAGGTTTCTATAAATTCTTGACTGAGATTGACATAACACCAGATTCAAACCTTCTGGTCAGTGGCTCTGCATTTTTACAATTCAGTGTACAATCATGTTACCTGGTTTATTTGGAAATTATTTTAAAATGTATTTAGCTTAAAATTGTCTGCTGCTGTTTCTATGTATTTAAATCTGTTTTATGCATTTGTAAAACATTTTGTTGCACAATGTTGCATGCAAATTGCTATAAATAAACTTTGAGCAATGAATGACTCATCAGTGGATCAAACATGAGCAAAAGCACTTAAAGGAATATCCCGCACACACAAAAATATGGAAAAATAACAGGGCGAATTTTGAAAAGACAAAAAACAACAACCCAGCACTTAACTGTCTGTTTTATAACTTCAGACTTTATTGCTGCCCCAGGCAGCAATGAATTAAGTCCCAGATCCCACTTATGTAGATGTTAAAGTGAAATGCTTCTGCAAACGAATGTTGTTACCTGAAACCTGTAGAAAGTGCCGTCATCTTTGAGAGTAAGAACATGGTCTGAAATAGGGAAGAAGTAACCATGTGCAGCCATCAGTGTCCCTAAGTGAAGAGCCTCCACTAGGAGAAAACAGATAAGAGTGACGAGTCAGATTACATTTTGATCTTCCAGTGTTGGTTCTGCTGATCTAAGTGCTGGTACAAATAACTATATTAGTCTAAAAGCTAATAATCCACAAGCTATTGTTTTGGTCTACACTTTTTCTGCTTTACAGCACATAGGAAATGAATAATGCATAAAGTTCAGTCATAGAGATGTCTATTTAGTAATTCTCCTTTGGTAGGAATTATGCAATAAATTGGATTATGTGTTCATATGTTTGTCAGACAAAAGGTATCTTCTGAAAATAACCTTTAATCAAGTAATAAACATACTTTTTATTAAGCTCCTATTTCTGTATAAAAATGATTTTTTTATTGGTCTATGGTGATAAACTACTCGTCATGTCATCACAAAATCATCACAATTAACTAAAAACACCTTTGAAAAAACACAATCTGCATGTAAATAATTCATGTCACATTTAATTGGGACCTTATGTGATAGAGCCAAGATAAATTGGCCCATAAGTAAGCTAGACGGGTACAGGGAGTAGCGTTGTATTGAACTACTTTATTAAGTCACGTGTGAATTAAATCAACCATCAGGAATTGCTTTCAGAGGGTAAGGTTGGTTAATGCAGCCCACCATCTTTCCAAGACGCACATCCATCCTGGACTAAATAATGACTCTGAGCACCAGTCCTTGTATCAGGAAGCGCTGCTTTGACAGTGCTTTGACAGATGGATAGGCAGGCCTCCACTCCAACAACACACAGCGCAGCTGGGGGTCTGGCTGATTAGCCCACCTTCAGCGGGAGAGGCGGAACTCATCAGTCACATCACCTGGTGTTGTGCCTGGTTGGAGTGAAAACCCGCTTCCTCCCCCGGGTGCTGCGCAGCACATGGTTTACTGTTCCTGATTTAAAACCATCAGATAATGAAAACATCTCATCATCCTCCACCGGGTGTCTCAATATCTGCCACCAGGTATTTCCTGCAGTTGTGAATCTACAAGACCTTCATGTTTCTTTCAATGTGTTGACACATTTTGTTCGTTAGCGGCCAGCACAAGAAACGCGTCATTGCATGAGGTTCCATAAAGCCGAGCTTCAGTCTCTGTTTCTAACAAAACTGGAAGATGGAGTTGAAATGTCTCTTATAGTCTAAGAATACACTAACAGAGACTTGCTGCAGAAAACAAGTACATCGCAGCCCTCTCACTCTCTGACACATACACATCTAAACACACCGGTTGCATGTGTGAAGGATAAATATAGACCAGTTTTTCCCTTAGCATTGAGGAGACTGTTGCAGCTTTAAGAGGTCAGCATGTCTACGTGTGTGTGTGCGTGTATGTGCGCAAGCACATTTGTGACAAGGCTCAATTTATTAATAAATAATGACTCATACTTTATTTAAATCTGTTTACTCATAACACAACCCCTTCCTCTTCAGCTTCAGTGTTATGTCTAAGAGCAATTCCTCATATGAACCACCGGATCTGATTTCTTCATATCACTTAGATTTATAAAACCTGAAGAAGGAGCTAAGGATCTGACAAAGCTCATCAGGTCTTCTGAAAATACTAGATAAAAAAATATATATATTTTTTTTATCCACACAGCTGTCTAGAGTCTACACTGACATTCACAATATTTCCAGCTTTTAGTATGTTACTTTAAAGAAAAGCCTTTTTTTTCCCCAAGACATATTTTTGGTGTACTGCAGCATCATCAATTTTCCATATATATATATATATATATTATAGTTTTGTCATTATAGTTACCATTATTATAATTTCAAATAGCAGAAGAACAAAAAAAATTTTATTAATGAAGAGCGTATCAACAGTGTTATGTATTTTACCTGAGGGAAAATGACTTGTCCATTATCTGTCATTATCTTAAAAGCTGAATTCAGTTGTGCTTTGAATATTTACGTGAGCACAAAATATTGAAAACTGTTCTGATCATCTCAGATTAAATTTACACATCTCATGCAATGATGATAAAAAACAGTAAAAAAGAAAACGCATACATTTATGTTTTATTTACATTTACAGAGAAATGTTTAGCTTTAAGTCTGGCCTTAGTTTTCTATCCACCTATTGTCTATATCCTCTCAGGATTACAGGCAGGCTGGTGGCCATCTCCAGCAGTCACTGGGTGAGAGGAGGGGTGGACTCTAGATAGGTCACTAGTTCATCACAGGGCAACACAGAGACAAACACGACAAACAACCATGCATGCACACACTCTAAGACATGGTAACCAATTAGCCTTACATGTTTTTGGACTTGGAGGCATGGCAACAATGCTACAATCAATGTCACCAACCAGCCTTTTCATTCTTCCTTATACCTACTGCATGCTGGATGTCAGCTTGTACATATAACCCTTCCAATCACCCATTGTCACAGTCTAGAGATAACCCAACTTCATCACAGTTCCCCAATTAGCTTAAGATTTTGGATACAAAAATTTAATGTTGTAATATTCAATCCACTTATTTGACTCAGTGCTTCTTATTTAGCATTTTTGTAGCAGTTAAAACATCTTTTATATAAACATGATCAGTGAACCTCTTAAACATGCAGCCTGTCAGCTTCAATGTGTGAAGGGGGCAATCTCAACAGAGAGGGAAATGTCATCTACAGTTCTCTACAGGAGAGAATTTTGACTCAGATGGGGAAAAGATTAAAGAAAAAAAGAAGCTTGACACAGAAGATAAAGATCATGATGGTGAAATAAATGTATCCTCTCCAGGCTAAGCCCTGTGTCCTCCCCCTGAGATAATTTCCCTGCTACATCTACCACTGTGGATTAAATGCTCTTTCATATGCAAAACTCAGACCCTACCTGGTGCACACTCTAGACCGTTTAGCACACAATTGAATTATTATTAGTTTCCTTTTATTTGTTGGTGTCTGCTGAGTTCCCCTCAGGTGTTTATCGAGATCTGCTTATTCATGTAAGGTCTATAACTACTTCTATTTGAGAAATATTTTTTTTACCAAGCATTTAAATAACAATAAACCACTATGTACATTGTTGAATTATTATATATTGTATTAAACTATTTTACCATAAATGTAATCCATATACTCCGCTGCAAGGTGACCGTGGCTCTGTGGATAGAGAAGGTGTCTTGTGATCGGAAGGTTGCAGGTTTGATTCCTCCTTCCTCCTGCCACATGCTGATGTGCCCCTGGGCAAGGCACTTAACCCCTACTGATTTGTGTATCAGTGTATAGATGAGTGAGTGCAAATGGGTGAATGTGACTTCAATGTAAAGTGCTTTGAGTGGTCAAAATGATTGGAAAAGTGCTATACAAGTCCAGTCCATTATCATATCAGTGCTTGATTTTTAGCTACAACTAGCTGGTCTATTATGAAAATAATTATGTAGGGAAAGGGCTTGAAAATAAGTTAATTTTCTACATTCTCACATCTATGTTGTTTTTCTCTCCTGTGGGATGAACATCATTTGAGCTATCACAGCAGGGCTCATCATTAGGCATGCAGTGGAATATAAACAAAGCCATACTTTCAGTACGTTATTAACCTGTAAGCTGCACCTGAACTCTATTTACATACATTATATTGGCATTTTGGTGCGTTTGCGTAATGGAGAGCCACCTGTCATCTTTCCTATCATTGTCATACAGATGATATTAAGCAGTGGTTGAGAAAGTACTCAAAAAATGTACTTCAGTAAAAGTACAAATACACAGACAAAAATGTACTCAAGTAAAAGTAAAACTACCACATTAACATTTATACTTAAGTAAAAGTAAAAAAAGTATTGGCTTTTAAAAATACTTAAGTATTAAAAGTAAAAGTACTCACTTTTACTTTTAATAAAAGTAAAAGTGAGTACTTTTACTTTTTTAAAGACTGCTGGCATTACCTAATCCCTAATACAATATCATTAAGTGAACCGATCATATTTAATTTTAATACATTAGAAATGTGCCATTTTAATGAACAATTCCACAGATAAAGCATGTTTTTATTGTGTTTATTCTGTAACATAGTTTAGACTTAGATATGCGATTCTATGCATCATAATTTCAGGGATGGAAACATCTTGTCTCCTGTCCTAACATAGCATGAACTTCACTCTTTTTTGCCACTAGTGGCATTTATTTTTAAAGAAATCCAACAGAAGGGAGATGGAAAGAAGGTGGGCAGGGGAGGACATGGAACCGAGGAGCCACAACAGAGTTGTAGTCAAGACCACCTACCCAAGACCAAGTCAAGACCAACACCCCGCGCTATGTGACACACAAAAAAATAAGTTTTACCTATCAAAATTACTTCTCAAATTGATCTGAAAGATCCACATTCCCATAAAAATACCTAGATATTAAATACTTAGAGCTGAAATAAATTTAATCAGTAAAGATCCGTCCAGAAGAATCAGATTGTACTTGAATGTCATATCAATGCATACTTTGGTCACAGTGTTGTCCCATACATGCGACACACAGATGCAACATGTCTCTCTGTACAGTTGACTTTGCTAGCATCACGTCCACAAATCTTACTTTTCTTTATTTTTTCCTTCCAAGTAACGCTAAAAGTTGGACTAAGTCCCCACCGTCTGTGAAAGCGAAGCGCTGCTGATTTTACATGTCGCCATATCTTATGATTTATGCAGGGCTATTATAAAACTGACGATTAGAGAGACATCTTCTCCCGCTCAGAGAAAACCACTGCGCACTCCGCGTGCGAGTAAAGGTGGAGGCGATGGGTGACAACAGACACTTAAGTCACATTATTGCTTGGATTTTACGGCGCCACCTTAAATCCCTGAAGTTCACATTTAATGGATGTAACGTATAACGCGACACTTTTGTAGAAATGTAGTGAAGTAGAAAGTACAGACACTTACTGTAAAATGTTGTGGAATAAAAGTAGAAAGTATCCATTATTAAATCTACTTAAGTAAAGTACAGATACACGAAAATTGTACTTAAGCACAGTATCGAAGTACTTTGTTACTTCCCACCCTGATATTAAGCTATACATTTCTTCCAAATGAATTTCAGAACTGCATGTAAATTAAATTAAAAGCTGGATGTCTGACCGATTTCTTTAACTAATTTAAGAAAACTGAAACAATTATCTTCTCATTTAAGAAAAAAAAATCTCAATGTTTTCTTGGAAAATACAGAAATAAACATTTATCAAGAGATTTTTTTTCTCTCTCAGCATAATAACATCAAATTGACATCAGTGTTTTCAATGTGTTAACCTACAGCAGGGTAAAATAGGTATTGAACATGTCCACATTTTCCTCAGTTAAGATGGTAGGGCCACTGACATGATATTCACACCAGATGTCACCATTAATGCACACATACAGAAAAATCAAAGGGAATTGATTCATAGAAAATTTTAACGGCAAAACATTTTAATTTGAACACAGACATTTATAAAATAGTGACCCATCTCTCACAACGCCATACACTTCAACAAGGTCTGAGACATGCCAAAAGCAACATAGATGCTAAAGCTTTACTCCCCTCTGACTGAAGCACACAGTTCCACTAAAAGCCTTA
Organism: Poecilia picta; assembly: GCA_033032245.1. NCBI lineage: Eukaryota > Metazoa > Chordata > Actinopteri > Cyprinodontiformes > Poeciliidae > Poecilia > Poecilia picta. Next base: position 20,187,361 of record CM065367.1, on the reverse strand, counting down.
GAAGAGTTTAGAAAACTCAACGACTGTAGAGCAAAAAATTTATACATATTTTTTTTTCTGGCATCACTCTCAAACAACTGGAGAAAGTGTCTAATGGTTGTGAATGAGATCTGTTGGCCTTGAAATATTGTGCTTTGCAGTTATTCGAACGTAAAGTTTTTAGCTTTAACTCAGGTCCTTGTCCATCAAGATATAAGCTCTTATATTTACTATAGGAAAAATAGGTAAAATATAGTTAGAATTAGATCATCCACTGTGTAACTGAATATATTAGATTGAAATCAATAAAAACAAGCCACATTAAAATGGGTCTGAATAAACTGAGATTTCCAAATGAGAGAATAATGAGTTAAACGGGGTGGTGTGAGTGTATTATCTGAGGGATTCATTTAGCAAAAAAAAACTCATGATCTCCTCTCAGCTCAAGCTCATTTGCCTTCACTTAATAAGCTTTGTGTGGCTGCTGCTGTTGTGCTGTGCTGAGCCCAATTAATTGCATCTCTGTTAGACATTTGTCATCTCCTGCAGGAGTTGGCCTCAGCAAAAGTCCCAGAGATTTAAAAAGAACATAGTGTTTGCCACTGCGGGGTTACTGACAGCATGTTTTGTGTCCGTTCTGCGGAAAGCGCTCAGATCTCAAAGAAACAGTCTGTGGGGACAAGGAGTGTTGCTCGCTGACATGTTCTCAGACAGGTCACTGTCACGGGACGTTGTAATCTGCACTGATCAAGAACAAATCTTTTGGAAGACATTTTCATGTGTATAGCTAAACATAAAATTTACAATAAATGTAAATTTGCTCAGTGCAATTACTGGTGATGGAAGACAGAATGATACAACAAAGCTTGGAATCTACAATACAACATCACCAAGTTTTGACAACTGACATACTTGCACATACTGTGTATAAAGTGGAAAACATGTTGACAGATCTGAAACAACCAATATCGAAGCCTGACTGCACCTTTTCACATTTGGTATTCTTACTATGCACTCATTCATTCACATAAAGTCTTCAGTGCTGCTATTCCACTTTGCCTTTCTTTCCATCTTCAGTTCAAGTGAGTGCTGTGTTTGTTTGTTATTTTACTACATGTATCATAAAATGTTGAAATAGTGATCTGAGTCTTACAGATTGTCACACAAACAAAACAAATAAGACAAATAAAAATATTAAAAAGAAAAACAAGAATACTAATTGTGAGTGTTCAAAAGTTTAATGTCAGAAAGACAGCTGAAAGAAAAATGTAACACTGGCCTGCTACATTTGCGTTAGTGTGTTCTTTTTATGTAGTGTACACAAAAATTAAAAGCTAATCAGCCAATTTTCACTATTTAAAACAACATTCATGGTGTATGAGGTAATATTAGCCACCATTAAATATTTGCATGGCTCCGTTTACACTAGAAATTTATTTTTGAACATTGATTGTTGAAAAGTTCCAGACAACTTGACTGCCAAACCACATGGCTGACAGCTGGCTGAAAGAACATTACTACACTTTTAAGTGACTTGCATAAAGTACAAGTGTAGCAGTTTCTGGTCGTAAATGGTATGTTTAGTTATAATTAGAATCTAAAATCACACCACTTCTCACTTTGTTTAAGATAAGCGACAGAAAAATACGAGCAGCATGCTGGTTAATCAACCAACTGCAGACTCTCGACCCAAACATCCCAGCAGCCTGTTTTTTACCAGGGTTACTCCATGAAGAACAGAAGGGCAAACAGGGATATTTTTACAGTAGCAGGTTTATTACTAGAGCTACATTTCGTTTGTAGGCACTAGAAGTAGTTTGTCAGATTTGAGATCTTAGTACTTTAGAACAGTGGTCCCCAACCCCCGGTCCGTGGACCGGTACCGGTCCGTGGACCAATTGGTACCGGACCGCGCAAGAAATAATTAAATATTTCCATTTTATGCATTATTTGAGTCTGGAGGATCTTTTATTTTGAAAATCCTTTAACTGGATTCTCTCGGTTACTTGCACGCCAACATTGAGCCCACAAGCAGCAAAATGAGTAAGAAACGGATCAGATGTCTTTGGAAAGTTTCTTTGCAAAGAGGAAAAGGCCCAGAGAAGAGACAGGAGAATTAATTTATCCCGGACCGGTAGGTGATTCCCAGATTACAAGCAGCTCTGCGTAACATGCGGCGACCAGCTGCTAATGAGGCAATGAAGCTACAAACTGCTTCGCCAGTAGAGACCAAGCAGGTTGTGGATAAAAGCAACACTTCAGGTGTCATTGTCTCTCATCACTCCCTGATGGGACCATCTCGTTGCAGGGAAACAAGCTCAGGGCTCCGTTAGTCATTATCGTGAGTTAAAATTTTCAGGAAAGTAAAATGTTCATTTTGTGGCGCATCTGTATCTTATTTTGAAGGGATATATAAACGTTACCATAGTGACCTGAGTCAGAGCATTTGAGTGGTGGTCGAGAGGAGATGAGAGTTGTGAGTCTTAAGTCTGGAAGTCAGAAGCCTTATCTGATGGATCACCACCTCCTCGGTCCACAGCAACATTTTCCAAGTCTTGACCGGTCCGCGGTAGTAAAAAGGTTGGGGACCACTGCTTTAGAACATTTCTGAAGAAATTTAAATGGGGCCTGCCAAAGTGTCCCGGTCTGATGCTACAAATTAGCATCAATGCTAAGCTGCAATGTACTCAATAGCATGTGGAGAGTCATAAACATGTTGAGTAACATGGACTTACTCCATTCTGTATGTTAAAATTTGTGTACAAGTTAAAATGAGCCAAATTGCTAACATTAGCCTAAATGCTGTCGCTAGCATGTTGTTTTACATTTTCTTCCTCCATTCAGTATACTAAGTGTGACGAATAAATAAGAAAAATAGATAAAAGCTATTTTTAGGAAAAAGGCTAATGTTAATGGGGAGCAGTGAAATGTTAATGTTTATGTAGTGTATTAACCGACAAAAGAGATGCAACTTCTATTATGAATATAGATGATAGATTGTATTTCATTACGGCTACTTTGAGAGTCCAAGGTCATTGGAAGTCAAGCGGGAAACAACACCCTCTGTTGGCTTCAAGATCACCCCCTCAGTGGAAGACGTGGCAGAGACCAGCCAACACGTCAAAGATTTGGCAAAGCAGGTAGATGATCTTAAAACAGAACTGCAGAGAAAGAATTTTGAACTCCATGAGGAAAGAGACAGAAGGATTGCATGTCAGGCTGAAGTCAAATCCCAGTAGGAGGAGATTCAAAGACTGCAAAAAATGTTGGAAGAAGAACGTCACCTGCAAGTCAAACGTGAACAGGTTTCTTGCTCTTCCAAAGTTACAACTGACAAGAACATTCTTCAACAGCTGGAGTACTTCAAGTGGGAGGCTGCAAAATACGTCTCCCACAACAAAGGTCTGATTAAAGTAATGGTGGAAGAATACCGAGTGAGACTTAAATATAAGGAGCAGCTCAAATGTCACTCTGTGCAAGCTTCCAAATTTAAGGCTCAGGAGGAAACGGTGAAAGCTCTCCAGGGTCAGGTTGCGGACCTAAAGGTGGAGTTGAAACTTGCTCTAGAAAACAACCATCCTAGAGTCTCCACCCGACCAGAGGTCCCCCTGCAAAGAGAAGGCTCCCTACAAACAGAGGAGACCAAGGATAGACGGACCTTGAATCAACCAGGGAGGTCTGAAGAAAGACGGGCCTGCAATCAACCAGGGAGGTCCGAAGAAAAACAGACCTCCAATCAACCAGGGAGTTTCGAGGAAAGATGGACCTCCAATAAACCAGGGAGATCCGAAGAAAGGTGGACCTCCAATCAACCAGGGAGGTCCGAAGAAAGACAGACCTTGAATCGACGAGAGGTCTCCATGCATAGCCTGGCTCAGCCTTTGCGCCAACCCACACTCAGGTTGCAAACAGAGGAGTTCACGCAAAGCCAAACCTCTACGCAAACATGGAGGTCCGAGGAAAGACAGACATCCACGCGATCAACCTCCACTGGTTGCATGGAGAGTTTTCGTGTTGACATTGGCAAGAAGACCAAGCTAATCTCGGCTCGGCCTTTACGCCGACTCACACCCGTGTGGCACTAACCTAGGTCACTATCAATGCCCAGGTTTTGCTAACACTTTTCATTATGAAAATTCGAGGCTTTACACAAATTTGGAAAAGCCTCAAACTGTTAAACAAATATTCATCCATCATCTTTGTCATAAGTTAGATGATGGATGAATCATTCTGTTATTTCTGGACAATAGAATACAAAACAGAGAATTGTGAAAATTCATTTGGCTCTGCTACTGTCCAGAAACAACCAATCAGAACCAAAAGGCAAACTTTTGCTTCTGATTGGTTTCTAATGTGTTGAATATGTCTCAGCAAGCTATGAGTATAAATTGGCAGAAAAACAACCTAGCATTATATCGCCATTATTTATAGAATGATTTAGAAAACAACATTTTATACAGGCTTGACAAAACTATTTTGACCCATATTAGAACTTTGCATTGATTTCCCTTCATTTTAGTAGCTGCTATTTTGCCTGACCCAGATATTTTCCCTAACCAAATCAATACAAGTCTATTTCTAACATTAACTAAACCTTAATTCACATCTTACCTATTACCCCTGACCCAAAGCAATGAATCCATCATATTAGGACAAGTCTTTGGTCCTAATATGGTGGACCTAATATGACACTGGACATATAATGGTGCGTTCACACCAAACACATTTTGACCGTCAGGCACATCTGGTTTACATTCAACCTCTATGTGGAGGCGCGTCAAGGGCCATGGAGGCCTCTTCGAGCGTCTAGCGTGGCGCCATTTGAGCCATTTGGAGCGTTTGACGTGTTCAGAGCATCAAATACTCCACATAGACTTTGAATATAAAGCAGACTCGCCTGACGTTCAAAACGTGTTTGGTGTGAATGCACCATTAGAATGTTTAGTTCCTATGGTAACAATGACATCATCAATGATGACATCACTCTTTGATGCATGAAAAGAATCTCTCTCGAGTGTAGCACACAGACTGTTTTTTCAGACCTGTTCCTTATAGTTAACTTGTAGATTCCTGTAACTTTTAAGTTATGAATCTTTTACAGGAGCATTAAAATTATTTTAAGGCACAGACTCAGCCCAGTAGGTTCACATTCTCAGGTGAGAGACTCACCTGGTGTAAAGTTAATTTTTTCGTCACCAAGGATAAATTACTTTAATCAAAGCATGTCATGAAAATATGTGCATATATTCCTTCTTAAGTACATAGCATAATAGGTTTTTGTTGCTTTTTCCACCACTAGATAATATAACATAAACAGCACTATTCAGAGATGCAATGAGTTTATAGCAGCGGCCCTGATGCCAACATCTCCAGAAAACATATTAAAGATTGAGCATGTGTTACACACATCAGGACTGGTGTCAGTGCAACAGATGCTGATTTTTCTGTAAAACGTCTAGAACAGGTAGGAGTGATGAGGTAGAAAAAAAATCTGTGCTTCACTAATCCTCCTGGAATCTGTTCTGGTAAAATAGTTAACATTTCCAAACAGCACCATATCTGATCTTTCTTCAAAATAATCATTGTGTCCACGTTATTTTCTTTGTCATTCAAGACATTATACTTATTCCTGTAATAAACAGTTTTATATTCTTTAATACAAAGGTACAGCTTATGTCACACACTTAAGTCTCAGAATAACCCACATCTGCTACTGCATAAAAAATATACAATATATTTGGGGGTTTTATTTCTGTACACCAAACGTTTTACAGAAAAGCACAATATAGCTAAACAGATTTGACTCATAAAAAAAAAACAATCTAAACATGTCAATAATACTTTCCAACAATTTCCAGAACCATTTTATTTCAAAACTGATAACTGACAGTGTATTAAGCAATATTTACATATAATGCAATTCAGCTCCTGTACAGCACGTTTATACCTCAGCTAACTAGGTACCCGCTTTGCTCTTTTTCCTCCCAGCGCTTGTTAGTTCAGTTGCTATGACAACGGTAAATAAAACACAAAAGAAAAGGACTAGTAACGGAGTGTTCCACCATATCTGTAGTTCTAAAGAGCAGCTCAGATGGACAAAGTCCACGTCTATTTTGAGTGGCATTGTTTTGTCAGTTAGACTTTTGTTTTGAGTTGAATTTGGTTCGTTTTGTGTTAATTATGTCACCACAGTTACTCGAAATGCCAAAAACAGCAATAACTCCCCTCATGGGATAGAGCCGCACGTTTTGATGTATATATTGTGAAGGGGGCAGGCAGAGGTACGAGCCGCATTAACGGTACTAGGAAGAGGCAGTTATTTTGAGGTGTAGAACAATAGGTGCCTGCCTATGCATTGCTATGGCAGGCCCCAATTCTGAAAATTTATAAATTCATGATTTCCCCAAGAAAACCTGCCAAGCCTGGTAGTTGGGCGCTAGGCTTATCAGTGGCCCGTCACTTTTTGGGGTTAAAATTGTTTAAGTTGACAGAAAAAGTGCAAAAGTGTGCCCGTCCCTTCAGACCCAGCGTTCTAGCTATAAATTGCACAGTTGGACTTGCCCAGGAACACATGTGCAATACTTATGTGCTGATATGGTTCATCACCAAAGTGCAACAACTGAAGCTTTTGCCAGGTCCATCATCAATAGTGTTATGGCTCACCCAGTTCAATACAACAGAACAATTGCTAAACCTGATGCACAATAAAAATTCACTTCGAGACTGACTACTATAAGCTTCGCACATGTGGGTAATTGTTTGTCTCGAAAATTTTCAACCTTCATACTAAAGATTTTAATTCACACTCAAAAATTCAGAGAAATAATAATTTTATGTAAGCAAAATATGAATAGTCACAGGAAATATGTATTCTTCCCACAATGCATCGTGAGACCTGTCACTGCACCTGTTTGTGAGACTACGCACTGCATCTCTCTGGGTCCCTTTGCATTGCTATGGCAGGCCCGATTACATTTTTAGTATCAATATAAGTGAGCAACAAGTTGTCAGTTTTAGCAACATTTGTGCTCTTGATCTTCTAGTTGTCAATGTTTTCTGATAACTATAAAAGTGGTTACACTGATTTAGTTACCAAATCAGGTTTTGTTGGTTTTGTTCTGTTTTGTTCTTCAACCAATAAATAAAATTGATCTTCTCAAAAACGTACCTTGATCTTCAATGTCCAGGTTCTTCATGAGCCATTGTACAATATCAGAACCTGTAATAAGAGAGCGTACATAAGTATGAATCATCAACATAGCTAAGAATTTACCAATGCGCTCAATGCCTTCTGCAAAAAAATGCGAGTGAACAGAAAACAATTTCACCCTTAACCTTGTCCACCTCCCTTCATTATCACAGCGCATACAAATGTCTCTTGCCTTGCACCATGTAGGTGGGTAATAGGCCATCCATTATCCAATATTCTTTTCTGACACCCTCTTCAGGCTAGCTCTCTTATGCTCCAAACCATTAATATAAATGACACCGGGTACAAAGGCAGGTTGAAGCATGTATTATGTGCCGCATAACAACAGAATTTGTGACTCAAATCATTTAATAAGTCAGTGATTGCATGCTATGTTGCACACCAGCATAAACAAAGTAGAGGTGAGAAAAGGGGATTGTCCACGTGACTCATGTGCCACTTTAACATGCAGGAACGTGGAACGTCTTTTATGTGACGGCTGCCATTTTTGCATCTTTACCGCTGAGAATGTGACTGAATCATTTTCACATCCCAGGCAAACATAACAGCATCCTCTGCTCTCCCTCGAGCATTTTCACACTCCGACACAACATGCGACTTTGGCACTTTGACTATATATTTTCCGAGCAATCATTACTGTCTGTCATAGTGACAGGTGAAGGTGTGCTGAGCAGACCAAAGGCACAGAAGGCAGGAAAAAGGTGTGAAATGGAGACATGGGGGAATTCATGGAACGAGACAGAGTAGCCCTGTGGCTGATGTTACGTCCATCACGCTGCTACTCTGTGTGGCTGAATGTTTTATTTCACCTCTATTGCATCCCTCTTTGCATTTGCTCATACACTAGATGTGACTTTTGATGGACGAATATAATTAGCACCATCCCATTTTCATCATATGAAGGTTGACCTACTTTCTTAGAGCCACCTTGAATACAGTGTGTGTTTAATTCTCCTATAAGCCTTGATTCTAAATTGAGAAGTGTCACAATCATACACTGGTATATACAGGTGTCAGTTTCAGTGAGCAGTATTTTTTTTTGCATCAAAATGATTGAAAACTTTACAAGAGCTCAGAAAAAACAAACATTACCTATCCAAAAAAAATCAAAACACAGAGCAGTCCAAGAGAGAGAAAATTAATGACAGTGCAACATTTTGCTGTTGCAAAGAAAAGAGAAGATGATCCTTTACTGACCTTCATGTGTTTGAGCAGGCAGACGATGGCAGCTGAAATGTTTTTTAGCCTTAGATTAGTTGCACCGTAGCTGCCAAAGTGCCACAATATATCACGTTCTCACACTAAAGAGACACACTCATGGTAAACAGATATCTATTTATCTAATCAGTGTTGTGCTTCAAAACATAAAAAAGGTGATTCATTTATAAAAAAAAACAAAGTCCAAAAGTATTATTTATGATTTATTTCATTTTATAGTTTATTAGATGTTATAAACGACAAATAAAATGACTAATACAAAAAATTTTAAACATTCAAAGAAGTAGAACTATAAAAATTCAGCCCGTTTGGGGCAACCTCACACTTATTTCTTCTTATTCATAACTAGTGTAGCAATATACTTTTATTCTACTCTGATTAATGAGTAATGTCATACATTAAATGATGTGCTTACAATATTCAATAGGTATTACTAATAGTAGCTCTAGTCTAGTAGTACTAACAATAATATTGATATCAATGCTAAAAACGCTGTAATAATAACATATCAAGTTAGTTTCTCATATTTAGTGTGTAGACCATTTCTTTATACTGAAATTTGAATTATTTAATAACCACAGAATGGGATCAGAAAGAAAGTCAAATTAAAAAAAACTAATTTATCTTACAATAACAATTTATCAGTCAATACAATTCAATTTCGATGCAATAAATTCAGTTTCATTTCAGGCATACTGAATTCACACAGTCTCTTGATTTTCCTTGTTGCCTTCAATTAATGTGTCAATATATCTCTCACCACAAGCCTGCATCACATTATGAAAACCATTGTAGGGAACGGAGAAAGTGAGTGTGTAAGGAAGTTAAAGCTGGTGACTGAGTAATCGATGACTGTCACTAGAAGGTGGCATGCAATCGCATCCCCACCTTTAAAATATAAAGGCGAAGCAAGATGTATAGATAAATATGCAGTATTAAGACACAACCATTTTCCCATCACTATCTGATATATTGGATTTGAATATTTACTGTTTGACTTGCAGCCTTTCCTCTTTGTCCTTCAACGGTTTACCTTTCATGAGACCACAGAACACGTCTTCAACAATTAAGGTAATAATCACTGAATGCATTTGCAAATTTGGTAATGTAACTGATATGGAACAAGAAAACCTTTCTGATTTACTGTCAAGAAGGAAAAAAATATTGTTTGAATCAGATACAGTTACAAATATAACTTTAAACTTTGCTGAACATTAGAGGAGATTTTTGTCAACTTTCTCTGACAGTCACACCGACGTCTTTTTTAAATGTGATGCATCTGAAATGTTGGGAAAAAGTGGACATCCAAAGATTCTTTCAAAGTATGAAACTGACAATTTAAATGAGATAAACACTAAAACTGCCAAAGACTGCACAACATGCCAGGTTATTATATTTCGAGGATAATGCTTTCCCACTCTCCATGCCAAGAATACACTTTACCAGCTGGATGAAATCTCTTTGCAATTATTAGACACACATCCCAGCTTAAACGGCAGGAGCTCTAAAAGGCTAATATTGGAGTTCAGTGATGAAGAAAAATATGTTTGATTCGGGCAAAATGCATGCAACCATTCAGACAATGTGTTTATTAGAGATTCCCATACTTTTCTTATCAAGCCAATATACCACACTCTTCATTTCATAAAAATATTGTCCCAATAGTGAATAATTTGGAAAATAAAAAAAGATATAACACACCTACGTATATCAACCTTGTCCAGCACCTTTAAATGCTATCAGTGTTGATGGCTGGAAATATTTACCTCAACCAATCATTACTTGAGTAAAAAAAAATCAACTTCATCTCCTTGGTCATTGTAGGTTAAAGTTTCACCATTTAATACCACTTGTTCCCTGTTTAGGTGTGAACACAGGCACAAGCAATTTACAGTAAGTACAACAATGTCAATGAATTTCTTAGTGTGTTTTAAAAGCTATTATCAATTATCTAATTGTCCAACCGCGGTCTTAAAAGGCCAAATTATAATATAATGTGTGGTGTTTTTTTTTTGTTTTTTTTGCTTTCTTTGTATTTGTGTTCGAAAAAATGTATACTTTTTAACCCCTTTTTTATTAAAATCTTCTCTTAGACAGTTCTCATAAGTAGCAAGTGTGGAGTATTATTACCAGCACAGCTAATGAAACAAAAATTGGGCAACTGACCACAGTAATTTCAGCAGTCATGTACAAAAAGGCGGGAAGAGTGGTGATCTCAGACAGGTGGGAGTTGGGGGCTTACCTGAAAAAACACTGGGGATCTTGGTGAGGAAACTTTTCACCGTTCGTATGGGGATGCCGTTTTTTTCATCCTGCATGCGTGCTATTAACTCCTCCATCTGGACAACACAGTGACAGAAGAGAGGGAGAAAGTGAGGAACGAAAAGAAAGTAAGAGTGGATTCCATAACCCTTTTTCCAAAAAGTGTGAGTTTAGATGGCAAAGACAAAAAGAGGCAAACAAATACAAAGAGGTTCTTATGTGGTTCAGCTGTGTCTCCAGGCAAGAGAGAGTGAAGCAATGAAGTTGGTGACTAACAAGCACAGCTGTCAGATTTCTGCCTCTGCTATGACAAATCTTACTGATGCTTGTCATTTGTCACATAAACCAAGCTATAAGCTATGCTTACTGAGTGCTGAACTTTAGAAACCTTGCTGTAAAGTTTCTTGGTATTATCTACCACAATATTATTCTGTCTTCCACCAGCCACAGATCTAAAGTACGCGGCACAGAGTCAAAACATATCAGGCAGAACTGCTTGAAGTTAAGCTGTAATACAAAATTGAACCAAAAACTGCCTCAAGGAATGACACGAGAGGGTAAAAAGCAGCACATTGACAAAAGCGCAAACATACACATAGATTTGCAAGCACGTCTGTGGCAGAAATCTTCTGAGTAGCTCAAGGAGCTGGCAGGACGGCACACAGCAACCACTTTGACAACAGCATGCCAAAGGCGGCAGGGTAAAGAGTGGAGCAGACCTTCTGATGCACAATGAGCAGATCACACACCACATCATTTCCCATCATTTCTTCCTTCGATATTAACATGACTCAGAAAATACGCACATAACAAAGTTGAAGGAAAATCAATTTTTAGAATAGGAAGGATTTTTTTAAAAGTGTCTTTTCCGCTGTTTCCCATAAAAGTCTTGTAAAGATGGAAGGCAGAACCATATCTTTTACTGACGATAACTTTTGACTATTTTGATGAATTACATGCCACTTAAAAAAAGGATGTAGCAAACACTTGTGCCACAAGCATCCTCTATGCATGAATATTGGTGAGAGGAGGTTTGGATTTCTTCTTACTCTTCAAAAAACACCAATGCATTTGAAACATTTTGGATTAAACAAAAATTTAGAACTTGGGATATAAGGGAAGGTTAGGCAGGAACCTTTCGCAAAGGATAGTGAATACTTCTACTTTATTTTATTTACTCGTATGCATATATGTAATTCCATCTAAATACTATCAGAAACATTTATCATTTTGTCTTATCTGGATCGTATGATTATTACTGTTGACTTTACCGTGCAAGAAACAAGTACAACGTTGTCATGTGTCAAACTGCAGCGTATCCTCCTCAGTTTTGTTTACTCTCTCTCTTGAATACTGTATGACAGACAAACCTTATCAGAGCAACTCATCTTCAACAAGGCCAGTTCATTCTTATGTTATTGAAGGTTTTGTGTGGAAGAAAATGAATTTCTTGATCACACTTGATTAAGAAAAGGTTGGATTGATATGTAAATGTTGAACCACTCAGATTGGGCTGTTCGTGTGACAGTACTGGATGAAGAAAGCTCCTAGCTACTCAAATACCCTGTAGCTAAAAACCATGCCAGTTAGTGATTGGAGCCTAATTGACAATGATAGAAAACAGGCAAATGCTGAAACTCAGCTGATGGGTTACAGTCAGAAGGACCAAGAAAGTCAAGGATGAAAGGAAAAATCCAGAATTACTCTTAAAAATATTTCTTGATTGTTTTCATATTATTCTTTACTAAAACAGTGTGCTTAATTTTGCTGATGGACTTGTTCCTCAGGAACCCTGGAAAGACTTCTAGTGCATGTAAACCAAGAATTTCTAGTTACAATGAGAATCTTTTTCTAACTTTTATGAAGTCCTTGTGTTGACAAAACCTTTACCAAACTGAAAATGGAAAAATACATTTTTTAGACCATAAAAAATCTTTTCTAACACTGTTAAAAATTCCAGAAAATCGGATCTTCACATCTGACAAAAGCCTTAGATTATGATTCTGAGTAGCTGGATTGCCTCAGGGTATTCTTCATACCTAAAGGCAGAGGTTCCCAAACTGTGGGGCGCACCCCTAGGGGGGCACCATGCCATTGTAGGGGGGGGCTCGGAAGCCGTCTGGATAAAAAAAAAAAACATGAACGCAGTATGTGCTCAGTTTTTACCTTTAGAATGGCCATGTTTAATCCATAGTTAACATGTGGAAACCTGTTTTTCCGAGCCACCTTTAAACGCAACATGAACGCTACGATGCTGGCGCTGGGTTTAGACCTGTGCGGCAGTGAAGGAGACCTGCTATTGCTGGGCAGAGCTACGCAGGTTTGTGTTAGAATCATGGCAGCAAACCAGCAAAACGCAAAGAACTTTTCACAGTTTTTCCCCAAACTACCGACTTAGTTGAGTAAAGTTGCTGGATGCAGGTAAAGTTAGCTAAAAGATGACTAGCCAATATCAATACATTACCTTAAGCTTAACAAGTAGCTTGTAGGGTACTGGTGTTGTTGTCTATGTCCATCTACGTACATTCATTTTGCTCCCAAAAAAGTCAATCCCCCCTGCAGCCCCCCAAGGGCAGGGACAGGGAGTCTTTAAGAATCCTCTCTCCCCCCTCCCACACATCGTTCAACCAGACAGCCATTTGTAATCTATGGGGGGGGGGGGTGCAGAAAATGTTTGGAAACCACTGGGGAGGCGCAGAAAAAAAAGTTTGGGAACCACTGCCTAAAGGTATGATCCCATTTGATAGGTTCTTCAGTTCAGAACTTTTAACAATCCTAACGAACAAAAGGAACAAGTCTTAAAGCGAGAAGTAAATATTGCTTGCTTGCTCTCAGGGCCATTGGTGTATGCAGTCGTATCAAGTAGTAGAAGAGGATGACAGGAGGGAGGGAGAGAGAGTATCATCCTGCTGTCTCTTCTGTCCAAATTTGAAATTGAAACATGGTATAATAGATCATTGGGAGGAGGTTGGATTTTGTGTGTGTGTACTGGAATTCCACTGGGACACTGGAAGTGACTCATCTTTTTCTGGAGCAAATTTGTTGCTTTTGTATTGCTTACAACTATTACCATGCTTCACAAATTTTCATTTAAATATGTTATTATGACCAATTATAATGATTTTTCTCAAGCCCATTTTATTGGTGCCGCTCCAGGTCACTATGCCTGGTCTAGTGTGGTTGGCTCTGGTGACTACTTCCTGGTTTTGTGATGGCATGTCACCTTTGTACAACACCCCTTTTCCAGCAAGAAATTTTGGTCTTCTCCTATAACAATTTTTTTAAACGTTTATTTTTTCTCACTACTAGCATAATTGCACTACTTTGTGTAAATAGTGTACTGAAGCATCCTATTTTTTTGTTTTTGTTTTTAACTTCTTTTTGTGAGCCAAAAAGATGGTGGCAGATTTTATGCTTTTTTATTTGGTCAATTTCAGTGTAATGTACGCCATACTCTGACACGTTTTTTGAGTATATCACATTTTACTATACATTTCAGCATACAACTTATAAACTGTATAAGTAATTTCAAAATTAGCAATTCAGTATTTATGTAACTGCTGTAACCTGCTTTTGTGCGATGGGTGGCATTTTTGTTCAGCGTTTAAACAGACCGCTAATGCCCTTATTACACCAACTGTCTTTCTTTGTCTGTCTTCGTCTCACTGTTGCTCAGAGAGTCAGCTGGCACACAGAGACAGAGCAAACAAGGACAACAGCAACCGTGATCAATACTTCACACGCTCTCTCCAATCCCTGCAAAGCCTCACCGCCCACAGATTGTAAAATGCCACCAGCGTGAATATTCAAGATCTAAAGCTCTTGACGTTGGGATGCTCTTTGGCTTCATGTAGAGAAAAGGAAGAGAGGAAAGTCATTTCCCTCAAGAGAGAGAGACCAAGACTCTCTTCCTGTCTTTCTTTCTCCATCCCCCACCCATCCACCCACCCAGCCTGTGACTGCGTCTCTCCAGCCTCTTAACAGATAAGAGTGAATGTTTTGGCTGCACAGTGTGAATCACTGAATAATGATGGCATTGGACTCAGTACATATGAAGTGACTAACAAAAGCTGCGGATATAAGCACACACTGAGCTTCAGTACAGAGCTTGAAGCACTTCAAAGACTATCAGTGAGGGCACTTGCGGTGCAATCAGAATGTTCTGAAGTACCATTTGGAGCAAGAAAAAAAAAAGATCTCAAATGCAGTTTGTAAATCAGGGCTGTCCTCTTGGATTTCTTTTAAGCCACTGTTGAGCAAAACCTTCCCACTCATCAAAGGAGCCAGGTTTACGTAGCATAAGATGACAAAATATAACGTTAAATGTGCAGTAGTAAGTAAAACTGCAAGGTGCTGTATTTTAGAATTTGATCTCAAGAGAATCCGTGTGGAGGTGACTATTGTTAGTTTCTCCAACAAGAGAAAAATAGCTAGCACAGAGAGGAAGTCAAACATGTCTCCACTTGATGTTAGAGCAAACCATTATAGTTTCATGCATTTAGAAATACGAATGTGGGTGAAGTGATGATGGACTTCTCTCTGGGCTTCAATTAGGTCCTTACAAGATGCCTCAAGAGACATGGCTCGAAATCGCAGGGAACTGTTATGACCTTGACATTTAAGTGAGCTCCTCAAGCCAAGAGAGATCATTTGTTGTTAGGGCTGCAATACCTGCAGATTTTTAAGTATGGCTTGAGTACACAATATAGGTCATGTAAGCTGGGCGATGAAACACCTGAGCCAGGTTGTTTTCCTTGCTCAGTTTTGTGCAAAATATAGTTATCCAGCTCTAGTTAAGTTAACACAACAAGGTTGGGTTAAGAGTTTGGCCACATAATGAGACGCCAAAGAGTTTGAAGAGAGGCTGTACAAAGTTTACCTCCAGATTCTAACTAACAATAATGTCCAGATTTCTTTTCTTTATCAGAACATCCAATAGGCAGTCTTTGTACGTTTTCTCATCTTGTAGACTACAATAATGCAATAAGTGAGGGAAAAGAGAAAAATGATAGTGTCCACAACTGGTATGAAGAATATGTATAGCACTCAGAATATAATATTCCACAAAATATTGTAAGCATACATTATAATGACATATGCAATTGTGATAAGGCACACAATGATATTGCAATGGCCTTTGAGATTAACATATTGGAAGATGTGAGGTACACCCTGGACAAGTCACACAGACAAACAAGACATATTACCCAACACATTCTCATATCTAAGGACAATTTATAGGGCTAACACACGCATACTTTTGGAAAGTGGGAAATAGTCAGAGTATCTGTAGAGAATCCAGGTATGTCCAGTGAAGAACATGCAACCAAACAGGCCTGAAACCCAGAAGTCTTTTTTTATGAGACAATATTGCACCACTGTGCATGCAAGTGTGTGTTAAATGATCAGGGGACAATTTAAGACTCTCTGATAATATCTGGAAAGATTTT
Source organism: Poecilia picta (assembly GCA_033032245.1). Classification (NCBI taxonomy): domain Eukaryota; kingdom Metazoa; phylum Chordata; class Actinopteri; order Cyprinodontiformes; family Poeciliidae; genus Poecilia; species Poecilia picta. Next base: position 20,171,242 of record CM065367.1, on the reverse strand, counting down.
CAACAGTCAAGCTCATTGTTTAGCTATAAATAACTACCTGCTTATTTTGACTTTATCACAGTTTCTTTGGTGAAAGTGTGACTGTTAAACACATAAAACCTGCTTACTCTATTTAGAATTGCGGACAAACTTGTTCTGTAGTAAACAATATTTTTATTAGGTGTGTTCCAAAAAAGAGATTCGCATAAGAATGACGATTATTATTACTTTGATTCAGACTCAATATAAAATGTCCCAAAATCAATTTTGAAACATGAGTGTGGGTCTTTTGCACAACTATAGATTGAAGCAGATGTTGTAAATAATTGTCTTAAATCAAACATCAATTCTGAACATTGTAAATGAATCATGATAGATTTCCATCCCTAATATCTATATAGTATATTACCGTAACATATTTAATTTAATACAGGGGAAGAGGGTGAGTAAAGTCTAATCAAGTTGTTTAAAATTTGAAAATTGTGATATGGGCATCATTTAACTCTTTTCTCTAAACCACAGTTTTTTACACTATTTAGTCAAACCTAAATAAATTCTGTCTTAACAGCTTGAAGCCAGAATTTAGGTTTAAAATATAAACAATATTTTTTTGTATGTATTCATACATGATTAACCAAGGTTTAAATAATAAAAAAGCTGCAATGCTTTATAAACCAACTAAATTTTTAAAGCAGGCCTAATTAGCACACTATTAAATACCAATGTAGAGCAGTGCCTACAGCTAGCTCTGATATCGATTCAGAAAATGTACTTTCAAAGTATCCAGCTCTCTTGATAAAGTGTAGAGTTCACAGTCCAACTCCTTCTAAAAGTCTGAATATGTTGATTGTTGATTCATATCCCCTTTTATCTAATGATTATATAGTCTTGTCAGTCAGCTGAAAACTAATTTAGAGTTCATGAAAGCTTTTGTTGGTCAGTTCGACGCTGATAGAGAGAAAATTAAAAGAACTTTTTTTTTTTATCTCACTCCCCTCCCGTCTTCTCGCTAGCACTGCTGTGATTTCCAAATGTCGCTGCCTTGAATGCTGTGGTAGTACCTCGGTATTACCTTGACAGTGGACAAATATGTCTACAAAGAGAGAATAAAAAGTATTCCTAACCCCATATTATATAATTATGCAAATATACATCATGTTCTCAGACGAGTATTAAGCCAGAAGGTGCAAACTGTCTTTAAAAATTTTTTAAAATGCAGCATCAAATAGGTGAGCAACCCAGTTAAAAACCGCTCCTGAGGTGCAGTGAGAGCCGCCTGAGCAGAACCCGTGGCTATAAACCATGACAGCACCAGCAGATAAAACAGTCTTTGATGCTGGTTGATCCATTTTTCTCTGAACTCCTGTTAGACTCAGTGAACCTATGTGGAGGCTGAGGGATCATTTTTATCTTCTGCTGCCCCCAAAAAGGAAGTTGTGATTTTCAGGAAATGACAAAATGTCCAGCATGCAACAGGAAATACGGGATCAATAAAAAGCTAAATAGTATTGATTGTACTGCTTTAAAAGTTAATTCAGTTAAAACTGATCAGCTTTTGCAAAAAGAAAAAAAAAACTTAATGTCTACATTACAACTTTGTAAATAACTCTGAAAAGCTGTGTCACCGCACATGAATCACCCACTGCTTCTGAACAGGCTTGTGCATTTGCATATTGAGCAAAAGAAGAAACAAAATGTTCTTCACACAAATCTAAGGGGAACAGGGCAAGCCGTATAATGCAGGAAAAAGCATAAAAACAAAATTTGCACAGTACAACTGACTGCAGATATTTTGTTCAAGGCCAGTAAATGACACAAATGTTTCAGTTTGACTAACCGGATACAGTGCTTTAAGATTTTGAGGGGAAAAAAACACACTACCCTAGTTTTTAACTAAAGCAGTTCAACACTCATTAAATGCTTGTTAATCTCCTCTACACATAGGGGGAAAAATGTTAAGTTCATGCATGTACGGTGGATAGATTCCATGTTGAGTTACACTGACTGCCATATTAGTTACCACAGCAACACATTCTAAAACCATTATTGTAAGGATGTCTTTGGCAGCTTGCCACCACTCATTCATATGAGAGAAACAAAGAAAAAGAAAGGAGAGTCTGGAGGAAAGCGAGGGGAAGAGGTCATGCAGCGCATAGGACAGTACATCTAATGGAATACCCTCCGGTCATGTTTTTTGTTATTTCTTTACAGTCATTATTTTATTCAAGACTGCAGCTGAAGCAAAAATACATAAATATATTCATATTACTTCATTTAATTAATACTTTTTTTAACCACACACACTAAAATATGCCTGAAATTACCTAATGAAATAAAGGTATATTTCTGCTCAATGTAGTTTTGTCTTAGACAAAACAGAAAGCAATAAATGTAAACCGAGTCCTGATATGCATTATGCACAGGTTATCACCCAGAGGCCCAAAGTATAGCATGTTAACCATCAAGCAGTCAGAGTAATGGGAATACTTGAAAAGGACAATTATGTAAGAACAGAAAAACAAGGAGCCAAAAATATACAGTATTTATCTAAAAAAGAAAAGAAAAAAAAGCAGTGGAGCTGTGTTTGCTTTGATTATGTTAAATCTTCCGTGAAGACGTTAAGAGTATTATGGATCCACATAACATAAATGACTCAAAACTCATGTTTAATTCAATGAAACATCATTTTTTAATATTTTAAGCAACAGCTAAGGTGATTCTGCTCTTATGGAAAATGACAATCTATGAACACCAAAATAAGTATAAAGAATAATTATTTTTAGGCTGCAGGAGAGCGAGAGAAAGCGTGACTTTGAGTAGATAGCACTGGCTACCTTTTTGGATGCCTTTTTATCCTTCAAGCTACAACATCTCAGTTGTGAAGCATGCAGGATTTAGGATGTGTTGGCGGCCTTCTGGAGATTGAAAGTTGGGTAAGGCTCTACATTCTCCTGAACATACACAGAAACTACAGCTAGCTGCTCCTGCTAGCCTCAATAACTATGCTAATTGCTAATACAAGATTCAAAGAACAATATAAAATGCTCAAATGTAATTATTTAGTTTTTGCTTTTACATAATAGGAAAAATATAAAAAATATATAGTAGAAAAAAATATTTCCAAAATTGTTCGGTTTTCTAATATTGTCCCACAATTCCTAAAAAGAATTAGAATAAGACAATATCTGTATTTGCAGGTTAAAGTTTTATTCAGACACAAACACACACACAGTCTTCTGGCTTCTGGACTTGTAAATACAAAGGCTACCCACTTAGTACAGCCCACTTGAAACATGATCGGTTGATTTGTTTCCTTGCCCAAGATTTTCTGTCCCTTTATTTTTCCACTCACAATTTTCCCTGTTCATACAACCCTTCATTTATCATAGGTTTGCTGACGGGGGTGCTCAGATGGAGAACGGGCAACAGTCTGCTTCTCAGCAGGCCAGGGTCACATAACAAGAGGAGCAGATGCCCAGGTGAGAACAGCGCCTGCAGAGAAGGCAATTACTCTATCCAAGCAGAGGTTTGTTTTTTTTTCTTCTCTCTGTGAGGGAGATTGTGAAAAGGCACTGATGAGCCGTTTAACATCATCTGCAATTTGCTGCTTTGTAAGCCTCGTTTTCAGTTGAATTCATCAATACAATTCTGCCTTTGCATATAAACTCACGCTCCGGCAAGCAATCAATCAAAAGTGAATGTCTGTTTCTTAAAATGACACTTTACTGTTTCACATTTCAGGATGTTCTTGCTCCCTGCAGTTTCATTCCTTATCTCTTTTTATACTGTATGTTGTCATGTGACATGAGCAATAACATCACAACCTAATCACACATTATAAAGAAACCCTGGAATTTTTTTTGTTTCTAAAACCTCCTCTCACTACTGGTTTCATTAACATGCTACACAATGTACCAGCTGGTACTGTACTTCTTTGTCCATAACATAAGAGGGAATTTAAGGGAAGACATCTTTCTCACAAAACTGAGGGCTTTGGTGGAACAGTGATGACAAACATCGATTTATCTGAAAGATTATGCCTGGATGTTGTCAACCATGATGCTTTCCCTGCTTTGAAATGTTGTTCGAGGTGTGACTGAAAGCCTGTTAATGGCTTGATCTGATTTGGGCTGAACTGCTAATGGATGAAAGTGAGTCTGATGTTTGCAGGCAAACAAGCAGATCTTTGATTCCCAATTTAATGATACTCTGACTGAGTGCCTTGTGTTGTTTGTTCTGCATTTTGTTCTGTATTATTTGTGTGATACTGTATATACTTTAAAGATTATGTGCAAATAATTTACTTTTTTTTTACCTAGTATTAAAGATATGGAGGCCTGACTTAAATTTATACTACCTTTGATATCCAATACAATAAAGTGTATTTTTTTACCATTTGTGAGAACAAATTGGATTAGTAATAAGAAGCAGCTTAGCTCCCACATACATTTCTATGTGGGTGGAGCATTGATGGTTTGGGGAAATGTACAAAGATTTTCTAGCTGAAAAATTAAATGTTGATCATTTTGCCTCTGCAATTTCAAACCTTTGCAGCTTTGCTCATTTTCTTTCTACCTAATTTGTTTTTTGTAAGAATTATTACTTCTACTGAAGCATATTTCATACCAAACATGAGTCATTTTGAGAAGTAACAATTTCTGGTAATTTTCTGAATTCTACTTGTCGACTGAAGAAAATGTGGGTTTATGACATCAATAAAAAACATCTGTGAGCAGCTTGTGGGCTGTAGTTATATTGGTTTGATCATTGAATATTGAATTGTCCATTCAATATTCTCAAAACACATGAAAACACTTGGTGTATCTTTTTATGAGTTCTAACATGAAGACATACAAACCAGCACTTTGTCTTAAATATGCGATGTGTTTTACAGTGTGTGTTTGAAGGCATAATAAGTTAAAAAATTGTCCACTTTTTTTTCTCTTTCCATACTTAGAGATTGCTTGTCCATTGAGAGACTTGAAGTGGTCAAAAAATTATAAGATGGAGTTTTCAGAGACATTTCCATGACCTTGATGCTTTCACTGCAACTGCTCGCCATGCCAACGTGAGTAAAGTTTCAGTATGTCGAGGTATGGAGGTGCAACAACAAAATACTTCTATTAACAACCATCAGAAAAAGATTGGACAATTATAGTATTAGGTCAGTGAAACAACAATTGAGTAGCACAATTGTTACTCAATTGTGTTTGCCACATACAAACACACGAAATGTAACTCTCATTTAAGCAATTTTTTTAAGTATTAACAAAATCTTTGGGAGCCTAGCTTAGCTGAAAATAAAAAGAATATGTCACAACATCAAGTAGATATAAACATGATCTTAGAATTTTAGCCTCTTAAACCTGTGTATCTTCATTTGCCATAGAAAAACAAGACACTTAATTAGCAGTCAAAGGTACACGATTGGCGAAAGTATCTGTTCATCTCCCCCCAAACTCCCAAAGCCATTTAGTTAATATGTTACAATACTTTCCACAACCACAGCCATGTAAAATCCTCACCAAGACATGAAGAACTCTTCAACAAACATTTGTGAAAGAACAGGTCACTCTGAAACTTGATGAATCGCATCTGTGCAATAAAATCCAGTTGTGGAGTTGTTGAAAAACAGTCAAGAATGCCCATAAACATGCTCTTAAAATTAGAGGAAAACCTTTTTGAAAGAGCTGAGATTGCTATAGCAACAGATGGTTTGCCAATGGGTTAAAAATTGGATGTCACTAAAGTTTGTGTTTGTGAAGACAGAAGAGCAAATATGTCTGTTATTATGAAAACTTAATTATTTGTTGTTTTATATTGTTCCACACTTGCATTGGTTTTTTGGTTGTTTGTTTTTTATGATTTATTTCAAAGTCTAATAATATGTATTCATTAACCCTCAAGGTTGCCATAAGAAACAGTTGTTGAAGAAGCATTTTGCTTGATGGACAGATGGTATTGCCACCGTTTCTTTAAGAATGCTTTCCAGAAGGCTATAAATTGTCCCAGTACTCCCATCACTAACAGTGTTTTTAACAATTTACTGCAAAAACTGCTTTCTTCTACACATCCAGTGATGATCAATGTCCCTGGTGTATGGCTTTAGAAGGATGTTTATATTTTCCATTGTTCTTCAACGGCTCCTTCTAATTGTCCGCAACAAGATAAAGAGAAGAGGATTGAATCATGGATGAGAGATAGTCATCCAGATATTTCTGCTACTACAAGGATAAAAAAACCCTACCATTTGTCCCCATTTGACCGCGCTGCAGTTAATGAAGATTCTGCTCCAAATATACCAGCTCATACTTTATGCAATACATATAAAATGATTTTTGAAAGAATGATAGCACATCTCTACATCTTAGGGCAGCCTTTAGCCTTTTAGTTAAAGTGATTAACGTTTTATTTCACGACCTTTCTAGTTGCCTTGCAGTGTATAAAGCCCTTTATATTTTTACCGAACTGCTATTTCATTGACCATTTCAGAAGAAAATTAATGCAGTGACTTGTTTTATTTCATACTTATATTATATTCAACTAAAATACGGTAAAACATGTTGCAACAGTTTAACATATTTACAAATCTTGTGCAATGTTCAAAGAGGAGAAAATAGACATTGAAAGCATATGAAAAAGCTGACTAAAAGTGAATAGCTCAGTGTTCTTCAAGGGAACATACTTTTTTTTCCATGTAAGTGAGCTGCTGGAGAACAGCTTAATTTTTGCACCTCATTTTAAGGTTTAGGTCTTAAAATAATTTATTTTTCAAGTCAATTTTATTAACTCATCTTGTAACGTTTAATCAAGACTGCAAATGATTTACTCGGATGTGCATTTATGTAAATGAGGTAACACTGAGAAGTTTTTTGAAACTAAACCTTGCTAACTTGTCAGCTTCATCAGCTTATTCCTTTGCTATATTTTGTGAATCAGTTACAACAATGTTGCTTCTAGTTTATCAGAAGAGATGTAAAGTGCATAACATTTTCCCTGCACAGTTAACCCAAGGCTTATTATGCAGGTTTTGTCATATCACAATGGTTTGTTTTAGGTAGCTACTGTCACTTGCTTTACTTGTTTCTGAACCTTTTTTTTCCCTCCATACATCAGATCATAGGTCTGCATGACTTTGCAGGCTATTTCTTCTACTGGGTTCAACAGGCAGCCTATTGATTAGCAAGAGTACTGCTGCCACCTAGTGGCAGGAGGCTTATTTATCTTTCAAGCATGAATAAAGACTAAAAATAAAAATATTTAAAAGAAAAGCTTCCTATTTCTGGTGCCTCCCAACACCTCCCTATCTGTGCCACTATTTGTGGAGCAGAATACCTGAAGTAGAGTTAATTCACCTCAGAGGTATTTTGTCTGTCTTCTTATTTAAGATGGTCAAATCCACGGCTTACATGTTGAGAGTCCACATTGTCATGAATAAGCATTATCTATGTGCAAATACAAGTTTAACTAAGACTGTGGATGAAAGAGTGTGTCAAATAAGTATAATAATTCTATAGTAACTACAACTTAAACAAAACTAAACAATCTCTGGTTACACGTGTTCTGAAGAATTACTGTTTTCACTCCCATCTTGACACTGCTATTTAGCTGACTTTGTTTTGTTACCGTCTTTTTCTAAATCCACTTTGATCTAATTGGTGGAATTGTTTAAAGGGCGAGGCCACTCTGATCGTCCTCATCTCACTCTCTTTTTTTCGGTGGGCGGGTAGTGGGCGCAGTGACTAAGCCAAGGTTAGCCATCCGCTCGATAATCCACTGAAAGCCCATATCCCTCCTGCCCACCCACCATGATTTTATCACTCAGTAGTATGCTATCATAAGTTAGCAGATAATAATATGAGAGGCCTGATACAGATGAATCCTGCAGAAGGTTTTCTAACAATTTACCCAGTGACTTAACCCGTTGTTTGTGGCTTCTCGGTTCCTCGTACACACACCTCATTTGCTCATATACAGATCTACAGCACTGTTAACATCGATTTTTGCACCTCTTAATGACATTGATTATTTACTTTACAGTGGTTTATTGTGGAAAACTGGCAAAGGCAATACAGTGTTGGCAAGCAAAAGCAACCATGTAGTTAATCCTATTTCAAGGAATGTGTATAAGCTAGTTTTCAAACTGTCTGGCATTACGCTTGAGGAGTCTTATCTCAGGGCACCAGGAACTATATTTACGTAGACCAAACAGGGAGACAAGGAAATAAGGGATGATAGGGAAGTAAAAAAACAGGGAAAGAAGCTGGGCATGGAAACCAAGATGCACGGGGAATGGAAAAGAAGAGAGGATGCAGTCTATTTTTAGGTCTGCACAACATAAGAGAGAGTGGGACTCACTATCCCTTCATTTCCCACATTCCTCCTTGGCACGTGCAACAGACACTCGGGACGGTTCTGTGTGCCCAGAATATCAATAGGCGAGAAGCAGCTGGATACTGGCAGGCTGACATCCTTCTGCCTTCTCCTGTCTGCAGAGTCGAGACAAGGACTGGGTGTCCGACAGGACTCACACACATGTACATCAGAGGACATATCACTCAGTATAGACAATAAACCAATAATGGCAGAGTGTTTGAAGTAAGTGACACTTGAACCGCCGAGTGAGGACATGATGGATGATAGGTCATGGTTGAGAACTAAATAAATGTGAAGTGATTCAGACTGAAAGAATCATTAATACAGACTTAAATGGTCCTATAGATATTTCATAAGATCACAGGATAGGAATGATTGAACATTTCTTAGTGGTCCTTATGGTAAGCCAAAAAAAGAAAAAACTTCACAAACAAGATTAAGATTTTTTTGAACATGGACAACTTTAAAGATTAAGCTGCCATATACAGGAAACCAAGGCAGAAAACAAATTGTCTCAATTCGTATGCTCATACTGGAAGGCTTTATTAATAGCATATCTTGTCACCTTCACACTGTCGTGTTATTCAATCTCCACTACTGATAACTTCATGTTCACAGGGGTCTGCTGACACAAGCGAGGAAAGCAATTGCTAACACATCCAGTCAGTTCTCTGCGAGGAACAGAAGGACACTTTTCAGCACATTTGCAAGTATTGTTTGTCTTTTTTGATCCTTTCAAGGGTAGACAGTAATGTTTTTTTCCCTTGTTTTTGTACAGAATATTGGTGACATGAAAGTTATTCTTCTGACTGGGTTTTACTGGGTGACAATAAGCACTGATATCAACGTGTGACTACTTATTGTTTTTTAGAGTGAACATAGAGTACAGCATGTTAAGTTGGTCTGTCGGGGAAAACAGAACCAGATTGTGTTAAATGGTGTAAAAGTTTTGTTGTTTTGGTTGAAGATTAGAGATGTCTATAGTTATATTGTAAGTGTAAATATCACAGGCTGTAAAACAATGATTTAATTACATATATTTTTGGATAGTATAGGCAGGTATTAAGACTAAAATGTATATACTGGAAGAGTCAATTGGGTGTAGGATTTACTAATAACTGGCTTTTCCCTGCTCCTTTGGATGTACCATATAACATTAAAGTAAGGCTGTAACAATTCCACAAATGATTTGAGTTCCTCGATTATTAAAATTTCGATTATTCGAAATTTTAATTATTAAAACTTCGAGGCCTTGAAGCTTCATTAAATTATCTTTTACTATTTAGTGCACTGTGTTCCACACAGGTGATTATTAATGTTCTGCAACCCTGTCACTTCTGCCTGTGAGTTATCGATGAATGCTAAATGCTAGCTGCATAATGTCAAATTTTCAAATTTGATTTGTGGCATGTCGGGGGAATTCCTTGATCGATAATAATATTTTTGTCGTTTTTCGGGGGAGCTGCTGTCTGGTTTGGAGAGAGTTGCGGTGAAGTGCACGTCGGGTGTATGTATACAGGTGGAGCGGAGACATGCAAATAGAAAGAACACAGCGCCTGCTGCAGCTGATGTTTAGCATAGCTTTACAGATGAACCGAAAAATAAATGTTCCATCATCCTGGTCACAATAAATGTGTGGCAGAGTACACCATGGCGGAATGTAGCTGGCTATTTGCTCTGTTTGCGGCGAAGGAGTAAAATCCCATTGTGCCCACGGACACAAAAGCTGCAAACGGCTGGGAAAAGCAATTGCTCATGTATGTATTTGACTGAAGATGAATACATAAGTGCCTTTGTGAGCCTTTGGGTCGATGTTGATATCCGATATTAATGCTGCTATTATGGCTGCATTAATAGTAAGTACTGATTTACCAGTAAAGGATTTGTAAATCACTTGATTAATTGTCAGAATAATTGATAAATTAATCAATGACTAAAATAGTTGTTTACAACGATCCTACATCAACGTACTGTAGCTGAAGAACATGGTTTGTAATTTTACTACCTTTTTCATCTGTCTTAGTTATTTGAAAGCCTGGAGGCAGAACAAAGCAACATTTAATTAATTTTACCTTAGTAAGTGCTAAAATGCTGTATGCTTCAATTTCACTTCACAATTTAACGCCATAACATTGACCTCTTTTTTCTTTATGAAGTTCTGACTCTTTCCAACATGTTGCCTTCACAGCAGTGTCTTTCATGATGCCTTTTACAATCATTCCTAGGAGTATTGCACTTAGAAGTAGCTCCTATGATGAGCTAAGCAGACCTGAGCAATTCCCCTAAAAACAACTCATCAAACCTCTACTCTTAAATCTTAGATCTCATGACGTCATCTCAAAAAATAAAAATATAACGATATCAAACTTGTAGCAGCAGATAAAATAACAGAAGTCATATACAGTATTTCTCTAGAGGACCCATATATGGGTCCTCGCCGCTCGCCCCAAAAAGATCAATTAAAACACATGCTATACATTTATCAATATAGGCATATTGCATATCCACGTAAAGGGAAAAGGCTCTTCTAAATGATAGAAACAATATTTTCTACCTCAACAACACCCAGATTGAACACTAAGCAGATTGATAAAAAGAAACGCAATTAGGCGCTGACGAAGCTAACGAGGCACAGCCCGTAAAAAAAACGGAACAACAAAAGAGCAACGAGGTCCGATACACAAAAACTATATATCAGATTAAAGCCGAAGCTCTGCGGTTTCCAACAATACCAGAGTCACCAGGCTACGTGCAAAACTCACTGAACCAGCAGCTAAAGAAGAAAAAAGGAAAAAGCTCATTTCACGAAGCCAAAATCAAAAAATCAGTTCTACCTTTGCTGTTTCGTGGTCATAATCCATATTAGAGTAAATATTTCCACTTGGTTCGATAATCCATTTTCCCTGCGTCCATTTCACATGGTTTCCGGTTCGGCGCAGAGCCTTTTTCGTCAAATCGCTAAGATGAAAAAAAAATTCAAAATTCCTGGAAAATGTACGTCACATACGATTCTCCCCCTGTGATTGGTGAACGACTTTAGATTCCGTCTTGATGTCAACGCCCTCGGATTCTATTGGCTCTGACGGTTCGAACGATATGTCAATCATTAAAATCGGCCAATGGGATCCCGAGAAACTGCCATGCGTAGTTGTGAATGGCTGAATACAGAATGCAATGACTTTACGCGCAGAGCGCATTGTTATTGTAATGTAATTATGATATATGTGAGTTTTTTCCTGTTATCTTGTCATTTTAACATGAGATTTAATTGCTATTTGCATTTCCATTGTTATATAATTCTATTTGAAATGTTATTGTGAGTTAATCTGTTCCATTTTCAGTTTATTACAATTTGTCTATTGTTTTCTCTTTTTATGAATGAATGCATGTGGATTTTTCAAAGGAACCCCCAAAACAATTATTAGATGCAATTACTTATTTATGATAAATAATCATTTATTATATGAAAAAAATAAATGATTGAAACAGAACCTACAGAAATAAAAACTAAGAAAGTTCAAATGGCACAAATTGTGCCAAAATGGTTAATTTGGAAGGTCCGCCTAGATTTTTATCAAGTAGTAGGCTACCTCTCTAAAACTCATATGATTAACTTTTTTTTTCATAAAACTTGGCACAGTAAAAGGTCAGATTGTGAACTGTTGTTTTCTACATGTTTTGGCTTTCAACTGCATGCTTTGAAAGGAACCTTCATAGATTGAAGTGGTTTTTTAGGCGGAAATTGATTTTTTTTTCTTAATTTCTACTGTTTACTATATTAATTCACTTTCCTCAGTAATAGGTAGGGTGGTTTTTAGAGCTGTAACATATTCCCTAGGGTCTTGCCTTTGTTTTGATACCAAAACAATTAAAATAAACTCTGTAGTTCATGAGATACATTCAATTCATTTTGGGCATGTTATTTTCAGTCATGTTGCTCAAAAACAGGCCGTGAGCAAAAGAGGATAAACAACCCCACCTGGTATAATATGATCAAGTATGAAAAGAGTAAGAGTAGTGGACTTTGTATCTGTGTACTCATAAGTAAAATATTCTGGAGAAAGATGCTTGAATATTACTGTGCAGGCTTTCACAGACTGCACAGTCCTCTTTTTGAAATGGGCAGATGCTTGCTAACGCATGCGTATAAACAATCATGCTCTGCCATTTTGCTAGCTAAAGGGGTTCTGGACACATCGTGGACGTGTTATGAGATAATTGTGTTTGACAGACGGCTGGCATGGCGGTCTTGGGAATCTGATCAAAACAGCCACCGGCGAATACCACAGCAGAAACAAAACAGAGGGCAGGAGAAAGCACAACCATTGCACACAGCAGCAGTGTCCACAGGAATGCCATCTCTCAATTAGCAGATGAGGCACTTTCAGCAGTCAGTGTCTGGGAGCCAAGAGGAGTGAAATAATGACAAACAACTAATGAATGTTGTGGTAGACTTGCTTTGTTTTGGCTGCCGGCTATATTATTCCACAAAGGAAGATAATATGAAATAATGTTTTCAAAATGAAATTTAGCAACTCTCTATAGTTGCTATGTTTAGTGATTTTTTTTTTTTTACTAAATGTTACAAATATACAAGAAGGTGTGTGTTAATTTATCATTTTCACATCTAATCATTAACTTTCAACCCTATTTTATTATGCATTAGTTGATTAAATTACAAACAATATATAAAAATATCCCTAGTGGAAATGTCCAAGATCACAATAAACCAGATCCTTCAGTATGAGGTAAATGTTCTCAAAAACCAAGAAGGGAACTGTCTATTGTCATTCACTAAGTCATATTGGCTGCATAGTTCATTTAGTTTGGGATATTTACTCAAAACATAAAAATAATCACCTAAAATCTAGTTTTCTAAAGAAAAAAACTCACAAACATTAAAAAGGTTTGAGTGTTTAGGCCTTTAAGCTTTGCTGTACAATACAGTGCTGTGTCTTCAATTTATTGAAGGAAACAAAGGTAATGTGCTCATCTATCTGTGATGTGGACAACATGAAAAACTTCCCAGGGTGCCATCATCACTATTATGCCATTGTGGATGTCACAAGAAAAAAAACATAAATGTTTCAATGTCAATTGCACTTCAAGATTGCATAATATGCATAAGTTGATATTTATAAGGTTAAAATTTACTGAGTTAAATCAGTTTAAAACATGCAATATTAGGTTTTACTGATGTTAAGCTATTTAAGTGAGTCAGCAGCCCAGCTGCCACTGGAATTTAACTGAAAAAATGTATGGCAAGACATTTGTCTATTTGTGGAAAACATTTTTTGTCTAATACCCAGCTCAAAAACAGATTAAGTCAAAATGGCATTTAGGCTCATAGACTAGATTGCATTTTAATATTAACTAACAAACAGTGCAACTGTTAGAATCAGTGGGTTGCAGCTAAGGGTGCAAATAAACACAATTTTAGACCAAAAATCTGTCTTTATTTTTGTAAGATGAAAATGCAGTATGTCTCTACCTTTTTCAAATGTACCCTTTGGAGTGATTTGGCTTTTATTATTTCTGCTGTATTGGATATGTGAATTGGCACTCAATCGTGGCAGGCTAATCGCTGAGACATGATTGCTTCTAGGAAAACAACACCTCATTGTGGAGAGGGTCACCAAGCTGCAGGGGCACAATCAGGCTCACATTCTCAGCTACAGCCACAGTCCATTTGGACGGAAAACGCTACGTCCAATGGTTGTTTGTTTAGGGAAAGCTCCCAATAAAGCTGTGAGTCACAAGTGAATCACTTCACACAGGAGGACAGATTACTGTACTCCAGCAGAGTCTAAATGCATTCCTCTCTTTTTCTGTGTGTGAGGATAAAAGCTGACTGGAGAGGCACGGGGCTCTGATGACTTCAAAGAGAGACGAAGGATCTGAGAGGAGGGGGACACGGTGATGGAGGGGTAGATGGATGCTTCTGTGTGAGCGGAGGGCGAGAGTACACACGTGTGTTGGGCACAGCGTGAGAGAAACAAAGAGAGAAAGTTAGTGTGATCTTTTCAGTATTTGAGAAACATCAAAGACCTGAAATGGAACAAAAGAGGGCATGAAGGTGGGAGGGGGGGAAGAGTGTGACAGGGTGGAGGGGGATAAAAGAGACAGAAATGAAAGTGTGAATGCCATGTAACAAACAGACAGTGATGAAAACTGGGAAGGCAAATTTGTGAGTGAGAAAAGTGTCTTTACAAGTTTGGGAAGACAGACATATCTAAATACCAAGAACTTGCTTTTAGCGTGATATTGAGTGAAGATAAGATTTCTCTTTTTTCCGGTTCCGTAGTTATAGACTTGCTGTGCAATTGTCATTATATGGCAAGCTCAGAATCTTTTGAATCCAGAAAAAAATTTAATAAAAAGTGCCATACACTCATTTAAAGCTACGTCTACGAAGTTGCTTTCAGAACAGTTAAGATATATACCTGGAAACTATGAGGGAGGCAACAGACCAAGGTTCTACAATAAACAGACACAACACCATAAACATCAAGGCATAGAGACAAGCAGGCAAGTGGGAATTTATACACTGTTGACGGTGTGTGGGAAGGAGCAAAGCTTCACAAGAAGTGACTGGATGGTGTGTTAGAAGTGGAGACTGCATGGGCTCGGTTTGGCTGCAGATGGTGTGTGCTGTAATGAAGGAGTAAGGCGAGCGGGGACAGAGTTATAAAAAAGGAGAGAGCAAGAACTTATTATCAGTATCTTAATATGAATATACAGACAGTGTGCACTTAATGTGAAGAGGTGAATTTAAAATACCACTGTACGTTGTAGAAAGTTGTTTTTCTTTTTTTTAACCTACTGTCTCTGTGCTCATTAAGGCCATCATGAACAGAGCTTGCAGTTAGCAGATCTGGTTCAGGGCACTTCTATAATCTTTTAGAAAATGTTGAACTTGAAATAATGACTAGACTAAGGCGATGTCTGAGTCAGCCTCTATCTGAATGCACAAGCTTCCTTACACCATTACGTAACCCGACAGACACGCCTAAAGAGTCCAGCTGTGGGAGACGTATTTGGCTGGAATGGCTTAAAGCAAGTAGCAGCTGACTTTCGTTACAGAGCTGTTGTGCTCTTTCAAGTCTGGATGAAGCTTTAAAGGCTTTTTTCTCTGCAGACACACTTTTGGGTAAATGGGAGCGAAAATCTGGGTTCAGTATGTTACCCAAGGACACTTACACACACGAGTGCCGAGGGTCGATCTGCTCAAGTGTTCATAAGCATGACTGGTAAGTCAACATTCAAAAAGTGTCATGTGAAAGTATTAATACCTTTTGAAAGCTTTTAACTTTTTTTTTTTTTTTCAAAAAAAAAACTATTACAAGTGGGGTGTGCATTTGTATTCAGCTCCTGTGATTGAATACTTTGTATACTTTTTTATGTAAGCCATTGTACTATAGGTTTTCCATTTCTTGATGATAAATAGAATAGCTTGAAGCTTAAGATGTTGTTTTATATCAACAACATCATGATATAAGATGTTGTTATCATCAAGATATAAGATACCATATCTTGATATAAGTTATTTTATAACTAACTTGTGTTAGTCTGTCAAATGAAATCCAAATAAAACACTTCGGTACTCTAATGTGACAAAATGTGAAAAACATTTAGGCGTTATAGACCTGTGTGAATCATCTGCTATTGTGGCTCTCCCCAACCAGATATGCTTAAAAACTTACAGGTTTGAACTACATGAAAGACTGGCATAATATGGAAAAGGTCATTTAAAACCGTTTTGGTTGAATTAAAAAACGCTCTGAGAATGTCATTCTCTTGATGTAATCTGTGTCAGAAAAATAATTCTGAACGTACTTAGCAACATATTTCATTGCTCACATAACAGCATGTAATATAAAAATGTTTTTCAGTTTTCCAACTTTACAACTTGCTTTTGTTTCATTACTAGGTAATATTTGAGAGTCAGTTGATTTTATTTTTATTTAAACTTTACGTTGTTGTCCACACTTCTTTAGAAACAGGCTTGTAATAACATACAGTATTAAAATAATTCTCCGCAAATGGTTTCAGATTGTCACTTTAACAGCTCTGGCTCGCAGCCAAGGGATCATTTATAACTTCTACCAAAACAAGCTGAAGCGCTTCAGGAGTTGTTTTTGTTAAATGAGAAAAAGAGGAAGTATTAAGATACAGTAAGATACAGAGTAACAGTTAAAATATGGAGCTGATAATGTCATTTTGTCTATTATTCTTTCGCTGCCAAGTTTTATGTGTATTCATGGGATTGCCTTGAAGGAACAAATTAAAACAAGAAGAGGGAAACAACCCTAATAAACCGTCATCTACTCCACAATCTGGTGGCATATTGAAACCCTCAAGTCAAATATGGTATTTAAATGTCACTGTTTAGAGGGTTTTTTTTTATTCCCCAAAGCACTCCAACTTCTGCACCTGTCTCTCTGAAAGGGCTTGGCTTTGCATATTACTTCAATTTCTTTCCACTGTAAAAAAAAATATCTGACAAAGTAGCCATGGGGTAAAATCTGAAATGATAGTGGTCTGATTATTATTCTTGTAGAGGATTTGGTTTAAATCCTATCTATTCAAACTATGTTTATTTGTTAGTCCTTAAATGATGAAACTCATGCCGTTTCAGTTTCTCCCATCCTTATATCTACTGGCGTACCCCAAGGCTATGTGCTCGGGCCTTTCCGGATCTCATTACTTAAATCAAATCACATCCTGGTTCTCTTGCAACATCCCAAAACCTAATGGGGTCAAAAATAATTGCTGTTTTTTTTTGATAGTTCATCTGTTGCTCTTACCAACCAGGTTAAAATCTAAGTTTTATTCTTAACATCATTGTAATCCAACATACACAATTTCATGCAATCACTTTGCTTCCATTTACAAAGTATTCTACCTCTGTGCCCTTTTCTCACATCCAAGAGCGCCACCATTCTGGTAACCTCTGGTTGCATTCTGTTGTGGTTTTTCTAACCACAGTTTTTGTTTTTTGTTTTTGCTTTTTTGTCCATTCACAGATTCAAACCTCAACTGCACCCAAAATTTCCCAGAATACCTTCAACCACATTGCCCAGTGTCTAACAGCAGCTTTACTCGCTCTTTGCATCAGCTATAGTCATTTATAAAATTTTACTTCTCATCTTTATGGCTGCCAGCAACTTTGCCCCCTCTGTGTCTTTCTGAGCACATTCATACTAAGATACACAGTGATACTAGCAGGTCTGCAATCAATCTCACCCCATCTGCCAGCTTAATTGTCCACTACAAAAATGGCCGTAGCGGACAAACTGCTCGGCTTCACGCCACAGGAACTCTGAGCAATTCTGATTTGCTCAACTCCTTCAAACCCCTAAGGTTCATGAACTAACCTTTTCGGGCCAGACATTAAAGCCTGTGGCTGAAACAACCTTACTGTTTCTCATTTTTAGTTGCACATTATAAGTTTGTTCCTCTTTCAGGTCTCTTGAATTAGAAAAAAGTTGCAAACATGATGCTTAAATTTTTTTTAACTGCAATGTGATCATAACCTTTTTCTTGAGTTTTTTTTATTAGGATCCTTAATTTCTAAAATCCTTGACAGCCTCTTAATTAGTCTTTTTCTGATGTAACTTATCTCATAATAAGGGAAGTTATGTTTGTAAATATGTGACTCTGTGTCAAACAATTCTTGTGGCATCAGATTTTAGTGAAGGATTTGAGACTGGAAATCATGGATTTGAAAGATTAAAGAGTCCCAGTTTCAGATTACCTGTTTTCATACCCATGCAAATGACAACAAGGTTTTCTAAGATATTCTAGCTAAATTGTAGTAAGAATATGGCATCATCAGGTAAGTTATCATTTCTTCCAGAAAAAAATAACATAACTTCTAGGGACTGTAGCTCAGGTTACTGAAGTCAACCATTAATCAACTTCTATACATCTGTTTTCTCAAAGAGAACATGCATAGTTACAAATGCATGTTCAAAGCAAAATCACCTGGCTCACAATCAGACACACAAAGTGCGTCACTTTATACAAAGATCTCTCTCTGATCTACCAATTATGGATCATTCCACCTCAAGCTCCCATTTTCTCTTGGTCTTAGTGATCTTCTCATTGCACACCAAGGGAGAAAAGCTTTACAAGAACCCTCAAATCTGGCTCTTAACTGAGAAAACGCTGAAAATGTATTCAGTTCCCTCTGCTTTATGAGTCATAAACGCTGTGGGATGGTTTGGAAATTGTGTTGATAACATGGAAGGCTGATGAAGCAGGTGTTCAACGGATGCAGATTGAAAATACAAAGGAAGTGCCCTTCAACGAGACGAACCGTGTTGATTTTCAACCGTCTTAATCAAGAGTCTAGGTCATACCTGAGCAACATTTAAAAAAAAACCTCCAACACAAGCTACATAATCTGAAATTGTAATAAAACGTAGCAATGTGAACTCTTTTTTTGTTTTACAGAATCATGCATACGTATAAATTTAGTTAATCCTCAAAGATTTGCAGCTACTGTACATTTAATAAGTTTATTGGGCTGTGCTGTAGTGGTACTGAGGAGATTGAGGGTTTTGTCTATGCAAAACAATCTCTTTTCCACATTAACCTAATCAATTGACAAATCAATTTATGACTTAGTGACTCGGTTTGTCTTCTCTGTTTGTTCAGTGCCTCATTACTTACACTCACTGATGGGACAACAGTTCAAATCTAATCATAAAACATGAACACGTTTGTTACTTTAACTTCCTATGTATATTGTAGCTAAATGTTGTAAATGGTTCCAATTGCTCAGCCTTGAACACACAGATTGGAAAATAATGGTACCAGACTCCCAAAACACACACATGCAAAAATAAAAATGATATGATATGAACATATTTTATAGAATTGTGTTTGTGTTATTTTCTTTTTGGCTTCAAACACCAATATTTAGCTTTAGATATTATCACTATTACTAGTGATAATGTTGCTGGAAACATCATTATTTTCCATAAAGGTTACCCTTTGCCTACCTAGATCTATCCCAAGGTAATTTATGTAAATAGAAAAGAAGAACTGGTCCCTCATCTTAATGTCTCGACTATGTGGTTATCTATAGACACGCTCTTGATTGTCTCAGTTTGGTAGCTTAAAAACACAAGTCAGTACAATTTGACAAACTGGGCTACAAAAACCAGAGCACAACAATCACATCACGTTTATATCTGTGAAAAACAGTTATCTAAATAACTATCAGACAGAAATAATTATAACAATGATAATGTTTTTATTAATTTATTACATTAAAGGCAGGTTTTTTTAATGGAGGACGGTCTGAAAGCAGAGGTACACAGCTGGATTTTTTCGCAGCCTCTGCACAGAAAATGAAATATTGAAAATGATGCAACATTAGCAGTACAACCATAACGTGTCACATTTTATTTGTTCATGTAAAGTGAAAGCAATGGCATGACTACACAACATGCTGATGATTTGAGGGATATTTCCCTTGGGGACTGGTTAATTTTCCACCAATTATTGCAAAGGAGTGAAACAAAAAGTCACAATAATGACATGAGTAAAGCTGTGTATTTTGTTAACATCAGGCCTAAAAAAAACAAAAACATTTTTCATTTATTTCATTATTTAACCAGGTTAATTGTCTAGCACAAGTATTATCTACTCCTTCAGGCACAGTTGTTATTGGCTGAACAATACAACACATACAGCAAGTTCTTTAAAAATGCTATCAATTAGCACATTTTCTCACAATGCCATAAAACACAGAAGGGTAATGAAACAAGAGTTTCCAAATGCAGCATTTCACAAAATCCAAAACACAATGCATTTAAACAAAGGCTTCAGAGAAATACTTAATCATGCTTTGTGTATATCTGGGTCACTGGCATCACAAGACACACAGGAATCAACCTGAAAAACTCCCGTTTGTGAAATGCGTAGAGGACGAGCGACTTTTGATATATATCAACAGATTCTGAACAAGAAAAATAGATATATTCAACATAGAAGTTATTTACGTCACATATTTGGAATAAGTTTCAACATATAATTCTTGAGAAATATCTGTCAATTATTAATGGTATTCTTAAAGCTACTCTGAAGGCAATGTAATTGTTTTGTTTTGAATTCATATTGAACTGTCTTTGCCTTTTGTTGGTATTGTTTTCAAAAAAGTTTTATTTTATTAAATTATAGATATTTTTGTTTGTTCTTCCATTTAACTTTTCTGCTTATGTTTTTAACTAGAAAGAGCTATAGATGGTACCACTTTTAACTCCATGGAACAACAGATTCTTTATCTCAGTGAGTCTTTGATTAAATAGATCTTTCTACAGCATGTTTATTGATTTTCCATAAACTCGAGGTAGAAGCTTTAAAAATGTACAATTATAGTGTTTATAGTTTCCTAAGAAAAATGCAAGACACTACTCAACTGGGTCCACTAACTGCAACATTAAAAACTTATAATAATCTGTGTTTTTACTGGGAGAAAATAGAGCAAGACTAATAAATACAGCGCGTGCAGGATTAATGGCTCTGGACAAATATAGAATCCAAACTGGCAGCTGGAGGACCAATTACTGGATACCCTACGGCAGCTCAGATGTAAGTAAGAATGGGCTGATGTCTCAGCTGTCAGTTAGCAAGCCACCGAGGATGATCAGATTCTAATTTACTGCAAAAAATATGCCAAGCCTAATAATCTATTCTGTTTTGTTTTGAGTCTTTGTATAATATGTTTCCCAAGAGCTAAAATTAAGTTTTTGTGTAAGCAGCGTTGATTGACATTAACTTATATCTGAGAAAGCGCTGACTGAAACGTTGTTAAAAGTATTACATGTCTAGTAATAGTAAAATTTGACAAACAACAAATAGCTGAATAAACGATATTAGAAGATTTAGCATCAAGAATCATCTCAGGTTTTTACTTTTGCAACCAAAACAGACGAGCCAAAAAAAAAAAAAAAACAGACAGGTACTCTGCAAAAAGGATCTGATAATTAGAATGTTACAAACTTCCTTTACTTGATTACGAATGCACATGTGTGCTCACCCACAGACACGTACATGCAAAGACACAAACGTAATCACAGACGCACGCACTAAGTGAGAGAGGATGTTCCTGCTTCATGCTGAGTGGCTGTGAACCAAAGCTGTTTTAGGCTTGCATAAAAAATTCACAACTCTCTCTTAGCAACATTCGCCCTACATACAGCACTCACACACATCGCAGCGTTATTTATGTGCTCGCATAAAATGACCCATAAAGAGCACAACTTGGCATGACTTAACATTAAAAGAGGCTTTAAATGGTAAGTAATGGGGAACAGCATCATATATTCAGGTAGTAAATCCAGTCAATGCAAACTATTTTGACATTTTTTCTTCTAAAAATTTGGGGGACTTCAAGTTTATTGTTTCACTTGACACTGTTGGGGGATTAATTTTTCAGAATTGCCAGTCCTTCAAAGAGAGATTCAGCTCAAAGCCGTATTTGTTTATTTATCTGTACTACTTAGGTTTCTTTTTTTTCAGACTGCTTATGTGCATTCAAGCAATTCTCATTTGTCCTCGATGCATACTGGCATCTGTGCACTCATCTCCTCTGCAAACAGGTCAACATCCAAGCACACACACACATATCAATTTTCATTAGACATTAATGACAGGAGTAGAGGAATGGACAAAGCAGGGAGAGAAAGAAAGACAGAAAGTGAACGGATGTAGTTACGCTCCCCATGGAAAGACTATCAAACCACTATCTGCTGTCCTCGACCATAAAGCTCCCTCTGCTCGTATTACATAACACATCTGCTACTATGCTGTGTTCACACATCACCAGATACATAGTAGACGTGGCTTGTTGCTCTCTATCAATGTTTCTTGCAGCATTTTCGGTGCGTACTTATGATATTGATGTGCTGGAGGTCTGAGCAGCAAAGCAGGGTCCTGAAAGTGTGTTTCCCACTTGAGAATTCACCTCGTCTCAGTGTGGGTTGCATCACCTCTGCCAAGCTATCTCCATCTGAAAAGTCTTCGGAGCACCTGTTCATCTTGGCAGCATCCGAGTGTCTGCAGAGAGTGTTTGTCCAATTGAAGTTTCAGTTAAGCCCACTCCAGTGTTAGGATTTTGTGTTTAATGTCTTTCAGTCTGTTGTGTCGGGGGGGAGGGGAGGGGGCGGACACCGAGCGGTGGCCATTTATATGCATGTGTTGAGGAGGAAAACAGACTTACACTGAATGGATTGATTTAAAACAATTATTGTTCCCCCAAACTTGTACAAAAAAGGATAAAAATGCAACAGTTGAATCTGTCACTATTATTATTATTATTATTATGTAGTTTTGCAATCAGTTGAGATAATTGTGACAATTTTTATGTCAATATAATTGCCTGCAGTCACTTGCAGCAAAAGATCATAGTGCAACTAAACTTGACAGCTTGAACTTGATGACTTGACATATGGAGCTTATCACCTGAACTGGTGTTATGTTGTTGCACCCGGCATAACACAGAGACTTTCAAAAGAAATTATTTATTAATTTTCAATCTAGTTACAGCAACAAACTTAAATGTATTTTATCGACATTTTATGTCATAAAAATATGTATGCGTGTTTATTTTTAGCCCTCTTTAATCTACAATACCTAAATAAAATGTCATGCACTTCAGATGTCATCGAATTATTATGTTTAAAAAGCGTAGAAATGCACATGCATTAAGCCCTCTCTGATTTTTGAACTCTGTAGGACCAGCAAAGCTTTCGGGATGTTGGGCATCATCAACCAGTGAGTGAAACGTTTCCCCGTTCTTCTTTGCAGTATGACTTAAGCTCAGTTAAGCTGGATGTAGAGCATCAAAAAAATGACTATGTTCAAGTTTCACTTAAAATTTACAGTCGGTTTTAGTTTAAGAACTTCAATTGGGGCCATTTTAGCACATGAATATGCTTTGATATACACTACAACTGCACAACATGTCAAATAGCAAACGTCGTCACAGTATAAGTTTGAGTTTGACCTTTTACGAAAACAAAGAAATGCATTAATGAAATATTTGGTAGGTTTTTACAATTTCAATGTCATGCATGTATGCCTTGAATCTGAAAGGTTTTCTTACTGGATTACCCTGTGTTTAGCTCAATTTATCTTTCCATCAACACTGATCAGCTTTCCTGTTGCTGCTGAGAAAAAAATGTCTTCCCCATAGCAGGATTCTTGGAGCAGATGGTGTGCTCAGTGTGATCTGCAATGTTATTTTTTCTGCCACGCAAAACATTGGGATTGGTTACATAGTTACATTTTAGTTATGTCTGACCAGAGCACCTTCTTCCACATGTTTATCGTCATCTCCACATGTTACTTGAACAACAGAATATTTTAAGGCTTTCTTTGTAAAAATATTTTTGTCACTCTTCCTTGAAGGACAAATTTGTGCTGTGATTAATTACTGGTTGTCTTGTCAACAGATTCTTTCACCTAAGGTGCAGGTCCTCCAGAGATGCCGCAGATTTCTTGCCAGATTCCACCTCTCTGCTGTTGTTTATGATGCTGCTTGTTTGCTCATGTTCACTAAAAAACCTCTGAGGTCTTAGTTTGAAAAATATGGAGATTAAATTACATGCTGCAAAGCTGTCTTCTAATCAGGTGACTTCTGAAGTTAACTGATCACAATAGGTTTTATTTAGGGATACCAAATTAGACAGTGGCTGACTATACATATATATGTCTATATATCTATCTATATATAGATATATATAGATATCTATATATAGATATAGATATTTATATCTATATATAGATATCTATATCTATATATAGATAGATATATAGAGAGAGAGATATATATATATATATATATATAGATATATAGATATATACACTATAGTTTCTGATTTCTTACTCTATTTTGTCAGTCTAAAAAAATTTAATATTACCTGACATTGCAAAGCTATAATTAAAATATATATATATATATATATATATATATATATATATATATATATATATATATATATATATATATATATATATATATATATATATATATATATATATATATATAATTGAATCATAGTCTTATTGTGCAGGCTTAGCTTCAATTTTGCTTCTTTGCACATGTAAATCCAACGACTCAGCTGCACAATTAAAAAGTGCAAGGCCTGCAGATCAATAGGGAGACAAAATAAGAAACATAACATGTATCTATATATCTGGACCTCAAGTCAATATTCATTCAGGATGCAGTCAGAGCCTAATGACTTTGTATATTTTAGTAGTGTATACTGTAGGCTAAAGCAAATTGTAACAACAGTCTTCCTGTAGAGGCTTCACATATCCAAAACTGACTAAACTAATCCCATCAAACCAGTCTCCTCAAATCTAGTCTCTGAAACTTTTGACCTCTAAAACAGCAAGTGCTTGCTATTGCGAGAAACACAGCAACACTTATTGTCCCACACTGGCATAGAGATTGCTTAACACAGTGTGAATGCCATAAAAAAACAAAAAGCCTGTCAGTCTATATTATCATGCTAAGTGCATCCTCTTCCCATTGTGCGGGAGCATTTTTGGATGAGAAAATAGAAAGAAAGAAATCCAATCATTGCTTGAGTCACCCATAAGTAAAGGGAGAAAATCATCACCTCATTGGGCCATCTAAAGTGAAGTAAAACAGGCAATTATATCCTCATACTCACTCACTCAATTATATCCTCATACTCACTCCTGCTGGTATTCAATACATGTGCAGGTCGCCATCAGCTCTAATCTATTGGCATTTAAGTATGAGGCATTGTTTTTATTTGCCAGAGACACACAGCATGGTTTACATTAGGAGATCAGGAAAAAAAAATTCCAACCATCACACAAAGGCATTGCCACTAGGGAACTAAAACCCCTCCCGGTTAAAGCAAAAGCAATTTTCTAAATGGCTTATTTGTAGGTTAATCTTAAATCTAGCTTTACAGCTTTAGTACAGTGGGGAGAAAAATTTGCAAACATGCAAACGCCTTCAAGAAGTAGTGTAAGTAATCTCCTAAATATATGTATGTATATATATATATATATTTATATATATATATAAATAAAGCAACTGCATTTGGCTGTCATGGTTTGAGTAAACAAATGTTATCTTCCATGCAGATTAAAATCTCATTAATTTGTTCAATGTTGGAGCAGTACCGGATTAAGGTGTCTCAGCAGTGAGGCCATTTCACTCTCTCTGCTACTTTTAATTACCTAATGTAGCAACATATTTAACAGTGAAGAAATACATGACTTTCAGTGTAATAGGAAAAGTTTAAATTCCCTTTCACTTCCTGTCTGTTCTCTTAATGTCAGCATAACGGGGGAAAAGACATCGTTCAATAATATCCAATGATTCAAGTGGAAAATATGTGTATGTATTTAGGTAACTCCTGGCTATGTAATACAGTACATGCAGAGGCAGTTTTGTTGTTGTTTTTTTATTTATTTATTTATTTATTTTCAGAAATATAGCAGACTGCTTAGGGCACCAGGCTGTCTAGGGGGAGGCTCTGTGAGCTAGAGAGTGGGCCCCTCCTTGTAAAGAGTGGCAGCGCTGTAATGCAATAGAGAACATTTCATGGCTGGCAAATGATGCCCAATTCAATGTCTGACTTGAGATTCCACATTCATGCTTAATTAAAGGGTAAATTCACTGTTTTTAAGAAATCTGGACTGCATTTCATCAAAAACTAAAACTGGCCAAACTGAACTGGATCTTTCTACAGTGCACAGAGATTATTAAAAATACATTTCAAACCAAATTTAAGATGCATGAAACCTTTACTTCATCAGTTAACTCACAAAAAAATCAAAATGAGACAAACCTACATTGAGACAAATATGTTATATATTTCTGCATTTCCATTTCAACACAACAGTACGACAACATCTCCTGTGTCTTATGTTCCGATACAAGTATCTGCAGTTTCTATGCCACAGCTCATTATCAAGCAAAATTGATGCAAGAGAGTCATGCATGCTCACACAAGAGTGAGCTAAAAATAGCGCCAGTCTTACCTTTCTGTACACTATCATGTTGGGGGATTCATCCGCCACCCCGTTGGTCCCCTGCCCGCTGATGTTGGTCTGTGCCATGATCCTTTGAGTAAATCTGCCACGGGAAATGTCAGGAGCTCCTGTTGTAGACAGAGAGGGATATTTTGGCCCACCAGAGAAACAATGCAGCAGCAGCCGACCAAACGTGACTCGTGCTTACCTTTGGCAAGACGGGAATCATAAACAATGCTCGTGGCTGGATCATGTTTCAACACATTTGACATTTTAACACGAATTGTGAAGGTAAAGACCCTCAGACATTGGCAACTCATATGTTCTAGGCACTGGCTGATATGAGGTGGGATAACCAGATATAAAAATGCCCTAATTTCACAGTGCTTACACAAAATCACATACCATGATAAGAACTTGTTTTTAAAACCAAGAAGCATTACATATTTTTACAGTTGCTAAAATAAAAAAAAGCACAGTTGCACCAATCCACTTTTTCACTTTTGATACTGATACATGTGAGGTTCAGCATCGGCAAAAACAGATCATACGGAGAAAGAAAGAAAAAAAACACATAAATGTATCAATACATACATTTATTTTAGAACTACACTTTTAGAGTACTCTTAAATATACCATAATGCAATTTGTATAGCAGCAAATGCCAAACCAATCATAAAGAAATTGGCAAAAACAACAGGCTGACTACCTTGGTCAAATATGCAGAAAATTAACAGCAACAATCCTTTTTTCAAATGGTTCACAAAGTGAAATTAGTTATTCTAATCATAATGTAAAATAAATAGCATATTCTGTCTCAGAGCACAAAGAATAGAAATAGGCAGAATAGATCTGTCTTCTTTTATCAAGCTCATTGTTATGATAATTGATCTATTTTTATTTATTTTTTTTAATCGGGACTGATCCAGATATAAATATTGGATCTGTACATCTCTAGCTAATATAAGCTAATTAGTTGTGTTATCTGCTCAGGTAGCCAGTCTGGAGTTTGTTGCAATTTTTGCTCTTGCTTAGTTAAATTATGTTTTAACCCCAACTCAGCAAATTGGTCCGTTTTGTTACTCCCTTAGTGTTAGGGAAATGTGCAGAAGCCTTGCATTAACAAGCTGAACGCCAGTGCAGAACAACAGGTGGAGAAGGGGCAGCAGTGCATTACTTCATAGTGTATATGAGTAAATTCTGGGACTTTTTCCAGCATCTCTTTCAAAGGACATGAAGTTACAAAGATATGGGAATTATGAATTCAAGACAATTAAATAAAACATAATATACCATATTAATACTGGAAACTGACAATGCTTCAAAATGTGTCAGAAAATGATTTTATACAAAGCCCTGCTTGTGACAGTGATTAAAGTTATCTGTGGGCAGGACAAAAGTTCACCCTAAAATAATTGTTGTAACGGCCACAGTTTCATATGGACTCGTTTTCTGCGTTAGCCTGAAACAGAAACATTTCAACTGTAACTAGAAATTACATTGACTGGATGTTTGCAATGGAAAGATGAGGAAAGATAAGGTGACACAAAGACCCTAACAACAGTAAAAGACACCGTCCCTAGAGGAGGTATCATACTCTACAGCGCAGCTTGGAAACATCCATTTGAGTGGGGCAGCCATTGTCAAAATGAGTAAGACTTTGCAAAATCATCTGCAGCGTTGTTATTCTGCCCTCCCATTGACACGCTCACGGCATCCTTGTGAGCTGTAGTCTGCAGAAAGAACCACCTTGTAACATTCAAAGAGCGAAGTCATGCGACCTGCTTCTTTTTCTTCTTCTTCTTCTTTTTTTTTTTTTTTTTTTTTTTTTTTTTTTTTACCGTGAGGCCATAGAGTGGTGCCGTATTGGGCTTTTACTACAAAGTGTCGATGCCCTTTCAGCACTACGGACAGCAACCGTAAAAATAACACCCGCGTCCCGTCATTATCCGCTCCCCCTCGACCAACGCGTGAATACAGTTAGAACCACGACCACCGAAGGAGAAGAGACAGAAGGAGAGGACAAGAGGGGAGAGAATAAGAGGGAGAGGCTTACCTGAAAAACAAGCTGCCCGCTTTAGGACGCCTGAATCCCGGCAGGGTTGGAAGCCTGGTCCTTCAAGTTCAGTGTGTCAACTGGCGGACATAGGAATGTGAGGGGTGTGCATTGGCAGCGGGAAGAAGCAAACATTCGGCGGACGCTCGGTGTGTGGTTCAGTTCGGGCTCGGGCTCTGCTCTCGTCCCCTCGAAACGATGCTCAGAAGAGCGGGCGCGTCGCCGCGGAGCGCCGCGAGCGCGCATCGATCTGTGTGACCAATGGCGTGTGAGGAATAAATTACAACCTGTTTTGGAGGCGTGAGGCTTTTTTTCTGGCACAAAATGTGACTGTTATTAACTGCAGTGATAGCTCTGACTGTCAAAGGTCCTTTAGCGATAGAAGTAGACTACTTGCAGCATGTTAAAGAAGGCTAAATGGGTTCATGGAAACTATAGTGGAGCTGCAGCAATTGACGTCCCAGCTGGTAGTGATATTAGTCGGTTAGACCACAAAGCCGGCCTTTATTTAAGGTGGTAAGAAGAAGGGCATTCAAAAATTCAATTTAAGGTTTGCCTAAAGCCATGTAGAGAAAGAAGGCGCACAGGAATATGTGAAACTGAGACTTAATGGCGGCAGGACCATGCTGTGGGAATGTCTTTTAACAGTATGGACAAAGAAGCTGGCCATATTTTATAGATAGCTCAAAGTAGATAGATAGATACAAGGTAAGCCTAGACAATAAATGTTAAAATGGAATGCTTCTGATCAAAACTTATGTGCTAAAATAGTTCAGGTAAATCCAAACTGTATGTACAACTGATAACAAGCATGATGAAACTTTGCAGATGTCTTAGGTTTTTACCCATTTTTTTCCAAAATAACCAAGGTCTTCAAATATGTAAAGCTGATAGTTTAATGTTAGTTTAGGTCTGTCAGCTTGTGGGATTGTTCTTCTTTTAGATCCAAGTGAATAAATTCCACACTGCTACCAACAGACTCTAAAGATCCAATTTAAAATTGATTCTTTGCTAAGCTGTCTGTTGTCTGTGTGTGGACAAAACACTGCTGCAAAATCAATGATTTGATGTTGGTTGGGTTTCCTTAGAGGGAAATGTTTGTTTCCCCTCAACTGGTTTAAAACAAAAAAAAAAGAAAAAAGAATAGAACCTCACTATACTGTCATAGGTAGGATCAAACTGAAAAGTGGGCCATTGAATTTTATTGTGTCTGTGCGTTTTTGCTGATATGAATATTTAATATTCGATGCATAATTTGGACTGTTTTGTTTTGCAAAGTGCCTTGAGATGACATTTATCTTGAATTGGTGCTGAATAAAGAAAATGAATTTAACTGTCTTATAAACGTAGAAGGGTTTTTTTTTCATTAAATGTTTGTAGACAGGATTATTAAAATATTATGGAGCCAAAAATAACTTTTAATCCTAGGATAATATTATCATGCTGAGTTGTTTTCAGGACCTAAACTATAGGAAAGAGAAATTGCTAATTTTAAATGTACAAGGATTAAAAACTTAGTTGAAACAAAATAAAAAAGATGCATGGTGGGTTCACAGACATAAAATAATACTAATAATAATAAGAAGAAGACTAGTCCACAAGTTGAATTGACAAAGTACTTATGTGACTCTAGACTTCTATACTTTTCAGTCTTGTGATGAGATCTAGTCAGACACTGAATGGAGAGTAAGAAACTGTGATTAATTAGAAACATTTTTTGGTATCCACTGAGATAAATGGATATTAATACTTCTCGATTTTGTTGCTGTGTTTGGCTTTGAAGTATCCAACAGTCCAGGCATGAAAGGCGACAGATGTGCCCCTTCCACCTATGTGTTGTATG
Source organism: Poecilia picta (assembly GCA_033032245.1). NCBI lineage: Eukaryota > Metazoa > Chordata > Actinopteri > Cyprinodontiformes > Poeciliidae > Poecilia > Poecilia picta. The sequence goes on along the minus strand of CM065367.1, from coordinate 20,140,952 downwards.
TCCCTGTATTATCTAACACTGATGTCCTCTTTTGCCCTTTCAAGATTCATCCCCTTCACTCAGTTGACCAAACATGACATTCACTCTTCCTGAAAGATGTCCAATTATACTGTAAGCATTAAAATTATAAATATGCTGTCCTAAAATTGAAAATAGGTAAATACTGAACAACGCTAAACAGTATACTCATGTTAAACTGCAACGGTGAAAATCTCTCCTTATCTTTGCTTCAATTTGATTATTTCTACTAATGCATCAATCCGACTTCTACCTGTTTTATTCTGATCAGTCACAGAAAGGCGAGATGCACAGGTTCATATTCTACAGTGGGATTCTAGGGTGTAGAACCCTGATAAAGGCAGGAAGCAGGCAGGTTCATGGTGAAAGTGAAGAAATGTATGAGAGCAGAATCCAAACTGAATGGGAAGAAGAATGCATAAGCGCAACAACTGTTGTCGTATTCAAAAACGGTAAGGAAAATTAAGCACTAAGTGAGAGGAACACAGGGGGATCTGATAAGGACTAAATAAACCTGGAGGAATTTTTCAGGATTAAAACAGAAGACTCTGATTAACTGATGATATAAAGGCTGTGGGGGAGCAAAAGCTGAGGGAGTTGGGTGAAAAAATTGTTAATCACGAGAAATAGGCAACGATCAAAACAAAGCAGAAACTACAACTTGAACAAGACCCTAAAGCATAAACTCCCCCAAAAAATACAGAACAAAACCATAACTTTAAGACACAGTCCCTCAACACCAGCTTCATGCAGGCTCTCCAATGAGAGAATCAAAAAGCAATCAGGATCCAAACTGGTGAGGGAATGAAATTATAGGCAAAAGAGCCAAGGAAGGTGACCAGGACACAGTTCATTCAGAAAACCTGGAAGCCAAACGAAGGAGGTAAAGAGTTAACTCAGATGCAGCTATGGTCACTGACAGGGATAGAATAGAATAGAATAGAATAGCTTTATATAACTTTGGGAAATTCAGGTGTAACAGCAACATCGGGGCTTGTAGGGTTACACAAAGATTAACAAAATGGATGGACGGACGGTCCAGTGACTGTTAAAAAGTCTCTGAAGGACAGTGTTAAGGACAGTGTTACGGACAGTGTTAAGGCCACGTTAAAGCGGTGGTGGTGACTAACTCCAGAGAAGAGACTTTACAGCAGGAGTTCCCAAATTCAGGCCTCGAGTGTCAGTGTCATGTAACTTTTGGGTGTGTCCCTAGAATCAAATGGTTGAATTACAGTCAAGTTCTCCAGAGTCCTACTAATGACCTCGTTATTTAACTCAGGTGTCAAATAATGACACCTGATGCAAACACTTTTAGAAGCAAAGACACATCTATAAGTTGCAGATTGCTGGCTGTCAAGGCTTGGATTTGAAGATCCATGCTCCACAGGGAGATTTAAAAGCTGTGCAAAGTAATAAAGAAATCCAGGAACAGATGTTACTTGAATAACAATGAATTTATGTAAGACACTACACATTGCAAAAATAAAATGCATAAAATTAAAGGGGAACTACAACTCAAAAGAGAAATAATACAGAAAACAACCACATTGTTGACACAAAGTCCTTTAACATATATGACAGAGTTTCATTGTGTTTTATTTGGGTATAGTATTTTTAAATGGGTTTGCAGCAAACGTCAACTAGGTTTAAGTTAAAAAGAAAACTTGAACTGTGTCTTGGTATTTTTATTTTTTAATTAATGTATCACAGATTTTTTTTTTTGGCTCTTTTCAACAATAAAACTGGATCTCTAGGATGTCCTTAAATTAATGCCAATATTAATCTATTGAGCCAAAATGATCATTCATTATCTGTAATTGGTAACAATTACTAATTGTTGTTTATCAAATCAGATGTAGAGTTAAGTTAATCCTTCTTTAATTTTCCCTGCAGATCATTTGGTCATAACAAAGCCTTTTAAGATGTTGCCATATGGTCTTTGCTTACATCTTAATTCTTGCTTCCAGTTAGTTGAAGGGTGCTGGCATCAGCTTATACGCCATATCTCTCAGTGGCTTGCAGCCAAAATAAATATTTAATCTGCTTGATAAAGACATAAATGCACTGCATTCATTGGGTCTTCAGGAGGCAGTTTGCTGTAAAGGCCTGGAGTCAAAACGCTGTTTGTGTTGAGTGTCAAGTTAAACACGTGATGAGCCAACTACTGATGAGTGGAAAAAAAACACGCAAACACTATTCTTTTCATTGAAACACACTCATTTTTGTCTATTTCTGCCCTGCCTTCATTTTTGTCTTTATTTTAATTTGTTTATTTTACAAATGGCATGTTTATGTTGGTGTGTAGTCTAATATATTTCTGTGCCATTCCATCGTACTTCACATTAATTTATAGCTATATTGTTTTCTAAAAACAATATAATGATGTGCACATTTGACATTGACTGAATGCACACCCATTTGTCATTTCATGGCAATGGCAAATGCTATGAAATTTGTCATTTCATAGCATTTCACAATTGTCATTTCACATGGCAAATTGTGGCTTTGAATGACTTATAGAAACATGACTTATGTAAAACTTTTTCTTTACCCAAATGCTTATGATCTATATTTCCATTATTCATTTCTGCAACAATTGTTTGTAAGCGACACTAATTATATTTTATCATTAGGATAGATTACTTCTTAAAGTAGATACAATAAATGTAAAGCTTAAAAACTGTGATGGACCGAGCAGTCAAGGAACAGTCAGGCACAGGTTTAAAGTCCAAAATAATTGTTTTTTATTTAACCCAAACAAAACTTGGGTAAATAATAGAAAAAATGGCAAAATTTGGGCCCATAAAAGAGGTCAAAGTAACAAACATCAACTCAGACTAACTCAAACAAACAAACCTCCCAAACAAAGACACAAGGGGAAACCTAAATACTGGCTGATCAGGCCACATACAAAACACCAAGGGGAAAATACACAAAAACCTAACAGAAACTAACATAGAAAAATCCCATCCCCCCTCAGGATGATGAGTAGTGGTCTGAACCAATTTGCAGTCTCAGCTGGTTTACTCCACCCCTTCTCCACCTCTCTGCTCTCCTGAAGGATTTTAGCAGCCAGCACTGAGGAAACTCAAAAAACAAACAAAGGTTAAATCAAGCAAAACGCAACAATGTAAACTAAAATGTGCGCACTTATTCTAGAATACAATGTGATGTGTTGCCTTCTAAACAAAACCAGTTATTCTGTAAATTAAATCCTTGATTTAAAGAAACCCAAATATAGGTGAGGTGAACCTGTTTATGGTGAAAGTGAATGAACCTGTTGCGTGTGGTGAGAGTGAATGTTACCACATTTGTGTGGCTGTTACTGCAGCCATCACAAAAACATAACAAGAAAGTACTGGACTTTATTATGCCCAATTTCTCATGGAGCAGTTTAAAAAGAAATATTTCCCTCTTTGACTCTCACTGAGTTTTTAATGTTTCAACAGAACCATATTTTAATTCTGTTAGTTATTTAATCCAGCAACCTACTCACACCAAGTTCATACATTCAAACACTGGTGGTTCCTAAAATTACATGCATATCAGACAAACTAAAACAAATACTAACCCAAGCAAAATTTTATTTAAGGCATCCTTTAACAGCATAGACTTACACTTTGTACCTTTGATTTTCTTTGGGAATAGTGAACTATTTTTTAATTGGAACTGAGCAAAATAGACTTTTTTGCTCTATTTTGAGGAACTGAAAAGCTGTATGTTTGCTTTAGTAAGACGGAAGCAATGTGCATTTTTTCCAAATAAGGTTTTAATTAAATATTGTTGAGAGTACTATACCAATACTGCGTTTGCCTAAGCTTTCAGTAGTTCGTCTTAACGATAATTTTGACGACGATTATTGAAGTGGGCTGTTGCGTTTTTAGAAACTGGGTCAAAGACTCCATTTCCCATAATCCAGCTGCCCATTCTTCGTCGTCGAACAAAAACGCGGAAACAAAAGAACTAATCAGTTTTTCAAAACAAGCAACGAGTCGGCATAAAGTGAGCCTTGTCGTGGGTGACAGCTGTCAGAGTTCAGGCCGTAGCTTCTCATAACCCACTCACAAAGACTTAGCATGGCGTTGAAGAGAATACAGAAGGTGAGAACAGTCGTCCTTTCCTAATTTGTTTAATGTGCCCGACAGGATGAAGCTATGCGGCGGAAACGCCTATGTAATGTTAGCCATCTGTTTGTTAGCCGTTTCTGGTGGCTGTTTGTTGCAACTCTCATTTTCTCGACTTGGTGCTTCAGCAGTCAGCTTTTGAATCAGTCGAACTTTTGATTCATTTGCGTCTCTAAAAACAATCATATTTCCTGTTGATGTCGCTGATTTGCAGAGTGTGGTGAAACGACATGAGGACACAAGTCTTGTAAAAAGGCTCATATTTGTACATGTGACGGCTGTATGCCGAAGCTTATTGTGCCATCAGCAAGCGGCATTATGAAAGCATTTAATGACGAGACATTTTGGGTTGGTTTTTCACAGCGTAGTGTAGTTTCCGCCCTCGTATGCTTCTTTGCTAACACTAGTTGACACTTAAGTAGAAGTAAATGCGTGTAAGCATTGATATTATTAAGGTGGGCAAAATAGTAAAGTTCTTGTTTTCTTTTCAGGAGTTAAATGACTTGCAGAGAGACCCTCCAGCTTCATGCTCTGCTGGTCCTGTAGGGGAAGACAGTAAGTGTGAGGATCTGCATCTGTTGACATCTTTAGAAACCATCTGTTCTCGTTCCTCTGTGTTTTTAATCCTTGAATTAGTGCTGTATCTTTGAGACCGAGTTGTGACTCAGATGTTATGTGTGTTAATCGCTTAACCTGATGTGTGTTTGTCTTTGCTTCCTTAAGTGTTTCACTGGCAAGCTACCATCACAGGACCGGTAAGCTGTTTCTGCTGGATTCTGGATTTGCTTGCAGCATTTTTAAAAACCAAATTGCTTCTAGATCTTTAGACAATAGTGTTTTTATGTTGACTTTACAGCTCTTTCTGTTGTGTGTGGAGAACACAGACTAGCATGCTCTACCGTAATGTTATTCACTGAAGCCCATGACGCTGTTGAGCCACAAATATTGGGCAGGCTTTGGCAATAATCTGCTCTTGTGTTTCAGAATGACAGCCCTTTTCACGGAGGAGTTTTTTTCCTTTCTGTCCATTTTCCCACTGATTATCCCTTTAAACCACCAAAGGTAAATATAGAAATGTCTTTTAAGACATTATCTTTGTTGTCAGATATGACCTAAAAACTGTCAACTACAGCCTCGTATAGCTGGACTTCAACCACATTGTAAAAAAGAGCTTTTTCTTTTTTTCTTTTCTGGGCTCTGTTTTTCTCCATAGGTCGCCTTTACTACCAAAATCTATCACCCAAACATAAACAGCAATGGCAGCATTTGCCTTGACATCTTGAGGTCTCAGTGGTCCCCTGCTCTTACGATTTCCAAAGGTAACACAACTTTGCATTTTGCCTATTCATTACAGACTTTGCTGCAGCAGATGTGGGCCAAAATGATGCACAACAATAGAGTTTCAAATATAAATTGGTTGAAGGACAAAAATGAGTCGTCATGCAGCCACATGTTTCATACTGATCCTGCCTCAGTCTGTACAAACCATGTAAACATAGTGTACCTGCTTTGACAACTGATGATTAAAGTAATTTTCTCTCATTTACTTGTTACCGCATCTGTTGTACTGCAGTGGAATTCTTTCCTTTAATATTTATTATATGGTATGTAGGGGTTGGCATTTACTGTATTATCTAGCATTGCCTTGGGAAAAATGGGACAATTCATCATATTAAACTGTTGGTTTACCTCAAAACCGACTCTAATTGAATAGCTGGAGAAACAGTCTGATTTTTTTTTTTTTTTATTATTTCCATGAAGTTATCAATAAAGGCTGCATTTACATTTAAAAATATGACTTGCAGTAATATAGTCTTTAGTGGCATAGTTGTGCTGCTTAATTTAATCATCAAAGTGAAGTACCCTTTTTCAAATTGCAAAATATTATTGTTGGAGCAGTATGAAGTGTTTGAGTCTTTTTATTGTCACTGTTATCACATTTGCAATAGCACAAAACTTGTAAAAAATGGGTACATATCCTCCTTATGTCCTTTCTGCTGAGTCATTTTGGTTTGTTCAAGGTCACAGTCCGGCCCAAAACGGGATCAGAATCAAAATCAATGGAAACAGGCTGTCATATAAATTTTCGGATATATATGAGATTTGAGCTTTTGTGGCAATTCATCACCACAACTCATCCCAAGATAATGTGCCACAGTGAGAAATAAATGGCTCCGGTTTCATTTGCAGCTTCATTTTATCCCTTTTGCTTCGATTTTGGGGGCAACCACCAATTTTATGTCGGATGTAGTCTGACATGTCCTTGCATCTCTCCTTGTATTTAACTGTTTTCATAAATTATTGAAACGATTCACCATGAAAATGCTCAAGTCTCATCTTTCTCACATGCTAAATCCAGTTAATTTTATTTCTTTTTGTTCTGACACAAGTATGGGCTCGTTGACACTTAGGCCATATTAAGATACTTAGGATCAATCCAGATCATAACTCTTAAGTGACTTGCTGCTTTTTGTTAAATATAATAATAGTTAGCCATATAGGCACATTTCATTGTAATATGAATTGGCTGCATGAAGTGAATCCAAAACGGTGGAATCCACAGTGGCAACAGCTTAAAAGATTCAAACGGATGAAATGAATAGCACCTAAATAAATTAATACGCTGTGGTTTAAACTGGTACAGCTTTCCATGTATGATGGTGTATTACCAAATGTATGCCATTTTGGTCTAAATATGAGGAAATTAAAGGGTTTTTGTGGGATGTCAAATATCTTAAAGATATATGTTTTGCTTTTAATGTCTTATTCTGAATAGCGCACGTTCAGTGATGTTCAGGTGTATCAGGACCGTTTTTCAGAGGTTCCAGAGTCTGAATACCATTAGCCAAATCAACTAAAAATTAGGTGAAACTTTCAATTTCTTGTCTGGTTTGCATCTCAGAAAGCCGGCCACTTTAAAGTACATTTTAACCTGAGAAGAACGTCATTAGGCTGTGATGTTTGAGTTGGGGTTGTGGGTGGTATACATGACATGTGAGAGCCGCAGCATAGTCTTTCTACATGTCCATATAAGAGCTTTCTGGTATATGTGGTGATCAGTTTGTGTTTGCCACAGTGTAACCAAGCAAACACAGAAGTGTTGCATTTTGTCTTCCTATGCCATTAAATCAAAAGGCATAAAAGAGTTTGTTTAGAAGTATGAAATGAGGGTGTTAATTGCAACCTGACCTTGGAGGCTTGGTTTGGAATCGTTTCTTTTTCTTGAGAAACTCTTAGTTAAAATACAGTCAGAAAGACAGAAAGGTGAGGATGTGCATAGCAGATATCTGTGTGGAGTGCACAAGAGGCAGGAGAAAGATGGAGCATACATACAATAAGAAAATCTCCTTTTTTTGCTTATTTGTTTTCTTTTCCTCAATAGATGGTTCCCAGAAAGATCTAAGCAGCAAGTGTAAAGCAAATTCAAACAAAAAGGCATTTCTTTTAAACACATTTTTGTTCTTTTTTTTTTCTTAAGTTTTGTTGTCCATCTGCTCCCTTCTTTGTGACCCAAATCCCGATGACCCGCTCGTCCCTGAGATTGCACAGATCTACAAGACGGATAGACAAAAGTAAGTAACTTTGTATTTAATTATCTGGCAAATCTCTTTTTTTTGTTTTCTTTCTAATTATATTTTTATTTGTTCTCTTCAGGTATAACAAACTAGCTAGAGAATGGACCCAGAGGTATGCAATGTGACGGAAAAATATAAAGCAACAACTTCTGCCAGAACGTCTCAACAGATGACAGTACTGTCCAAGTGCTTTCTCCACACTGGTTGTAACTGAGGTGTTTAATATGCTTAATGCACTTTCTCTACTGAGGTTTTACTTGACTTACCCATTTTACTATTTTGGCATTATTGGAATTATTATTCTGAATATTTTATTTGAAGTGTTGCGGTGGAGCGACTGTATGTTTCTTTGAACAGATTTGTATTTATATTTTTCATTATCTTGAAATAAAGATATTTAGCAGAATATGAATTCCATTTACTTTTTTTTTTTATAAAGCAACCCTCATTAAATGTGTTATAGGAGGACTATATAACCCTGTTGTTGTCTGTTTTATAGTCTACATGACCACTAGATGGCACACCTCACTTTATACTAACCAAGCCGTTTTTAATGAGGCGTTATCTGTTCCCCTCCACACCATTTGTTTTATTTAATTTTGGTCTATTTGCCAAATGCCTAATTATGTGGACTGTGGTTATTACTGTGTTTTGCTGGAGTGATGAAATAAAAATAGAAAGGATGTTCTATAAATTAAAATTGAATTATCTTCTCCAACAGCTGTCCCAATGTTCTTGTACAATTAGCAAATACAGATTAATGAAGATGTTCCAGTTTTCCTTTAAAATGTTCATTAGTGCTTATTGATGTGAAGGGATGCAAACGGGCTTTCCCAGTTGATTGTTTTTATGTTTTACATTTTTGCAGTTTGCAAAGCATTAAATTTTTTCTTGCTATTTAAAGAAATCATTTATATTTTAGCATAAAATAAACTTCATTTCAAGGAATGACATATGTCACAGCTGCACAGTGGCGCAGTTGGTAGAGCTGTTGCCTTGCAGCAAGAAGGTTCTGGGTTCGATTCCCGGCCCCGGCCTTTCTGCATGGAGTTTGCATGTTCTCCCTGTGCATGGTGGGCTTTCTCCGGGTACTCCGGTTTCCTCCCACAGTCCAAAAACATGACTGTCAGGTTAATTGGTCTATCTAAATTGCCCCTAGGTGTGAGTGTGTGTGTGCATGGTTGTTTGTCCTGTGTGTCTCTGTGTTGCCCTGCAACAGACTGGCGACCTGTCCAGGGCGACCCCGCCTCTCGCCCGGAACGCCAGCTGGAGATAGGCACCAGCACCTCCCGACCCCATTAAGGGACAAGGGTGTAGGAAAATGGATGGATGGACATATGTCACAACAAAATAGTTCTGAGTTTTAGTCATATAACATGCGGATGTTATTTATGATGAGGATGCCATTTTATGGTCTGAACTTTTATTCTATGCAGCTGTTCATATTGTGTAGTAAATCCACAGTGTTTACATAAGGTAAACTGGTTTTAACAGTTTTTATTATTTAATTCCTGCAGGATATGAAGATAAATGAGGGTTTTATGATGCAGATAAAGTCTGAGTTGAGCTTAAAAGCCATTCTTTAACAGGCCAATTTGGTTCACAAGACCAGATTGAAATTTGATGCTAGGGGGAAACCATTTTAGGTGATTTATTATGGCAAAAGATTATTTTGCTATATAATCAAGCATTCATTATTTCAATTGTTCATTTTATTTTATATGGTGCAGTAATTATGATGCAATAGACATGGTTGCAACAGACAAGTTCAGTGGTTATGTATTTGTATATTTCAAACAACTGGGTGCACAAGCTTATATTTGCAATGAAATTTACCTAGAGATGAAAATAAATAATTTAGGATGTTTAGGAAACGAGCCTGACATCTGACACTAGTGTAACTGTCCAACATTGGACATTGAAAACATCGGTTTTCTCTCAGCCCATGGCAATCGAGAAGTCTCTACCTCAAAATTGATGTTGCCAGTATGGCCAACCCAGATACCTTCTGGAAAAAAAGTTTAATGTTGGAACAAAACAAAGATTAAACTATCTGGTTTTAACAACAAAAGGTATGTTTAGAAGGACCATGATCAGACTCAAACCTAAGAACATTGTAACAATGTTCGGTGCTGGTAGCACCATGGTAACGATGGTTACCATGATACAGCGCCCCTTTTTGCTGCAAGGGGTGCTGTACAATAAGGAAGTAGGACTACCTTCAAATTCTTAAAATCAATTCAACAAGTAAATTGTTGAAACTTGTATACAGGTTGGGTGGACAAGAAGGAAAATTATCCACAATATTAAAGTGCTTTTAGTTCAGGATAGCCTGACATCAATCTTCTTGAAAGTGGATGTACTGTACTTTAAAGCCAACCAATTTAAAAATATATTTTAGCACTTCTAGAAGGACAGGTAAAATATCTGGAATAAACTTGCTGGTGGCAACACATGGCATGTGATTTCTCGGCAACATGCTAATTGGAATAAGAAAAAGTCTAGCAATCAGATTATGGCTGTCATTATTGGTCACAAAGACTTACTTGCCTGCTGAGTCAGAATCACACCTTATGTACACTGACTGGCTACTAGAAAATCAGCCATGCACATGGCAATAACTCACTCAGTGAATTTAGACAAGTAGATGTGGTGAAAATAGCTTGCACTGAGGAAGAATAGTCATTTAAGTGACTTTTGAATGTGATGTGGTGATTGTTGCCAGATGGAGAATATTGTATAAAAAATTGCCAATGTTCTGGGATTTAATGTACAGCCATCTCTTTGGTTTGCTGAGTGGTCCAGAAAAACGTCTAGATGTGTGGAAGAATTTTCTTTTTGATGATTGAGGAGATTAGCCAGAATGGACAATAGAGAAAAACAACAATAGCTAAAATAACCAACTCATGATTAGGGTATGCCGAATACCATCTCTTGAATGTGCAACATGTTGACCTTGAAGTAGATGGGGAAACAGCAGCAGACCATAACATTCATGTTAGCTAACAGAAAAACAAATTTGGAACTAAAACTTACACAAGTTCACCAGAACTGGCAAAATGTTGTCTGGTCTAATGCGTCTCAATTCGAGCACCAATATTCAGGATCAGGATTTTGTGTTGGCAACATGAAAGAATGGATTCATCCTGCTTTTATCAACAGTTGAGACTGTTGTTAGGTGGTGGTAGTGTAATGCCATGGGGGATATTTTCTTGCCACACTTTGCACTCTTTCCTACCAACTGTACATTGTTGAAACACCACTTCCACCTTTAGTACTGCATACATCTCCCCCTTTATGATCACATACCCGTCTTCTGATGGCTATGTTCTGCAGGAAATGTACTGTAAGCTGAAGTTCTCTCAAACTGCATCCGTTAGCATGGCGAGGTGTTCATTGGACACTGATACTCCTCTTCTGGTCACAATACAGTATCTTTGGAAGGTGATGGAATAGGGGCTCAGCAGCGCATCAGTAGGAACTGCAAAGACTCACTCAGGCAGAATCTAGTACATGCAGGGTGTTCCTAATAAAGTGGCCAGTGACATGTAGCATCTAATTTCAAAGATGGCCTGCTCTAAATGTCTCTTTGGTTCCGTTCATGCATTCAAGACAGCTTCGTGTTTTCTTTTATTACTATAAAAAAAAAACTTCTGAATCCACATGTTTTGAGGTGTAAAAGTGGCTGTAGCCGCTTCTTTCAAGTGATGCATGAAGTTGCTCAACCAGAAACAACAAATGAAATCCAGAACCTTTCTCGGAACCAGTAAAAGTTGAGAGATCTTCGCAGGAACCCGGGAGTGGGGGTGGAGGTGGGGGGGGGGGGGGGGGGGGTGTTCTAAAACTTTCTGGGAGGAGTCTGACACGTGAAAAACTTTCCCGAGGAGCTGCTTGGTATGTGTGCTGGTAGATGCAGACAGACGAACAACAGCGAGCGGATCTCTGAGCTGCTGCTGCTGCTGCTGCTGCTGCTGCTGCCTACTTTTAGGAGTCTGTCCAATGGGGGGAAAAAACGACTGGGCTTGAAGTAACCGCGGAGGAAAAAATATATAAAAAAAATATATATATATATAGCCTATATAATAAAAACTTCGACTGCCCTACAATGAGCACGCACGACGCCTCGAAGTGACGGATTTTTTTTTTTTAAAGTTAACAGACGTCTGTTTTTTTTTTTTTTTATTTTCTCTCTTTTTTTATTTATTTAACTCTAGCTTTAAAAGTCAAATCGCTGTGGCCCCTGGAGAAAGTTACAGTGCGGCGCCATGGCTGCCCAGTGCGACACTCTGAGCGGATACTTGCAGCAGCAGCAGTCGGACCAGGGCTCAAACAGCGAGCGCAGCACCGACTCCCCTCTCCCCGGATCAGAGGAGGACCTCAGCGGGCCCCATCCGCTAGCAGACCCGGAGTGGACCGAGGAGAGGTTCCGTGTGGACCGTAAGAAGCTGGAAATCATGTTGTTAGGTAATTGAATAATAATTAAAAAAAAAAAAAAGAATTACAGTGAAGTTAAAATGTTCTACCTTCAATATTTTGTAACAAAGTAGCAGCTACACGACTCTTTCAGATACTTAATTGATAGGCAAGTATGGTTGTAGTGGCGGACATGTTGGTTTTTCTTGATACCATGTGGCACAAAATTAAGTTTCTTGTACATTATTCGGAAGAATCAATCAAAGCAATTAAGACAAGGCAATTAATGTTTCCAGTTATTGCTTTGTGACTTTAACGCCAATACATAAAGCAGCTGAAAAGAAAAGCAAATTATAGATTTTATATATATATATATAATATGTCGGTGTATGAGGCCCTAAATTTAAAGTTAAAAGAAAGTTTCCCTGTTGAGTCATGAAAGTTGTAACCGAACTTACGTGCTCTGACCACAAGGTGTCGCCACACAGGTTCCTGTTTGCTTCCATGTGTGTCTGTAGACTAAACTGAAGTTAACCTGAACATTCAGTTTACTTGCTTCCCAGCAGAAGAGTCTGCTTATGCGAACAGGTGATGAAACAGGCAGGGCTCATCTCAAGGTTTTCATGTTTTAGTCTTTCTTTATTGCCAGTACCTCCATTCATCATAGTTGCTTAAAACGTACTAACTGATTCCTGCTGAGCTGCCAGGAATAGTGTAACCTTCTCTTAGCATTAGGACTGGGTTAGTTTTAAAGTGACACTGTTTTATAGCCTTTAGTACAAACCTTGACATTTGTGTCAAAATCTGGAACAGAAATCCTCAACATGATTTCAATGGCGTATTTAAGGCAAAAACAGCAATCATTCCCATTTCTGCACTGTGATCATGTTGCATCTACATATGTAATATTGCAATGCAGAGTATTGGTGGGTGATATGGACTTAAAGTTTTATCACAATATTTTGTGGCACTATTGTGAGAATAATAAATGTACTGATAAGAACTATTATTTTTTCTGAGGTGGCTGTGACTGAATGGCTCAGCTATCATAGCCCCACAAACACAAATACCTTTCCTGAAAAACATATTCATTTGTAATACTCTTCATTAGGACACCAGTAAGTAATAAGTAATAAGAAGTGTGATTTGTATCACCAGACTTCACCATGTAACTGCATTAAATCATATTTTTACATTTATTGATATTCTTTTACACTCTCATTGAACAAACTGTGGAGTAAACAGTACAAATAATAATCTTGACAATATGAACAAATTAGTTTTTTTTTAAACATCATCAGTTGGAAATTTATCACGATAAGTGATAAACTGTATTGCATAGACGGCTTAAAGGCAACATATTGTAGGTTGTAACACTTCAGAGGTTGTGTATTCAAACTCTGCTTCGTTATAAACTGACCGCATGCATTGACCGCCATTGTCTTTAAGACTCACTTCTCATAGAGATTGTGCTGACTAAGATGCTAAAGTCCAAGGGTAGTGGTTGAGACAGTGTGTTGATGTAAAAAGAAAATGTGAGTAACGCCTGGGTTAATCACAATCAGTTTCATCATTGAAATATTCAGACATAATATTGCAGGTTTATTATTTAGTACTGAATGCAGTTATTATTATCTATGTCATATTAAAAAGCAGAGTAAATGCCTGCTAAATTTAGAAGTAGTAGTTTTGAAGGGCGTATTTTGCTAAATATACTTTTTGTCAATCTGCTACAGAGTAACACAAATGTAATAACATGATATTACCTGGAATTACTCTATTTACTCAGGTAGCTGGCCTACAGTCAATCTACATAACATACATGGCTTTCTAGTAGGGATGCATGATATTATTGGCATTGTATGGGTATCGGGTGATATTAGCTATAAAATTTAATATTGGACATCGGCCATTGCGTCAAAATAACTCACCGATATAAAAGGTGTCGTTTTTATATGTAAACCAGTGACAATGATGCCTGCAGCACAGCACATCGTCATGACGTCACACGCGTCTATCTGGTCTGATCACGGCGGGAGAGCAGGACCAAGTGAAAATGTCAACGGTGTGGATGTTTTTTAAAGTGTCGGAAACTGATAGCAAAATTGCTATTTGTGGTGACTGCTCAGCGTCAGTGATGCAAGGATGAGTGACATTGAAGTCCTACGACACTTCAAACCTAATTAGCCATCTCAAGAACCACTATTCTGACCATTATGATGAGTTCATGGTGCTCAAAAGGGAAAGTGAGAGCGGTTAACCACGGAGGAAAAAAGTAAAATAAAAACCTCACCAGCATTTGATTCTACAAGCTTTGGATAAATACCAGTATTGCTATTTGTTATCAGCCAAATGAGTTTGTTTATCGGCATATCGAATATCGTCCAAATATCCAATATTATGCATCCCTACTTTCAAGCGCTTCCCTTAGAGTGACTTTAATAACGGTAACAGCATGATATTTATCCTACAAATATTTATCCTTGTTTTTTGCTAAATAAAGTATTTATAGATTTTTTTTACAGTGTAGTAGCCGTCTGTCAAGCAGTTGAGTGGCAGGGCGCATTGACAGGTGAGGGAGGTCCATAGCTGTATACTTGCTTTATTGACTCTGTAGGGAACAGAGGCAGTTCCCTGTAGAGTCTATGTCAGTGCTGATAACTGACCCATTCATGTTTAGTAATAAGCCTCTCCCTCTTTCTGTGTCTCTCTAACAATTCTTGTGTGACGATAAACAGATATCCTGCAAGAAAGCCTGAGTTCATTGTGTCTTTAATTTCAAAACAAGGGTGCGTCATTTTGACGTATTGGCTTGGTGGAGCTGAAGTCACTATCAGTATCACAGGAACGCAGTTGCTGCAAACTGCTTTGAAGCCGCTTTCTGTGTCAAAAGTTTGCAGAACCGAAAACATGGGATATTTCAAGTGTTTCAACGTTGCACTTAGTTTCAAGTGCATTCTGTGCAATGGGGTTTTAGGAGGCCATCAGTAAATTTTATGATGTTCTAATATAATATTTTGGAAAGCAACTGGTCTTATTCTGAACACAGACAGATGTGTGCATGCACACATGTGGCTCCCCTCGAGAATGTCCTGGTGGCTGCCTCGCTGCTCCGTACATTCCTCAAAGCTCCATGTCATCTCGAACTCTTCCAGGAAAACAACTTAAGCAGGGGCCGGCCCCGAGTCGGAGTCCTCCGGACATGCCATGCGCCACGTCACGCCAGCTTACCCAAACATTTCTGTTTGTGCTGTTCTGCATCTGTGTATGTGACATGATGGAGCTGTCTGGGTGAATCTCAGCAGTTTGTCAGTTTAGCCCCTTAGTTTTTTTTTTAATTTTTTTCCCCTGCCAACATCTTGTTTCCCAATCTTGTCTCTATTACGTCATGGCTGAAACGGCTCTTGTTGACTTTGTAGTTTGGATGCGGCGTGGAAACGTCTGCTCTGCTTCAGTCGCTGATCTGCCTGGTGGGTCGGAGCTTCAGACTTTCTCACCCTTGAAACTGCTTTAACTTTTGACCTTTGCCCCTTGCAGCAGTTAACACAATATTTTATGTATGTGTACTATGGTGACAAGTCAGTAGAACTGTTTTACAAACGATGATTAGTAACTGGAAAAACATACAGAATCAGATCCTTTTCTTTCTCTTTATAGCTTTATGCAAATCAATTTAGATCATAACAAATTATTCCCTCAGCCCCGTCTATTTAAATCAGAGCTCTGTAACATCTGCTTGTGCTTTGATTGGATAGCATATATATTTGGATGTGGTAAGGCCAGAGTCTCTACCATAATGAAACCATTTTATGAGAACCCCAGTATATTTTTATATCCACTGTTATATCGACTGTAACGATCTCGCTGCTTTGTCTTTCCCGGAAAATTAACTGTGACGTGACCTTAGAGAACAAGCCAAAGGGCATGATGCTGTAATCACTTCCCACACAACAATAATTCAAACTGTTGGCTGCATACAGGTAGTCTGTCTGCAGAACTTTGTTGTTTTCTTTTTAAGCCACACTGACCATCTGGTCTGGAATTGCAAAATATTGCAAATGCTACTGTGAATGGTGAAACTGTGCAGACTTAAACAACGAGGGATTGAAAACGTCTGCCACAATGTTAGTCAATAACTACAAAAAAGTAAGTTTAAGAAAGATTTTAACTAGATGATAATATTTTGTCTGCAATTATAATTAAATTGTTCATTTATATGCATTGTATGGGATTGACTCAAAATAGTGCATAATTGTTAGAAGAAGTAGTAGAATACATGGTTTTAAGGAAACTTAATATTCTCAAAGGTCTGCCAGTTTAATCTGTCTGCCAGTTTAATCTGCGATGCAGATTAAACTGGCAGACCTGCCATGCAGGCTAAACTGGCATAAATCCCCTACATAAATCCAGTATAACTGTCTTCAGAAGTCACATAATTAGAAATTATAGTCTATCTGTTTGTAATTTATCATCGGTATAAATTAGGGTAAAAAAACTTAAAATTTCAATATTATTGTTTTACTTCATCAACATTTTCAACCTTTTCTTTTTGTTTCCCCCAATTATCAAGGTTTTTGCAACTTTGTAGAATATATTGGATTGTAGGATATTTTGCCAGCTCCAATTAAGAGACCCAATGTATTGTTGGTGTTCAATTTTATTGCATGGTCTTCACATATTACAGCCAAACTGTAATATTTGTGTTTACAACACTGCACACTCTGAAATTGCAATGAAAATTTCTTCTCAACATCGTCTGCATCTTCAATAATCTCTGAAGCCTCCACGGTTACTCTGTGTGTTGTGCCTGTTTTAATGTGCATAACTGCAAATGCAATCTTGAAATTCCCTTTTGACACATTAATATTTTTACATCCTGTAGAACTATAGAGAGTATTAGCCTTACTTTCTGTTCTTAAGCTATGTCTATAAAAATGAAATGTGAGCCTTAAACTCAGTAAAAAGTGTTCCTTTGCAGAAGAAAGCTGCTGTTCATTATGTGTGCTTGCAATATGGTCCATAAGCCAATCCATTCCAAGTGTAATGCGACGTTTCCACCAGGACTAATTTCACCCTTTATCCACTTCCTGCGTTTTTATTTTTGTACCTGCTTTGACAATTGATGATTTTAAAGTGATTTTCCCCATGCTACTCACAGCCTACTGAATTGCAACGCAGTTTACTCAGGGGTCAAAATCTCACATATTTCACAAGTGAGTCAGCTGGACCAAACAATGATCAGGAGCACAGTTAATGGAAACAGGGTGCTCAGTGTTGTACACAAATAAATTATTGCAAGATTTCTATTAATTTTATATATATATTTATCTCTGCAATTAATCAAAATAAATAATCTCAAATAATTTATAAACCACCAAAGACATGGTAAACATGAAGCCCTTTCCACCTGGAATTTACATAAAATAAACAGATAAAAATGGTGAACACATTTCAACAGTATTATTTTAGTGTTCCCTTTAATTTTATGAGCTTGAACTAGTAGTTTTTCAAGTCGGAAGCTGAAGGAGTTGTGAATTAGATGCATTTATTTTAATTAGATTTAAAGACAGATTAAAGGCTACTACACTTTCCAATGTTTACAATGGGAAATATAATTTTTTCTTGTAAAATATAGACAGTCATGGAATGGGAACTAAAGGCACATCACCAATCACTTATATTTAAGGTAATGCTGTTTGAAAACTAGGTGACAAGTCCCAAGCAACATGCCCAAACCATTTTTTAATAAATGCTACTACAACACGACAGTCTCAGCCTGGGTTTCCAGGGTTTTAGATCAGTAAGTAGAGGGTGAAGTGACAACAAAATCTCACCCTGAATGGTCTCTGGGTTTACAGTTGTACTCTTGGCACACTTTATAAGAATTCCCCATTTACCGTAATGCCTTGGAGACTTTCACAGAAACACAAAAGCTTGAAAGATGCTGCATGAGAGCGTGCGTGTGTGTGTGTGTTTTTTTTTTTTTTTTTTTTTTTACATTCATCCTGAAAAGCTTTAAACATAGCTTTGGAAAGAAACAGCATTTTCCCTCCAAATAATTATGATAAAACAAAAACTAACAAAAAAAATAAAATAACTTTTTAATCCTTTTCTCTCTGGACGTGTTATCTTCACTCACACTGGTAATGATAGTTCTTTGGTGTTTGTGATTAAGCTCAGACTCCTGGTGGGACAGTGTGTGTACACATCGTAACAACATGTTTTCTGCGAAACAGTGACAACAACCCACAATTAGGCTAAGTGAATCATTTTCCTCATTTACCTAATTTGCTTTCCCCCTCTGAACCACCACCTATTACAGGGTTAGAGGGACAGCAAGGTTGTTTTATTTATTTATTTTTTCATAAGAGTGCAAGGATTTTTTGCAATTTTATCAATAGCTGTAAATATAATTAATGTAAACTATGTTTGTCATAGCCAAATAGTTCCAGTAACTCTTGTGCTTTCTGGCTGTTGTTTAGTTTATGGAGCCATGAGACAAGCGTAATATTAGTAAATTGTTGCAATAACAATTTATTGGTTCACAAGTGGTGAAACAGTGAGGCTGAGTGATGCTTTTTTTCAGCCTGATCACTGTAGTAGGGCTGTGGCTGTATCCACGTTTTGGGGGATTTTAAGTGTTTACCAAAATTACCAAGTATAAAATTATGCTATTTGTCTAGACGGTCTTGTGATGTCATACAGACACACTTTAATGTATTCTTTTTAGATTTTGTGATAAAGTGTTGCACAATTGTCAAGTGGAATGGAAATGACAAAAGATGTCAAAAGACCTGACTGGGTCATTCCAACATGTGAATTAGGGCTGCACAATAGAAAGTCTTGCAACTAATATAGTAATGGTAAAATACTGCGATGAGCATATCAGCTGCCAATGGGCAATGACATTCTTTTGAGCATCTTATGCCGTGAGACTATGACAAACTGGCTGAATATTATATTAGCATGTAAATTACAAGTTTACAAGTTTACATGCTTGGAAAGTTCTAATGCTTGGAAAACATTATTGCTCTCAGTGTTTTGCGATATGAATATTGCATACACAATATATTGTGATATATTCGGCCACCTTATTGTGAACATCTTTTGTTGCTGCTAAAAGGAGAATCTCCTCCTCAGCCTCTGTTTAGCCCCAACTTTTCATTAACACTGACCAGTTTCTCCGTCCCTGCTGAAGAAATGCGTCTCCACAGCATAATGCTGATGCCACCATGTTTTACTATGGCGATGACGTATTAAGGGAGACATGCATTGTTAGTTTTCCACAAAATATAGTGTTTGACATGTAGCTAAAATGGTTTTGTTTCGGTGTATTCTGGCCTGAGCAACTTCGTCTCACATGGCTTGATTTACTTTCTTCTTATTACTCCTCCATAAAGGCCAAACTTTGTAGGACTAATATTTGTCCTGTCAAAGATTGCCACACCTGTACTATAGTTGCAACAGCTGCAACGGTCTACTTGGCTACTTCTGTGGTTGACGTGTCAGCTTAGTAGGACGATCATGTCGTGGCAGAGTTCCAGTTTTTGCTCTTTCATCAGCTGATGGATTGAACTGTGCTTTGTGAAATGTTCGAAGCTTGACAAATTGTTTCATGGTAAATGTGCTGTACTTGTGTAGTGATTTATCTTGTCCCAACTGCTTCACTTCATTCATCCATTCATGCACACATTCACACACTGATGGTGGCAAGCTAAGCTGTTGCCACTGCGGCCTTGGGGCCAATGGACAGGAGCGAATCCTAACCCTGCTTTTTTAACTTTTTCATTGACTTGTCTGTTGTCTTCCTTGTTTCTCATTTTGCTATTTATTCATGTTTTCTAACAAACCTCCAAGGCTTTCATAGAGCAGCTGAATTTATATTGAGATTAAACAACACAGGTCACACAGTGTTGGCCCATCGATTTCTAGATGGGGAAATAACTTTTATTTAAAATGTTTTTTACACACACATGTTCAAAATGTTACCATGTTGTGACAGTGTAATACGAGTCAGATAATCGGTGAAAAGATCAGTCTCCTCCACCTCCTCCTTGAGCTACTATTGCCATCTGAAGAAACGCACCACACATGGTCAAAAACAACCAATCAGAGCCAGGAGGAGGGTCTTCACACTGCCAATCATCCTTGTGTATGCGCTGCTCAGTGTGGTAATGGCAGAGAAACAACTTACTGTTACAGAAAAACTGTTAATCCACTGTCATCAGTGGCCGTACTAACTAGCCATCAGGCTCTGCCTATGGGGAGAATCTGTATCGTGGCGGAGAGAAAGGGGAAAGGTGTGAGCGGCGCATACACAAGATTAACAACGCTAAGACCTCCTCCTGACTCTTTTTGTTTTTGACCAAGCGGTGTTAGTTATGTAGTTAGTCCTTGGAGCACTGGAAGAAGGCAGAGGACCTTCATTTTTCCCCAGAAAATACTATACGGTCACAACATAGAGACAGTTTTAATAAATATGTACAAATCTTTTACGTACATACCCCATATTTAATACTGTACTACCACCCAACCCCAATAGTCAGCCTTTATTTTTTGAGTTTTTAATGCTGTAATGTTGCTTATGTTTCGCAATAGTTATATTAGTTATATTTTCAATAACTGCTACAATTACAAGACCTCTGAAGAAAATTCATCTATTGTCTTTTTCCTGTAACTCAAAGAATGACTTCATTAGGTTTTCCACCAATTCATAATTAGGGTACTAAGTGAAAGGGGCCTCAGCCTCCTCTTTCCCCGGCTGCTGAGTAAGACTCGCAGACAGGAAGTGAGTGTCCTTCGGGGAATGTTCTGCTGGCTTTTCATTTTTTCCTTCATTCTCCCCTTTATTTCTCAACACTGACGGTTCTACACTGCTATGTTGTTCCATCAAACCCATGGTACAGTCACCGAAATTTCCACGTTTCATCGGTCTTTTCCTGACCCCACAGCTCAATACTTATTTAAGCTTCTCACACAAATGGGGAGAAGTTCAGGCATCAGCAACTTTTAAAACAGCTGCATATTGCAACACATGTTTTTTATTATGTGCATCACAATGCATACAAGCGAATGGACTTTGGTAGTATTTGGGTTTTTGGGACGTAGTAGATGTCGTGGTGCTTTTTTCATACGTGATGAGAAGTGAAAGTAAAGATGGAGAGGCTGGGAACTTGGAGAGAATCCTCTAACAGATTATTGTTGGATTGAAACATTGCAAAGAATGGAAAACAAGAGAGCGGGCCAGCAACAGAAAGGAAAATCCCTGTCTCGTGTCTAGATTTGGAAATCATCTATCGTTCAGAAAGATTTGTATACCAGACTCTGACGGGATTTCATGCTGAATAAGTGTTGTAGATGGCTGTGCCTTAACTCTTGATTTATGTAGAGTTTTAGATTCCAATAAGAATAGCTTACCTACTAACTAAACAATGTTTTCCCCATCATTTGGCAAAAATAAGATTTATTAACTTCTGTATAAACATTACTCCACTGTACACACCATTGTATTATGACGTTTGGGGAATTTCCTGGATTGAAATGATGATGTTCATGTACCATCAGTAAATGAAGACAAGCTAAAGAACTGCTTTGATAATTATTGACTCCTTAGGAAAAAAAACAAGGAAATAACAAAAATATAGAAAATATTGAGAATATTTTTTCGTTTTAACTTGGGTGTAATGGTTGCATTTACTTTGGATATTTATCAGGATAGCAGTACACACCTGCCTGACGCCAGAAAACAGCTTACCTCTCAATTTGCACATTTTCTGAAAACAAGCATCATTGCTGTTTTTCTTCTTCTACACATTATCAGATAGAAGAGCAGTGGCGTATTTGACGACTTTGAATAGGAGTTTTATAGTCACTGTGCAGGGTAGGCAGTCAGAAAACTATGTAAATCCAGTGCTTATGAATGTTGTGGAAAGCATCAGTACAGTAATCCAGTGTTTTCCATTTACAATAAATGCCATGTACTTTGAAAGAACACATTTTGTTTTTGTAGCCAAGCTGAATTCTCTTTATAACTCTCAGTAGTCATTGGAATCATAAAAAGTTAACAACATTCAGCATGTCCTGTAAAGGCAAACTTAAATACTGGTTTCATATTTTTTATTTGGCATCGCCTTTCTCACTCATTATCTCTTTCTAAAACATGCTGATGCAATTAAACAATTTTTTTTAGCTTTGCTTACATGTCAAATTTCTTCATGCAGGGCATGAGGAGGCTTTCAGAAGCTGTAATATAATTGAGCTTCACACTACAGAAAAACTTGCATTTCATTACTCAAGAAAATAAAACCAGGAGTGCTATTTCAACATTCTGAGTCAAGCTGCAGTGCCGTGACCCATTTCTTTTGCTGCTGGAGCTGTAAATGTGCTGAAATGAATACCTGTTTTTTCTATGGCCCTCAAACTTATTTTTCATCAGTCCTTTTCAAAGCACAGATTTACATTCTGTCTGGTTTGCGGTTGCTATTTCAGAAAATCTTTCACTGGGGGTGCGCACGAGTATGCAAACGCAAAGAGGAGCCACACCAACACATCCAAACCAGCCAGCCTTTAACCACTCCCTCTGCATCACTTTTTTATGTTTAAATGTGGATAACCTTGGCCTTTGGTTTGTTGTTCTCTCTCCTCATTCAACAAGCAGAACAATCTGCCTTTCTCCACTTGCCCTGATTGGAGTTTTATATGTGCACCTTTAAAGTCTAGTCCCAGCCATTACTGGAACATTTTCCACTCAAATTATATAAAAAAGAGTGGGTGGAGAACAAAAAGGAAATCTAATTATTAAGAGAGAAACTTCCCAAAACCTTAGATGAGTTAGGAAATTTGTATCATTACACTCTAGCAATCCCCAATAAATGTATCACTTCAGAAAACTCAGAGGTTGAGTAATGAAGTTCAAGAATAGAACAAAAAAAAAAAACCTCTATAAAAATAATCTTCTAAACAGATCTGTCTCATCTTTAAAAGGAAGGTCTTATGGTCTTATGCACTGTAATTAAAGAGACATGACCATTAAATGTCAGTGATTTCCTAATAGTACAGTGAAATGTTTATCGAAGTCCACTCCCTACGCTCAGTGGGGGATCTATTAGATACCAGGCACCAGGAATGTACATCATTATGTAACCCTTTGGCAGCGTTTAAACAAGGCAGATAGAGGGGAAGATGACCCAAACATTTCACCACAAACATCTTATTTCTACAACAAACATGGTTGTGGTTTTCTTGAACATGCTGCAGAAATGCATTTTTAATAAAACTGTTGTCATAATAGCAGGTCAGGTTTTTTTTTATTTATTTATATTATTTATCTTTGTACTCCCTATTGCTGTGACCTTAGGGTCAGTGAATCTAGTTCTCCCGGTAGGCTTTTGTCTTTGTCAGGCACGGACATCTGGCACTTAGTAAATGTGTTTTATGTCATAGTTGCTTAGCAACTAAGCAGGAAGATTGAGAAGAGAGGAGCTGCTTGGGAACAGGAAGCAACTTCGGCACGGCGCAAAAATATGTGGTCAGCTGTGGGTATGAGCTGTCCAAAAAAGTTTTAAGTGATTGCAGTGTCAAAGTAACAAAGCATTTTTTTTTTATTTCAACAGCGGTAATTTTTTTAATTTTGAGAAACAGAATTATGTACTTGAAATCCTTGAAATAATGGTGTTTAATACTAACAAATCGGAATATTTACATATCGGGCCAGTATATGTGAATAAAAACTCTCTTACCAGTAGATCTTTGAAAGTAGCTTATTATTAGCAGTCAGATTAACTCATTGCTGTTGATGCTGGATTTAGGCCTTGCGTAATAGAGTTCGGATATTTTAATCTCTGCTGTAGTAAAAAAGTGTCTCCAGTGTCTCTGAGTTTCCTACAAAAACCTTGTGAGATCTATGCTCTGCTAATTGTTGGCAATTAACTACAAAATCATTCATAAGAAGCTGATCCAAAGCATCTTAAGAGGCTAAAAATTATATCGAAAACAATTGCAGCATTATTTTTGATTACATTCACCTTTTAGTTTCAGCATCGACTTAGCATGTTGGAAGATTTATGGAAGCACAATCAAAGTTAGAAAAAATATCAAGAGAAGAATAAAAATGGCTACATTTTTGTGGTTATTAGTACAAAAAGCCAGAGTGGGCAAATGGAAAATGGACCTTTGTGTTTAGTTATTACTCTGTATCTTGGTCCACTTAAACAAACCTTAAACTCAGTTTCAAATTTGTTTTTTTTTTATCAAAGACTGCATGTGTGTTGGAGATGTAATTGCTGCAAAAAATGTTTAGTAAAATATTCACAATGGGATAAAATCAGTGGCGCAAAAAGTGGGTATGCAGGGTATGCAACGCATAGGGGCGCAGCAAAAGGGGGGCGCCAAAAGCGCCTATGATGTTTTCCCATACACTTCAGCGCACCTTTCGCTCCTTCACCTCGCGCACATAACGAGGTAGAGGTAGCGAGTTTTACACTTCACGTATCGTCGCCTCAGGGGGGTGGGTCAGCATCGCAACTTCACCCTGACGTTCGCGGGGGGCGGTGCGATTTATGTTTTCGCATCCACCTGAAAAATGTGTAGTTGCGCCACTGGATAAAATATTAGTCTTTTGTCATGAAAAACATGCTAGAATTAGCCTAATACCTCAGCAAACTGCTCCATATGAAAAGCAGCAGCATGAGAAGAGTTTATATAAGACAACAACTTAGAAATATCTTTAGGAAGGTCCGGGGTTTTTTTATATGTAGTGAAAACAAATGTAGATTATGGTGGATAGTAGACCTACTAAGAAGAGAAAAGGTTTCAGGGAGGCTATAACTGCCTATATACATGGGTTAATGTTTTCATGTTAATTTCACTTAAATTTAACTTTAATTCATAAGAGACCTAAAAACTTTAATATAATAAGGCAAATTCTGCTGAACCATTTCCCCTTCAACTATGTGAACTGGTGATGCAATGGACACTGGATCCATGGTTTTATGTTGTTTGTGTCAAATTCTGACCTTAAAATCTTGCCGCAGAAATCAAAACTAATCAGAACAGGGGGATATTTTTGTCATCTTTTACTGCCCAACTTTGACGAGGATGCCTGAATTTTAGCCTCAGTTTACAGTCGACAGGAGTGGCAGCTGGTATTGTTTTTTTTGTTTGTTTTTTTTCTGTAACCCATGTTGGTTAATTGAGCTGATGTTGGGTTTCTATCTTCCCAAACTACTTTGCTCATTCTCCTCTGACCTCTGATATAAACACTTTTATCCACACAACTCCCGCTCACTGATTGCTTTATCTTTTTCGGATGAAACCCAAGATGTGGTTGCGTGTGCAAAATGCGAGCAGATCAGCAGTTTTTGAAATGATCAGACCAGACTGTCTGCCACCAACAATTATGCTATGTTCAAAGTCACTTAAAGCTCTTTATGTCGCCCACTTTCAATGTATGTGCTATGTATTTTGTATACTTGGTATTGGATTTTATCATTTTGATTCACTGGTAGGTTAAAATTGGTATAAACGGACCAATGTTTTTTTTACCATAACCTTCTCTAGCAGGCAAAGGGAAAGAGGCAGGAAACACAGAAAACAGACAGTAAATTATGTGTTAGGAATGTGATCTGTTGCTCTAACAAAAAAAAACTGAAACTATTTTTAGACTAAGAGTTACAACAAGGAATGTGGATTAGACGATAAAAAGCAGCCAGGATTTAACAACTGATAGACATCAACAAACAAGATTAATTGGTAAAATATTAATGTTTTTTTGGGGGGGCTAATAAAAGGGAGTAACAACCTAACAGTTTCCTTCCTTTGAAAAACAATGTCTATGTTGAAAACTTAGAAAGCTTCTCCGGCAGCACTGATACTGCAGATCATATTAACCAGACAGCTGTTTCTCCTTCAGCTGCATCAGTCATGAATGGGAGAATAGATAGCTCTGTTGCCATGTAGAAACAGCTGAAAGGTGTCTCAGGTGCTGGAATCTGTTGCTAAGATGCCAACATAAATAAAAGTATTCCAGAACGGCTCACGGGGAAACAGAGTTATCTGTTTTCATTTAGCTTTCAATCCCATCACTGCCAACTACCTGTCAGCTACAAGGTTGAGCACTTGTAGAGACATTCTGTTAGTGGAGGAAGACGTGTAGCCTGGATGAATGAGAGTTGCCCTTTCTGTGGAAAAGCAGCCAGGTCAAATGCTATCAGTTGTATTGTCTGTTTTCTTTTTCTTCCATGAACATTGAGAGGATTCATGCAGCCGATTGTGTTCAGATGTTTTTCACATGCATAATTCGTGGTGAATGTTTTTTCCCTTTTTCTTTCTTTCTTTCTTTCTTTCTTTCTTTTTTCTTTCTTTCTTTCTTTTTTTCTTTTGGAGATGGACACTCTCACCACCGCCATAGTTTTGCGGGGAGCTGATATTTTAGTAGCAGAAAAAGGTTTTAAATATGACACATGAAGTAGGTTGTGGAAATCACAGATTGACTGTAAAAACTCTCAGAAAAGCACCTGACACCACATGCTGCGTTTTAGGAATACCACATTTATCGAGGAAATCTACGATGGCAAGAACAATGTGACATGCAACTCACGCCGAGCACGTTCACTCACTCGTAGCTGATCCTCTGGTTTCACGTCATATTTGCACATTTTCTCTCCCCTGCTGATTTTATAGACATTCAATCACTGAGCTGTGTCAAAAAACGCTCCAAAGAAGTTCAAGCATGCATTTGAAACCCCTCGCGCCCCTCACTTCCCGGAACATCTTTTAAACATTTCAAGAACGCAGTCCATATGCGAAGAAGATGCCTGCATGCTGAAATTTTACAGCAGAGCAAAACATTTTTACCAGAGACGCACAATATATCAGCTTTGACATTGGTGTTGGCTGTTGGTTAGGTTTGAATATAGAGGTATCGGCTCCGTAAGGGAATCTGGACTGATACCAATAACCCAATATTTATTTCCATCTCGTCGCCATTTGTGTTTTAGGATGGGGAGGGTATTGACCATGTGGTATTTGTTTGGGTATGTAGAAGTAAGTGATTGGAATGCAGCACGGGATTATGGGTGTTCAGCTGAAGCAGACAAGCAATGTTAGTGATGCATAATTTATTTTGCATGTTGAGAGAGTATGGAAACATGTACAGTTTCGGCAAATATCAGTATTGGCGTAACGTCAGTGTTTATATTGGATATCAATAATGGCCCAAATTTGCATTGTAATGTAATGGCAAGACTTCAGTGTGATATCAGCCGTTGTTTTCCATGAGCTTCAATGTCTTCAAAGAAAAAGGTTCCATTGGATTTAGATATGTTCCTCTATCTAAGGAACAGTAAATAGATAAATCAGATCAATGTTCTGATATGGTTTATTTTTGGTACTTTTTATCAGGGAAGACCAGGCAAAAATACATGTTGCTGTTTATCATTGTTCCTTCATGTGAGCCTTCATGCCATGATGAAAATAGGGAAGTAATATTATATCATATTTTAGTTTTTAACCCTTTAACGCTGGATTTTTGAACGTCTGCCTAAATAAATCTTCCTTATTTTAATTGTAAGTAGTTCTTTAAATGTCCTGTGAGATTATATACTTACCCATGTATCCATAACAACCGGAACTTTCAATATCCTGCAAGTTATTTCCGAAATATACCGTCTATTAACAGAGTGCCCCCCCGATTAATTACAGTCGCTGCAGCTGCAACATTTCCGTATTAACCCGATACTTGCTGGAAAGTGCAACGCCTCCCCTTTCAGAAACCGTTGGAATGTTTCAGATAGCGCTACGTGTGGCAGAATTACGGTACTGCAAATTTAGATGTGTCAGCGCCGACACTTCCGGTCAAGAAGGGTTAATTCCACAAGCTTCTACAGATAGACAGAATTTTGTTGGTACTCTTCAGGTAATTAAAAATATTAAGGTAGATGCCAGTGTGCTATCTGAACATGAAGGGTAGCGAACTCACAGCTGTACAAATACCCATTTTTAATTTACAGATCAATATTAACAACATAAACAAAGTGCTTTTGAGAGTTTGAATAATTGCCATTGCTTAGATTTCCCTTGATTAATATTAATTGTATATTGTGCCTGAAAGGGGGTTAGTAGAGATGATGAGCCAAAGTTTGTAATTTCAAACAAATCAAAAACAGATGTTTTAAAAATCATACGTTTTAGCAAATCTGCTAACAATCAGAAAGCAACAAGGCATATGAAGAGAAGCCGAGCGGATTATCATCAAAGCATTATAAGTGAATTATTGCTGATTGATAGTCGCATAGCAAGAACAAATGGTTAGTTATGATATTTCTCTGTTATATTCATGTGTTTTTGCCAAACCCTAATCCTTGTTTTTAAAGAAATTGCCAAAATCTTTGATAATAATTAAATCTGTTTGGTATACATTTTACTAAACCAGTCTTGTAAAAAAGTTTTATTGCAAACTGGGATTTGAATTAGTGGTTCACATTTGAAAGGAACATTTCAAGATGTCGAATTAAGCACAGATATTGAATAATTAATTATGTTTTTGGGGAAAAGGAAGCTTAGTGCTCTTAAAAACATTTCTCAGAAGACAAAAAATACAGAATATATAAAATGTACTGAAGATGATATGTTATAAAACAGGCTTGGTGTGTTCAATTAGCAATAGGTCCACTTCTTTATGTGATCTTTTCAGTACAATCTGTCCATTGAAACAGGGTTAAAAACCTCATGTAAAATCTATTTTGAAGCCTGATTGATGGGAAATCACTTGTATCTTGACAGAAGTAAATACAAAGCCATTTTTCCTTATTAGTAATGTATCAAACTTTGTCTCTGCTTTCCCTTTTCGATTCAGAGGTTAAAAGTTTAGAGAAGCTGCATGTGTGTTTGCTACGCCTTATTGAACATGTTTATGAGCTACAATGCTCACAGGAGGAGCTGGTCTTGTTAGCTATTGTGGAAATATGACAATTACCAAATGGACTTGTTTATGTTTAGGCAGGTGTTTTTCTTGAGTCTTGTTTTTGTATCTGTCTGTTTTACTTTTGGTAATCGTGCTATGGATGTTCAAAGTTGTCATTTGTTATGAAATGTTAGCCGATGGACTCGTAGCTGGCGTTAACCTTTTTCACCGGCTAAGCACTTCACACTTCTGTTTGCTTTTTAAAATTGAAGATAACTTTTGACATAGTTTTATCTCCCTTTAGTCAAATAAATCAAAGGATACAAAATGCAGTCATCTGCTAATCAAACTTTGTTTTTTTCCCCAAAATGTCTAAAACGTTTCACACCTTTGATACTAACACACATGCACTATTCACAGAGGGACATAACAAGACTTTTTCTTATTTAGCCTCATATTAAATTGTGTGACTGCAGCTGATTTAGATACATAGATACCCAGAGTTCAAATATTTTATATTTATTTATGATCCCTATAGGTTTAAAATCTCCCTACTACTACTTTCCTGCTGCTCTTTTTTGTGTAAAAGTGTAGGTTTCTACTTGTGGTGAAGAAGTGGTGTCAAAGGAAAGCAATTCTAGGAATGTGAATTTTAAGCAGCTTTTTAAGAACTGGAGGGAAATGTTGTGGTCTCCTTTCTTAATTCAAAATTGAAAGATAATTATAGACTTGAGAAAAACGGATCACTTAGTGGAGAAAGTTAAAAGGTGATTGTGAAAACAGCAATCATTTCCATGTTCTGCCAGAACAAGCATACTGTTAGTTTCTCAGGAAAAAGAGGTATGTAGTTATGTGCCTGAACATAATGAAAAAGACAAAAATCCCATTTGTTCTGAAATAAAATGTTTTTTTTATTTTTTTTATCTTTTTGCAGGTTTGACTTGTCATTGTTCTTTCTACAATATCATAAAACATAAGTCCAACTTAATATGTGAAAGTAAAAAGCTCAGCTTTGCTCTTATGTGTTATATTGAGTTACTCATTCATTTATTTGAAAAAACATGGAGCTTTAAAAGAGTATTTCAGGGATTAGGAATTAATTGTTTGTAAAATAACCAGAGAGAACATCACACAGCTCTGCAGATAAATAGGACTTTATTTATACTTCAAGACAAAGCAACAGTTCATATATTAGCAGCAGACTATGTTTACCTTCCAGACCATTAGCTTAACTCTGGTGCCTCTGTCTCGTCCTGCAGGTTCCTGTGTAGTCTCTTACATTCTGCTTCCTCTGGCTTCATTTTGAAACATTTCACTCGTACTGAAAATAAACTGGGTCTAATTTACAGAGTTCCATGCATATTGATGTCAGCCTGACTCACATTCCACAGTTATGCAGGGCTGGCAAGTTTAACTGTGGAAACAAAAAATATTCTTGAAAAAAAAATCAAGTTTCTAAGATAGCATCTGTTTTAGTAAACAAACTAAAAGAACAAATTAAAAAGATGTTTGCAATCTCCTCTGTATCTTTACAGTCATATGCATCTTGCTCTGTCCTAACGGTAATCTCTTTGTTACTATCACCACTTGAGTTAATGTAAATTGTAAATGGAAGAGTTCAGTTTTTTTTTACATTATTTTTAGTCCTTATGTTTAGAAATGAGGTCCAACCGACCCCACACACGTAAAACTCGTGTCATTTGCCATAGTCCTTGCACGCACAAGGGTTAAAAAAAGATAAATAATGCTATTAACAAAAAAAACATAATTATTGAAATGCTACAATTTTTGATTTTATTGATTTTTGGCCAGCTTGGTCACCATGGGCAACAGCCGAAAAACAAATTGTTAATTAATTAAAACAATGTCAGGGTTTCCCCCAGAAAACCTGCTTAGCCCGGTGTTCGGGGCATCGAGGAGGTCCACCGGAGGTCCACCATGTATTTGTATTAAAAGATGTTATGTTGACAGGAAATGTAAAAGTATTACTTTGTAATTATATGTTACAGGAAAAGATCTCCATTGAAATGCTATTTAAACCCACAACTTGTCAAAACAACAAATTTGCACTTCTGTTAAATCCAAATTAAGTCAGCAGCTCCATCAGGGCTTCAGGGACCCCATAAACGCTAATATTTTAAAACAGACCACAGATACATAAATGTAACACTTAACACAGTTAATTGAGATGATCAATGCTGTTAAGTTTTATTCAATTGTTTAGGCATACGTAAATTAAATGATTTTAAGTTGTTTAACATTTAGATACAAGATTGTAAGGAGCTGGCAAGTTTACGTTGCCAGCTATACCATATTCATAGTTAGATTGTTTTGTTGCCATAGCAACAATCTGATGCTTTGAGTTTAATCTTTGCATTTACAAAAATTTGTAAATTGCGATTATTGCTTTTAGGCTGGCCAATTAAACTACTCCCTTCTCTTATATTTCACTAAATCTAACACAGAAGCTGTAAGAGGCGCTGATGTTTTTAGCAGCAAAAGTAAGTCAAATTCTCAAGACCTCAAACAGCCTTGGATTGGCCCTGCATGATGAGTTAAATTTGCTGCACTACGCAGAGGCGCGCAATAAACGGGAGATTTAATTCGATGCTGCTAATGTGGCTTCAGTAGCTCTTTCATTGCGTGTCTGTTGAGTTTTTAATAATTGTCACAGAAATTATTCTGATTGGTCGAGTTTATGGGGCTAGTTTCTCAGATCTTCGTGTGGCCGTGCGCATTAACTCTAAACAGAAAACGCATTTGAAATGGTTTGATGCAAAGTGTAACCGTAAAAATAAAAATAATAAAATAATATAAAATCAGCGTGATGCGTTACAGACCGGAGAGCGCGAAAGCTCCTCACCGGGCTGAACCTACATGATGAGGTTAGCTCTGGTTGTTATCCACAAACGCTCCGGCCACAGACATAAACTTTACAGGGAAGACAGACACAGAGTCACACGCTGGGCAGTGTGTTGAGATGTAAGTTAAATTATGGATGGAAAAAAATTTTCTTCACCTCAATGACAGTAAAACTCAAGTTCTATTATTTGCTCAAAACCTTCAAACTACAAATCCAGATCAGTTTCTTGGTTCTCTGGCTGGGTCTTACCAGACCTCTGCTAGGAATCTTGGTTTCACTTTTGACAGCTTTTTAAAGCTAGATAAACAAGTTAGCTCTGTCGTTAAATCGAGTTTTTACCACCTTCGGCTTTTAGCAAAAGTTAAATCCTACTTCTGTTTTAAGGACTTTGAAGGACTTATCCATGCCTTCATAACAACTCGTCTGGAATCCTGCAACTCTTTATATAGAGGGATGGATAAATTGCTGATACAGCGACTTCAAATGATCCAGAACACAGCAGCACGACTTCTCACAGGAACCAGGAAGCATGACCATATAACCCCAACTCTGGCATCCTTACACTGGCTGCCTGTCTTTTATCAAATAGATTTTAAGATTCTTTTGTTAACTTTTAAAGTTTTAAATGAATTTGCCCCTCCTTATCTTCGGGACCTTTTAAATCTCTGGTCTGTGCCCAGAACTTTACGATCAAATAATCAGTTATTACTGACAGTTCCACGTAGACGACTTAAGAGGAAAGGAGATCGAGCTTTCTCTGTTGCTGCTCCTGTCTTATGGAATAACTTGCCTTTCCAGATCAGATCTGCCCACAGCCTGGATCATTTTAAATCGCTTCTTAAAACTTATTTTTACTCTTTGGCATTTAATTGATGTAACGTTTTGTGCTCTGTTTGTTATGTGTGTTGTTGTTCTTGTACGGCACTTTGGTGCAGTTTGCTGCTGTAAAGTGCTATATAAATAAATCTGACATTGACATAAATGCCACATATAATTGTTCATTCCCAAATATAAATCATTCTCACCACTCCACAACGCGACCTCTGAATTCTCTACAAGTTATTCCTGCGGTTCACATTGAGCTGCGCAACCAGAGCTAACGCGGCAGGTTTTAAACTCTTACCTAGAGTTCTCCAAAGGATCATAATTCCTCGCAGTAGGTTTATGTAAATATCCATACAGGTCAGCCTGTGTAAAGTTTGAGTGGCAGGAGGCGTGAGCGAGCCCGCTGTAAAACATGGCGGGCTGCCAGGCTTATAATACACTGGGGGAAACCCTGAATGTATTTGTGCAAGGAATCACAATATGGAGTTTGGAATATAGAGGATGTACACAAGAATTTCTGATTGGTGGATTCTGTGCCAAGACAAAACTACGTCCCTTAACTTAGGACCAATTTGATGGTTTGCCACAGGTGAACACACATTGGTCATGCATCTGGCACCAGATGACTTTTTATTATGTCAGAATAAATGTTGCCATATAACATGTCAAAACTAAATGTGTGATGGCTTACATGTGTGCCATTCGGAGTTGTTGTAACTTCTTGAACTTGTGCTCCCTCTCGGCCATTCGCTAACCCTCAGCAGTGTCCAACTCAAACTGTGCTGCAGTGAAATTGTTGATGTCAAAATTGCCTTGTGATTTGGGTTTCTGTCTCTATTGTTTTGAGGACTGTTGTGTGTGAATTGAAGTCATAGCCGTATAAATAAGCGCTGTTTACATTCCTTTACCGTCAAAACAGCGGAATCTCCCAGAACCTTCGTCTTTCCACAGGGTAATGAATCCCAGACGCTGCCGCTTCATCTGGCAGCGACGAGCCCCGGGTGCTTTCCCTCCCAATGTCCGTCGCCCTTTTCATCCCGTTACAGTGATGAGATCCATTTAAGAAGTCACACTGGGAAAATTGCAAGGGTGTGTGTCTGATTACCTTCAAATGTCATAACTGTTTTCTCAAATCACCATCGAATGAAAGTAGCTGTTGATAGTAAGTGCATATTTTTCAAAGTGGGTTTGATGACAGAACTGATTGCAACATGCAAATCTGGGCTGAATAGTTGGACGCATTTGCTGGAATGGAGGAGAGCGCACTGAACTCAGGTAACCTTTGAGAAGAAACAGAAGCAGATTGTTTTTTATGTAGAGCACACAGTTGAAGAATAGATATATGCTCTTTAGCTCTGGGCCAAACAAAATGAAAAAAAGGTTCACGGTTCTATAAGCAGAAAGGCATGAGCTGTGTATTTTTATGGATAATTTTCTCTTTTTTTCCCACAGTGAAGGAAAAGATATTTATGTAAAAAAAATCACCTTTTGGTTTTTTATCAACTTTTTTTTCCTGCTTTTCAATCACCTAAATAATACAGACTGACAACACTAAAGCCTTATTTTGTTTGGACAAAAATGTGCTGCAACATGTATTTAAGAAGTATTTTACAAATTTATTTTTTTTAGTTTTTGGTGTTATTTTCTTACAGAGACAAACTTATTTCTATATGTATAAGTTTAGTTGAGTGGGAACTTCAGCTGAAGGTGGAGCATTTTAGGGGCAGTTTTGTATTCCTCTTATTTGCATTAAGAGGAGAAAAATTTTCATGGTAACTGTGATCAAAATGTCTCCTTCCATTCTGTTTGCTATATATCCCTCCACAAACTTGTACGTAACATACAAACCTAAGTAATGTTCCCTTCTTTGGAAAGGTCAAGATGTGGTCAGGTGTGTCTGAATAGATGCCCGACATATAGCATTTAGAGCCACATTTGAATTGTTCTCATGTATTGAGTCCAGTACCTCGCAAGGATGATGATTCTGCTGGCTTGTTGCATCATGCAGGAGCATGTCCACCCCAGAGGACACGTTAAAGTTAGTTTTTTGTCACTGTTGCATAGCTCAGGGACCCTGTGCTGGGTCCCTCCCAAGTCTTCTTTCATGTGGGCTCAACAGGATGCTTTTCTCCAAACACATCTCTCATGTTCCCACTCATGAGCAAGAACATGCAGATTCCTTTCAGTTTCCTGTGAGTCTTGTTCTTGAGCTATTTGCCTTACTTATTACTAGTATCTGTCTTACTTATTAGCAGCTTCACAACAAAACTCATTGTGTTTTCTAACACCTTTCTGTTCATCTCCAGCTTTTATTCTCACTCTACTTTTGTTTTATTGTTTACTTTGCTATTTAAAGTTGTAATAATTTTCCTTTAGACTTAATGAGTTCATCATTGGGGAAAAATGATTACCTCCTTTTTATATATCAGAAACATGCCAAAAAATATTTTGCCATAAAACAGAGCATTATACTGTTAAAATCTTAGGTGTAGTTTATAACAGTATGAAGCAGCCGCGTACACCTGCAGAATTACTTACTTGCACAATGGCAGCTCTTATATAAACGCTGCATTGGTCAAGTATACCCTGCAGAGTTCCATACAGCCGATTCTGGCACGAATCACTCCTGTTCTCATTTTATGTAGTCAAAGCATCTCCATCCTCGTCATACTGGCTGCACAACCTCCTTTCATGGAAAATAAATAGAATGGCGTACTGAGTACTTTAAAGTTTTACATCAAGAGCAATATAAAATAATCTTTGTGCTGCCTGCAAATCCGCTGTAAAAACCTTTGGTCTCTTTCACATAGAGTACTGCTAGCTTAAACAACACATACTGTATATTAGCTAAAACAGTACACAGAGGCATGCAGTTCAAATGCAGTCAAATTTACCGGTGGTCATTTTGTTGCATTGTCTTGAACATTTAAAGCTGGGAATTAAGAGATTTAAGCACACAGCCCCTTGAAAAGGTGCACACTTACAGATTCTGTTTCACCTTCTTTGTTGCACTTAAATGTCTTCAATATAAAATTCTAATCTTGAATTGAATATTATGTGAAAAATAATTGCCTCCACTACTTGCTAACAGCGGTGGTACCTAAACCTCAAAAGCTCTAAGTGTCCATAGTGTATTAAAATAGAGACACAGGACAGGCCCACACATAGTGAAAGTGGAAGCACAGCACAGTGCCTTCAAGACCCCTCGTCCTTGTTGGTCACCAACATTGTGCAGACCAGGACCAGGGGCCTCCCTGAGAGCCCAAAAGATGCTAGCTAAAGCAAAGTGAGCCCCCACCAGCAGCCCAGGACCCTCAGACCCATCGGATCAACCAGGACCCAAGGCATCCTGGAGGGTTCAGCTGTTACACCAAATCTCTAAACTCCATTGGTCCATCTGGGCATAACCCAAAGCCCAAGTACACAAACCCCGTGATCCACTCTTTGCAGGGCTAACTCCTGCCTTGTTTTTAAGTAGCAACTCAGCAAAAGATCATCACCGACCACCACCATGTTTGACTGTGTGTATGATGTTCTACTTTTGAAATGAAGTGTTAGCTTTACACCAGTAGCAATGGGAAAGCGTATCTTATTAAAGTGTTACTTTTTTTCTCATCAGTCCACTGATTATTATTAAAGCAAAAGCCGAAGGAGAATGCGTTTTTTTTTTTACAGTACTTTATGTATAATCTTTTGGATTTTTATTAAACTCAGAACAAAGTGAATACTGAAAATCTTTTACATTTTCAATTTTGAAATAAATTGAAAAAGCAAAAAAATTTTTTTTTTTCTGTATTTAACTGGAATTTAAAAGTAAAATTGTTCGAATTCTATCACTGGCAAAATCATTGGTGCATGTTTGTCAATAATCTGTGCCAAAACAGTTTGGAGAGGCTGTAAGGATCAGCATTAGCATCCTCATCATTTCTCATCTATTCACCTCCTGTGATAGAGACATTACGTTTGACATTAGCATTTGTTTATTTTTTTTTTCTAAAGAATTGCATGCAGAAGAAAATCTGTTCTGTTGGGCTAGACTGTTTATCTTTTGTCAACCCGGGAATAAACCATGTTTATTTGCTGCTCTTTACAACTAAACTTGTAAGTCTCAAGTTTAGCAGAGGAATTGCACAATAAGAGGGTTTTCGTAATCTGGGATCATTTAAAGCTGCCAAAGAACAGAGCAATTATCCTTGTATCTACCATCACACCAGTTATTGTAATTGATGTGTACCTAAACTAAAATATCATTGAGACATTGTTGTATCGCCAGTCTTCATTATAGACTTTCTCCAGTTCAATTATTGCAGTTGAATTTTTACAAGGAAACTGTGGATTTATCTCATATCAGATTGGACGCATATTTAGTTGTTTTCCAAGTGCGTCACTGTGAGCATCAGTCACTCTTTGAAGCCTCTCTGACTTAAAAAATAAGAATCTGAAGCTCTTGGAAGTAGCTAAAAGCCTTGCCTGACTTTATGCTTCTCCTGCGTGCTAGCTAGCATCAACACTGTCATTCTTTGTGACCACTAGTTTTGCTGAAGAACACAGGGTGCTTTGTGAGAAGTTGCTTATTACAGATATAAAGTATAGCATTGCTACTGGGGCATTAATTACATCTCAAATATTTATTTGCGCCTTTTTAGCTCTTTGAGACAAAAATGACAACTGCACTTTCAGTTAAAAATGCTAGCTTAGATTATTTGAGTTCTGAATTATAGTAATGTGTGACTTTGTGCCAGTGAAAGAATTATTTCGTTAGATTACTCATTATTGAAAAACTTAGCGACATTAATAACGTTGTTTATTTAGATGTCATTATCCCCACCACTGGTTTTTGGATGCTGCTCCCTATGCCAGCAAATGTGACAGTCAGCTAACAGGTTATGTCTTTCCAAATGTAAATAAACTGTGACAAAAATGAGATTTTGCTGTAAATGAACTGAGATAAAATCTTCTTGTTGATAACTTAAAATAAATGTCTCAGATTTCTGAACACTTTTTGAGATTCTTTTCCTTAAATAATTCTTGTGTTTGAATTGAAATGTCTCAGAGAAGCCAGAACTGGTCTTTCATGAGCCTAGTGGGCTACAGATGATTTTACATGCACACATTTTGACCAGGAACGGACTCAACTGCTGAGCAAAGCCAGACTCTCCGTCTTCATGAACTGTCGTCTGGAGACGTGTTTATTTTGAAGTCTGCTTCAGTACAAATGGCTCTGGATGTAGGCACTCAACAATCTGGCTTTAATCTCTGCATGAAGAAGAAACGGATCTTTGGCGGTTGGTCTTTTGAATGGATTAGAAACAGTAAACAGCATTTTGTGTGCACATTTCCATAAAACTGTTTTCAGAACAGCTTTGCAAAGTAGTTTTACCAATTTGTATTTGAATCACCTGACCCAGGAATCATTTAATTATCTTAGAGATGCTGAAATATGCTCCATTAGGTGGTTTAACCTCCTCTGTGGATTTTCAGTTCAGTGCAGTAGGCAGTGGAGTGCCGATGTTTAACTTGCATTTATGCAGGAATTTATTTTCTCTTCTAATAATATCATTCAGGTTGTTTCACTGAGGTCAGCATCAATAACCGAAGTCTATAATCCATCTGACTGTCCAGCTGCTACCAAAATTACCCAGACTGTCTGTGACCCATCTTGAAAACTCATCCTGGAAGCATCATTTAGACGCTCGCTGTAGAGTGTTATATGGATTTGCCCTGCGTGGCAGATAATGTATTTTAGATCAACAGAGCTGAAACAGTTTGAAGGACTTTCAGATGTGTTGGAGTGACTTCAAACCTGACTCGCTTCTGTTTTGAGCTCTGGCTGCAAACACCTAACGCTCAGTTTGTTTACAGGTGATTTTTCAAACTGGTTTTGAGTTTCTTTGAAGCTGTGTTCAAAACACTTGGGCAATCAGTTGACCATAATGTGTGAAATACTTCATTTTTGGCTAGTGTAAAACGCTGAATGATTTGTATCCACCAATTTGTTTCATGAAAGCTGTGTCCCATCTCTGGGATTATAGAAAATTACTTGGAACATTTTATTCCACTGCCGCCAATCTGCAATCCCAGTAAATGTGCCAAATAAAATACCCAGAGAAACAGAAATCCACCATAAACACTAGCTCTGAATGAAGATACTGTAGCACGGTGAGGACTTTATAATCATTGTGTGATTTGGCTGTCACAGGATTACATTGCGCCTTTAAAAGTGAATGTTTGTGTAGTTGTATTAAAATGATTTCTCTCTTCCTCTTTCTCTGTCTAGCTGCCTCAGAGGGGAGAGTGAATGGCGGAGAGGATTTCTTCCAGAAGGTGAGCATGTAGTCTGCACCTGGATAACGTTTGCTCTGTCTTTGGGTTGTATTTGAGCACTACTTCTCTCTTTCCTCGCAAGGGAGCGCACGTCGGGTGTTTCATCCAGTCACTTCTAATTACAAATCCAAACAAACAAAAACAATAGAACGTCGCCGACGTTAAAAGGCCCCAGGACTCTGACGTTAAAAACACAGCTGACACAACACGCGGGGCCATTCTCACTTACATAATGCACCGTGACATACGAGATTATCTAGAGTTTAGCACAGTGTTAAAAATGGGCCCAGCGGTGAGTCTTTTTACGGACTGTTGTAATAAAAGTTAATGAAAGCACTGCACAAAGAACAGCACAAGGAGGATTCTCCATGATTTTACAAAGTCTTGAAGCATTTTTTCCCCCCTCCAAGTTCTTGGTATTCTTTCTGATCGGTCAGTCAATGTATATAAAAGTATTTTTCCCATTGTGCTGAAGAGTCTTTTCTTAGACTATCCAACACTCCCAAAATTAGATTAAGGTGGATTGCTTTCCATCTACATCTTAATGAATAAAGAACAGATCATACACTGTGAGTTCATGTCACTGGAGGGGGGTGCAAACAGATTTGTTTGTGCATATACGTTTGATACAGATTAACAATAAAATGTTAACACCAAGGTCTCTGTTACTGTAGCCGTTCTGATTGAAAGTCTTAGGTAAACGTTGAACAACCTCTCCATCATGCATGGCAACTATTAGATGAACTCTTCTGTCATTTTTGGAAAAATTCAAACATTAACACCGTCGTATTTTACTACTCAGTTTTGCTTGTTGTTTTCTTCTCTTTGAAACATCGCCTGCAGATTTTGCTACGTGCCTAAAACAAGCTTTGGACTCTGTTAAACACAATCCTCAGAAAGCTACTGGGACTGTAATGACAGAATTGAAGGACAGCGGGGTTTGTTTTAGCATTCCTCCTTTCTCTGTTTTCCGCTTTTGTTTTTAGAATTTAGGAAGCAGAGTTTAATGTCAAAAAGCGGCTCTTTCGTTTTTCCTGCAGCAGTTTTCTTTACCTAAGTAATTAAAGCCAGGCACCTTTTCATTCCCCCGTTTCTCCTTCGCTGGAATTTGGAGGATGCATTGTACTGTAGCTTTGCGTGTACTTGAATATACATATCATGTATCTGTGGTTCTGTGACTTAAAGTTTGCTTAAAGAAATAGTCCTAATTACATGTTAAATCAGATAACAGAAATTAGCTTGCCGATGTTTGACTTGGCAGGACGCAGTGAAGCAGGAGTCCCGGCATTGTGCTTTTCCAGCAGTATTTCCATTTCCCATAACTCCTGATTCCCTGTATATGCCCAGTAAAAGTCAGGAAAATAAACACCGAGTGTGCAGCAGTATTGTTGAGAGAAAATGGATGAGCTGCGTAGAATACCTTGAAGTTGATGAAAATGGAAACTCTTAGTTGGACGGCTCCCTTCCTGTCCCACAGCCCCACCACACATATTCAGTGCAACTAATAAACTGGTTCTCCAGCTTCCTCCTGAGAGCATATGGTCAGTTTTATTTATATATTTATTGTTTTGACACACACTCTTTTTGGTTGTGCTTTGGGAATGAGATATTCAGTCACAGCACAAAACGGTCCGCCCCTGTGCGTTCTCCCCAAACCCCAGTTACCTCGGTTGATCAGAGTCTCTTACTCACCGTCTGCTGGACTTCCCTGAGTCTAGTTTAGTCCGCCCTGTTCACAGAGTCAGTGAAAAAGTAACAATGATGGCAGCAGACCACAAGTTGGACCACTTTGGGATTGGCCCTGTCAAACTTCTCGCAGCTCATATGAGGGAATATCCGTTTGCTTTCCCTCTTGCTTTCATGTCGCTTCGTCTTTGCACTCCGTTATACCACAGATGTCTCACTGCTATCAGTCTGGTGCAGTGAGAGTTTTTCCTCTGCAAATTAGGTTCATGATTGTTTAATAGAAAACATGTGTCAGTAGGCAGTTTAAGGAGCTGTTGTGCTGGA
This sequence comes from Poecilia picta, assembly GCA_033032245.1. Classification (NCBI taxonomy): domain Eukaryota; kingdom Metazoa; phylum Chordata; class Actinopteri; order Cyprinodontiformes; family Poeciliidae; genus Poecilia; species Poecilia picta. The sequence continues at coordinate 20,099,900 of CM065367.1, read as the reverse complement.
AAAGTTTCACATTGTGATCTGTTGGGAGTTTGAATTCATGGCCAAGACCAGAAAGCTCTTTGGAAAGCGGCGCAGAGATTGAGCCGTGAGGCAAAAGAGACTTGAGAAGCTAAGCTGAAGCTGGTGAAGATGATAACTGTTCACCACAGAAGGTCTCAGAGTGAATTTTGAGCCGAGAAGCAACTTTGAACTTCAGCCAGTTCATCTGGGATCGCCTGTACCGTCTCTCCTTCCCAGAGAATGTGGTTCTTTAAATTATGCCAGGCCTAATATAACAGTGCCAGCACGTTTAGATCTGAGGCCAAACATCATTTATTTTGTTTAGGGGTTTTTTGGGTTTTTTTTTTTTTTGCACCAAAGCAGCTTGTATTTCTTTGCTCTGACATAGAAAAAAAAATACCAAAAATTACCACCGTCCAGATTGAATGTTCATCCTGCAGGAAATTATGAGAGGCTGACATAAGTAGGTCAGACAGTTTTGCGGCCCAATCCACACTTACATTGATATTTATGCAAAACACACATTTTCTGCGCTTGTGACCCATATTCTGCACGTGGATTGGAGAACTGATGACATGTAGACCCACTTTGCACAGGCATACTCTTCCCTTCTGTGCTAAAAACTGCATCCACCTTTTTTTATGGGTTTTTCCCCGCTGTCTTGTTTTTTCCTAACTGCTTCCATTAAACTTCAATAAAAACTGAAGATCTTAATTACTGAGGAGAAAAGGTAAAAAATTAGTTGCGACCATTTTAGTGGAAACTTTTATCTTAGAAGTCGGTTTCAAGTCAGAAACTCAACTCTCCTTCTGAAGTCAAGAGTTCTAGCTGGAAAAATCAGATGTGGCAGAGCAGCCAAATGTCAGGATATCGCTGTTTGCAGTCTCATTTGTGCAAAAGAACTGCTTGAACTTTAATAAATATCCCTTTATTTGTACCATCCATTCAGACTGTATGTCAGTAATATATGCATGCATTGATGATTTGATACTGCAAAGGAAAATGTTTAAGTAGGACAGTAACATTTTCAGTCAGTCATTGAGATACCAACTTTAATTAGTTCTTATTAAGGTTTGAAGTGTTTATTTGTGACATTGCATGTCAAATATACCCATATACATATAGTTTATATTTTACTGTGTGAATTTATTTCCATCCATCCATTTTCTTTATACCCTTGTCCCTTAGTGGGGTCGGAAGGGTTGCTGGTGCCCATCTCCAGCTAACGTTCCAGGCGAGAGAATTTCTTTCCAATTCTATAAAATATATATATATATTTTGTGCTTTTCCCCTCAAGCAGATCCTAAATTAAGAAGGTATTGCTACATATAACACATATAAGTGATATAGATTTAGGTATTTAGTTGCTATATTGTGGATCATTGTATAAATGTAACTAAATGCTAAACAACAGCAAAGTTCCTGTATTACTGTCCTGGGTGGCGTTGATATCAACTAGCAGTGTTGGCATGCATTATGTTACCTTGGTATTGTGATGGTTGAAGGCAAATTCTCAACAAGTCGACAATGAGTTAAACCAGAGGCACACACAATGTTGTTTGGTATATATTTGTAAGTTTTCCTTTCAAATAAATATTGCATGTGCTTGCATTGCTGATAATAGTGGCGCAGTCTACATGATACACAGGTAAATGGTGGATAACCACTTGAAAATCTCTTGGATTTGCAGATAGCCACATAAAATAAACAGAGGTGTGTAGAGATGACCTCCAGGTTGTTTTAGACACATGCGTTCCCTGTCCATCTTTTCACGAATGAGCTGTTCTCTACCAGTCGTTTGACGTCAAATGTGTCGAGTAGCACTACAGCAATCTGCGACTGTCCAGGCTAACTGGACAGCGCGATCAGTGGCGGCTGCCATTAAAGAAGACAGAGGCCCAATTTTATGACGTGTAATTACAAAGTCGCATTCCTTTTAAGTCATATACATTCTCATAACAACTGAATGTAACATAATTACTTGATTGTGCTATTAAATGGTTGGAAAACACATAAACTTCCCCACCTGGTGGCCAAGCAGTGCTTCTTGATTCGAGTCCCTCAGACTGTGTTGACACTATTTTTCAGCAGGGGTTTTTTTGTTTTGTTTTTTAAGAAGAAAAGTAAAGAAATATTAATTCGGCAGCTTAAATAATTAGGTTTCCTCTGGTCGAGGATATATATATATTTGATTAAATGTTCGACGGTGGTGTTTGCAAATCTTCCCTCCTTGTAATTTGTGTTGCCTTTTCGTAATTATGTAAACATTACTAGCCAAGAAGGGTAACAAGGCGATAGTTGCGAGTTTGCACTTGGATTCTTGACATGGCTGTTGAGTCTCGAGGGGACGGTTGAGTCAGCTCTGTCCGCCTCGAGCTCTGCTGTCTTTAGCCTCTTAACTCTGCTTTACACCCTACTAAAGCCCTCTCCCCGTCTCGCTCCACGATCACACATTCCAGCTGAACTAACAGCTGCACCGTTGCAGAAAACGTCGAGGAAACAAGCTGCTGCCATGCCAATTTGCTGCCGTGACTACCCAGTCACACACATTGACTACATGTGCTGTCTATTTTAGACATTTTCTTAATTTGTGATGCTACACATCGCTCTAGACTTCTTCGCAGCTCAAAACTTCAACTACCCAATCGGTGTTGTTAATAGGATGCCGTGAAAACCTATCGCAGCAACGTCTGTATTTGTTCAGGTTAGGAAAAAGGGTGGAGTGGCAGGAAAAAAAAGAGGTGTGGAATAGTAAATGTATAGGTTTCTTAATTTGTTCAAATACCTTTAGCCGTTTCAAGGCCCTTCGTGAAAACAAACGCCATTCAGCCCTTTAAAATGGTGTGTGGTCTGTCAGAAATCAGTCCCATCTGCTGAGCGCTGCCAAAAACAGCAAAGCTGGACAGGAAGCGGGTTTCTCCGAACAAAGCCCTTTTAACAGAAAATGTTGACGACTCAAGTGCTTGAAGATACAAGCGAAGGGCTGTGATGTCATTTTCATGATAAATCCTCTTTTTTTAAGTTATTACAATTTATCTTTGCTTTAAAAAGAAAAGAGCGAATTTGAATTTTAAAGTCAGACTTTTCAATCACAATTTAATCTTAAACTCAAAGCGGAATCAGTCATGGTTTTATATTTAGTCCATCCTTGCCTCCGTAATTACAGCAACCTCTGAGAACTGGCTGCAGTGATATTTTTGTTAAATTGCAGTGTTCTAAATGAATGCCTCTGTGATAAAACCCAGACAGTGTCACAAGACTTGAAGTAAAAAAAAAAAGGTGAAAATATATTTTAAAAAAAAACAATAAAAAGCACGAACTGATGCGGCTTGGTTTCCCTTTGTATCATTAAGCACAAAATGACATTTTTCCCCGTTGTTTGTACCACATCCAGCTGTCAGGGCAAACATGTGACTTGAGTCAGCGCAGTTAGCGTCCCGCTCTGGGCTGGAGGTGATTTATTGAGCTTCCTCACATGTACTAGACGACGGCAGGGTGGGTGTCCTGTAATAGATTAGAATTACTGCCTCAGAATAACATGAAGTACCCAGTTAGGAAAAAAAAAACTCATCGGGTTAAAGTTTTAGGACTGCATGTGAAGTCATTGATTTTATTGGAGCAAGAAAAAAAATACTCTACAGACAGAAGGGATGGCAACATTGTACATCTTTATCTAGTGGTTATTTTGGTAGTCGACTGATGGATCAATATTTTACCTGATCATCCAACGGAGTAAGGATGAATTTTAACCACCTCTACTTTTGTTTAGGCATTTGAGTGAGGGAAGAGCAAGAGAAAGACCAAAACAATGAGAAACACTTCATAATAGTGCAGTTTTTACTGCTCATTAGAAAGCTGACCTGCAGCAGGCCTTTGACTGATTGACTGCAAAACACTGATGTGGTTCTCTATGAGGCAATGGCTGCGAAAGTGAGCACTAAAGATCTTTTATTCTTCACATCCACTATTTGTTACAATCAGCTCTAATAATATTTGGCTTTATTTTTGTTGCGTTTTATTTCACAAGAAATCAATTTTGTGATTGCTTCATCAGAACAAATAAATGCTGCTCTGTGAAAGCATAGATTGCTCAGCCAAAATACCCCTACCCATTGATATTTTCAACATTTTCTCAAATTAAGACCATAAACCTTACCGCGTTTTGTTCAGATTCTGTGTGACGGACCAGCAAAAAGTAGGAGTGAAACGTGGCTTTCAGATGTTTTCGCAAAGTAAATCTGAAAAGAGTGTCTAGCATTTGTTTTCATCTTTGCTTAGTCTGATACTCCTAAGTGAAATCCAATAGAACCAATTGGCTTTAGAAACAGATGCAATAGTACACAGTCTCTATGAATATGTTGTAAACTCGCGAGAGATAGAAATGTCCTGTGAAGGCTTCAGAGCATTTTCATGTGCGGCTCAGTCAAAGTCAAGATCTGAATCCACATTAGGAAATGGGATAAAGCCAAAGCTGGAAAAACAAAACAAGAACATCTCACATTATTAAAGGCATTTGTTGTGCTAATGTGTTGCGCAAGAAATTTATTGTTAATTTGCTTTAATGCGTTTCAGATTAATGTTGTTGTGTTTCAAATCAGAACCGACGCACACTTGTTATTTTTGTTTTGTAACTTCTAAGAAAAGGCCAATTTTTTTTTTTTTACCGAGTCTGTTTGAAAGATGGAACGTCGCCTTATGTTTTTTGTCGAGCTGATGTTGTAGCCTGTCCATTTTTATATGTGATTATAGGGCTGGGATGTAGGAAACCAGTGAGGCTTGAAAGGGCTTCCAGTCAACCATCACAGACTCAGAGCGTAAAGCTGCAGAACGAAGAAACGCATGTATTGGACCTTTTACAGAGCTCAATCTCCGTTTCTCAGGTGGGCGCGGGTGGCAGTGGACAAGTTGTCAAACTTTATTTCAAAGGATCCCAAACAGACCCCGCTGCCTCCAGAGGGCCATGTGGAGAAATTAAACACATACCTTTTCCGGTGTTTTTGGCACCAGCTGCGAGCTACAAAACATTATCCTGGCACTGAAATTAATAAACAAGAGGAAAGTCGTCTCGTTTTGGATTTCCTGTCCGTGTTAATAAGCTTGAACATCTGCAGGGAGCGCTAATGGGGCTTAATGCACACTCGCGTCCATCTGACTTGCACTGTTTATCTTATGGCTCAATGCAGTTGTCCACTGAGCTATATTAGGTGGTGGCTGGCGGTGTTGTAACGGCTTGACACGCTCCTCCAGCGCTTCGTCACGTGGCCAGGACTTCGAGAACTTTGACAAATTAATATCTTTTCCACCCCGAAAGCACAAACCCCAGGAAATTATGAAAATAAACAAAAGACTGCAGGACGTTTGCGAAAACAAGGATGGAACGTCTTGAACAGGACAAAGCCATTAGGACACAGCGATCATTCCTTTTCTTTTCTTTTTTTTCTTCTGGTGTTTTTCTTTTGTTTTTTTTTCCCTCTCCACTTAGATTAACCCCTTCTTAGGACGAGCTTCTTCCGAAGAGTGTTGTTCATGGATTGCAGCTGTTAATCCAGTTGAGGTGAACTTCTTATTGCTCGAAAAGACAAGCGGGAGTTTATTAAGAAACCCAAGTGCCTCCCGAACACCTTCTTACTCTTTTTATTCTCACTTCCTGTTGTTTGTTTTTTTTAAACTGCTCTAGCATATGCTCTTGGTTAGATTTGTCAAAGGGTTCTTCTCATAAAGATTTCTTTGTTTTTCTTTTTTCCTTTTTTTAGTTCCAAACCTAAAAGTCCTCTCTGTTTTGATTTCCTTTTTTCTTTTCATTTTTGGTGAGATGAATTTGAACCCTGAGCAGAAATGTATGTCTGGAAAAATCACCCTGATTCAGCAAATAGGTTCAAAGTGAAATCTAGTAATAGATGCCGTAGCTCCTCTGACTCTGAGTCCTGTGCTCATTGTCATTTTACTCAGTTAGACACAGTTTCCTTGCATCTTTCCAACACGCAGTGTCTGCTAATGTCATTGTGTGAATGGTGAACTAATATCTTCTCATTTTCACTGTTTTCCAGATCATGGATGAAACCCAAACACAGATAGCCTGGCCTTCCAAACTGAAAATTGGAGCCAAGTCCAAGAAAGGTAAAAATATTTTTGTGTGATTATTATTCCCTTTGGACAAGATGTTGACTTTGAAAGCTGTCGAAATGGTAGCAGGGATTCAAACTCATTATGGCTGAAAATGTCCGCCTTGAAACTGGAGTGTTTTGTTCATAAATGGAAATCAGGACAATGATCTGGAGGTTTTTGGTTTTTGTTCCTAATGTAGAACAGTGTCATTTATCCTAAGTACTTATTGTTACTGAGTCACAGTCTGACAGTGCATTATAGTTAGTAAAATAAATGCACATGTTTACTTGAACACATTAAATATAATTGTTAATTTGTTCTACCTGTTCTAGATTTGTGTTTTTTCTGTCTGACAAAGAATCACACGTTATGTTTCAGGAATTCAGTTTAGGCAGGGTCTTCATTATCCATCATTTCAAAATATTCTGCGACCAGGATGTAGGTTTCATGTGAGAAAACATTTTTAGAAGAGTAAAAACAGAGCTAAACCACATATCCACAAGTTTTTCAGAAAAAATAGCACCACTATTCTATTTTTTCCAATGCATTTGGATATAACTTATACTTTTCATGAGTTAGCTCATGAGTTTAAACTTATTATCAGAAATGTGCCCTTTTTCTTTCTTCTAGGTACATGTTACACTTGTTCTCTCCCGTTCGTGTTATCGCTGTGGGACTGTGATTAACGGCCTTCTAAATCTTTGTTTTCGCCTCCGCCGTGACTGAATTGACAGTTTAAAGAGCTTTCTGTTTCTGTCGCTATAAATTCAAAACAAATTGCTCCAGTTCGTGGGCTACTGGGCTACTAGTTTGAGCAGCAGGTTGCACTGTAAAAGAAAGCTGCAAAAATGCATGTTTCCTTAAAGCTTACATAGTTATTATCCTCCTCGTGTGCCCTCTGATTTTATTTTTATTGTACAGTGAAAGGCTTCCACACTGACACATCCGACGCTCGTGGAAGGTAGAGCTTTTTGAAATGATTGGTTTGCTGACCGAGTGAAAAATATCTATAAATATTTTTTTTATTGTTGATCCCCTGATTATGACCTGTTGTTCTGAAGTCATGTCAAAGACTGGAGCGATGTGTTAGTCTTTACTTGGATATTGTTTCTGCCCTGCCTCTTCTGTTTGTGGATGTTTGTGTCTGATGTGCTGAGCTCATGAAATGAGCTCGTAAAATATGCGGCTCTCCTCCGGTATGAATATGTTTACTTGAGAGACGTGCAGATTAGTTTCTGAAGTTGAACATCTTGTTATCTTACATATTTGCTACATTCACAGTTATTTGTACTAATGTTGAGTAGTTAGGAGTTAGGATATGCCTGGGCTGCTTTGAGATTTTCTTCATATGACAACCTGTGGTGAGAAAAAAAATACCACAATGTTATTACACAAACAAAACCTACAGCATTATCCAATTGCTTTTAGTTAAAAAAACCCAAATCTGATCCTACATTGATTACTAAAGCTGAAATGAGAAAATTTGGTTTACTATGACCTTTTCTCTGGTATTTTACAAACAGGATTGGAAAACATTAGAGCCATTTGACAGTCTTAGATGCTTAGAAATCCTATTTTTTACAACCTGGTTTTTCATAAATAAGACCCTAAATATGAGAGGAATTTTATGTGATCCCATTGTTGTTGTCTAATGCTCCCATTTTCATGCTGATTATGTCATATATTGAAAACAAATATAACATATAACAGTAACTAGATTAGATTGAATTTCAAAAATGTTACATCTTGACATGTTTTGTTTAGTTTTTTTTTCTTTTTATTTAAGAGTTTATTTTAACAGTCAGTGTTGTTTTAGCCGGATGTCTTGGACAGAGCTATTGGAATCAGATGGATGAGAGGGACGTATTTCTACATTGTACTTGCATTCTTTAGTAAAAAGCTAATTGAGTCATTTGCACAGATGAAAGCTTACATGTTTTCCATTCCTCGCAAGCTAATAATTTCATCTGCACGCAGGACTTTTTCTTTGTTTTTTTCCTTTCTTTCTCCTGCGGAGGCGGAGGTGTGGGAGTCGAAGCTCTTGTGTTTATTGGTAAAGTTGCTCCAGCGTTCTGTTACCAATAAAAGATTTGCATGGTTATTTAAAGCTCTTCCGGGAGGGAGGGACTGCGGAGGAGGAAAACGGGGGTGGAGGAATAGGTGTAGCTGTGCCCGCTTTGTTTCCCCAGGAGAATTGCCAGCGCTAGTCTTCAAACCAGATGTGCGATCCACTGACATCATGTAACTTCCTCAGTTAGTCGACTCAGACAAATGCTGAAGGGATTACGGGGGGGATTCTTTAACATTTTTTCCTCTCTGATACATAATCAACTTTAAGTCCTGGCAGTTCATACGTACATGACCCTTCGTTGACGCTAAGCATCTTTTCATTCACAAAAACCTGCTTCCTACACTGACTGGAAGACGTTACATGTGGACGAAGTGAGAATACTTTGTCCCAGGATTTTTATTTGTCCATTTTTCTGGCTGTGTTGTTGAAACCAAGAAAAGCAGCAAGGAGGAAAACTTGTTATCTTATGATTAGTTTGAGCAAAGAAACGTGGGGAACCGTCCCAATCCTCGAACGACTTGGGGAGCAAAGAAAGGAAAGGAAGAGGCCGAGGAAGCCTGCTAGCTTCCACTTAGCTTTTATCTGCCGAGATTAAGAGAAGGGGCTTTTACTAGAGAAGATGACAGAATTATTGGTTTTGATGCATACATAACATTTCACGTCAAATTAGAGTTTAAAATGACGTTATTAAATCTGTATTCGGTCGCTCTCAGCCTTTTCTGTTCTCTATTAGTTGCCTAACTAAAAGGAGGCAGCTACATTCGGCTAAAAGTAAACTTTTAGCCGAATGTTGAAAGGCTAATGAACGCTCCATCAGAAGAGAGAAGTTAATACTTTTACTCAAGACTGTCTGCAAGGACAAGAACAAAGTTCTTGCTAGCAAAGGTCATACTTCAACAAAACAAAACAAAAAAAGCATAGTAAAAACAACTATTTTCTCTGTCTCGTGAAGTAAATATTGGCCTTAACTTTTCATCTTCTCGGTATTCTTGGAATACTAACACAAGGGTCTCCTTGTAATCCATTACACAGCTAAGGCAGTAATAAAACACTGCAGGCAGAAAACAATCTAATAAAAAATTGAAATTGTAAATTAGATTTCTACTGTCATTGTCAACTCTTCAGTAAAAAAATAATGTTTTGGCTGTCCTGAAAGCTACAAGAAGCTGCTGTTATTTCATTTGCATAATTAGAGTCGTAACGGCTTCTGGAGAATCAAGTATTGACATCGTAAGAGAGACAGAAAGTTATTTGTGCAGCACATTACAACTACAAGGCGTGTTAAAAGTTCTTCACAAAATAAAAACATAACATGAAAAATTTTACATATTAGATAAAGAAGTAGGTTAAAGCACTGTGAATTTGTTTATATGTGCATACGAATGTTATTTGTTGGCTCTACTAATGACACCGCAGACAGACAGTTTTCTGCAAACCGACACAATACAGACGTTAGGAATACTCAAAATAACACATTTTACAACTATTTAAGTAATTATTGTTTTGCTGCAATTTGTCCCAAACATACTTTATTTAAAGGCACCTCTCAAATCTATAAACCTTGTTAATTGCTGCTTACAAAGACAAAAATAACAACGTTAATGTCGACACTTGTTTCTAACACTTAACACTTCCTTTTCTGCACACATCTTTCTTGTGGTTCAACGTCTATTTCTTTGGAAGTGCTATCATTATTTGTGTGTTACAGTAATTCCCTTGATTTCATTTAAATATGCATTTTTTTATTATTATTTTACCATTTTTCATGCAAGTTACCTCTCTTTTTTAATAGGGGTGTCTATTTTTTATTTTTGGGCTTTTCCTGAAGACAAAACCTTGTCTGAAACAGATAATTATATATCATAATAAATTAGCACAGATTAAAAGTATCTTTTGAAAATATCAGCCTGTAAGGTATTAAACATTAAACTTTTCATTAAGCCCCACATTTTTGTATTGAGAAGCTTTTTTTGCTCTCATATTAAATGTTGTGTTTTTATTAGATGTAAGCATCAAATAATCATAAGGTTTGAGTAACTGAGTTGATCAGCTTTTCACTAATATTCTATTTTATTGATTATTAAAACTGTCATGTAATACTTTTACTACTGCTGTTATTAATTCCTCTCAGTATATTTTATTTGGAGAAACAACGTTATAAATACATAATAAATGTGCACAAAACAGCCATAATTAGTACATTACTATTGACTGGTATTTTAAATGTTATAGAAGCCACATTTAAAATTGCTTAAACTACTTAAGGCAAAGATCTTCACCGCATTTGTTTCTCATCATGTCATAACAAATAAAACACAGACCTCAATTGCTCAGCCCTTAAAGTAACAGACGACTCAGCCGTTTCTCTGGTGCTGAAATGTGTTTTTAACTATTTTAATCTAAAGTCTTGCTTTTCTCTGCTTATTTCCCTGGAATTCTGCGGCAGTGTTTCCTCTGCCATCTGGTGTTAATATACAGGATCCCATCTCAATTGATGGGAATTGTATGTTTGCAACCTCTCCACATTCAGTCTAGCACTTTATCCCCCCCAAAAAAGCAGCCTCTTTATTTCATTTGTCACCTGCAGGAAGTAATCTCTGCAACCTGCAGAAGTGTGATAAGTCCAGTCGGTAGCCTGAGGAGCTAGCTATCAGAAGAAGCACACTGCCAGTGATTTAATACAGTGTGGACTCTTGCCTGTCTTCCACATAAAAAAAAGCATTTTGACCAAATCGTTAACTCAATCTGATCATATTTAGATTCCAATTTTTCAGGTTCTATTCTTTGTTTTTATATGAAAATCATTTTTAATAGCCCTTCCGCGACGCCTACTGGAACTTTCTCTGTTTCCGCAGATGTTTTTGAATGGAAAAGGCCAAGCCAAACGCTCTTAATTCTCTTCATTTGTGTGGTATTTTCTAATGTAGCTGGAAAAAAAAAATCCTTCAGCTTTGCCAGCGGAGAATTCTGGGTCAAAAGGTTTCTTCTCTGTCAAGCGAAGCTGCGTGCAAATGAAAAGGCTAACTGTCTTCAGCTGCGAGTCCAGCCCTTGTTGTTGTTTGTTTTCATAGCTGTCGTGTGAACCAAATTATGACTTAAGGTGTTCATTTTTTATTCCACAATCAATCACCTTAAAAAAGAGGAGGGGGAGAATAAAAGAAAAACCTAACACACTCCAGAAATGTGGGGGTGTTCAACATCACGACTGCAACACTCGTTTAGGCTGGCTAATGTTTGCCAGATGTGCTCTGCAGGTTAGTTGGCGGACACTTGGAGGAGCCAGTCTCCCCCTAATGGTCAAAGTAAGTTTTGCGGGAGGAAATTGAGAGCTTTTGGGTTGTTTACAGCAACAGCCAAATGATGGGAAAACTGCCTGGAATCAGCAGTGAGGCTGTGAAAACTCTCCAATGGCTCTTTGTGTTTTTTTCATTCCGTGTTTCTTTGTTCCCTAGGCTGTTTTATGATTTCACTCATGAGTTGTTTTTTTTCATATTCTTGATAAAATGTGTTTTTTTGCAGTTTTCTGACTCGTCCTGGAGATTTTTTACCAGTCCTGGCCTCTTTGAGACTGACAACATGCAACTGTGAAGCTAAACCAATAAATGTGATTTATTAAGCTGGGTGTGCAGCTCGTACTGTAAATCCGAGTCCTGGGGTGTTTTTGTCTATTTGGGGAGGGGCATTCCTGGAAGAGGGGCTTTGGTGGGCTTCCTGCTACTCAGCGCAGTTTAAACATGGGCAAATGGGCTGTAAGGGTGCAGAGTAATTTGTCCTCTTTCTACAGGTCTGTGTTTGTGTGCTTTTGAATTGGCAAAAGGGGCAACATGTAGAAATTGGCCAGTTTTAAGCCTTGCCTTGGAATTGTTGTTTTCTCTCGTTTTTTTTTTTTTTTTTGAGGGATCACTGTTTCTTCCAAATATAGCTCTGTTTGCACGCTCTTCTGTTCGAAACACCTACAAGAGTAATAACTTAGAATATCATCAGGTAATGCATTAAATGGTTCAATAAAACAAGTCTGATTTTATATAGATTAAATACACATTGAGACATTTTTGTGATTTTTATGACTACAGACTATGTGGTCGTTGCTCCTTTTGCATGGATTACAACTCTAATTCAGAGTTTCACAAAATGATTAGCCTATGCTCAGGTGCTAAATAAGCCCAGGTTGGCCTCCGTGTTGTCATCTGGTTGACAAATATTTGCTGCTCACTCTCTTTCAGATTCCATCAAAAGCTATCCTTATGTTTAGCAACAAAGCAGAACAGTATGTTAATAAAACAATGCATGAGTACTCAGATTTGCTTTCCCTGTTGTATGGGAGTCCACTGTGGATGTGTTGCAATTATTCTGAAATTAGATGTGTTGTGTAATATTGTTGAAAATGAAACAAAGAACCCAGTAGCCTCTCTTTTTGAACTTTATCTTGGAACACTCAAGTGGCAAAAGTAAACCCGCAGTGTTTCACTTTGAACAAAGCAACTAATAAAACCTCAACCACCCAGCCAGGTGATTATGAATCCCTGCTTGCAAATTTAGAAAACATTCCACTTTCTGTCAGATACATCTAATTTGGTTGCATTTTTTTCTCACCCTATTCTCTTCTAAGTGATTGGTTGTGGTTTTGATCAAAATTTGCAAAAAAAAAAAATGGTTGAAAAGTAATTAATCTTAAGTTAGCTTCCCAGCTTTTGAGACAAGGATGTGCAGAAAATCAAGATGTCCCTCTGTTTTTGCAGTGCTTTACATGACAGGCAGTTTTTTAGCGCACTATAAAGAGCGACAAATGGCATAAATACACTTCCACAGGGAGCTGTCTTGACTGCTTGCAGACTTCATCAAGATTGCACATATCAAAACAGCAGTTATTCTTGCAGAGCTTTTCTCCTAAGCTCACTAATTTGCTGATAAATGCAGTCATCTTTGTTGAATAGGCTTTAAGTTGTCTCTTTCTTTCGCTTTCTGTCTTTAGTCTTTATCAGCGCCGACACCTTCCCACTAAATAACACTTTGTGTCTTTGTTTCAGATCCACACATCAAGGTGTGTGGGAAACGAGATAACGTGAGGGAAGCTAAAGACAGAATCATGTCTGTCCTTGACACAAAGGTAAAGTTAAACTCTTATTTTGCCCCCTCCAAATGTATTTCACTGCAGTTCAAATAACAGATTGCATACTGACTAGTCTCCAGTCATGCCCAATGCTCCTATATCTATGTTGTCATGGATTTAAGCGTTTGTATTTATCTTCTTTGCCATAGCAACACAGACTTTTGCTTATCTGGAGCACTGCACTGTAGCGCCTCCTAGAGGAAAAAATGTATTTGTGCAGATTTAGTTTTGTTTGCACACTGTTACATGATTTTTTTGTCACTAAACAGTTGTTTTAGTCCATTAGATTTGACTCAAATATTGGATATTTGATTGATTTCTTAATCCTCCTCGTGTTGCTTATTTTTCTGAATTAATTTATGCAAGTATTTTGCAAAACATGGAAATTGAAATAAGATCTTTTTGGAGTAAAGTTTATTTTAAAAATAAATTAGGGGTGTTTCTGATAATCTGCATTAATGCTGTGTATATAAATATATTTTTTTATATACACAGCAGTAGCTCAAAGTTACTTTTCTACACTATGTATCTCTGTTTCTGCACATTAGAGCAACAGGGTGACGCTGAAGATGGACGTTTCCCACACAGAGCACTCGCATGTCATCGGCAAAGGTGGGAATAACATCAAGAGGGTGATGGAGGAGACGGGGTGCCATATCCATTTTCCTGACTCGAACAGGAACAACCAGGCAGAGAAAAGCAACCAGGTTTGACTTGTTTTTTTTTTTTTGTTTTTTTTTATCCCGTGAGCCAAAAATGTCATCCGATAGTGCAGTCTAGTCATCATCTTAAAATGATTGATTCTCCAGTCGTGGTGGGTTGTTAAGTCGATCTGTGACTGTAGGCTTTTGTTTCCTATTCTAATTGTCATAAGACTCCAGGCCGGATCGTTTTTGCAGTGTCTGTCCAGTGTCCTGTGATTGCAGGACACTGTTACAGAGGGAGTCAGACTGGATCCTGCTGCACTTCCCGCCGAAGTATCGCACTAAGCCAAGCGTCACATTCGCATCTTTTACCAGCTAGTCTCCAGTGCGTCGTTGTATAAGTCCATAAGTCCATCTTATACTTCTTATACGAAGTCCATCCATTATTTAAAAAGTTCAAGTATGATCTCTGCAGCACAGTACAGTTTGAGTGTTTGTCACCGTTAAACTTTTCAGTGCTCTGATCTCATGTAGTGTTCAATCCCCTCCAGTTGTTCCCTGATGATGCAAGCATTGGCTGATTAGCAGCAAGACGACTCCCTTCAAGGGCTAGGCCCCTTTAAGCACTCTCTTTTTCATTTTCTCTGACGCCAAACACTTTCAGAGTCAGATGAACCTTGCAGATATGTTCCCAGTCCTGAGAGTGATGGAGGTGTTGATAAGGAGATATATACAGGTTGATAAATCAATGATGTGCTATTTTGTTTGTTTGTTTTGCATCTCTGATACAAAAAATTAGGTTTTTTTTGCTGTATTTAAAAATTGATCATCAGGGTTTGATTATCAATCGTGCTAGAATGAATTTCAAACCATTTTTTGTGTTTGAGTCATAAATAAGTGTTGAAAATATATATTTACCCGTTTCCTCTGAAAATACTGTTGAAAATGTAACTGTTCTGAATCTAACTCTCTCCTTGACTTGTTGTTGTAAACTCAATGACCTGAGTTGTAGCCAATCATTTTAGCAACATTGAAGCTACTACAGGAAAGAATTAGCTTTGTACAGATTGACGCACTGCATTTCTGGCATGATCAAGTTTTGATTTCTGCCAAAACCGGCTAAACCATTTTCATATTTTTTATTGTTAACAGGTGTCTATCGCAGGGCAGCCAGCAGGCGTGGAGGCAGCACGTGTAAAAATAAGGGTAAGCTGCTGGAGCTCTGCCAGTTTTGCCTAAAGGGGATACTCCACCCTGAATTTTAAATGGCAATTCCTCATTCCTTACACCCGTGAAAGGTTATGCTTTTTTATCCTCACGAAGCAAAGTTTTACTGTTTCTGTTGGGAGAAAAAGAGCAAGATATTACCATGATATTTTCCCCAAAATGTGCCACTTATTTTTCTTAGCTTATACTAAAAATGCATTTAGATTAGTTTATGTTATTTATTTAATGTTACATTTATCATTTTGTTTTATACTGACATTACTAAAATCCTTCTTTTACATCCTCAGATATGATAAGTAAGAACAAGTTATAAATGTAAACCAGACCAGACAGCACTGGGACTGCTTAATAATTTTTTGCTTAACAATAGAAGTCTTCCAGCCATAGAAAAATACTGATCTGATTGATTTTTTTATTAATTTACCAAATACTAAAGTAGAGAAGAGCTACAGTCTCGACTCAGCCACAAGCATCATTCCTACCTCGTTCTCTAACCCCTTCCTCTGATCAGTTGTAAAATAAAAGTTAGAGCCTTCTCCTTCTTGGCGAGTCCATCACCCGTCCATTTCCTCGCCTTTCCCTCATCTTGAGTTTTGGTCTGACTGGAAGCCAGTTTTTAGCGTCCAGAGGACCACCTCTGCTGGTTTTCGGGGGGCTCTGTTACCTCTCCTAACTCTCGCTGCGTTTCATCACTACATCTGTGTCTACGGCAAACACGGTCCTCCACTGCGATTTGACCAGAACCAACAGTGCTGAGTTTGCCTGTGAAAACAGCTGAGTGAGTGAAGTGTGTGCTGCAGAGTAAGTCACAGGAGGTCGATCTGAATGCTTCTGCACTCTTCTAACTTGCTGCATTCAAAAGCAGAATATTTAATGCAAATCCAACTAAAGTTTGATTTTTTTTGTCTCAGCTTTTACCCATTGTGAAACATGTATGACACACTTCCAAAATGATTAAATGTTCTATTTTTTCTTTTACAAATATGCAGTAAGGGGAATTGTACATTCATAAAATGTGCAAAATGTGCAATTCCCCCACTTAGTGCTGAGTATGCTGCATTTCATCCCACCTCAGAATCTCATCAGATATTATTATATATCATGAACAAACAAAAAAAAGTATTGTAAACTCTTTTGTTGGTCCAAGTGGAGACCAACAGTAGTTTTTAGATTAACTAAAGATGTAAATGTGTCATTCTACACATAGTCCTGGCTGAGTCCTGTCTATCTCGTCATGGTCTGGAGTCCTACAAGTTTAAAATTGCATGTTTCAAAAATACTTTGGAACATCCAAAAAAAATTTGTGAATTATGCAAAAATTTTCAAACATACAGGTACTCTGTGTTTTAGTTTACACGAAAAAAAAAAAAAAAAAACAATTCTTAAAACTACAGTAAATTTGTACTGTGCTAATGGATGGAGACATATATCTGCCATGTCTTTGCTATTTTTGTTCTATTTGTTAAATCCATAGAAGTACCAATGAAAATGTAAGTGGTACACACAGACATAGACTGTTATATTACTTGCATATGATATAGTGATTGATTGTGTTGCTTGTTCTCCTGCGTTTCTTCTGCTTGTCAAAAATTTTGCTTAAAAGCAAAAAACACAAAACACTTTCACTTGTAGTCTCAAGATATATTAATTTTTAACTGAATTTCTCTAAAACTTTACACATTGTTTAAATGTGTACAATGATTATTTACTGCCCTACAGTGAATAATTATGAGAATAACAACACTTTCTGAAATTGGCTGCATCTACAGATTTCTAGTGAGTCATATGTTGGAAAGCATCAATAAAACTCTAAATAATTGTAAAAAAAAATTGTGAAATAATGGGTTTTCTGCCAAATCATGTGTACGGCTGTTAATTTTCAAATTTTCAAAATTAAAATGACTTAGCGATTTATCTCGTGCGATGGAGTGGCGGCCTGCAACCCCTCAAGAACAGTACAGAAAATGGATGGATGGTTTAGTAAATATAACTAACAACACTTCTGTTCAGATGTTGAACCAATGTCCTCAACAATTGTCCTCAACAATTATAGTATTGTGGTGCTAGAATCTACTAGACTTTATTTTCTCCAGTCCCTATTTGACCCAAATATTATCAATGGTTCCTTATTCTGCCTTAACAATACACATGATGTCTATTAAATTCTTAGATATAAAGCCAGTTTCCTAAACCCATCCGGGCGCAGCTCCTGTAACAAGCCACTTGTTCATTCGAAGGTGGAGCGGACATGCAGGTGGTGAAAGCTTCGCCCAGTCGCTTCACCTCAAAGACATTTTCATTCTTCTTCGTCTTTCCCCCGTGGTGTTAGTAGAAGTAAGGCCTTTAAAGCAGTGTTCTTTGATTGAACACATGTGCAACTGTTTGCTTTGTAGGCTTTTGGAGGAGAAAAAAGAAAAGAAAAAAATGCTAAAGTCAGCTCCACAGTAAAAATTGGTCTATTCTTCATTCAGCGCCTGACTCCTGCTGCTCACTGCTTGTCTTTTCTTGCTTATCCTTCCATCCTGACCTAAATTTCTCGAGCCCTCAGAGAGGGAGCACTGAAACGTGATATAAATGTAAGGCCAGGCGCATATGGGAGTGATCAGGGATACATTTCTTTGGTCAGGGCAATTCATGTTGCTTGCCCTTCACTGACAGCCAAAACCATAGTGGCGCTCTGCCCAAAGAGTCAGTGTTTGGATAACTGTGTGTACGTATTCTTCAGTTAGTGTGTACTTCTTTATCCCCCTTCAGTTTGAATCCGCATGGATGTAAGCCAGTGCAATTTCTCTCGCATGCATGCATATGCATGTGTATGCATGAGTGTAGTCGTCCTGTCAGCATCTATTCTGCTTGAGGATGTGTTTGATACATTGAACAGGAACTGACCTCTCATGGTTCCATGCATGGTCTTTTATTCATACATGTGAGAATGACCAGGCTAACGATTGGTGATGTTTGTTAGAATGGTAAATCTAATTTTGAGTAGCTCTGCAGCCATAATATTTAATGGACTCAGGAGCTTTGCAGTTTCACTCTTGTTGCAGTATTTAGTCTGGATTGACCTGACAGTTGCATGTGAAGTTCTGCCACCTTTGGCAAAAGGAATTGGCTGTTTTGTCTGTGTGTCAGCTGTCATAAGTCTCGACATCAACAGAAATCACCCCATCCCTGCTGGGTCACTTCATCTCCCATTGGTCTTTAGAAGTCTGTTTGATGTGTTGTGGTGCAAGCTGCTTTACTGCACCTGATGTTAGTCTGTATTAGCAAAATCTGGCTCTGGCAACTTTCATAATCTACCAGCTACAAGTTCTTAAGGTCACCATTGGAATAAAACAACGATAGGTTTGAAATGCTGGTTTGCTTCTCATCATTTCCGTCATCCCTTCGCCTTACAGGAGCTGCTACCTCTCGTGTTGTCCTTCGAGCTTCCAGCCATCATGCAGTCAGACCCCAGCTCCCCCACTGTGCAGCACATCTCACAGACGTACAACCTCACAGTTTCCTTCAAGCCCCCAACGCGTCTTTACAGGGCCACCGGAGTCATTCGTGGTTCACAGAATAATGTCAATGCGGTAAAGGTGAGCAAAGTCTTGCAATGTTGTTGTTGGGTGCCAATGTTTTTGGGAGTTTTTTTCTTTTGGTTTTTAGTTATTATTTTTTTATTTGTATTTTTTTCAAGGAATGTTTTATTTTGAAGAACCTGAACCTCAGTTGATTGTACAAATGATCAAAAACTGGAACAGACTGAATTAATAGTTACGTTGCCATGCAAAAAACGATTTAGCTTTTCTACTATTGTGACTTAAATGTTCTGATATTGCGTCACCTAAAAAGCTCTTAGCTTTATAACTATATATTTAAGACTTAACATCTACAGTCGTAGTCTTTCATAAGCTTGTTTTGTTGCTGTTCAAGAAGTTTGCGCTTCTGCTACAGTGGTAAGCTAACATCAACGTGCTTACTCTGCTTTGATATGACTTGTTGATGATTCGGTTGTGTTCAGATAAATCCTGCAGAAAACGTTCTCTAGCTTCAGAAGCATTATGCTTTGTTTTTAAAAGTCATAAAATTACATGGCTAGAACGGTAACACAGACATGCAAACCAAGCACAGGAAGCCAGACTGCCCGTCTTGTGCAAGTATGGATAAAATAATCACACGTAACTGATGTTCAAAAGGTATTCTGAGTTTCATCAGGGACTGCCAATATCAATCATTGAAGATGTTGTGGTTGGGCCCATGACCCAACACCTGGGACTGGTCGGTGTATTCCTGCTGTGAACAGTGAATCAGCTCTTAGGTTTTCCCACAGATACTCAGGTTTTTATCGTAGCATGTGACCGTGCTTTCATTGTGGCTCTGGGAGTGGGTTTAAAGTTGTTTTCCTGTCAGAGGTTAAGCCTCCGCCTCAGTCTCTACAGGTTTCCTTCTAGTGTTGCCCTGAATTCATACCTGTGTGCAGTGTGAAGCTCACAACTAATGCAGATAACACAGCTTCCCACCTGAACTTTCTATCTTTGCATCTCAAGAGTTGTCCTTGGTCTCTTCCCTAGTTGATGCTCTCCTTGCCCAGTCAGTCAGTTTAATTGGACAGATATGCTTTGTCAGATTTGCAGTTTTGCCTCTTTATTTTTTTTACCATGCCAGTAAAATGTTCAAAGCTTGAAATATTGTTTTAAAACCTAACTCCGTTTTAGACCTCTCCACAAAGCACTTTTCAATTATATTGTAAACCATAAAAAAACAAAAAAAAAACATGTGGTTTTCTTTCCACTTTGCATGTGTATGGTACTTAGTATTGCTCATATAATAAAAAATACTTTTAAGTTTGTTGTTGGAACTGTGTTTTCAATATTTTGAAATGTACTCTAGATGGGAAATAAAGAAATCTTAATATGGTGAAGACTTGACTGAATAGTTTTCTTTTTTTAAAATGTGTACTCGTTTAGTTCGACTTGTATTGTTTAAAGATTATCAAATGGCTCATTAATCTTCTAATGTATTTTTTTTCCCTTTCAGTAATTGAAAACAACCTTACTAACTAATCATTCGGCTGGGAACAAAGCTTGTTGTTCCAATCATTGTTTTCTGCAAATTTACTACCCATTGTTTTGCATTTATGCATCTCTTCTGGCTCAAATCACATTTTGCCGAACAGCCTTAATACATTGCATTGTTCTCAGTGCAACGAATGAAAGTGAATGCAAGAATTATCCCTGACTTTGGGGTAGGTCTGATCGGTTGGGTCTGAGGGCTTGGGAAGCGTGCCAAATGGAGGTTAAAGGATCACAAGAATATGTAAGCTATGTTGTGTGGTAGTGTGAGACCATCGGAGCACAGTCAGACCGTTGCCAAAAACGCTCTGGGTTGTTGTCATTTGCTGGCCACAGTGTGTGGATTCCTGTTAAACACTGGAAAAGACTTGCTAAGAGACAAATCACAGAGGCACCAAAGAATAAGTCTGTTTAATTCTGCCTCAAGCGTCGGATTGCACAGGATATCACAAATATTTCAGCATTGCAGTATCAGTCTGTGCAATTCACTTTGTGCGAAGGACAATCTGGCTTCGGAGATAGAATTGTCTTGAGGCACAGATCTACAGAACAATTCTACGAATGTTCTGGAGTGGCTCAGAAGCCGAAGTCCAGATGTAAATTTGATTGAACATCTGAAAATGGCTGCACAGTCATCTGCATAGAAGAATAGGCCAAACTGCCAAAAGATAGATGCGCTAAGATTGTAGCATCATATTCAATAAGTGTTCAAAAATACTTAAAAAAATTATGCATTGTCATAAAGATGTATTTGAGTGTAGAAGTTTGAGGAAGGAAATTAATTGAACTCAGTCTGGAATAAGGCAGTAGCATGATGAAATGTGGAAAAAGTGAAGTGCTGTGAATGTTCTCCGGATGCACTGGACATACTCAACTGGGCTTTACATTTTCATTTTCAACAGACATAAATGCTTGAAATATATCACCGTGTAATGAATCCATGTAACACAACCTTCACTTTTGAGTTGAATTACTGAAATTGACTCATTAAACAACATTTATTGATTTTTCTGTGACATTTCACAGAAGGATATCACTTAGTCTGCGAAAGCATTATGTCTGTCACTAACTGCAGGAGTTTAATGTGTCTGTGGTTCACATAAGAATCAATTCTTGTCTTGTTAAGTAGTTCTGTTTATAACCCACCACCTTGTCACTCCTGTCTCCCCAGAGAGGCACGGCTCTGTTGCTGGAGCATCTGGCCGGTAGTCTGGCAAGCACCATCTCCATCACCACCCACCTCGACATTGCGCCGCAGCACCACCTTTTTATGAAGGGACGCAACGGCAGCAACATCAAGCACATCACTCAGAGGACCGGAGCCCAGATCCACTTCCCCGACCCCAACGGCCCCCAGAAGAAATCCACTGTCTACATTCAGGGCACCATCGAATCCGTCTGCCTCGCGCGGCAGTATCTCATGGTGCGTGTCTTCTTTGCATTTCTTTTTTTTTTTTTTTTTTTATTGACATCCAGTCCAACGGTTGAAATGGATTACTTTAAACTAAACATTGTTTTGTGGTTAGGGGATGCTAGTGGTAGCATATTCCTTACATACACAGATTCCTTTGACTTTGTGGTAGCTATTATGGATGCCTCTGTCTCATTTACATTATCATGGTGTGTTTGAGTGATACGTGGTTTTTAAATCGAGTGAAGGAGGGGGGGTGAATGATGATTGGATCATGGGTCGCGAGCAACCTTGAGAGAGGTTTGTTTGGCTCGTCGTCCTCTGTTGAAATATTCAGATCAGATAAAGGAGAATCTGTTTCCGATTCCAGGTTGGATTGGGTGATCGTAGCATCTACATACCTGCATGCAGGATGGACTCTGGCTAAATCAGTTTGGCTCCGGGGCTTCGTGTTTTGGCTGTGCGCATACTTTTCTAATTAGAGTTAATGATAAGGGTTTGGCCTGCGTGTAGCTGGAATTCATCCGCACGATTCCGCTTCACAAAAATCCTCCGTTCGCATTTATGTGTTGGATCAGGAGTAGCACCTCATAATTTTTTTTTCATTTTGTCCAAAAATGCTCAGTGGCCATTTTTGTCTTGTTGCCCTCAACCACTGAGGCTACTCTTTCCTAAATTACTTTAGTGTATAATAAGAAGTCTGTTTCGGAGATGTGTAAAAGTAATGGCTGTTTAATCACCAGTGGCTTGAACCTCTGCTAAACTAGTTAGAACTTCTCTGCTGTAAACAGCGTATGGGTTCTTGTCCAGAGACCCTTAATGCGATGTAGCCGTTTGAGGCTTGTCTTTGTCTGTGGTCTCCCAGTTGGTCCTGAAGACGCTGAGGGAGTGCCAGAGTTGTTTCAGAGAACACACAAGATGATCCCTCTCTTCTTGGAGAGTAAAGGAGTTTCCTAAGGGGTGATGAACACAGAAAGCAGAGAAGGTGAATTAAAGAGGAGTACTTGGAGAGTAGAAAGAGAAAGAGGATGACACAAGAGAGGGAGAAGACGTCTACCCGCAGTCCTATGGCTTTGTGATTTTGGCCTCTATAGGTTCCTGCCTGTAGGCCAGTCGACAGATTACAGCTCTGGTCCAAGGGCCCCGTCAGAGCCAGCCTGCCTCCATATGCTCTGCTGCTAATTACTCCCACTCTCAATCGGAGACCATCCAGTTCTCAGCCCAAAATACAGATCTTTGTGGTGCTTGTGGCGGTGATCGTGCAGAAGAGATTTAACTTGCCGGAATTTCCCGAAGGCTGCAACGGGTCGAATGCCGCCATGAAACTCGTATTTATCGGCATGGCTAACGTATCGGTCTATAAATGGTAGAGTATAAAGGACAATTTACTGCTGGTTTCAGAAAGTGTATAATTTGAGTACACAAATAGGGCATAAAGCACAACCATAGTGTTAAGCAGTGTCGCTGTGCACCCGACAGTGTGAAAGTGTCTGCTGCAGTGTGTTTTTTATCCTGTTTTCCTCCTTTTTATCCAGGGCTGCTTGCCTCTGGTATTAATGTTTGACATCAAAGAGGACATTGAGGTGGAACCTCAGTGCATCACAGCACTAATGGAGCAGCTGGATGTCTTCATCAGCATCAAACCAAAGCCAAAGCAACCCAGCAAGGTATGGGCCTATGCATACTAGTGAACTCGCAGCTCCTCTTGTCAACAGTTCAGGCTGCCAGTGGTGGTGTAATGTTGTGGGGTAATATTCTTTTGGCTCTTCTGTAAGAATTTAGCATTGTTTAAAAACCACAGGCATCCTGTTTACTGTTGGTAACCATGTCTGCGCCGTTTTTGATAACAGTTGAACAATCTTCTGATTGTTACTTCAAGCAGTATGGAGTACAACTTCCACAAAGCTTAATATTTTAAAAATGGTTGACTGTGTTATACTGACCTCCACAGTCACCAGATCTTAATTTGATAGAGCACCTTTGAGACGTAGAGGACCAGAGGTTTAATTGCAAGATGTGAGCCAACAAATCTGCAGCAAGTGCTGCCGTATCATTATAGACCAAATTTCAAATGAATGTTTCAGACACCTTTTTTGCATCCATGCAGCAATGAATTAAGACGACTCCAAAGCCTAGAAGAGGTTCAACATGGTGCTTGCAAGGTGGACCTAAAAATGTGATCTGACCAGTGTTGTTGATTCTTAGTTACAAGTGATGTCTCTTTCAAGTTTGCTTGTTGCTATAACTGTCAGTTATTTACAAGTAGTGATTTACCAATTTATTTGTTTTATACTTCATTGAAGAATCACTTCAATTGCAAAAATGCAACATGTTTCACCAGTATTAAGGCGCTTTCACACTGCAGGAACGGAACGGGATGGAATGGGTGTGTTCACATTACAACTTGCGTTCCACCCGACCTCAAGCGTTCCAGCAGCTGCTTGGCCGCTGGTTGTTATGGAGTCCGATGTTGATTTCCCGTTGACAGCTGGCTCTCACTGTATTTTGTAACGAGTGGTATTTTTCTTCCGTATTTCTCCTTGCAATACGTAGAAGGTCGTTCAGCATTTTGTCTTCTGAGGGTGGCTTGTTGGCGGAATTTAATTAATTGTATGAAGTTGATAAGCAGCACAATTAAATCCATGTCATCCATTGTTGTCGTCATAGTAACTGTTAACCCGGCCCCAAGCGTTTCTGCTTAGAACCAGCAGCTGATTGGCCGCTGGTTGTTATGGAGTCAGACGCTGATTTTCGTCTCAATATCAGCCAATCAGCTGCTGGAACGTAAGTTGTAATGTGAACACACCCATTCCGTCCCGTCCCGTTGTCCGTTCCGTTCCGTTCCTGCAGTGTGAAAGCGCCTTTAGATGGTTTGCTTCAGTAAAGTGTGGGAGCATGTTCAAAATCCATCTTCAGAATATGCTGAAAGGAAAAACTTGTTTTTATCTGTTACTTCTGCAGCTGCTGTGGCTAAAATAAAAATGCAGTGCAAAGGTCCAAACTGGCTCACCTTTGCTTTGACACACTACTATTATAATGATGGAACCAAATGAGTCTGTTTTCAGTCAAGCATTTTGTAAACATTTTAGGGAAAATTCATAAAACAATCACTGTGCCACTTCGGATCACTATAACGACCCACAGTAATGGCTGTCGCCATGCCAACCTGCCGTCAATGCATGGGTAACATTTTATTCTTGCATCGTATTAAATAGATGATTGAGGATTCCCGTTGTGCTCGCTGTCAGGATGCAGTCATTTTTAGACATTAGCCTCCTCGCTGCCTATGATCGTAATTAAAGAGCAGTTTTATGTAAATTAGTATTCAGCAAACAAATAACTATCAAGAGTTTTGTCAGAGAATAGTTTACTCTGAT
Source organism: Poecilia picta (assembly GCA_033032245.1). NCBI lineage: Eukaryota > Metazoa > Chordata > Actinopteri > Cyprinodontiformes > Poeciliidae > Poecilia > Poecilia picta. The sequence goes on along the minus strand of CM065367.1, from coordinate 20,074,898 downwards.
TGATGGAAAACCTTAGAATTTAGATTGACTAAAATCAAACATTATTCAGACAATATACAATATTCAAAAGGCGACATGTGTTACGTTTTCTCCCTGGGAAAAACACAGCTTCTGTCTCATTCGATCAAATGTAAAAACGGGTCGAATTACGAAAACAAAAAAAGCCACTGTGGCATTTCCAAATTACTTTCCATCAGCTGTCATAGTGTGGCATCTAAATAAATAAATAAGAAAAAAAATCTGTCTTGCTGCATTTATTGTCTACCAGAGCTGAAAAAGGAAAACTGGAACCAAGTACCAATGGTGGAAAGACATCTGGCAATCAGACATCTGCCACAGTGGGGAATCAGAGCCGGCTGTGTCCTCTGCAGAACGGGCTGCCAAAGCATGTTCCACCTGATTGATGGGAACTTTGCTCATGTTCTTTCTCAGCCTTCCTAAATAAGCTACTCGTTTTTAGACGAACACTTTTCTGTCAAGGAAATTAAAGCAGCAAGTTGGGCTGTTTTGCAAAACCTTCTCCTCCATAACGTGACTTCTAGTCTGCTAAAACAACCACAGCCAGCTTCAGATTCAAAAAAACATGCTTTTGGTTTTGCTCACATTCTGCCTCTCAACGACGTTTAATATTTCTAATCATATTTCACCACTTAGCTAAAGTCCTGACGAGACACTCTGAGGTGCCCGCGTCCCGCCCTGAGCCGGGGCTCTGTGCCCAGAACAGACAGCTCTGCAGGGATTTCTGCAGAGGTGCCAGGGTAAACACTGACCCAGCCCACACCCACTCAGGAACCCTTCACTTAAGCATTTTAACAGGTGACTGCAATCCCCCCCGAAGGCCCACGCGAGTGCACACTGCGGCGCTAGCACTTGCGGCGCGCTGGCAAAGACGGAGGTGCTTTGTGTCAGCGAGAGCGATCATGTTTGGGAGTCGCTTCTCAAAAGCGCCGAACGGTCAAATTCGGGGCAGCGTTGTGCGCAGATCCATTTTGAGTATTTATGACGGGCAGGGATTTCAGTAACGCAGAAACTTTTGTTTTTCTTTACGTGATTGAACGCCTTACATTTCATCCGACATTAAGTATTTTAGCTATTTTGCAATATTCCCCCATCAGAAAGTGAGATAGGTGATGGATTTCTAGCAGCTGATGAAGAAATGCTTTCTCTAGAACATTGCTCCCATGTCTCTCCCACTCCGCCTTAATGTTTATCCTTCTAATCTGCTCTTAATTCCCTCTTCCTTCCTCCCATTTCTTGTTGTCCCCCTCCTCTGTCTCCTTCAGACTCCCTATCTCTGGTGCCAACATTCCCTATCCTATCTATCCCTCACTCCTCTTTTAGTGTTTTTGCTTCTTTCTCATGCCTCCCCCCTTCTCCTTCTTTGCCTCGTCCCCTGGCTCGTTTCCCCTCTTCGCCATGTATTTTTAACCTTCCCAGCTACGTTTTGATCTCCTTTGTCTTCTTTCCCAGTCCGTGATAGTGAAGAGCGTGGAGAGGAACGCCGTCAATATGTACGAAGCTCGGCGTTTCCTCTTGGGTCTGAGAGCAACGGGGTGTCCTGTTCTTCACCCTCCCTGGCACTGAATCCCACCACTAACGGTCCATCGCCGTCCCTCATTTGCCCCGTTGGCCTGGACATCCTGACCTCAGCTGGCCTGGGGCTGAGTAATCTGGGTAACAACACCGTCCAAATTCTTTTCTTTTTTTTCTTTTTCTTAAACTGCTTCTGGTGGGGTTCCAGATGTTTTTCCATGATGTAGAAAAGATAAATCAATTTCAAAAGATAAGATGTTATTCTTTTATTGGTTACACAAAGTGCATCAGAGGTGAAATTTATTGACAGCGTAGTGGACGTCCTCATAAATCACATTTTACTTCATGTCAGCATCTGGCTACGCGTTCACGGTGTCGTACATGTCTCTCTCTAAAGTGAGTTGTTGGTTGTTTCTGTAGAATCCTGGGTGGCACATAGAGATGTAAATACAACAAGATTGCCATCATTGTCTTGATCTGAATCACGTGCTGCATCTTTGGCTTGCAAAACTTGAGAAAATGACATCAGCACAGATGTAAATGCACCAAGTAGAAAAATGATAAACGTTTATTTTGAGGTGTTTAATAACTTTTCACTTTAATTCACTTTAAGAGCTTTTCTGACTGACACACTAACATCCTGGTAAAGAGTTAGGTTTGTGTGAAAGTCCACAAGTTTTTAACTGTAAAAATAATTTAGTCTGTTTTTTATTTATTTATTTATTTATTAAGTTTAAAGTTGCACAGATCAGAATTTTGTTCCATATTTTAGGGCTTCAGTTTTGCAAATTTATTTATTTTTTCATAAACTATTAACTTTTTTTTTTTTCAACTTGCTGATCATTTCACCAAATTCTATTTTTTATATATGTTCACATTTTTTTGTACCTCACAATCTATATAATATATATATATATAGATATATATATATATATATATATACCTGTATATATATATATATAGATACTATATATATATATATATATATATAATATATATACATTTATTTTTGGCATTTCACTTGAATAATTAAATATGTAGATGACCACATCCAGACAGTTATTTCCCATCCAGTTCTTAATATTAATAATGTATTTTCAAATCCCTGAATATTCAGAATGTTAATTATGATGAAAATAAACAACAAAATGTCCTAAATCAATCAGCGTGTAAAGTGAAAAAAAGTATTTATAGAGTGTAGTCTTATAGAGACTGTTACTTAAATCTATAATTATTAATTTGATCCAGACATTCTCATTATTTGTAATTAAATATGATTATTATAAAGGACACACAGGATTTGCTGTGAGGGGGCGCTATTGTATCAGTGGAGGAAGCCTCATGTGTGACTCTCTTTAACATTAATGTTTTAAATGCTTCAGCTTTTCTTTGCCCTTAAATGACTATTATTAAGATATAAAGTGTGTGGCTTGTTAAACTGTTTTTTTTTTTTGTTCTCCTCAATAAATTCAGTAAAACGTGTAAGTCGGTTGGAGAACCCGCTACGGTAGACGTTTTCTCGCTGTTTCATTTAAACCCAGGGGGCCGGGGGTGAAGTTGTGGATGGCCACATCCTGGCCTTTAGTAATTGCTACATGCTTCTTTTCCTCAGATTACAGGCCAGCATGCCAGAAGAATCCCGGGTCTTATTCCTGGAGCCAAACTAGCCCCTTGTGAAAGCCACAGACCTGTTTCTTTCTGTTTTCATACACTGTGTTTGGGTTAAAACACCAGGCACCATATAGTTGGGTGCTTTCACTAACATGGGTTTATAGGGTATGATGATATGCTGGATATGTGCTTTTTGTTTCCACAACCTTGGAGAGATGTAAGACATTCTTCCTCTCATTTGCTGTCTGGTTGCAGTTTGATGGAATTCCAGTGAAATAGCCAGAAAACCGAGATTGTTTTCTGAGGGCCTCAGCGAAACGTGTGATTAGCTTGAAAAATGGCCCTGCGCTTCGACGGGACACCGTTGATCTCATTCTTTTCCTCCGTCTCGTCGCGATCGCCGCAGGTTTCCTGGGTGCGACGGCGCCCCATTCCCTCCCCGCCTCGGCCACCGCGAACACGGTCCTAAACAGCCTGAACTCGGCTCTGAGCCCCCTGCAGACGCCGAGCCCCAGCACCCCCACACCGGCCCACTCCATGTGGCCCAGTTCGCTCACCAGCTCCCAAAGTTTGTATACAGAACAGCTTTTGAAAACCCTTCTTTTCTCAAATGTTTTTTTGGGGTTTTTTTTAGGTATGAAATGCTTGCCGTCTGCTGTTTGTCCAGACTTGCTCACCAGGTGGTTGCGCTTTATCTTTCGTTGCAGGCTTTACGTCCCAGCTGGTGATGCACCCTGTAACTCAGGCCATCCTGATGTCAGGCGTGCAGGGTTACACACACAGCACGCCATCTCCTCCGCCCGGCCTCGCCCCCATAGACAAGCAGCCAAATGGGGTCCCTGAATGCACGTTAAACGGGCACGTCAAGGTCAGCCTCACGTCCTCGTTTGTCCTCCCTTCACTCAGTTTTTACTGTAAAATGAAGTGATTTAATATCTTCTGGTGTTGTCGTCTTTCCTCGCGCAGCATCCTGGTTACGGGAGATTAGCGACAGCGTCCCTCGCAGAAACCGTCTTAAGTCCAACTCCATGCGACTCGGCCCAGGAGGCCAGTGGACACAGTCCCTCAGAGCCGCTGTCAAGCAAGTCCAACCCGGATGAAGGTAAAAAAAACCTGTCAAACAAAAAGACAACTACAAATAGATGTTACGTTACATGGGGTCACATTTCTGTTCCTTTATATCGAGCCCCACGTGGGTGTCAGTATTTTAGAGAACATTAGTAAATAAACAGGATGATAAACAATGAAAACACATCATGGATAAAGCTGTGATTTTGCTTAAAAAACTTTGTATGGATGCATGTCTACAAATGCACAAGGTAGAACATATAGAAATCAGCCAGTCGAGGTTCATCGTGTGACTGGAAAAGTGCTACACAAGTCTATTTAGGTTTTGATAGTAAAACTTTATTCCAAGTTTTAAGCTTTCTGCAAAGTACTGTTCAGTCCATCAGTATCAGTGGAAGGAAACTCTGGCCTTTATGGAAGGAAGGTGAGAAGTTTGTCATAAGCCAGATTAGTTTTAAGTTTTATACCTATTCGAAAATATTCCTGGTCCGTCCCATAAATTTCCTGTAAAATGCATTAAGTTAGTTGCTGCTATGTGAGAAAATAAGACAAAAAACACTCAATAAGTATGAAATACTTAACTAGATCTTATAACTTCATTAAAGCACCTCAGTGGTTGCGGTTGTATTCAGAAATTTGCCTCCCATTCATAACATTCAGCCCTGTTTCACTTCCTCCGTCCTATATGTTTAAACAGAGTAATGTGATTTATGCGTTATTATGACCTTGGCCGGACTAAGAATTTGAGTTGCTAACATTTTCGACTGCACTCTGCTGGATCTCAGCCATCCGAACCGAGCATAAACGTCCAAAATCAAGTTTTTTTTTTCCGCTTGAGATTTATGTGGCTCTGAAAACCACACTGAGGGAAATGTGTAAAGCTCGCGTCTGTCTCTGCTTCTCCTCCATAACGTCCGGCCAGCTCGTGCTTTGCATTTATTGGAAGGAGACAGATTAACTGCTGGTCTACTAGCGGTTCAGAAAGGCCTTCATTTCCTCTGCGTTTCACGTTCGTGGGGGTTTTGCCCTAAAAAGCTTCTCTCTCACGCGTCTCATTTTTCCCCACTGCTTTCCGAGCCTCTTCGACTCTCTTCTTCCTGGTGTGTCCTGGTAAGCTTTCCTTCCCACCTTTTCCCACCTCCTCCTGTGCCCCCGGAATGTGTTTGAACTCGGCCCCGGCGATCTATGTCGACTCCGCGCCGAGGATCGTCTGAGCAAACATCAACGCCGCACCGACATCGTATTTTATGTCGCAGTCTTCATGTAGTCGTGTTTTACGTGCAAAGCACACGCACACAGATGTTCGCAGAAGCAGGGTTTTTTTTTTACATACGACTGACAGATGAAAACCATCATCATTACAGCCGCTGTGTTTTTAATTAATTCAGCATCTGACTAAAATGTTAACTCTCGTCTTCATACACATAATGGCACAGTTAGGGCTCAAACCTGAATTATTTCAGCTGTTGTTTTCAGGACTTAAATTTTTATATTTTTTTTTAATGTCTGCATAATATCGGGGAAACGTTTTTTTTTTGTTTGTTTTTTTTTCTTCAGGCTCCGACACATTTGTGGAAGTGGGCATGCCGAGAAGCCCCTCTCACTCAGCCAATGGGAGCGAGCTGAAACAGATGCTGGCTTCGTGCAAGACGTCATCTGGGAAGCGACAGGCTGTGGAGCTCCTGCAGGGCACCAAGAACTCCCATCTACAGTATGTTTGTGTCTACAAAGATCCCTGGCATCTCCTAGTAGATTTTTTTAATTTATTTATTTATTTTTTTGGAAGAAATGGTATCTGGCTGAAACGAAACGCAAATCTACAGATTTTGTTTTAATTGAGGCAAGATGTTACTACATTAATGACAGATGGTTAGTTATCCCCGCAGAGTGAAAGAGGATTTAGGAGTTTTAGGTGTTGGCTGCCACATGGACTGCGTTGCACACTAAACCTGGACAGGATTTTTACAGAAAGAGCCAACTGCGTCTCATCCATCCCATAACCCCTAATCACAAGACATCCTCGAAGGTTGCATCAAGAGATGAAATGAAAGGCAAAGGCATAAATTGCATCTTTTTTTTTTTCTTGTTTTCTCTGTGATTCTGCCAGCTCTGACTGCCTCCTGTCGGACGCGGAGTCCAGCTCGTCGGACGGCCCCGTGGCGGATAAGAGGGCGCCGGGCAGTGAGCGGGCAGCCGAACGGGCAGCACAGCAAAACGAGAGGGAGCGGATCAGACTGGCACCGCATACTTCTTTTGCTAACATGCAGGTAAAACATTTTGACACAACTCTTTATTCCTGTTCTAAATATGAAGAGATGAAAGCGTCTCCTGTTTTTCTCCAGGCGTTCGACTACGAACAGAAGAAGCTGTTGGCGACTAAAGGTCAGTTTGTGCTTCATTTCATGTAGTAAAATGTAGCAAAATTACAAACGTTTGCCGGTCTTCAGTTTGACTGGAGATTGTCTGTTTAATTAAAGCAATGTTGAAGAAGCCCGTGGTGACAGAGGTGCGGACCCCGACCAACACCTGGAGCGGTCTGGGCTTCTCAAAGTCCATGCCAGCTGAGACCATCAAGGAGCTGCGGAGAGCCAATCACGTCCCGTACAAACCCAGCATGAGCACCACGTATGAGGTCAGACACAGGAGGAAAAAATGATGCTTTCAGTATCAGCAGCAACCCAGATCTCTAAACAGCTTTGGAGGTTTTCTTTTACTCCATCCTAAGTGTTGAATAAAATTCTAAAGGTTGAATAAAATCATATAAAATAGGGGAATAATACAAAAAATAATTAAACAAAAAATAAGCATGTGTTGAGTAAATAAACATTTTTAAACTCACAAAGCTGTTTAAAGTTTATTGGCAAAGTGTTTATTTTCATAGGATTTCTTAAAGGAAGAATAAAGACCTGTTTGCATCTTTTTTATATAATTATTTGGATTTTTTTCCCATTGCCATTGTGTAACTACAGTAAAAGATCACTTTATCAATGCATCTATTTACACATCTTTAGCAGGGTTACCATTTTTTATGTACACGATTCCTGCAAATGTGGCAATAAAAGAAAAATGTGCCATGCTTTGTATCACTTTTATTACAGTAATTTTATTTGAGTGCAAAACATGAGTTTGTCTTTATTACAGTTTATGAAGCAGTACTTTGCTGAAGCTGAGGTCTGAATCATCAGTGTGTTACTTAGTTTGTCATCTGAAAAGGTTTAATAATATGGAAAAACTTTGATTAGATCATTTTTTATTAAATATACAGCCTTCAAATCCTTTTGACATAAAACAACTCAGAAGCCAGTAAAGCAGTGAATTGACTCCTGATTTTTTTATTGCTTAAAAAACAAGCATAATCAATAAGCTGTATTAAGGTTTATGTGTTGATGTGACAAAGTAAATATGCATTCCATCACAAACATCTTGTAAAGTCAGATTATCGTCTCTTTTCAATCTGGAAAATTCAACATTTGTTCATACTTATCCAGACATATGAAATAAAGTTTCATACTTTTCAAGAAAACATAGAAACATTTCAGTCGCATTTTTACTTTATTTTTTGTGTATTTTAACCTTTTCTTTACATTCTGAATGTTTCGTCTGTCTCGTGTTCTTGTGTTCCAGGGCTCTCCACTGTCCCTGTCTCGAGCCGGCAGCCGGGAAGGCGTGGGAAATGGCAGCGACTCGGACAACTGGAGGGAGAGAAACGGGAACGGCCTGCCGAACCACACAGAGTTTCCCTCCGCGGTCAGCAGCCCGAAGAGAAAGCAGAACAAATCCGGTCAGTTTTATTGCATTTTTCCTCCAAACTGTTGACCTTTTTGCCTTTGACTCCAAACTTTTAAAATATATATAAATATATATATATATATATATATATTTTTTTTTTACTACAATCAACCCTCTACCCTTGAATAAAAATGAAACAAGAAGGTCCAACATCTTCTTGCATGAGTTGTAACAATAATATGACAAATAAACAGAGGATTAGAGTTTTGCTTATCCACTTAAGCTGTTCCCCCTTTTTTTGTCTTTTTTTTCACTTGGCTGCTCTAAACATTGCCTGTGCAGCTGCAGAGCATTACCTCAGCAGCAGCAACTACATGGACTCAATCTCTTCAGTAACCGGCAGCAACGGCTGCAACCTGAATTCATCCCTGAAAGGCTCCGACCTGCCTGAGCTCTTCAGCAAGCTGGGCTTAGGGAAGTACACCGACGTCTTCCAGCAGCAGGAGGTAAAGAGCTTCTGTTGTTTCATCGTTTCACGTTTTATTAAAATTGTTTCTATACTTTGTCAAAGCTTCGACCCAGTCAAAAGTCTGTGGTTTCAGGAATGAAAATGCTGAGCAATGATGTTCTTATTTTCACCAGAATTTGAAAGTTTTTATCTGCTTTTTTTGTTTGTTTGTTTTTGTAGTTTTAATTTTTATTCTATTTTTCAGTTGTTTATGTGTTCGTTTGAACACCATCATACAAACTCACACAGCAACAAACTCCACTCAAAGTGGTGAATGAAAAGTACAGCAGTATTTTAACTTGCTCCATTATTTTTGAAAGAAAAAAATTGTAGAAATTTAAACTTGAACTGTAAATATAGATATGTCTGGGAAAGAGGATTCCCTCTTGCTGATGGCTGAATTTCCCAAATTCTTGAGGATCAGGACTAAAGTTGATGAAATATATATAATAACACAAAAGAAAAATCAAGAAAAATACCACATTTTGCATTATTTGTCTCTGCCAGCTCCTGTCAAATATATATATATATATATATATATATATATATATATATATATATATATATATATATATATATATATATAATATATATACCAACGATATGCTGGTCAATTAATAGGTTAAAAATATATTTTTAATTTTATCTTTTGCTAATGGTTCCTTTTTTTTAGATTGACCTCCAGACATTCTTGACTCTAACAGACCAGGACCTGAAGGAACTAGGAATCACCACCTTTGGTGCTCGCAGGAAAATGCTACTTGCCATTTCAGGTATGTATGAAGAAACTTTGCATATAAATACTGACTTCTCCTTGAAGCTAAAATGTTAGTGTAGAGATGTTTCATCTTTTCTCTTGGTTCTCATCCTGAAAATCTGCCGATCGGGTCCACGTGCACAGAGCACTGGCGATGCCAAGGCCAACGGGAAGCACGTGAGGAGGCATAATTAAGGAGGCGGGGGGGTGGAGCAGGAGGGCAGTGCTAGGAGGGGAACCTCCCGGGTCGGGCGATGAACCCATTATAACTTCTTGGGTTTCATCTGACCCTAGCTGGAGCCTGATCCTGGTAGCTAAACCTGCTGAAGATTGCCTAGACTAATTGTTTTTTGTCCAAAAGCCTAAGTGGATCGGTGCTGATTTATACTTCTTCATCTAATGTGAATGTGGTTTGTGTCACACCTCATTACTGACATCATATTTTGGAGGTGGTAACAGCCGGAGCTGTTGCTGCATTTGGGAGCTGGAGCTTCCTGTCAAGGGGATTTTTGTCCAAAGGTTTCGTCCACAAACTTCAGAGTGGATCCAGGGTGAGGCAGCGAGGGGAAATATGGAGACCTGATCTGATTATTAATGATGCCGTTTTCCAAAGGCTAGAGTGCCAAGTAATGGTCAGCTTTCATCTCCGCTGACCATGTCTAGGCCTTTAAAACAAAAATATGCACGGTTCTGTCTGCCTTATCCTTTTTGTATTTTCCTTCTTATAGAGTTTAAACTTCCTGTTCCCCTGCCAGCAAAAAGAGCTGCTGCAGCAAGCTGCCTGTCTCCAGGAATCAAAGTGGAGGTTTATGCTGGCAGCAGCCAAACTCTCCTATCATATGAACAGGACGTGGACGCCATCGTGCCGTTTTTGCATATTTTTTAAAATTTTTTTATTTGAACATTAAACCAGATGACCGCAAAGGCTGCTTTTGTTGATCCGAGCAAGTCTGTGGTGATTCGAATCTTATTTTCTTGTCACTGTTGTTCGGCGGAGGCCAGGGGAAAAATTGTCAACAAACTTCTCTGGCTGTGTTTATTTCTGCGCTTTGATTTGCAGTAGAGGGGGGAGCTGGTTGGGAGGAGGGGAAATCCGCGATAGGAATCGAGCCTTTTTATGGCCTCTGCTTCTGTTGAAAGTTTGTGGTTCTTCTTTTTTTCTGTCTTGGGATCTGCAGAACTAAACAAGAACCGAAGGAAGCTTTTTGAGCCACCCATCAGGTCCTCCTTCCTGGAGGGGGGAGCCAGCGGCCGACTCTCCCGCCAGTTTCACGCCGAAGTAGCCAGCGTCAGCGGACGATGGTAGGCTTCATCTGGAAACCGTCCAGGAAGACCAGCTGCCCGTGCTTTTTTTTTTTTTTTTTTTTTTCCATTGGTGCCCAAGTTTCTGCGGTTGTGTACTCCCCACTCCCCTTGTTTGTTTGTTTTTTTTGTTTGTTTTTTATAAAGTGTTGCAGTAAAAAAAAAAGAAGTTATTTTTATAAAAAGCCATAGTTGTACCTTAAGTGCCAACTAAAGATAAGGGATGTTTCAGTGTTAAGTCCTTCCAGAGCATTTCTATTGAAGGGTAATGTTGTGGTACTGTCCAGTATTTCTCACCGCGTTTTGTATTAAGGGAACAGGCAGAATGATTAGTACAATCCTTTTACAGATTGATACTACCTGCATTTGTGTTATGCGATTGTATCAGTGACATGCACTTTATTACTAGATTTTTGCCTGTGAGAGCCTTACTCCTTACAATGAAGGAATATTAACTATACTTTTTTTTTTTATTGAATGAAAGCACAGATGCATTTTGTACCAAAAAATAAAATAAAATAATAACTAAAAGGAAGCACTTAGCCAATGAGATTAGGGCTCCACCAAATAAAGTAGGTCACCACACCGGAGCAGTGACTCCACCAACTTTAAAGGACGAGCAAAGGATTTGAGAAGTGAGGTTGTGTTAAGAAGTTATAAGCAGTTATAATATTAATTTGAGGATATAATTTTCTTAAATAATTGCAGATGTTTGATCCTAGCTGAAGCTAACCATAAACCTTATTTCTTACACCTTAGAAAACGTGGACGTTTTACTGTCGTCACAGGTGGCGCGCCATTAATAATCTTCCTCCGCAAACGCTTGCTGAGAATGGAGCATGTAAAGCATTTAAGCTTATAATAACTGTCTGATGTAAAAGTAAGGTAATTGTTAAAATTGCGTTTATGATAATTTCTCGCCTTTTATTTAAGAATAAAAGGCGAGAATTTAAGAATAATAAATAAACCATATGTTTCTCTCTCGGTATATGTTTCACATAGGAAGATTAGCAGTGGCACACCACCTCCAATCCTTCATCACCTGTGTGAAACGTGTGTGTAAATAAACCACCCAACGCAGACAAAGCGTTTGTAAAGAGGCTGTGATGGTTTTGAGTCCAGATTTGTTTTCCGTCATTTCACATCTGTTTTTCTTTGGCTTCTTTCAGACTATCGAGATTTATACCGGATGATATTTCCATCTATCGCAAGTAAAATTTTAACCGCTTACAACTTTTTTTCTTTATTACAACCTCACTTCAAAAATCCTGACCCATTTCTTTAAACAAAAAAATAAACCAAAGAAAATACCTGTGGCCTTTTACCATTGGCTGTCTTCAGCGTGTCAGTAGGATGACATTCCTCTTTGTGTATATCTAGACAAAGCAAAACTCAATCTTTTGTACTCTTACCGCATTATGATTTTATGTTTAGTTTTATTACTATTTTAGGCGAATGAGTGGAATGTTTATTGTTAATCAGTTTACATATGTATTTTTATATGTTCATGATGAGTTTCTATGATTTTATTTTTGTCTTTATTTTTTTTGGCATTTATTGCATCTTTTACTTGTTTTTGCCCCCTAAATCTGTGGAGCCATAATATGGCTGTGCCATAACACAGCAGCAGAAAAGTGAGGTTAGGCTAAGCCTTGAAAGCGTCTTCATTCTGATCGTGTAAGCAGTCGCTTTTCTCCATTTTTTTTTTTTTTTTTGCTCAAAGTGCATATTTCATCCATTATTTGTCAGCTCCATGTGCTTTAAATCACGACTATATTGCTTGTATCCGGAATGTGAGATGCTTTGCCAAGACTTGCTTGCCTTTTTTTTCTTTCTTTTTTTTTTTTAATTTAGAGAAAGCAAAGACCTCATAACAGAGCAAAGCTGTGCGTTTGTAGAGTTAAGTGCCAATGTACATAAGTCGTTTTCAGCAGGGAGATATTTTGTTAATAACACTAATATTTTTGGTCTGACCTTCCTCGTCCAGATAGATCATGCATCACTCAAAAAGTCAATAGGACTGGTCTAGTGTTAGACTTCATGCTAGACACAAATATGGAGAAATACGTTATAGGGGTGAGATTTAAGAGAAAAACAAACAAAAATCCAAATTTTTCTATTATCGGCGCACTCAATCTTATATCCAACAAACCTTGTTAAGCAGTCTTCAGTGAAGTAACAAGATTATGCATGCACTGACGTTTATCATCAGAGCCTTTGCCGGTTCTGTATTCCTGTAATATTTTCAGGAATGTGTTTTGAAGAGGAGAATCGTCTTTTCCCAGCAGTTCATTAACTCGGATTGGTGAAATATTATTTTATTTTCTGTGATGTTCTTAAAATATCTCTGACTTAATCCAGACACCATTTCCCAGCATCCAGAACATGTTCAAGTGCAATTAAATGGCTTGTTGTAAAAGTTCTTGTTTATATTTGCAGTACATTAATTGTAAAAGGGAAGAATGAGAACTGTATTAGTTTGAGAGTAGAATGTATAAAATCCCTCCTCAGACATATCTATCTGAATTCAATTTAGATGGAAAGAACCAGCGATCCATCCGTGACCAAAACGAAACTAAGGGACTCGATCAGTTATTCACGCTTTTAGATTCAAGTCTGTTTTCTGTTTACTTTTCAACGCTCTTCACATCTGATTTCAGCCGTTTTCACTGAATAATATTCTGACATGGTTGCTAATGCAGACCAGGTACAGTAGGTTGTTTTTCTTTTTTGTTTGTTTGTTTGTTGTTTCATTCGAGTCTCGGGAAGTGATGAAGAGATCAAATTAGAGTGCGCTTCTGTATTCCGAGAGGAAAACCCGAAGGGGGGCGGATTCGCCTCGACTCATCATGGTACGTGCATCCGAGCTGTCGCGGCTCTGCCACTCGTCTTCCTGCTCCGGCGGACATTTGTTTTGTCTCCTCTCGTTGCTCAGAGGAGTGTCGAGGGTTAGTGTCTCATCAAGTGAGTGTTGTTTGGAGAACTGTTGATTCATGTTCCTGCAGCTCGAATGCAGATCAGCAAAAAAAACAAAACAAAACGATAACAAAAAAAAATTCAATAAGTTCAAGTTCATCACCAGCTTGTCAAGTCTTTCCCCTTATTAGTGTTTTCTCAATTATGTCTAAGACTTGTTGTATTGTTCTTCGCAAAGGGATGTATTTGAATGAATCGTTGTACTGCAGTCAAATGGTACATTTATAGTAAATGTAAACCACTACAGGAATTATGTATTATGTATTTCTTTTATTTCTGCTTATACATCTGTTTTTGTTTTTTAGATTTTTTTTCTTGGTCCGAGAAAAGATACAATTCTTTTCAATGTTCCTGGAAAGAAATGGCGTGTAAAACATTTCCATGAGGCCGAAGCTCTGTTCATGTGCCACCTGTTGATGCTGATGTTATTCTAACTGTACGGTAGCAAAGACACAAGCACAAATCATCCAGCGGAAAAAAAAAAAATGTTGTTCAAAGATTCCAATAATATGAAGGAAATAAATTTATGAAAAAAATTCAGAATTGGACTGCTGTTTTCTGTACAGGTTTTACCTCAAAACGTAATTATTAATCATCACATGCTCAGTACAGGTTTAGGTTGCTTTTTAAAAGTTTAACTTCCAATACCATCTTACATTTTCAAGGTGTAGAGTCATGTTACTGACCCAAAAAAAAAAGTAGATGTAGCTATCTGGTCTCCACAATAAATCTTTGTGTTAATGGCTCATTAAAATTAAAAGTCTGATCATTGTAAAGGAATCACAAGTTTGTTCCTTTTGTCATAATTTTACTTTTGCAAAAATAATAAAACATTTTCAAAAGCAGTTCTCCAAAAAAAAAAATCCTCCAGAGGGCAGTGTTATCACTTAAAAAGAAATCTGGAACATCATTGAAAAAAAACATAGTCGCTCACGTTTTACTGTCTGGATTTGTATTTCTAAAAGTGAAATATTTGATATGTTCTCATGAGAGTCATATTGTACACTGTATTGTACTGTCATTACAATACACTGTATTGTTATGACAGTAAATAATCGTGGGATTTTTACAGTTAAATGGGTGTGTGTTTTTGAGTTTATATATATATACATCTGTGTGTGTTTTTTTGAGTTTATATATATATATATATATATATATATATATATATATATATATATATATATATATATATTTTAACTGTGCTGTAAAAATGTACAGTTAAATATATATAGTTACAATATTAAATGTGTAATTAAAATGTTCGTAATTGTGATCCACAGGGCAACCTTGTCATGGCAGCAGATTATTGTTCAGATGGCGCGGAGAGAGGGAGACGGTTTGTGTCCCATCCAGGCCCTCTGCAGAAACAGGTGGTGCCTCTGGACTCTGTTCTGTGGGCAGCCACTGAGTCACCCGCTTTCTCCTCCCCCCTCATTAATTTAAGCAGGTGCTGGGCTGATGGGAGGAAAAACGCAGACCGCCCTCGTGTTTGTGTAACACCAACGGGATGTAAATACTGGTCTGTTACAGCTGAGAAGCCCAGGGTCAGTGCGTGGGAGGCGCGCTAAGAAAACACTCATTATGGTGTCTTCACCAATTCTGTATGCGGTAAACAGATACAAAATCTATACCAGGTTTAAATATAGGTTGTTTATGCATACAACACAACCCAGATAAGTTTCTTAAGCAGACATTTTACCCATTGAAATATATTTTGTTTAATATGCAGGAGAAAAGCTGTTTAACCAAAGATGAAATCTCTAATAGTCCCCCTCAAGGCAGAAACATGAACTGGCAATCAATCTGAGAGCCCTGCATGACTAATTCTAATTTCACGTTTTATTGTGAGAGGCAGAGAGTGAACGACAGCTAAATTACAGAGAAGTGTTTTTTTTTTTATTATTATTAAGATGTTCTTATTTAAAGTCCTACAGCATCACAGATTGCTCTTATGGGCAGCTTCCCTCTGCAGGGAAGGTGTAAACGACAGGAGCTGTGACTTGGACACCAGCTCTTCGTCCCTGGCTTCTTTCCACTGGATAATATGCTCACAGTCTGTTCCACATCCTTTGTTTCCCTAATGAGCATCTTTGCAAGCGATGTAAAGAGGTGTCGAGGTTATTTACTGTCAGATGTTCAACTTCTCAACAGGCGTTTGATTAATTGCACATCCAAATCAGCAGGTCTGCAAATCAAACCGTAGACAAATCTATGATGTAACAAAAAAAAAAAAAGATCCAGAAGCACTTTATTTTAAGGCCCGTGCATAAACATGACTTAACACCCATCATAGACATTAAGGAGTCTTCATGAATGCTTGACTGTTCCCATGAAGTGTAATTCGGTAAATAATGTCCATTTTATTTGCAACGTTGACTCTTTTAATGTAAGTTTTAATACAACTTTGCATAAAAATGTCATTATTTACCAAATAATCCTAAGTCAGTATACTTTTATTGCACTTTTAATGCAACTTTTAATTCATATTTGCATCAAAATTGCCGGTACTTACCAAAAAACCACTTCATGACAGCAGTCATAAACATTCATAAAGACTCCTACATGTTCATGACAGGTGTTATGTCGTGTTTATAACAGTGTAATATCAGTCTTATGCACACCCCTTCAAATAAAGTGTTACCTTGCATTATTTATCAAACACAAACGCAGCCAGAATTCAAAAGCTGTGACTGAATCATATGATTCTAGCTTGTGGAAGCAAGTTAAGCAGTGTTACCTTGAAGTAATCATTTTCAGTAAGACTTGATTTGTCTTTCACATTATTGTATTAGAATATCTCGGCCCTTTAAAGCACAGGTCATGTTTGAGGATTGGAGATATTCGCCTCAGCTTTCTTAAGGCTCCTACAGCAACATTTCAGTCAAGTAGGGGAGTCTGGGTAGAAGCGTAACCTGGTGTAATTAATTTCTAAGTTTTTATAATGATGCTGGATCAAATCTTTTTTTTTTCATCTGCTTCTTGCTTCAGCTTCACTTTACTTTCCCATGAGACTCTCGGCACCAAACATTATTATTTCACTGAATGTCAAGCAATTAAGGCTCTTACGACGTTGTACACCCAATTAAATTTCTTTTCCTAGTAACCTTTCCGGCTCTGCTTTTAATTCTTCTCGGCTGATTAAAATGAGCGGCCCACCACTTGTTCCGAGGACTCGGGCCTCCGGCCGGCCGCGTTTCGTTTGAGTCCCGCACGAAGCGCAGATAAACCGGAATGTCACCGGAGAGCCAACAGCGCGCATCAATGTTATCAATCAAGCCACAGCCGAGCTCGGCCTGCACACTGCAGATCAATGACATGCTTCATTTGGTGCCCCATAAATGCCAGACAAATGTGTTTGTCTCATTGAACCCTGGAGGCTTTGTGTTATTGTCTGCCAGTGAAAAATGCTGTGTGTCCTGTTCCCTGGGCTCTGTGCTTTGCCTCTTATCCCATTTCCTGTTTCACAACAGATACATAGCGACTGCACTGTGTATGTGATGTCCAAAATAAAGGTAAAAGATTTAAATCAGTGGTCCCCAAACTACGGCCCGCGGGTCGGATCCGGCCCGCCTCCACATTTGGTCCGGCCCCCTGAACAGTACCAGAGAGCATTCAGATTTTTTTTTTTTCATTTACAGTATTTTCCGGACTATAAACCGTTTATATGTGGACTTTTCTTCAACCACCAGGGGCTCTTTAGCAGGAAGTGAATCATAGGAAGTCTTGGTTACTTGCTCGCCAACATTGAGACCACAAGCAGCAAAATGACCAAGAAACAGATCAGATGTCTTAAGAAAGTTTCTTTTTCAAAGGGGAAAAGGCCCAGAGAAGAGACAGGAGAATGGATTTATCCCGGTAGGTGAGTCCCACATTACAAGTCGCTCTGCATAACATGCGGCGACCAAGCTTCAAGCTGCTTTGCCACGTAGAGACTAAGCAGGCTGTGCTCAAGCAACACAGCTCGGGTGTCATTGTCTCATCACTTTCAGATGGAACCGTCTTGTTGCAGAGAAACAAGCTCAGGGCTCCAGTTAGTCATTATCATGAGTTAAATTTTTCACAAAAGTAAAATGTTTGTTTTTGTGGCGCTTTGGTATATTATTTTGAAGGGATATTATTTGATTGTGCTTTCTGGAAAACAATATATTTTTACATTTAGGCACTCCTGCAATCGTCACACTTTTTCTGTTACAAACTGACTCCGGCCCCCCACCAGAGAAGGGAAAAGTTATGTGGCCCTCACAGGAAAAGGTTTGGGGATCCCTGATTTAAATGATCCATCTTAACATTAATAATCAATAATCTATCAATTAATTGACACTTGGTGTGGATTCCTAAATACCATTTCACTTTGCAAAAGCAAACTTTATTTTGGCATCGACATATTACGGTGTATAGCTGGAACAGTTTTTTGGGATTATCCAAGAATGTGTGGAGTTAGTTCAGATCTTATTTTCCAAACCGGAACTACTATGTGTTATTTGTGTTATTTATTTTGAGGAAGTAATTGCTTTATTCGTTTTGTCTGAATTAGAAATCAATAACCTTTTGGAGAATCGATTCTTAATCCAGTTACACCATCCATTGAATCCCTGCATTAACTCTCTGAAAAAGGATAGATTTTATGTCCATGCTGATTGTCTATAAGACGCTAAATGAACCTAAATCAATTTTTAAGTCGTTGCTGAGGTTTGAACCATATAGATATGTGATCAGAGTATCGTTTACTCCGTTAACTGCAGCTTCTCCATGAAGGTTGATTATTTTATGAATTAATCACTTACACGTGTTAACTGGCTTTGATGACTAAGTGTTGCTATTATTATTTTCAATCCATTGCTTGTTTTCATTTCATTTTTTTGCTACATATGTTCCCTTGTTTTCTGTCATTGGATTTTGATTTACCTTGTGTGTAGGAGCTATTTTCCCATTGTTTGGTTAAAACTTAGAATTTAAATTGTTTAGTTTATTTTTAGCATTTGTTTTTCTTAGTTGATTTATCATTAGAATTTTTATTATTTAGAATAAGTTTTTTGGTTAGTAATTCACTTAAGTTAATTGATTTCAGGTTGGGATGTGGGTATTTCACTGTATAAATAGGTGGGTCTTAGGTAGCTTATTATGCACGTGGGTGGTCACAAGGTTTTTTACCAGCCTGATAGTCACAGCGGTTTTTTTGTTAGTCAGCGAACAGGTACAGGAATGGGACCACAAGCCTGTAGCCTTTTATTGCCTGAACTAAAAATAAAACCACATAATTATATTTTGATTTTGACTCTTTTTGCTGCGTAAACCAGAATCCACAGTGCATCAAGTGACTATTTGAGTTTGATTCACTTTTTGTTTCGATCACTTTTGAGTTTTTGAATTTTTTGATTTTTGAATTTAAGTTTGGGACAAATGGTCACTACATTGTGTAAAAACAGTGCAATACAAATCGCCCTGCTTCTAGATTAAAACACACATCTCTGGTTTGCTCTTTTAAATGTATTTTACTATTTGGCCTAAAATCTTTCTGCACCTTTCTCCCTGCTAATAGTCCATCTGTCTGACAGTATTACCATCATGTGGCCTTTAGGCACAGCAGAGTGAACAAATCAGAGAGGACAGCCAAAGCACAGCATGCTGTGAGACAAAAGAAGATCCATAGCAGCAGAATGGATCTGGAGGGGGAATAAAAAGTTAAATGGTCATTTTTGAGACGAAATAAACTCAGAAAATGTGTGAGAAAATATTGAGCTTGGGAAGGAAGGAGGCGAAGGAGTGTGATTTGGCCTGGTGTGAGTTACGCAGGACGCGGAGTCGCTCTCCTTCTTCCTCCTGCAGCTCCTACTGGAAACGCTGATGTTAACACAGGATGACTCTCGCTGGAGGGAGTACGGGTGGGTGGAGAGAGAGCGGCGCAGACAGGAAGGATGGATGGATGGATGGATGGATGGATGGATGGATGGATGGATGGATGGATGGATGGAGGCAGGATGGGAAAGAATCCTCTAGAATCGGACAGTATTATCCTCACACCCTGCTGTTCCTGGACAAAAAATAAATAAAAAATGCACAGCAGGCCCTCTAAAATAATAACTAATAAGTCCTTACTGCAAAGTGATAAGCAACAAGAGGACTCAGACAGAGTAAAAAGAAACAAAAAGATTTATTCTGCCTTGTCTGAATATATTGTAAACTAAAGCAGCAACTCCCCCCCCCTTCAGATCAAGACGGCTGTGTTTGATGGGATCTTCTGCCTGCCACTGACCTTCACTTTTAATGAGTTTCATTTCCCAGGCCGGAAATTTGAGCCAGATGCAGCAATGCCCAGATGAAATCTGAGCGAGGCTGCATCTGAATGCCACAGTGATTACGAGCTTATCGGGAGTTTAATTCACCTGCATCACCGACATAACCCCGCTTTTTTTGTTTGTTTTGTTTTGTTTTAATCCTCGGAGCCCTATGAAAATGCTCACCAGCTACTATACCGAGTGGAAATGAGGTTTTTGGTACAAGGCTTTATTTTCCCTCTGTTAAGTTACTTAAGATGACGATGCCGTCGAGATGAAGTGCCTGACCTCCTAAAGCATGGTCTCCATGCGTTTCATCGTGCTGCAGCTCCCTCGTTGAGGACACAGCTGCAGAATGCGTCGTCTGTGGAATAGATCATGGCTTTGTGGCCGTGCCTTGTGTGACACAGGGAGAAGCCATAACAAATAGAAAGTGACACTGCATCACTGTGGTGTTCCTCTGTAGTGCATAGAAGCAAAATCACTTTAGGGAATGTGTGGACAACACTGACTCTAGCATGATCAGCATTTTTATATTTATTTTATTTTTTTGCATGGTGAAACGATGAACCAAGGCCAAGGCGCCTGAAGCCCGTTTAACCTCAAAATGTGGGGCAGTTGACCTTTATGTCTTAAGAAGTCTCTCTTCCTGTGGACAACCTGAGTAGACGCCCAACTGAAACCATTACAGTGGCTTCCAAAAGGTATGCACAGCCCATTTTCTCATAATTGCAATTGTCAATGTAATTTGTTGGTATTGCAGTTCACAACCAAATTGTAAGCAATCAAAACAATCAACTGAAGGATTAAACAAAGCAAATTAATTAAGTTGACCCCATGCCTGCTTATATCTGATGAGGCACAACTTCTCCATCTCTTTCAACAATCCAAGCATTTGAACAGCACGGTTTAAATTGACGTACAACCTACAGGCGACGTTCTAGTGTTATTGATTTACTGTCTATGTCAACAATACTGTCTAACCGCGACAGTGGCAGCCGGTCGATAGGGGGCGCTGAGGTGCCACCCTCCCTTACGTGAAAAGGCTAGGACGGCTTATAAAGGCGACCTATAAAGATTTTTTAAATATTGTATTAGTGAGTTTTCCTTTATAGTGTGTGCCTAAAAATTACAACCTTTCCACAAACTGACTTTCCTTTAATTAGCTTCCCCGGACAGATAGTCAATTCTTTTCTGGAGCGAAGCTGATGGCGCCCGAGAAGAAGTGAAGCTAAGTAGCCAATCGTGTGTTGTTGCTATGGAAGAATAATAAACATTTGACCAATCAGCATCACTGAATTCAATGTCTTTATGCCGCTTGACAGGAAAGTTTTGCGTCGCCATGGTGATAAAGTTGACAGCGGTGACAACGGCAGTTAAATTCTCCACATTGAATTACAGAGCAGCTCTTCCCAGATGGCTGGTAACACTCTCTCTATGGCCCTGGATGGTAAGCTACAGTTTCTGTTCCTCTGCGCGTTTTGTTAGTTTTTAGCTACTGTAAGTGCTGGGTTAACAAAAATAACCCAATTCATATATGGACCGACCCAACGCTGGGTTGTTTTAACCCAACTGGGTTGGGTTGATGGTTTGACCAACACATTGGGTCATGGCAACTAACCAAACGTCTGGTTAAATTGACCCAAAATTGGGTTGAACTTTCATAGCGTTTTATCCAATCATTTTGACCACTGAAGGTGTTTTACACTGGAGTCACATTCACAAACGCATTTGTACAAATCCATCCCATGTATCATACGCAGCTTAGTGGACAATTTGGGGTTAAAGCATGTGGCAGGAGGAAACTGGAATTGAACCAACAACCTTCCGCTCGCAAGACCACTGCTCTATCCACTGAACCACAGTCGCCACATATCCCAACACAAGGATTATTATACCACTATAGTTGGGTAAAAATATGTATATCCACCGTCATAAATATTTTAAATAACCATAAAAATAAATACCAAACGTGTTCGAAATACATTCTATTCATTTATAAAATTCTATTCACGTTGAAACTTTATCTTCTTTTTACTTATGTTATTTCAAAGTAGAGGAGAGGAGAAGCCTCATTATGCAGTCACGTTGAAAATGGAGGCTTGTGAAGAGGGGCGTGGCTTCTTCCAGGTTTCGTCTTTAACCCAACCGTTTGGGTAAATCTACCCAACAGAAGAGTTCAAGCTGACTTCCGGTAAATTTCTGACCAAACTCTTGAGTTATGAATTTTGACCCAATATTTGGTCAAACTAACCCAACAGCTTCAACCCAGAAATTGGGTTATGAAAATAACCCAGCATTTTTTACTGTATACACTGTTTGGTTGTTTGCTTTTTTCTGTTTCAGCTGCTGTTATTTATTCTATACTGATAATCAGTTATGAATGTTAACCAAAGCACTTTGCTCAGGTTATCAAAATGCTAACGCTGCTCTGGATAAATGTTGCTAAGATTTCTTAAAGACAAAAAACGTTATAATAATGACGCACTTGGTGCCTTCTTTGCGTTTCTCCTGCTATATCATAATGTTAATGTTTGGTTGGTATAGTAATGTGAGCTCGTTCTAATTGTTAGAAATTTAAACTTCAACACTGCTTTGGATTGGTTTGGTATTTTTTCACAGTTGTGAGTCTGATTCATATGCTGACCTATAGAATGGTACATTAAGCTTAGGTCATCCATTACCATTATTTAACAGTAAATTAAAGTCCCCCAGCTCATTATGGAACGGCCCACTTGCACCTGCGCTCCGACACCAGAGGGGGTTACACCTTACCAAATAAGGACATGTGGTAAAGCTGCGCTGGGATGACGTTGGACGTGAAAATGGGGGGGAAAAAAAAGAAAAAAGAAGAACGGATCCTTGTAAGCGCGGTTCAGATGCAGACCGAAAACAGAGGGGAAACACCGGCCTAATCTGGTTACGTAAGAAGCCACTGAGTCTGCAGACTCCTCTCTCTGTGGTAATCCTCTGAACTATTCATGTTCAATTGTCCCGAGGCGACACACTTAACGCACAGGGCGCAGTCACTTTGCGCACACTTGTGGCTCTGTGCAGCAGTGACAAGACAAAAAAAAAAAAAAAAAAAAACCAAACAAACACAGCGATCGGTGGCTACAGTCGGCGCATTAACGCGTTCTCTGCTGCAGAGGCTGCCCGTCGCCTCTTTTTTTGCAGCTGGCGGCTCATTTTTTTTGCGCCTGTTGGGGCCGTGACGATTCCGCTGACGCGCCACTAGCCGCAGCCACCCAGGAGACGGAGGAGGAGGGCGACGGAGCGGGGCTGGACCACCGGACCTCTTTCTTCTCCTCCTTCCTCCTCTAACGCGGACGAGCGGCTTTCTTGTCCACCTGCAAGTCGATATTTACGGCAGCCATCAGAGCGGCAGCAGCGATGGAGGTTCCAGGCTTGGCGCACAACATCACCAGCCCGTTGAGTCCCTGCGAGGGGATGATCAAGGACCTGAGTCTGGATTCCATACAGTTATGCGAAAGAGACGGTGAGTGTGTGTTACTGTCATTCTCGAGTGGAAGAATATAAACGCTGCTCTCAGTTGGAACAGCGTGCAGAGCCCGTAGAGTTTGCGTGAGGGATGAGGGCCGGTGACTCCGCAGGTTGCTCGGGCAGATCAGTTGTGCGCTTTATATCCGTGGAAAGAACCGTGGCTGAATGCATTTACATTAATGATGGAGAAGAAGTCCTTTGTTGGAAACAGCGGTCTGCCTCCGCAGACCGAGCGCGCACATGTTGGCAACTGATAAGCGCCTTTTTCATTTCAGCACCACAGGCGTGGACAGAGAAAGGCTCCAACCCCGCCTATGGCTTATCATGACTTCTGTTCATTTTCTCTTTGAGAGAACCAGCCTCGTCCCCAGTTCGTTTGCAGTAATTTCTCTGCATTTTATAACTCAGAATTTCACGGTATCTCATTAAGCCACGTCTGTGACTGACTTTTCATCAAAGTTGTAGAATTAGGAGGCAGGAAAAGCAAAACAAAGCACAGGAACGTCCTTTTAAATATAGCATGCTGCACACGTGAGAGTTAAAACTGAATTTGTTCATATTCCTCATGTCACACAGTTGATGCTAGTAGAAGAGGGAGGGGGTGGAGTGGGGTGGGGTGGGGGGATGGGGGGGGGGGGAGAGAAAAGCAAGTCATCATGAGAAGAGAATGAAAAGCTAAACCATGGCTGCACCCACAAGAGCTGTGCACAGGCGGTGCAGCCCCACACACCCGTCAGTGCAATTACACAGCACTGATTCCACATCTGAGTCTTGGTCACAGAGATACCATTTCACATAGATTAATTATAGATGAATCCATGTTGCACCAATGAAATATGTTCACATATGTATAAATAAATGACAGTGGTTTATCTCCATTAATGCTCCCCCAGCATCTGATCACAATGAAGCAATAGTGGGCACGTTTTCTCTTTTACCACAGCTACTTCAACATGCTGCAATACAACAGGGTGCATCTGTACATCCGTATCCCCTTGGCGCTTTGTTGCTTTCTCTCTGACGCTTTCATTTCAGTGGATTTCCAGGCTTGGTCTTAGGGTGAGTCTCGTATTTGCAGCACAGTTACTCGTGGAAGTAGTAGCTAAGTCTTTGTCCTTGAGATGCCCACATACTCTCTGTTGCTGTGTTGCTCCGTCAACAATGTCCACTCTCTTTCTAAACACAAGATGGGTTGTTGTGATTTAAAATATTCATGCGACGTGTCACTTGGAACAACGGCAGTGTTGTAATAACCATTTGCAAGCCTTTATCATGTCTTTATGTTTTAATGCTAAAAAAAAGCACCAAATCTTTATGCAATTATTGTCGATCCTCAGTCTAAAAATCTAAGGTTTGTTTTTGATATATGCACAAAAAAGCAACTATTTATTTATGTATTTCTTTTTTGTTCATGTTGTTTAGTTTTATGAGGCAGATACTGATTATTGTCAGCCCTGCAGAACCAGCATGAAGGGACCTTCACTGCCACAGACCAACCATCAGTTCCTGACCTTAAATTCAAGCTCACCTTGGTTTTGATTATGCAGCAGGGCAATGATTCACACTGAGCCCTTTAGATGTCCACTTCTGAAGGACCCAATTAACAATAATATTGAGATTTTGGACTAAGTGTGAACTAAATTAATTGAGATTCTGTTGGATGACCTTAAACATGCTGTGGCTGAATGAAAATAATTTTCCAAAGACTAGGTCACAGTTCCCTCACAGCAATGGGAAAGACAGTAATCATAAATGCTTGATGGCAGATGGCCAGTTATTAGGTCTGGGGGTTTGGATAGCTTTTTCTCGTAATGAGTGAAAACATCATGTTGTATTTTTTGCCTAATTTTGAAATTAGTTGAAGAACTGAGCCTTCTCAGTGTGACAAAACGAGCAAAAACAAAAAGAAGTCAGTACCGTGGCACAGACTTTGTTGAACATAAACACACAAACTTACAGCAGCTCCCTCTGTCTCATGCTTTCATTTCAGCTGGCACTCTGTGCATGAAATTCCTCCCAGAAAAGACATTTGCACTCCTCACCGTCTCTCTCATTCACTTTCAACCTTCTTGGAAACCCGGCGTCATCCCATCAGGTTGATGCCGGCCGCATCGTTTTCTGTTTTTATTTTCTAAATTTATCCGAATCCCCATTAATATTTAATCGCCCGCGTGAGAAGCTCGAATGCCCAGGCTGAGCCAGCGAACAAATGCATGGAGTGCCCTCAGACACACACACACACACACGGAGGTCTGTTAGAGCTTTTCAATGCACTGTGGGAAACAAGTTGTTTCTGTGTTCCCCGTGTCAGAGGTGGGGTTAATGGTTCACTGTACTCATGTGGCTATGACATGTGTATCTTCAGCACTCGGAGGGCGTGGGAGATGTTTTACTGAGGGCAAAACTGCAGAATCAGTTTAAGTGAATAAGTTAGACTTGCATTGAGTTGTGCTAGTGGTTTTTGGTGCCGTGTCCTTCACCAGTCTATGACTGCAACTCATCAGGGTGTGAAACGTCCCAGCTTCTACTGCAGTGAAGAATCCTTCTTGAGATATATATATATATATATATATATATATATGCAGTATATATACAGTATATATATATATATTCTTCAAACATATATATAGACATATAGACTTCAGTGGTCTTTATTTGGTTCATTGAGCCAGCTGCCAGTTTTATGGCTTTTGGTTCATAAAACTTGCCTTTTCTGCACAGACTGATGAGATGCAGCTCATTTGATGATTCTGCCAGAGACCAGCAGGCCTGTCTTCATCCATGACTGTGCTGGCAAGACCTAGAAATGCAATGCTGCCACGACTATTTGTTGAATTGCCTTGTTGATTGTAATGCACAATACCAAAATGTTACCATACTCAGATGTTTAGGCCTATAACTGTAAAATAAAAAAAAAAAAAAAAAAAGATACTTGAATTTTAGTTGCAAATGAGAAATAATGAGTCATTCTGGTTTTGGACAAGTAAGAAAAAACAAGTTTTTTCTTACTTGTCCAAAAAAAAATAAAAAAGCTACTTATTTTTATTGAGCATGGCTAAAGGTGGAATAAATAACTTAACCCCAATGCAGCACACTGTTTATCACACTCTGAAAGATGTTTCTGCCATTGGCAGCTTCTCAGGCTCACAGCGTGGTTCCTAGCCTGTGCTACAGCTGAAAGAAAGCTGTGATCTGTTTTTTTTTTTTTCCTCCACAGGGCTCTGAGTATCCATGCTGATTAATATCGCCTTCTTCGTGTTTACAGCTCAATTTTAGACTCACGCCTTGCGCCTCAGATGGCTTGTCTAAGTGCGCACTTGTGCTGTCAAACTACCATCTAGCTTTTTATTTCTCTCAAACTCGCTACTATGAGAGCTCTCAAATAGAGCTGTAGTCTTTACATGGTGGACGACGGCAACCGCGCAGAGATCATATCGAAGCTGTTCAGACAGACTCTCAAGCAGTGAAGCCGGCTGAAAAGCAACACTCGATATCTCCAGGAGTGACCAGACGGAGCTGCATATGCATCTTAACAAGATATTCATTGATGTTTTATCCTCTTACATCTCTTGAGTGTGAACTACCTGCCCAGCAGACGCAGTTGCAGGCAACGAGATTGTTTGTTTTGAGTTTAAATAATTTGGTCCGACCAGTTTCCTGCAGAGCAGCTGTCTCTGCATCCCGACATGCGTTGCTCTGCTGAAGCATGCAGAGGTCTCCTGGGTTTGCTGCAATCTCCTCTGGGAGCTGCATAATTAATCTGTGTTTCTGAACTCTTAAATAATGTCTCCTAATGAAATGCCTCGTTTTTGTGCTTAATCATGATGCGCCAAGAGCCCGGCCTCCTCCTCCTGTACAGCAGAGCGTTACAGTCGTCAGAGGATGAGGCAAAACAACAGAAGGGCATCATAATATGTCTTTGTGGTAACATTACACGGCGGCCAAATTAAGCGTTAAGCGAATCCAGGAGGAAGGAGCCGAGGGCGTAATGCTGGCAGATTAATTTAAGTCTGGATGAGGGTGAAGGCCTCCTGCGAGAGACTGAAGAATTTACTCGTTCTCACAGCCTGACCTTCATCCAGCTTGACTCTCGCCCTCCATTTTTCATCCTGCGCTCTCCGAGTCCCCGAAGGTTTAAGGCGACTTCAGTTTCCCACAGAAAGGGCCTGGCTTATCTTGTTTACATTTAGTGGTTTCGGTCCTGCAGTGCCGCGCAAACAGAGTTTTCATACCTCTTGAGCATTTCCCCCCCCCCAAAAAAAAGTAATAATAATTTCCCATTACCTCCTCAAATTTGAATGCCTTTATTGGGATTATAGGAAAGACAAAGTAGACCATTTAACAAGTGGTGTGTGAGGTGGGAAACTCAAATGCAAGCAAGAGGAAGGAAGGCAGATAGATGAGATTTGTTTAGCAGAAAACAAACCGATGAACAAACAGATGCAACAGAAAGGAGGAAGATGGGACGGGGGGAAGGATTTGCTAGTCTGTGCATTAAAATCCGCTCTTCACCGTCACTGATCCCAGTTTATAGCAGCTAATCAAAGACTCAATATTCTGGACTTTTGCAGAGTGGCAGGAGTGAAGGAGGACTAAGAGAGCACTACTGACTTTGTTTTAAGACCTCTAGCTACTCGGTAAAGCTTTGTGTGTGTAACTAAGTAAATAACATGAAAGTTCATATTATTTCTTATCAAAGGTGGTCCTGGCCTGTTTGGCACTCTGCGTGAACCACCCTCAGCTCCTCAATCCTCACCCACGTTGAGTAATGCATTAGACCCCGTCATAACTCATAACAGTCACATCCCAAGGGGCCGGTGGGTGGAGGTTTCCTGCCGCTCTGGGTGGTTGCCCATGTCGCCCCCTGTCAGAAACCTCCACCGCTTGTTATACAGTATAACTATAAATAACTAAATGAAGTTGTATTTTTATCATTCAAGAACGTTGGCCATTTACAAATGTGGATGAAAAGTGATGCTAGGTTTATGCTGATTTGCCTGTGATGTCTGCAAATTAGTTATATCCCACTTATTCAAGACGATTTGCATGAAAGACTAATGTTTTTTAAAGGCAGTATTAGGGCGCATTAGCCTAGGCTAAGTGTTTTGGTATGAAGACAGTTGGCAAGTGAATTAGGTGAGCAGTGGCGTAAACAGGAGATGAGTCAGCATCCTGGAGTCACCTGAAGGCAGGGGGGTAAAAACCTTCACAGGATTTAGCTTTGAAGGAAAATATTGTTGTTGATCACACATGGAAAGGGAGGACTTTATAGGGGTTTTAAATCCAGCAAGCAGAATCAGAAGAAACAAAGTCCCAAGTGAGATGGGTTATACAACAATTACAGCTACAAAGGGAAACCAGAGAAAAAGTCCTTGAGTGCTTTTGCAGCTATATTTCATTTTTGCATAAGGCAGATGTCAGAGAATAACAAAGGTTATCTTTTTATTCCCTGACTTTGGTAAAGGTCAGCACCATCCAGTTTCCGATGGGACTTTATGGCGCTTGCATCACTGTCTGGTCTGCACTGACTTGATGAAACACTTCCTCTCTGAGCCGTGGCCCGTCAGGTCTGACCCCCTCAGTCTGAGCCAAATGAATCAGCTCAGTGGGGTCTTGTTTTAATGAGATGGGCACATTAAATGCAGACCACCGGCAGAACAGGACAGGATGTTTCCACCAATCAGCACGGAGAGGCCTGGGCGTGTCATGTCGACTCTGAGAAGTCAGGCCAAGTGCACTCAAGGAGGGCTGCTTATCATTTCAGCCTCAACACATAACAAAACTCATTCAGTGTTCAATTAACCTTGACTGGCTACTACATCTGGATAGCGACCCAGTAGCGCGCTAAATGGCCAATCATGTGTGGTTGCTAGGGGAAAATAATAAACATTTGGCCAATCAGAATCTCTGAATTTAATGTCTTTTTCTCCCTGAAATTCTGCCCCATCTGGAAGATGCTGGAAAGTTTTGGGTCAATATGGAGATAAATTTGATAACAATGGTAGTTGAAAGGAAGTTTAGACCAAATTCTCCACCTTCGTTTACAGATGGTTGGTAAGCTACGGCTTATGTTCCTCAGCATGTTTCCTTATTTTCAGTCAACCATTTATTGCTTTGTTCTTCTTTTTTTTAAAAATCAACCACCATCGTTTGGTCTTTGCTAATTAACTATCAGTGTTGCTCTGGTTAGCATAATGCTAATGCTGCTCGAGGATGTTGCTAAGATTTCCGTTTTTTTTTTTTAAGTGTTAATTGTTGCATTTTTGAGTTACAACGTTAATGTTTGGTTGACATCATGATGTTTGCTGGGTCAGATGCTCATTCTGATATGGAGTACAGAGGAACTCAAAACTATTGGCATATCTACAAACCAAGATTTGTTTGTTTTTTTTCCACCAGTTGCCACTGGACTAGAGCTTTGTCAGTGTAATATTTGTGAATAACTTTAAATGGATTTAGATGTTGACTGGGCTATCCTAACGATAAATAAAACCATAATAAAACTATCCTAGTTTTATTCGCAAAATAGCTTTGAAATCCATACATAGTTCTACTTCATTATGCACTAATTTGTGTTAGTATGTTAAATAATAACCAGTTAAAAATAGATCAAAGGTAATTTTACAAGGTCCAATGGTTCATTTTGGGATGCTGTTGACATGTTTTACGGTAAATTAGTTTTTGAAAACACTCTGTTGAGAGCAAGAGGGAAAATAAGTAAGGACTTTAATTTGGAAAAGGCAGGTTTTCTTCTGCTTTCTGTGCTCGTGCAACACAGTGAGTGGTAAAAGCTACCCTTTGCTCGTCTAATTTTAAGAAAATCAATCCACAAAAGCTGCACTGTTTGACAATTACTTGGAGGTGAGGTGTTAGAGTGCACAAACCCAATTACCAGCCCACTCTTTTATCTCTGCCTCTCCCGGCGAATGAGAGGAGATGGATTTTCCATGCTCCGCTACTCCAGCTATTGTTAACCCTCTATAGGGCCCGGTCATATTGAACATAACCCCCCCAAACACGGCATTCTTGAATTTTTACCCACTGTTGTGTGCAGACCCCAGAGCAATACACAGCAAATGCATTGTTGCCATGCCAAGTGGGCGTCTCAAAGTCCGTACTCCGTCTTACGTGACAAAGCTCTTATTCAGCTGGGTTTTGTTTTTCTATCAGCCTCTGGGTGAACTTTGAGTTGTAAAGCCGTTGGCAGCCGTGCAGCAGAGAAAATGTGAGATTTGCTGCAGCACACATTGGGTGTTTGGTAGAGGCCAAATGGGTTAGTGACACTGTGGCAATAATATGCCCCCCCCCCAACCCCCGGATACGGCTCGAACGCCCTTGCTTCTGCAGAAGATTCGTAAGACTGATGAGGCCGCTTAGAAGAGAAGGGAGTTGAGTATCGGATTTGTAACGCTGCTGATGCTCTGTAAAGCAGATATGTGCACAGGCGTTCAGAGACCAGTGTTTCCATAGCAGCATATACAGTAAGCAGCTCTGTCCCGCTGTGCATTTTGATGGCTATACTGTAAATGCTGTGTGCTGAATACCTACTCCAGTTTTTTATGTTTTAAGCCATTCCACTGTGCAGGCTGACTATAAATGCGTGGAGTCAGGGTTTTCTTGTTTTGAACTGTGTGCATAAAATGGCGATTTATGATCACCTCTGGGTCGTTGTAAGCAAATATTCAAGCAGCGAGTGTAATTATTCAAAGAATATTTAGTCATTTGATCCCATTTTGCTATTCTATTATGCCGTTCCATGGTGACAGTCTTTTTTTTTTTCTCTCTCTCCTTTTTTTTTTTCTCAATTACACAGATAGCAAATCCCAGGATGGCAGCATGGAAGAACTCCCTGTTCCTCAGAACATCAAAATCAGCAACATTACTTGCGACTCCTTTAAGATCTGCTGGGATATGGAGGCGCGCAGCAAGGAACGCATCACACACTACTTCATTGACCTGAATAAGAAGGAGAACAAAAACTCAAACAAGTTCAAACACAAGGTAACAGAGGCGCGACTCAGACACATAAACAACCTTTTAAAGGTGACGCCACTGGGGGATGAATCACCAAGCGGACTATTATTATGAAAATAAACGATAGGCTCTTTACTGGCACGTTTCCACAAAATAATTGAATTAAGAACGTGAATCGTCCTCTGAAATGGCTTTTATATTTTATTATTGGTAAAAGACGTTCCTATCAAATAACGAGTCGTGACCATCAGTTTCACAGAGCAGGTCCTGCGCTCTGCAGTTCAACTTTTATTAGGTTCATGTGTCCTTTGTTTAAAGATGGATGCACATTATATATAACATAACCACTTCGATGGTCAAAACAAACAATAACCAGATTTGTGCTGCTCAGATTATTGTCATTTTACACAGTCCAGTCACATTAATGTGACCACCACGTACTTTCCACTTCAGAGTTAAATAACCAATCACAGAAGGCAGGTGGCAGCACAGTGCAGTTGAGCGTATATAAAGGGTGTGTGTGGCTTCGGAAAACATTTCAATCGTTGGCGTAATGCAGAAAGGAAGCGATTTATCCGACGTCCAAAAGGGCATGATCATTGGCTTTCGGGCCAAGGGTGGAAGCATTTCCGAAACGGCTGAGTTTGTGAACTGTTCGCGTGCCGCCGTGGTAAAAGTGTACCGTGCATGGCAAAATGG
The DNA here is from genome assembly GCA_033032245.1 of Poecilia picta. NCBI lineage: Eukaryota > Metazoa > Chordata > Actinopteri > Cyprinodontiformes > Poeciliidae > Poecilia > Poecilia picta. The sequence continues at coordinate 20,042,962 of CM065367.1, read as the reverse complement.
GACTGTCCAAAATCAACGACGTGGCAAATGTGGTGCACCACGGGCCATAGATGACAGAGGCGAACGACGGTTGCGGAGATGCGTTCGGGCAGATAGACGGGCTACCGTTGAGCAACTGACCACTAAAATGAACCAAGGGGCTACCACAAGTGTCTCCCAAACCACTATTCAGCGAACATTGCTGCGTCTGGGCCTCCGAAGCGGACGCCTGGTTCGTGCACCTATGCTGACTGGTGTTCATCGACGACGAAGGCTAGAATTTGCACGCCAGTACAGCAGCTGGACGTCCACTGAGTGGCGACAGGTAGCGTTTTCAGATGAATCGCGTTTTATGCTCCATCGGACAGATGGACGTTGGCGTATAAGGCGTGAAACCTCTGAAAGGAACCACCCTGCAACCATTGCAGGAACGGTCCAAGCTGGAGGCGGGAGCATTATGGTCTGGGGAATGTTTTCCTGGCATTCTCTGGGTTCACTGATTATTGTGGAAGGCACGATGGATCAATACAAGTACGCATCTGTCCTTGCGGACCATGTCCACCCCTACATGCGCATTGTTTTTCCTCAGGATGATGGCATCTTCCAGCAGGACAATGCGAGGTGCCATACAGCTGCCAGTGTACGTGCGTGGTTCGAAGAGCACCAGGATGAGTTTACCGTCCTCCCCTGGCCAGCAAACTCACCTGACTTAAACCCAATCGAGCATCTGTGGGACCATCTCGATCGAGTTGTTCGCGCCATGGATCCTCAACCGCGTAATCTAGCGCAGCTGGCCACGGCATTAGAGTCGGCATGGCTCAACATCCCAGAGAAGACCTTCAGGGACCTAAGTGACTCTCTTCCTGCACGTCTCGTAGCAGTTCGCTCTGCGAAAGGTGGTTATTCTGGCTTTTGACAGATGGTCACATTAATGTGACTGGACTGTGTATATATGGTTTATATGTAGAGAGAATCTTGTATGAATTATGCATGTTTAAAAATATTTTAAACATTTCTTAACATTTCAAATTTAGCTCTCTGGGATCAAAAGTTTTGCTTTGAACAAATATGAGTGAGGTGTAACACATCAGTGGAGGCGCAGAAACCTGACTTTTGGGATCTTTCTGGTTCTTTTGGGACCAAGAGCAGCACTTTGGTTCCCTTTGCCTTGAGTTGGTTATGAAACTTAATAACAAACATCACTAGACAGTAGTTATTCTTATTTATTTATTTATTTTGCAAAAGAGCAGTAGAGTTTAGCACAAATCTGCAAGTTTCTATAAGTCAAATAATATGAATCTTCCGTAGTCATGCACAGCCAAGTAGCCAGAGCAACATGGACATGAAGCTGTGGAGACATTTTAAAAATATTGAGAAATAAACATTTAACTCAGATTTTCCACACAGTTTGAGAAAGTGTGTAAATGTTTAGGGTTTTTATTCCATGTCTGAATAAAAATGGGGAAAGGGTGTGGGATCCATCCCGTTACAACCTTACACATTTTTGCTGGTGAAAGGAGAAACACTAAAGTTTTGCATCAATTGTAGTTGCAGCAAAAACATCTATACAATGTATCAACAAATTACTTTACTTTAGCACTTTTCTCTTTTAAATAAAGGTGGAGTTAACCTAAACTTGACCGCTCTTGGAGAGCTTAAAGAAGATTCCTTTCAAGGTGGTTTTGACTTCAGGACACTAACGCCAGATGCTGATTGGTTAACTCTGCGGCACTTAAACAGACCCTGCTTTGTGTCTGTTTTAGTCATTCTTTAACATTTGTTTCATCTGCCTCCTTCTTTCTGTATTTTATTTTATTTGAGTTGCTGCAGAGAACCTCTCCTCTTTCTGCCTTGTTGTAGCAGGATGACTCTGTTGCTAGGCAGGAGCTGTCAGTCCAATCACTGAGCTGCTAAGGCCAACTGATACCTGTGTGGCGGTGGTTGGGGGTGGGGGGGTTGTTGATGAAATTTGACAGAGCATTTTGGGTGTAGAAATAATCTGGTCAGACGTGAGTCAGCACATCTCTGCATGTAACTGGGGGGAAAATAAAGAGTAATTAGGACGTGTCAAGGTTGACCTTTTTGGCCCTTTTTCCTTGCCTGTCATCCTGCCTCCCGTCTCTGTACCCAGGATGTTCCCACCAAGCTAGTGGCCAAGGCGGTGCCCCTGCCCATGACGGTCCGGGGCCACTGGTTCCTGAGCCCCCGCACAGAGTACACTGTGGCCGTCCAGACTGCGTCCAAACAGACCGACGGGGACTACACCGTCTCCGAGTGGAGCGAGATCATCGAGTTCTGCACTGCCGGTGCGTAATCCACAACTCGCAGCCGACGTCGCGCATGTCCTCGATCGACCTCCGTCAGAGCTGCCTTTTCAGGTTTCGGAGGGGGGGGGAATGTATGAAATACACACAGAAATAAAGAAGATGGCATTTTAGGAGGGAGGATATTAAAGGAAGTCTGCAATGATTTGAGGAGAAGATCAATAGAGGAGTGGAGGAGGATGAGAAAATGGAGGGATTAAAGGAAGAAGTGGAGCTGTGCTATATGTTTGGAATGCTAAAGTCACATAACATAACAACCAAGAGGCTTATAGTGGGGGAGGGGAAAGAATGGGTAGCGGGGTGAGGGGGGGGGGGGGGGGGGGGCTTATCCACTGAGGCCTCCTGGTAGAGAACAGACACAACAGCTTAGGCCCTTAGGTGCCCATTCCCCTGCCTGTCCTTAACTCACACGTCGAGGCCAAGCAGTATATCATTAGCTCATTGAATTCAATCGATTTTCATTTTTATTGGGTTACTGCAGATGGAAAAGCAAACTGCTGTGCAGCAAGGTAACATTCTTGAAAAGCCAAATACATTTTGTTTAGCAATTAGGTGCTTGAACCTAATTTCATAGCTTGTATCAAAACATAACCAGCCATGAAAAAAGCGGTTGCACTCAAGAAATGAACCAGGATTGTTGACACACAAGAAGATTTGGGAAAGAATTTGTCTCTTTATCAACCCGTCACACAACATAATTTATTTCTGTTGTAGTTAAGCTAATGAAAAATAACAGAACAAAGTCTGAGAGGGATGAGTATGAGGTTGGAATAAGAAGGTTTCGGTGAATGCGCATATGCAACTGGGGGATTTGGTACCTCAAAAAAGGTTAAGAGCCGCTGCTCTGACTGCATGACATGGCAACCATACCCCCCAACAAACACAAATACTGCCCTTGCAAAACCCACACCCTATTAAATATTACCGCTGAATCAAATGCTGAAAAGGCTCAACACATTCACATGGCTTCCTCACTCCATCCCTACTGCCTACTTACATGGAGAGTCGCTCCATCGTCTGGAGAGTCGCTCAGGCTAGAGCCGCTGCTGATCTGTGTCAAAAGGACTCAGTTGAGATGGTTTTTCCATCTGATTACCTCCTTTTAGAGGTGTTGCTCTGCGTGTCCTACTGAGAGGAGACCAGAACTTGCTCGAGGGTAAACATTAATTGTCAACCAAAGAGGGATGTCTGGGTTTTAAATCCCAGCCCCCGTCAGCCGGTGAACTGATCTCAGATAAGTGGACGACATTAAATTGATGGTTGGTGCATCACTTAGATTAGGTTGTGAAGGAGATTAAAAGGAGGACAGTGAACATTGTAGTGTTCCTGCTCCTCCTCCACATTCTAGCTGGGCAGATAAACTCCTGGCAACATCAATAAACAAATGTTTTGTGTGTACAGGAAGGATCAGGGCAGCAACAAAAGTCAAGGTGTTCTCTGAAAAGCTCTTGGATATGACAAAAGAAAACAAGACAAAACTGCACATCTTGTTTCGTTTGTCTCCAAGCGCTCGTTCATTGGAGTACTAGCTATTTCTGGCCTGTACTCGCACTCATTAAGAAAAAGCCCCTCATGTGATCGGTGGGAGTAGAATTATATTACGAGACTTGATTAAATGCTCCAGTTGCTTCGTCGCAAAGGGGATATTTGGAGGGGAATCATTTAATTATTCTTCACGTTAAGTTTAAATTTCTTAATATGCAGAGCGGAAAATATTTAGTTTTTTTGTTTTTTTTTTTATTCCTGAATATTTCAATATAGGTTCCTGACAGTTGATCTGTTTTCAGTGTTTTTTGTTTTGTGTGTGTGTGTGTTTTACCAATAAAATAACGAATCTGTTTCTAGATTACTCTACGGTTCATCTAAACCAGCTGCTGGAGAAGGCCGAAGTCATTGCCGGGCGGATGCTGAGGTTCTCTGTCTTCTACAGGAACCAGCATGAAGAGTACTTCAATCACGCCAGGTGGGCACAGCCATAACTGCTCTCATCACCACTTATTTTTTATCACCACTCATTTACTCACTCTGGGTAGATTTGTTATTAATGTCATGAAACACTTTATCAAACTTGCGCCGAACGAAGGAGAACGCAGCGCTGCTCTTTTACGCGTTTTAAATTAACGTGTAGCGCTCTCCGCTTCAAGCGAGCATGTGTTTCAGTGAGATATTTATTAAAGCAGTCGTGAGCTAACAAGGACGGGTTTTCTAACGCTTCGTTCTCGCCACGTTTAGATTTTATTCGCACGCTGCTGCCAAAGACAATTCAGGGATGAAGACCGATCGCTGCATAAACCTTTTGCTCTACAAAACAACATGATGGCCTCCTAACTCTTGCGTTAAAGCCTTTCTCTCCAGCTGTTTTAAGGGAAGAATTGAGAATCAGCTGGAGGGAGCTGCTGTAAGCATCCTAATTAGTGCCATCAATCCAAATATGCCACATCAAAACTTCTGTAGCAAACTGCCAGCTCTTCCAGGAGACTTCTCTTCATACACACACACAGCCTTAGATACAGGAAGGTTGTTTTTACTCCCTCATGTTTTTACTGAAAGGGAGCCGACAACACTCAGCTACACAGAGTAGGCGGACGGGGTTTTTGTCATATTTTTTTTGTCTTCTCTTCAAACGGACATTCCTCTCTCTCTCCTGTTTTCCTTCCATCGGATCGCCTGGAGGAATTGCTCCCAGTTATACAACGGTTTCTTTACTTAGGCTGCAGATTCTGAGCACTCTTTTGTCTGGTGCTGTACAACCTGACGTCATTCCTTTTTCTATTTTTTTTTTTTTTTGCTGAGTTGCAGCTAAACCAGTTTGTGGAGAACATGTTTGGTGAACTACCCCATCATGTGGGGATTACCGGTACTGCCGTTTTCCTATGATGAGAGCATAGGTCAGATTTATTATTCCCACAATGAAAGCAGGATTTCTAGAGATATAGCTACAGGACTTGGGTTTATATTTTGACAATTTGAGGTCAGATTTATTCTGTTTTAGTGTGCTTTTGTTTTTTCTGGAGTTGTCCATATTTTCAAAAGATGGTGGCACTAGCTTTTTTTTTATTTAGATTTCTAAGAATTTATGAAAGTACTTCCACGCCTGTCCTTAAATAATTTATGCCTATAATATAAGATTAAAGAAAACCGATTTATTAAGTGGTTATTTAAACAAGTAAAACAAGATACCGTGCTGTAGTCTCCTTGGTAACAGATGATAAGCATTTAAGATCCCCCCGCTAAATCTGACATTATTATCATCTAGAAAAACTGGGAACTGAAGTGAGCTATGCATTTGTATTTAACCTCCTTTTCCTAAATCCAGATGAAGTAATTAGTCAGTTATATAAAACTGCAAAATTCTGCTTCAGTGCACATATTAATCATTCTGTGAAGGATTCAGATATTTGTTACCTCTAAATAGACTAGAAACTGCTATTGTTCCACAGAACTCTCATAAACTCGGGTGTTCTCAGAGTTTTGATGGAGAAAAATGGTAAACAAACAGCATCGTGAAGATCAAGGCGAGAACAAGACTGTGCCACATTGTCTTGGTCCGTCACACAAAATCCAAATTAAGTACATTAAAGTCTGTGGTTGTCATGGCAAGAAATAAAAGGCAGATTCCGTAGCAGATCGCTCCGAGGGAAAGCTGACATGAAAATAAAACCCAGATCTATTCTTTCAAAACTCCAGGGAGGCGCAGGACAACCGGATGATGCCGTCGGTGAAAGACAACAGCGGCAGTCACGGCTCGCCCATCAGCGGCAAGCTGGAGGGAATCTTCTTCAGCTGCAACACAGAGTTCAACACCGGCAAGCCGCCGCAGGACTCCCCCTACGGCCGCCTTCGCTTCGAGGTGCGGGCCGACGCGCTCTTCAACCCCGACACCAACCTGTACTTTGGAGACTTCTACTGCATGTACACGGCCTACCACTATGTCATCCTGGTCCTGGCGCCGCGGGGCTCCAGGGGCGACGACTTCTGCAAGCAGAGGCTGCCCGCCCTCGACATCGGCAACAACCGCTTCCTGACCTGCAAGCAGGACGAAGACGGCGGCCTGGTGTTCCACCACGCCCAAGACGTCATCTTGGAGGTGATCTACACGGAGCCCGTGGACCTGGCTCTGGGCACGGTGGCGGAGATCAGCGGGCACCAGCTCATGAGTCTGTCCACGGTAAACGCCAAGAAGGACCCCAGCTGCAAGACCTGCAACATCAGCGTGGGACGCTAAACAAACAAAAAAAAGAAGAAAAAAAAAGGGGGGAGCCCAAAGTCCAGGAGGGGGAGAGAGGGACTTGATTTTTTTTTTTTTTGATTTACCCCATCCACACAAACGAAGGAAGGCCACAAGGACCGACGAAGCAGGCGAACATGTGCATAAAGCAGCAGATTTATAAGGCTGATTGCTTCCCGTCCCTACCAAAAACCGTCATTCTCAAAGATCAAAGAAAATAAAAAAAAATAAACACCCTTGAATTATCATCCAATAAAGGTAAAAACACCATCATCACGTAGTTCATATTTGTGTACTGACCAAACCCTTTAACTATACTAAAAGTCTGCTTCTATTAAATTTTATGCTTTTTAAATTATTATTATAAAATGATTCATGTTAAATTAACAATCTTAGCCTCTGTGTTACTGATGCACTGTTAACTAGCACTTGAGACTCTGAATTTGCATTCCACATCTCATCATTTCAATCGATTAATTCAGATCTCTACTTACCTCCTACTAGTGGCACGGACTGGTACTACAGTTTCCTAGGGCTCCAACACACTCTGATCAGTTTCTTTTCATTTCTTTTATACCAAAGGAATTAAAACCTGGACGTTAAATCGCGGTGGAATCCGAACCGTACTAATGCAACAATCTCTCCGTGTGTATCCACAAGGTCTTTTGGTGACAAACTGTGAGCAATTTATTAAACTTTAAAAAAATATATAAAAAAAGACGACAAAAAAACAGCATGATGCAGTTCTGTGCAGCATGAGTGTTGAAGCTGTCAGCACCTCCACCATATTTCATCATCACTGAAAAAAGAAAGTAGAACCATGAAATGTGTTTTTTTGCAGAATAAATGTGAAAAAATATTTATTTTTATTGATACACTCATATATATATATATATATATATATATATATATATATAGATGGATATAAATACATAGAAAACTATATAAACCAGAAGTGCACAATCTCAAAAGCTCATATCCTTGTCAACATGGACATTTCGGGGGGGTGGGGGGGGTGGAGGGGGGATGGGGCGACTTCATATAGGCAGGGGGACAAAAGTAAATTTCAAACTCAACTTGCACTATGACGCCTACGTTCACTGCATATGTTTCAAGATCAACATCTAAATCGGATGATCGTAATTTAGATGACCTATAAAAATATGAATGCATATCATAGCACAATGTAGGACAAAAGAAAAACCCGACATGCACAAACACTGCTGGATTGTCTTGCTGATTTATATTGAAGCTTATTTCAGTTTTTTTTTCTCTCCATAAGACAGCTCCCACATCAACTACGGGGGAAGGAAAATCTTTTTTGTTATGAGGGAAGGAAGTGAGCAGTAAAGCGCCATAATATACATGAAGTCTTCTCAAATTAGTTGAATGTAACTAAGGCTGCTTCATTGTTGACATGGTAACTGTGCTAAAATGGCTACGACAGGGTTATGAAAAAGTGTCCTAAATAGTGGGGATGGAAAACAAAAAAAAAAATAAGAAAAGCAGATCCAGACCCGGTGTTCATTCAGAGTGTCAGCGATTTTCGGTCATTCAGTTTTCTTCATGTAAAGTGCATTTACATTACGAGCATGGAATAAAACAAGACCCATCGACATTGAAGCAATTAAAAGAAGAAAAAAAAAAAAAAACAAGAGTTGTGTTGAGCTAAATAAAAAATAAAAATAAAAAAAAATGTCCCACTGTGAGTAACTCAACTTGCTTTGGTTGAGTCTTGTTTACTGAGCAGAGCCTCCAGTAAGCGGAGTTTCGCCTTGAGGTTCTTGTACTGGCAGTACTCCTCCGCCATTGGTCCACGGTCCTCCTTCTGACAGACCCTGTTAGTGAGACACGCAGGTGAGACGATGCAAAAACGGCAAAAACCTTTTCTTTCTCTTCTTTTATTTCTTTTGTTTTGTTGAAGTTTCTAAACAAACTGCAGCAGCTTCCACGACTGGTTGATGGTCCCTATGTTGCCTTACTCGGATAGCTTTGTACAGTGGGTGTGTCGTATTCAACAACTAACTATTTTAATTGGAGGACTAACATGTACAGTGCAAAAGGACGTGTACAGTTCAGAACAAAACGTCCATCTCTGTCTCCTTGAGCTCTCTGTGCTGGGTTAACGTTTCATGGGTGTGCATTACACTGTTGTACCATTGCGATGGTTTTTCTTTTTGTGGATGTCTTTTGTTTTTCACAAGGCATTGTTTAAAAAAAACAACAACCAAATGTTCCAAGTTTATTAAAATACTAAATAAAACGGAAATGCCAAGAAATCTGGAGGACTTGTGTGTTTTGTTGTTTTTTTTTTAGTGTGTGTTGCGGCTACCTGCCGGTCTGTGCGTAGAAGCGGTCTTCGAACTCTTTTAGGGTTTGGTGAAGCTGTCGCTTCTCTAATCGAACCATCCGGAGGTGACCTAGTAATTCTTGCCTGCATGAAGGAAGACATGCGTATTCTGTCATTTAATAAGCTGAAATCATCCATGCAACCTTTAGATGTATCTCTAAAGGTTACTTGGGTTAGGGAAACACTTGAATCAAATTTCATATTAGACTGTGGGTCCCGAAGAAACAGCCATCCAAAGTGTTAAATATGCTCTTTAATTTAATTTTCACCTAACCTGGAAATGTGACAACTAATCTAAAGCAGATCTTATGAAAGCCTCTGGTTTGTTGTACATACACACACACCAGTGTGCAGAAAAACACTACCTGGATGCTTCATGTAGTGTTGCCATAGTGATGATCTGTGCCTGGAAAGTCTTCCCCTCATCCAGCGGAGACACCACCGGCGTTTCAGGCGTTTCCACAGACGATGTAAACTGGGGCTCCTCTGATGACATGCACCGAGGCGTTTTTAACCAAAGTGGCTGCTCTCTGGAGCTTTGCTGCTTAAAGTGCTCTTCATCAGAATCCTCCTCTTCCTCCTGGAAAAAAGAAGATGCCAGTTCTTTTATCGGTTAAAACCAGCAGCTGCTGCATCATTAGTCAGCAATTTGTCAACATCTAACTCTGTGCGCATGGCCCAGGGAGCTTATGTAGCTCTTATAATGACCACTAGAGGGCACAGCGACACTTACTGCTGGCAGCTGCATTGATTTGTGGCGTCACACGGAGAGAATTTCCTGAATGTCTTAGTGAGAATTTAAGATCCGAGCGATGTTTCTTAAACGAAAAATTACTTTTGCTTGAACTGCAACTCACAATGGTTGTAATGGCCGCTGTGGAGGCAGAAGAAAGCAGCTGCTTGAGCAGACGGTACCGATCGTAGAACGGTTTCATCAGAGTCCTTTGCTGCCTGGTGATCTGAAATTGCACAAAGAGCATTGTTTTAATTTGTGTGAATTAAAATTCTACACAAATTAAAATGCAAAGAAGAAAATTTTGGAAAAAAAAAAGTTTAGTCGTACCGGGCGTCCATGCAGACCCTCAAAGTACAGCAAACACTTCTGCATGCTGGTCTTCTCCATGCTCAACTGGAAATGGGACATGTCCTGCACAAAGAGGACAAAGTATAACAAGCTCACATTTATTCTAGCATCTTGTTTGACTTGAACTCTAAGCTTAATGTAAAATAACTGTCAGTGATGAGAATGTTTCTACAGCACCGACCTTGATGCTGTCCGGCAAACCCAGCTCACTCCTCCTTTCCCTCAGTCGGTTGGTGATCAAGTTCACCGTTTCCTCCAAGTTCTGCGTGGCGTTGCTGTTATTGTTGATCGGCTGAAGCTCAGTTCCTGTCGGCACCGCCTCCCGCTGCTCTGCATTGCTCCTGCAGGTTTCACCTGAGGGACCGAAACCTCCGATTCCCTTCAGTCCCGACTCTTCGGACTGTTTCAGCTTTATTTCTGAAGAAGAAACAAGGAAAAAGGTCAGATTTTTAAAGTGAAAATATGTGTATATTTTAAGCTTTTGAACTAAAATATTTGAAAATACAACTTCAGACTTCAGACTTCAGAATTTGTGATTTTTCTAAAACTTTCAGATGGCTTGATATCTTCATACTGGTGTTATATAAAAAGTTCTAGCTGAAATTATCGGCATTAGCATTAGTAGTAAAGTAAAATATGTCGCTTCCAGGCGACTTTCTGAATAAATAACAATCACGTCTCCCTCAAAAGAGCAGCTTTAAAGTTAAAAAAATATATATTCCTCTCATGTGTAAGTGTGCACATTCATGGTTTAATAACTGACCTTTCAGCTGCTTGCGAGTCCTGATGAGCTCCTTCATCAGTTTGGCCACTTCTGGATGAGAGGTCTTGTCATTATGTGCTGGCTAAATGCGTAAAAAAAAGCGATCATTAACAGCAGAGTCGTTTTTGTTTTGCCTTGCTAACTTGCTTTGTAAAAGATACTTTGTAGAGCAAACTACAGTTTACCAGTTTACCAGCAGAGGGAGCCAAAGGGTTTTGACAAATTTTATTTTCAAAATTCAACTTTTTTTCCCAACTCAAATAGATAAACCTCCCCATTTTAAAACATTTTAGGTTCAAGACATGCAATTGAACTGCTTCAACATCAATTGGGTCTAGGTTAAACAAATCATGAAACAAAATATCAGGGCTTCAGATATGGGAAAAAAAAGGGTCATTCTACTGCTTTTTGGCTTATGGACAAAATGAATCACTTCATTTCACATTCAGTAACTTTTGGACTGGACTGTCCTACACTAAATGTATTTTTTTAAAGAACAGAAGAAAAGTTCATGTGTTGATGTGACAAGTCAAAGACAAAAAGTCTTAATATAAATCAACATAATCGACATCATCTATGAAGAACAATAAATGCTCTTCGTAGATAAAGATTCGGCAGCATGTCGAATTGTTGGGAACTGTTCCCTGTGAGCTGCATTTATAATTCTTAATTCTGTCCAGCTGGTTTGAGTCCATGCTTACCTTGTAGTGCCTCTCTTGTTCAAAATGCTCCTCAAATCGCCTGATCTTCTTCCTGAGCGTGTGAATGTGTCTGTTGAGAGCCGAGACGGACACAGAAGCCGTCTTCTTGCTCTGCAGGGACGCTGCAGCGAGCCCTGGAGAGATAAAGTCTGTTAATAATCCATGCTGTTTGTATTACACGCACACACAACCCCACCCCCACCACCACCACCAAAAACAATGAGAAATCTGCCCGAGCTGTCTCGTCCTTCTCACATGCGTATGTGCTGCGATCGGGGCGGCGACGGAGCCGTGTCGGGGTCGAGGTTGTAGCGCAGGCTGTGGCTGAGGCTCGGGCAGCGCGGCTGAGGGAACGGGGCAATCGCCGGGGGTAAAACGAGATAAGAGCGGGCTGGAGTAAGGCAGCGGTGGGCTCAGCAAGCTGCCTTCTCTCACAAGTCCCTCCGTACTGGAGGCGGCAGAGAGAGAGGAGCCAGACTCTGACAGAGACGGAGGTGAGTGGTGTGCTAGAAGAGAGGGAGCAAAGACAGAATATCATCTGAGACTTATAATAGGAAAATAAAAATTAAAAAATGTCTGGTGGGTTGAAGAACTGTTTTCAGAAACGGAAACAGAGCAATTAGCTGAGAAATAAATAAAACACAGCGGCAAACTCAATTGTATTCACTATTCAATTTTTTGGCAAATATGTGGAAGGCATCGCTCTCATTTCAAGTAGGTCTATTAAACTTGGGTTTAATAAAACAGATTAATCTTTGCAGTAAAGATGAATATTAATGTGACTGGATTAATCATCGCGACTGGATGATACCCACTATCTTTAAGGTCTGATTTAGAGTTATTAAGATTGATTTTTCTAATAATTAAAACACCTGAGAAACAAACACTGTAGGAAAAAGGTAGCAGCTAACATAAAATGAAAACGTTGCATAATTATTCTGATCTGACCTCTGTTTGATTTTTTTTAAGTGATTAAAAGCACATGCATTTTGATGTGATTATAGTCCAAAAACAAAGTTTTGATGCGTTTAAAGCACATGACAAAATCTGATTAATCCAGACCAGGTCAGGGAAAATTGCACATTCCGATCTCTGTCTGATTGACAAATGACTCTAGAAAAACCGTTAAAACTGGAATCACAGTTTTAGACAATGAAGTGTTAAAAACGTGTTTTTATTCTCTATGGAATTCACATTAATCTCACAGAGACAGTAGTTTTGTTCCTGAAAGTCCAACACAATGCATTTGCAATCTTCCACTGCATCAGTATCACTTCGCTGGTTCCGTCTTACTTTCTTGTGATGAGTCAACTGTGTGCTGATGCTGAGACGGAGACAGAGGCAGAGTTTGGTTCAAAAGATGAGCTTCGGAGGGAAAAGGCTGCTGCCGCTCCGGCGTGTCGTCCTGAGCCGCGGGGTGCAATGAGTCTGACGAGGGTCTCGAGTCCAGGGCTTGGAGCTTGAGGGAAGGAGTCTGAAAACAGAAGCAGAACATGTTCTCAGGGCCACGGACAGGAAAATGACTGACGAGGTCGGGGAAGAAGCGCGGCTGGCGGTCTTTGGCTCTTCACGTGAGCCTCAGGAATTTTCTGGAAATCCTGGAAAACCAATCCTCTCCTTTGGTCGGAAACAGACTTTCAAAATTAGGTGAACTGATCGGCGGGGAGGGGGGGCAGTGGGGGGAGGAGCAGAAAGCAGATCTGTGTACGTGATCTTTGTAAAAGAAAATCCAATAAAAGACTTTTCCCCCCCCGCCGCTTCACAAAAGTTCCACAGCTGCAGTCAAAGTGGTCTCCCTGCCAGGCGAGCGGGTCGGATTCCCGGATTGCACCCGCATCCAGACAAGCGTTCCCTGCCTCCCTTCGTCCACGTGTTTGTGTCTCTGCGAGCGCCTTTCGAGAATTTCTTAAATCCTCCCGACCGGCATTCCCGACACCTCTGCGGACCAGCAGCCTCCACATGGATTATTCATACTGCGCGGATGAAGGGGCGGCGGCTGCGGGGATATCGCTCGTGTTGCTGCGTGTCGTGTGGGTGCATGCGCAGGGGAGGAGAGAGCTACTGTATGTGACGAGCCGTTTCCACAGCAACGTAGTCCGGCTGGGTTAAGAAGTCGATGTGATGACGATGCGGGGAGTCGGAATAACTGTTCGCCAGGATGGGTTTGCGTGTGTGTGTGGATGCGGTTTGTTCTGACTCTGTATTGCAGAGGGAAAAAAAAACAACCTGTGAGGTCGAGTTTTATCGTAAAACTAAATCGTGTTTAGTTTTACATATTTGATGTAACTTTAGCAGCAACGGCAGCAGGTATAGGCTGAGGTTCCTTTCACTCATCCTCCTCAGCGGTTCATTCATAAAAAAATAAATAAATAAATTAAAAAAATAAATAAAAACCAGGCTTGTGCGTCAGCCAAAGGAGGCGGACGGATGTGAGGGGAGGGCAGCAAGCGAGGCTATTATTATGGAAGAAAAACACCTATGGGCGGCCAGGCACAGACATCCAGAGACATGCAGGGGATTTACAGAAAAATAACTCCAGGTATCACCAGGAGTTATTTTACAATCCATGGCACCAAAATAAAAAGGACTGCGAGGAAGGAGAACTTACGTCATAGCAGCTGTCTGTGCCTCTGCAGTCGCTATGTGTGTCAGAGGAACCACAGCATCCTCCTCCTTTGCTCCTCTGAAGGAAGAGAGAACTCCATCAGTAACAAAGCCATGCGCATGAAAAACAAAAACAGCTCCTTACAGATTTATTAGATTTCAAAAAGGACCAAATGGGTGAAGTAGTATGACCAAATTTCTTGAAGTGAAATGGGGTTTTTTTCTTAAAAAAGGAAAAAATATATTTTATTTTCCCTTGGATGTTCAAGCGAAACAATGCAAATCTGAAACTATAAACCGATTTCCACACCACAGCCACTATTCTGTAGAAAAGCCAGTTTACCTTGTATTGGGACACTGTCCCTTCATCTTCTGTCTTGCACTGTACACAGCACAGTAGGCTAGAAAACAAGGAAGCACAATGAACTGAAGCAGAAAACCCCAATCAAATTGGACTAAGTACCAATACTAAGTACCAGTGCAAAAGAAAACAAACAAAACCGGCTTCACAAATTACGTCTGGCTACACTCCATGTAACTTTAAAAGCAAGCGGTTTTCATGAACATGGCTGAAAACAGATGTGTTTAGATCTGCAGTCGGGATGTTAAATCAATGAGCGATGCGTAACTGAGCCGGTCGCTTCCTATGGCATGATGGTACTAAGGTCCGGCTTACCGAGGCGTTCTGCGGAGACAAACGGACACAAGAACTCAGCGGCCAGCCACACGCTAAGTCCATCTGACACAGTTAGTTGGCCTGCTCCACGTGAGGCCCTGCAGCGCGTCAGTGTTAGTTGGACCGGAATCACATCAAAGCCGTGACTGTGAGCAGCGTTGTGCTCTGATAACCTACTTCTGAACTGACTGTGGGGCTCAGACATGACCCGGCTGAACCCCGGTCATGTTTTTTCTTCCTGAGAGGAAGGAAAATAACTCTAGTGTCCATCTAAATATTTTTACTGACTAAGTGAAAGTGTATCAAAACCTAACTGTTTGATCATATGAATTCTTGTAGAACAAATTACTGAAAGAAATCAGGACATGAGGGAAAGACTGGCACTCACACTTTCTTTTTTTCTTAATAATCATGGTGGCGTTTTATCTCACCTGTCTGATAGCGGACTGTTTATTTGCATTTTGCTTTGTGATTCGCTCGACATGCAGAGATCCGAATGAGGCCAGTTCTGTCCTACGCTGCTGCTGGAAACCTGAAACAAACAAACAAAACCAGTTTGATCCGTTTTTATTTAGTCTTGGACGTGAAAGTTAATTTTCAAATAAAGTTTCATTCAGTTCTTCCGGAATGTATACTGGTGAAGTTTTTCTAAAATAATATCTAGGAGTAATATTTAAGAGTGAACGAATATGTGTTGCTGAATGAGTAGCAGGAAGAACAGATGCACACCGAAGAAGAGAAAACGGATCTGTCTTCTTTCTCCTGTTTCAGTTTTGATCCGGTGTCGGGTTGTGGTGTCAGAAATAAAATCCTGGTGAGGTGAGGCAAACGGGTTATTAGCAGGGAAAACATATTTCATCAAAACCATCATGTGACCACTGGGTTAAAATGCAGTGCCTTGAGCAAGAATCACCGTCGCACGGTAGGCGTTGTATCAGAAGGTTCTCCCGACGCGCTGTGAGGCTGTGCGATCTGCGGATGACAATCTGGCAGCAGGTCAGCGTGATGGGAGAGAGCGATGCCTCCTGCATCCCCTGTGATCCTGCCTTCCTGCAGAACCTCCCGGTTTGCAGTTGGCGGCTGAATGTCAGCGTTGACGTCAGAGCGGTTCTTACAAGCTGGCAACAGTTTGTCGCAACTTGAAACGACACAAATACGAGAACAAACGGATGGGAAAGGAAAGACAAAAGAAAACGTTTGCTGTGGTTGTTTGTGTTTCGTTGTTAGAACCACAAATTCCGTCCTCTGGATTTAATATAGGAGTAAAAGGGTGAAAACATAGACAAATAACAATTTTTTTATGCACAATAAATTTCCACGGTAATTGCAAAAAAAAAAAAAAAAAAAGATAATATTGTTGTTTTGAGACCTTTGCAAGTAATATATTCATAATAATAGCATTTTAGGATGACTTCACACTGGAGCTGTGAGATCATTTAAATATCCATAATAAAAAAACAACAGCCAAAATCGATAACTAAAACGGAAATAGAAACCACACACAACCGAAGCCATGAATAAAATAGATGATGAAGTCTCCGAACACAAAATTGCTCTTATAATAATCAATAATAATCAGATTAGCTCATTTTAATTTATCATTGCTTAATGCAATGATAAACATCCTATAGTGTTTATTTAATCTGGTCTGACAAAACAGATTTTATTCAAAATCATGGCTTTAATTATGGGAGCAGATCCGGAAATGGCACGCTAACGAGAGAATGTAAACATAGTAAACATGTATCAAAGTTAACGTTGACCTTAAAAAAACAGAAAACAATTTCTGATCTTAAACTACACAGGATAAAATGTCGCCTAAAGCTCCACATCGCAGCACTAAATGAAATACAGGATCCATTCTGGTCCTCTTTTTACCCGCTTTAAACAACTCCAATCACACCCCAAACATAGTGGTGAAAATGAATTAACAAATAGCCGAGGGTGTCGATAACACTTACAGTGATAAATGTTCAATAAATCATCATAGATATTAGTCACTGATTATCAAACAGCAGACTTCTTTGCAGACAAATACCAGCAGTGTGCTCAGAATAGCTTTATCCATTTGTCCACTCACTTGTGGTGAACCGCTGATCCACAGTTGCCGACGCTGAAGCAGATCAAAGACGAGAACATTTCTCAGAACAGCCTAAAATGTAAGACAACAAACAAGCAAACAGCAAACAGCTTGCTGCTCTGGAGAAAACACGAGGATGAAAAGAAAGGAGCGTAGAGATGACAAAGGCTTAATGGTCGCAAAAAAAAAAAAGCTCCGGAGGCAAAAACTACTGACCCGATCGCTTCAGTTACTTCCCTGCACACACACACACACTCACTCTCGCCTGTGACGATAAAGGGGCCGGAGTTCAAAACTGCTCAATCATATTTAGAGTTAGCAGAACCGGTACAGTGCAGCGGCACGGACAGAAGTAGGTCAGAAAGGCCAACAGAGGAGAGTGCACACATCCTAACATCTTTACCACTGAGGAGAAACTCCTTCATCATCAAAGACCGAACCCACAAGGAACTAAGCTCATCTCACAAAATATGCCTGTCTTGGCATTCGACACATTTCTGGAACTGACCTCGATAAGGACCACTGTGGGAATAAGTGAAATGAACGACGTCAACAAACCACTTGGAAAAACAGAGAACCTAAGTGAAAAGCACAATTATATAGAGGCGAATCTGTGAATGTAAATTATGTGAATGTTGTTGATTCTAACTGTATAAGAATCAGAATAAGCAGAAACATCAAGACAACCCACATTTACAGCACCTGTCAGAAGTTTACGTGCAACCAGTACAGATGTCATGGTAACCCTCGGCACACCTTTGACCCAAACTGAGCTATTTTTCTCATTTTAGCTTTTGATAGGGCAATATATGTTTCAGTTTCAAGGCTAATTTCATAAAATCTGATCAGGAATTGTTTCAAATTATTATTATTTTTTTAAATACACCACCCTATATTACAATGTATATAGAAAAGGAGATTTTCATAAATCCAAACATTATTTACCCTTGGCTTTGGTCTATTTGACCCTAACATGTATGATATACTGTAACCCTCACATATTGTCATTATGCTTTAATCATAATACTTCCAAGCATATACTGTGCTGTCCAATCAGAATTGTTAGGATTGTAATTTTGACAATCCAGAAGAAAATATCTAAAGAGCTCTGAGTTATTTGATTTAAAAAAAGAGAGAGAGGAAAAAAAAGGCATGTGTATAATCTTGATTCTGTGCAGCTTTCTTCATTTTTTCTTGTGTTTTTTACGTTGGAAATAAAAATGTGGGAAACAGAAATGTTTCCTTCCTACTATTTACTCCAGCTATCCAATTTAACGTCCCTCTCTGAGCCGAGGAAACCAGCCAAACATTTGGAATGATCTGCCGAGCAGATGAGCGTAGGAAGCTGTTGATGAAAAATGATTGACATTTGCCCTGTGATGACTCAAAAACAAAGGCAAACCATAAAACTGGCCTTCTTTCACACTCCGCTTCTGCTGCATCTGGTCATTCTTTGTCAGCAGACATGTCTGATTGCACAGCTTAGGCTGAAATGCTCGTAGGTGGAATATCCCTTTGTGTCCATTATGTATAAAACAACTTCCTGATTTACAGTGTGGGAACCAATCCTGGAGAAATATTGTCTTTAAAATCTGTACGTTATCTGAATTAACCTGCTTTGACCATGCTTGTTCTGCTTTATATGTAAAAGGAAAAACAAAACAAAAATCAGCATGAGGTGTGAAAACACAACAAACAGCTGCCTGCTGATCGGCTGCAATGCACAGACCTGCAATATCTCTATTCTTTATGTGTCGGATGGGAAAAATTACACTCTCAAGGCGTAATCAGCTGCGTGTCCCAAAGCCTCAAACAACAGACTGGATGACTCGTCTGTTCAGAGGCTACGTTTGAATCAAATTTCCGGCTAGTTTGGCGTCAAACATCGGAACTATTAACGTTTCTCACTTGAAATCGCCCTTTCAGTTTGAACAGTCAACAAGAGAGTCTCATTTTGCTTCCATTACAAAAGGTTTGGCAGAGGACACATATGTTTAAATGTCAGTTATGTGGGGAGGGTGGTGGCGAAGCATCTTAATGCCTGACGCACAAATGCAACGCTGTGTGCAGATGTTAAATATCACTTCATGTCTCTAATCCGACCTAACGGCCTTCAAGGAGAATGTATGAACGTTACACCAAAAATGGTTGTAAGATTTTTTTTATTATTATTATTATTATTCCTATCAGGAGATGAGGTGTATTAATATAATTGTGGGTGTGGAAACAATAGTTGATAGTATTGTGTTCCTACTGACCACAATAAAGCAAATCAGTCCACTCTAAGATTGATGAAAACTGAGTTGCTCAAAGCTTGTTATGCAAGTGATTTTTCTTAAATGTTATTTGTCTTTCTAAAACTTTAGGAACATTCAGGTGATTTGTAGGGTAGTTCTTCATTGTTTAATTAAATTATATATGTTTTCAAATAATTAAAGAAACTCTAACTTTCTTTAGCTAATTCTGGACCAAGTCACAGCAAGAATCAATCCGTCCATCCATAGAGAGATGAGGACTACCTGTTGAGTGGTAATTGCATCTGCAGAGTTAGTTCAGAAGCAAAGCCTCCAGAAATCGAAGCGATCTCTTCCTCCAACCTCTCCATGCTGCAGCTGTTCTTGCACTCAGAGCTGTGGGGTTGGACCTGCCAAAGAAAGGTAACAACTAACATTAATAAACTCGTGGCAACGTTCAAAATGTTCCTTAGAGGAACAGGTGGATTTGCTTTCCACAAATATGGAATACTGTCCATGTCTGTGCAATGTAATAAAAACTTTTCTCTCTTTCTTTCTTTCCTTTATTTTTTCAGGAGATCCAGAAATCGAATTGGCAACACATTAATCATAAGTAAAACAAATTAAGCCACATACACAAGTTAAAAAAAATTATATATATATATATTACAAAACAGTTTAGAAGCAATGACATTGATCATTCATCTTGAACTTGTTCATCAGAAGCACAGTTATAAAAATTTAAAGATATCCCAGTACAAACTGGATGACAATGAATCGACAGGGCAAGTTCTAGTGGTTTGGCACAAAATACTATTTTAACACTGAAGTCAGTAAAAGCCCACAGAAAGTTTTAAGCTTAAATGCTGATTTAGGAATGACATCAGTCCCCACTCAGATATCAGAAAGCAGTGGGATGTAGTAACTAAATCAGCGTTTAAGCTAAAAACTCTGTATTTCTATGCAGTTTTGAATTTCATCTGCATATAGTGGCCACTTTGAGGTCAGGGTTGGTGGGGAAACCTCAGACTTCCCCACTTGAGATTCTGACTTCATAGGACATTTCTTTGCTTTAGTTCAAAAATCTAATTTAGAAAGTTTTACTCCTAAGTCGAGAATAAACAAAAGGCCTCAAATCAATTAAGAAGCACATTCATTTATTTACTTTTTTCTAAGTCGTGCTAAAATAACACTTTCAAAGTTCTGTCAAGACAATAGTGTTTGAGCTCAACATAAGTGGATCCACACCTCAAGATGTGAGAGAGCAGAGAGAGCAGGAGGAGGAGGTGAGGAAGAAGTAGTGGATGGGGTCATCAAGATCTCTTCTTTGACCGGAAGGAGATCTGCATGATGTCTGAGAAGGTGGAGCAGCAGGGTGTTAGACACACTCTGCTCCTCCAGGATCCTGGGCCCTGCTGGAACACTGCGTGAAGAGAGGAAAGAGAAACGACAGCACGACATCACTGTCAACGCTGTGACATTCAAAATGGCTATTTAAGTTGCAAACATAGTGGTACAGATTGCCATCTAGTGGCCAGAGGCACAAACAGCACTGTCCTGAGAGGAACAGATCAAGCAAAGCACAAATCATCACTAGGGCTGCAAGTGACGTTTATTTTAGTTATCAATTATTCTGATAATTAATCGTTCAACTGGATAAAAAAACTAAATGACACATTTTGAAGATTTTTCATTTAAGCCTTGTTTTTCTAAAATAGAAATACATTAAATCCTGCAAAAACACTACCAATTAATTCATTTTTTAAAAAAGAAAATCCATTGCCTAAAATACTATAACATAGCATTCCTTTAGTGAATGCTTGATCTTTTATAGCAAATCATCCGTCTGCAGATAAAAATATGGGCAGTTACAACATTTTTGTATTAACTGATTAATAATTTCATGGAACAAGGTGGCAAATTGGAGATTTCTTTTTACATAATCATAACTGGGTGAAGCAAAAACTTGAGGAGTTCTGGGTACAACATGTAGACAAAGGGTTTTATTTTATATTAAGTGCAACATATACTGTATAAGTACATTTTTGGCTTAATTAATGCTCTGAGGTTTTTTTCTACAATTGGTCTTTTCTGAGTCTGAATACTCCAGCTAACGATTAATCAGTTACTAAATTAGTTGACCATTATTGCAATAATCGAATAATTACAATTAATTTTATTAATCGTTTCAGCTCTAATCATCAGCTCGTATCAAATTGACCTATCAGCTAAGATTTATTTCCAACATGTCATTCTGTTGATCCAACATAACCTATTAATTTAAAATCAGTTTACTCCACTTATGCAAAAATAATAATAATAAAAAAAAAAAACTAAAAAGAAGAAAGATCTAAAGAGTGGTGGGGGAAAAAAATGCAGAAAACCTGAGCAGGAACAGATGTGTTTGTATGGCAGACAAATCATTTTGAAGTCTATCACGTGTTACATCACAGAGACATATGACAGGAAGTGGGTGTCTATGAAGACATTTGGGAGGCAAATATGGAGGAGTTATGGGGCACAGACTGTGTCACTGAAGCTGCCACCAAGCACATATGTTCCAGTGTTGGCATACATTGCCTGCCTTCCCTGATTAGAATATTGAAATCTTAAACTAAACCGGAGAAAATACCTTTTCTCAGTCAATTAAATTATTCATTAATCTTTTTTAATTATTATTGAAATTAATTGAATAAATGAAACATTATATTTGTCTCCCAAAACGTTCACATTTTTATAGAAAGCAAAAATAAAATGCATAATCCACAGGCGTTTTTTCCAGACCTCTTTTTTCCAGTTACCCAAACTCAAACTGTTCTCGCCCATGACTACGATGAACACTGTCCTCTCAGACGCCGGCCTTTATGCGATGACTAACAGGCGCAAAACAACCAATACAACAGAGATCACAGAATGACGAGTCGGCCGGATATAATGACTCCTTTCTACTGTCGCTAAAGCACAGCAGTCACTTGTTGTTTGAGGCTCCGTAGAGACTCAGCATGTTTACAGTTCAGTAAACAGGAAGGGAGAAGCAACAAGCAAACTCTTGAAGACCTTGTTCGTATCTGTAAGTCGTTTTCTGTGCCATGCTTTGCATTACGGGCAGCAGATCACACCCATTTCCTACAAGGGGGTGAACTCAACTTCACACAACAAACACTCGGCAGCAAAGCGTTTGAACTGTGCCACATACATAGAAGGCTGCTTTCATGAGGAACAGACTGTTTTTGTTTTTTTTTCTGCACTGCAATCTACCAGAATTACAAACATATGTGCGACAGAAACATCCACAACAGACAGCACTGCTAGTCTGGTTGTATATGTATTTATAACGAATGACAAAGCAACGGGTGTAGATGCTGGAACAATGTATTTTGAACGTGAAATATTAATAAACGAAAAGAAACCTGACATAAATTACACCATTTGGTCGGAATTCATGTCTCCTATTGCAATTTTAGGGAGAAGAAGGCAACTTACTGAAATATACAAGGTCCAAAGATGGTAGCTAGATTTTCCATAGGCATGTGGTTGGACCGACTCTGAGAGGCCACTTTCGACAGGAAGTGGAAGAGGTAAGAGAGAATATTGAGGCTGAAGTCAGGCAGGAGGCAAAGGTTTTCTCTCAGTCTTTGGTTCAGCTCATGTGTACACCCTAAACATATGCAGAAACATTGAAAATTAATTAGTTTCCCCGGTAAAGATGAGTACAAAGCTTTAATTTAACTAAGTTTTATTTAAGTGGAATATTCGCAAACCAAAAAAGAATAATAATGCAAAAAACTAAACCTTTAATCAAACAAATATATTTTTAACAAAATGGGCACATTTTTAAAATATTAATTAATGATAATAAATTGTTTTCCCCTAGCAACTCCTCTAGCAATATTTGACCATTTGACCAGCTTAGAACGCACAGAGGAACAGACCTCTCGCCATTCCTCCTTCAAAATCACTCCAGGTAATTCACCAAACTGAATCCTATTTTTATATATTTTTTCAAACGAAAGCACATGGATCCAGTAGATGTAGGCATATTTAGACATGTTTTTTTAATCCAAAGAATAGCTATTTAGGATAGAAAGTCCTATTTACAGCTGAGCCCAACAGGACGTCATTGAGGACTTCCTGCTCAACTCAAATCCCTGAAATATAAATGTTTTACATATGAAGCATAATAAACACATGCTTATACACACATAAATAGTGAAAAGGTAATAAGGTGTATACCATAAAAGTCATTTTCTAAAGCACCTTTTAGGATGAGAACCAGATGTTTGCGATGCGGTTCAGGAACTAAAGGAATGGGTAATTCCCGCAGGAAGAGCTTGAGTAGAGAAGCTACAGTGGTGATGTCCCCCAATTGGTCCAGGTCCACTCTCTCTCCTTGGTCCAAATGTTCCCTCAGCTGCTTCACACGTGCCGTGGACCCACACAAACGAAACAGACCCCTGTGGTGCAGTCCTAAAATAGGGAGAAAATATTCGATCACAACACACACGGTTGATGCTTGAGTTAAATGTAATTAAAAAAAAAGGGAGGGGTGAATAAAGCAATTTAGTTAAAAGACTCAGAGGGGCTTTACGTACCATACTTTTCCAAGAACTCTACCATGTCTCTTAAGACAAGAGGTATCCCGTTCACCATCTGCCCATTCTCATTTAGTTTTTCCAAAGCAACACCGAATACACACGCTGGCCGTTCTGCAGGAGCTGGAACATGAGCAGGAACTGTGAGTTCTGGGCCGACTTTAGAGTTGGGTCTTATTATTTTCACTGAAGATATGTTGTTCTGCAGCGAGAAGAGAAATGAACAGAGGGAGATCTCATTTATTACATGAACGTTAACAAACACCAGAAGTAGCTTGAAAACAAAGTTTCGCTTAAATATGTTACCATTTCACATACACCTTGATTTTAGTATAAATATCTGAATGTACTTACAAGGATTCATTTGAATGTAAAAACTTTTCCGGACTCAAATTAGCTTCCGCATGCATTTTGTTTTCAACAATTCATGGTTGGTAAGACAACCAAAGTTCACAAAAATTCACTTTACTGTGGATTTCTTTCAAGTAGATCAGGATGGATGGACGGAAACCGTGTAGGCTATAACACCTTGGACCACTAGCGGAACAAGTCAGCCGGGGGAGGGGTAGTGCCGCATTTGTCTTGATTTATGATTTATATATATATAGATTCCATTGGGGAAGGTAACTTTAACATTAAATACACCTTTCTCAACAGGCGAGGGCGCACTTTCTCCGTCTATAATCAAACACTTAAGCGACTTGAAACCATTCCTCCCTCCCTGGCACCTCCAGACCCGGGCCCCCATCCAGCCCGGTTGGGGGGGGGGGCGCGACCCCCCCCAGATCCCCCTATAGCTCCGCGCCTGCCTTGGACCAGAGACAGAAATTAAAATGTTGTAATTATCTTTCCTCCTTCCCTACCATACATATGTAATGAAGAGTAATTCAAAGGTTTGTTGTTCGTTTATCATTAAGAAATAATTTAGGTAAAGTGCCGTTATACATTTTTTTTTGACTTATTGAATAAAAGTGAAGACTGACAAAGTAATTTGACAATACTTAAAAGTAACGTCGGTCTCCAAAACTACAAGATATTTGAAACAAGTCCAATCCTAGAGTGCCTGGCAACATGACGTCGACGTTATGCATAAAAAAAAAAAAACTCATTCAGGGACCCACTGAAAAAAAAAGGAAAACTGTACAAAATGAAGTCGGACATGCTGCATAATGACGTAGGAAAGCCTTCAGTAGTAGAATAACGCACTGAATATGTGAACTTACACAGGAGGATAATGAAGCGCTTGCGCCCATTTTTCAGCTCAGCGGACAGGAACAGCTCCCCGCCTTTGAGTTGTAGACGGATTTTCATCTTGTCCAAATGAATGCTCCGCTTACAGAAACTTTCGAAGAGTCGCGACTAATCGTTGCCATGGTCTTTCACATCACGGCGGCTGGATATTCGCAAATGTACATATAAAAAAGTTATTTCAAGGAAGCCTTTTCGGCTCAGTATCCTCCTGCTAACTTCACTGGCAAATTGTTTACGTTACTAGTCACGTGATCCACGGTCGCCATGGGAGTTGCTAAGGGCAGCAGTGGAGTGGCTCAGGATGCTCAGGTGAAACTCTGCGGAAATGGTTTCCGTCATGCTTACCGTGTTTGACCAGTATGGTCAGCAGCACATTTGATCTAAAATGAGAAATAACAGATAAACCTGGCGTTAAATTGTTCCGGCGAAATATTTTCATAATATTTCCACCAATGTCTTGTCTCAGATATCTCGATTTAGCAATTTACAAAACATTCAGACAATATAAGTGCAAAACATTGTTCGCAACTTTATTATTAAATAAAATTATAACACTGAAAGGCTTCACTGTGTGTTTCCTTTTGTGGCAGCTGGATGCATGTCACGTCAAATCCAGACAAAATTTTCTTTTTCTTTTAGAAAAATTATTAATGCTAATTTTTAGCAGCCATTTTAGCCCCCTGTACCTCAATACTCTTAAATAAATGACAGTGCAAGAAATCAGGTTTGGAATCAGCATGGTAGCAAAAATTGTAAGCAAATAAAAAAACATACAACCCTGAACACACTATTCCCCACTGTAAAACATGGTTACGTTGACAATAATGTGGTGTTGGAGGCTTTTCTTCAGCATTAACAAGTAAGTTGGTCAAGGATAACAGTAAGTTATATAAAGCTGCATACAGGACAATCCTGGAGGAAAGCCTTTTACGGGTTGGAAACAACTTCTGGAGGTTCACTTTTAAGCAGGACAGCAACCCTAAACATACAACCAAAGTTACAATGGAAAAGCTCATTGATTGAAAATGTGTGGCAAACTTGAAAATTGCTTTTTAGTGAGGCTTTCCATCAACATATGGGGGGTCTTGCCACACTACATCCTGTTAAAATTGGTATGAGTCAGAGTAAAAGGTGCTCTTTGGATTATAGGGTTTCTGAACTTCTGACCCTAGAATTTAAAATATTAAGACTTCATCACAAATCAATACACAGTGCTACTAATCAAAATGTTTTTATTGGCACATTTTAAATAAACAAAAAAACTGAAAGGGAAAACATAAATACTACATTATTAAAATGAAATAAAAAATGAGAGGCTACAATATGCAGCTGAATGACTACAGTACCTTGACATCACCCTCTATGAACAAAATAATGCTAAACACAAATCTCCCAGATTCACTCTCAGACCTGAAGCTGGAGCTACCAGAAACATCTCTAGTGGTTTTCTTTACAGCATTCACGGAGTTCTAAAAGCCTGTTACACTTTAAATCACAATAACAACCTTGATCACAATTTTTAACCTAACTCTTTTTTAGGTTTTTTAACTCTAAGGCCAGTTTTGTGCATATAAAAGTCCCAAGCACATAGGGTTTCACAAACTACGGCTAAACACATAGATATAGCGGTGCACAGATGCACACAAAACAAACATTTAAACAAATAGAATGTGGTGAAAAGGACCATGTAGGTCAAACTGAAGTTACATGCACTTAAATATAAAATCTCATAGCAAAGAACTGGCTATAATGGATGCTTTGGTACCATTCAGAATAGACAGCTTGTTTATTGAGACCAAAATACGGAATCAAGTTTTACTTTGACAGGTATGTTCGAACCAACATAGAATAAATGATCATCTATGTGCATTTTGACATGAAATGTTAGTGTATATTTACGCTTAGTGGTTTTCAGGATCTTTTTCCTGGTCTCATAGGTGGCATGATGTCATGTTTTCAAAGCTATATAAAAGAAAAACCAATAGTCTTCACATAAAAAAAGAGAAATTTTGGATTTTTACCAACATTGTTCTGTTAACCTCGTAAAATGAGGTAATAATAAGAAAAATATTCATAGCAGGCTTTGGAGTTGATACTTTTAAAATATCAGTTGTAAATGGCTTCAACTTGAGAACCTGGTATTTTGAAATCTGACAACAGAAATAAAGAAGAAACCCCAGCATGTTCAGAGAAAAAAATCCTCCAAGGGTTTTTTTTTGGGCATAGTTTGGAAACAGTCAGTCAGTAGCAGGTGCCATGATCTTCATGAAAGGTGCTTAAATTCACGCTACTGAGGCAACTTTGTCACAGGTGCTGGTGTATTGGACTTCAGGTTTGTCGTTCTCAGAGGACCTCCTATTCCAGCAGGGAAAGCTGAGTAGAAAGAGAATGAACGCCCCCAACAGAACACAGCTACCACTGAAGTAGAACGCCAAGTCGTACGACTGTGTCCAGTCGAAAAACCACCCTGAAGAGTGAAATGAAAAACACCATGGTTAGAATGGTCAACAAAGCTTCAGACAAGCATTGTCTTGTGTAAAAACATGGATAAGAACAAGCATCTTACCTACAACAGGGGGTCCAAGCATGATCCCAAATCCTCCAAAGAACATAAGGATGCCATGGGCTTGTGTCAGTCTGTCTAAGCCAACAATCTTAGTGGTGATGTAAGAAGTAAGCGACCAGTTTCCAGAGAAGAAACCAAGGATGGCTGTCAGGATTTGCAGTCCAACGTAACTTTTGGTGATGGGGATAAATAGTAGTACCAAACCTGCTGCCAACATTGTGAAGGCATAGAGATAGACACCGTTGATCCATTTGATGTCCACCAGGATGCCTAGCACTAGTTTGCCTATGCAAGTGGCAATAGCACCTATCGAAACAAGAGGAATGACACTAACTTCTTCAATGAGTCCTCCACTCTGGGCCACGTCCTCAACAAAGAGGACTGGTGGAAATGCACCAAGCTGAACAGGAAGATGGAAATGCAGAAGGCCAACATTTCTTGGTCTTGTAAGATCTCGTACAACGACTGCATGTACTTGGAGTAAGCGTTTTGCTTTTTCTTGATTGCTTTTACAATGGCTACCCCAACCAGGTGACCCTCTTTCTTTTCTGTTTGAATGGCCAAGTCCTTAGTATCAATGGTGATGAGCAACTCCTTCACCGTGAGAGGTTTCTCTGGAGTGGTTGTTGCAGAACCCACTGCGATCTTGAGGTCGTCGAATGGGGGCTTGACGAAGAGCTGCTCTTCTGTGTTTCGTTCGAGGGCGGCCTTTTGCTTGAGGTAGTACCCTGGCATATTCAAGGGCCTCATGAAACCAGAGCATGCCATGAGATTCAGTGCCATGGCTCCGATGATGAGCAGGCAACCGTCTAGGCCATATAGAACAATCAGCTCGTTTTGAGCAGTGGCATAGATGAATGCGCCTACACTTGTGCCTGCACGAGAGGAAAGGACAAAGATTTAATGTTAGCGTAAAATAAGACCGAAAATTATAATGTTGTAGTGTGTAAGAAAATAAGGTGCTCAGTCTTCTACATAGTTCTTTCTATCTTACAAACCTAAGGAGTCAAACTTCCTGACCTATTACCAAGGAAGTTTTCATTCTCCGCCAAACTAAACATTGTTAACAGGTCAGTCCACCTGTTTTATTAATGGGTCTATCTGGCTTAACTACTACATATGTTTACCTGAGCTTTGTAAGGCTCCCGGCAGCTCACACACTAAAGAAGCGAGCATGGAGAACAGGAAGGCACCCAGAGATCTCAGGGGAGAGGTAGGCAGAAGTACCTGTGGTGACAATTCCAAGGGCAAGGCCGCGTCTCTTGTCAAAATACTGACAGGTGATCGTCAAGGTGGCTGCGTAGACAAGTCCACAACCCAGGCCTAGGAAACGAGAAAATATAAAACGCATTAGCCTGGAGCCTTTTCTGCACCTACAATTGCGTTTTGACTGTTCCATGTTGTAGACACACATGTTTACTTTCAAAGGGCGGTGTGCGTCACAAGATTTATGCAACACACTTAGGAAAACATGCAACATGATGACAAGTAAACAAGCTACATGTGCTTGCTCAGCAACTGTCAGTTATCTGAGGGCATCTCTAAAAATAAATTGCTCTTGAACTAAAAAAAACCTTCCTGGTCAGTGCACCCTGCACGAAAAGTAGCATGGACGGTGAAAGGGTTTGCCAGAATTAAGTACGCATGGAAAGCCACTTAATATGCACCAACAGGTGGTAGCTGAGTCCATGCATAACCACCATCAGAAAAGAGCATAAAACGGAAAGGGTTTGCCAAAGTAATTATAGTAAAAAAGCCATTTATGCTAACGTGTATCTTGGTCCATTGCATAACACAGTAATAAAGGCTAAAAGCCTCAATGGATTTTGACTTATCAAATAGTATCTTATTTTCTGTCACAGGGCATAATGGTAAACAATGGAAGCATATGGTTAAGCTTACATCCAGATCAATCCTATAACCTCATATTTATTCATTAATAGTAATTAAATGTAATAGTCCAGTCCTCTGAATTTACATAACGAGTTTGATTCAACATGCAATACTGTTTTTGCCAGGATTACTCAATGGAAATGAGATATTAACGGTTGAAGACATGAGAGTAAATTTGCATCATGAAAGACAACATAAACAATATTCCTATTATTGTAAAGATTAGATACAAAGGATAGTGCAACTCTAGAACCATGTCTCTAATTGTGAGATTTAATCTGTGTTTGATTGTATCACCAAGTAAGTTTTGCTTCAAATGATTACTCTTATGTAAATTTGAGTAATACTTACAAATTCATCAGAAGAAATTTAGAATGATAAGAACAAATTCCGGCCTGCATTGTAAATTGACTGCAAAAGTAACTCCAAACCATTTTCATTGGGTTGTACACTATTATTGCAAGTAAACAACCATGCATTTTCCACATATTTCCTCATTACAGTATTTACTTAGTAGTACTCAAAATGCAGAGCAATGGATATGAATATTATTCCTGATTATATTTATGTCCAACATCGACCTGAAAAGACAAATTCTGCATATTCATGAATGATTAAAAAAACAACAATTAAGGTAAATAAGTGAATCTACACAACAATTCTAGAAATAAGGACTGGACGTTTGGAGCAAAGGCACTGAGCATCAGGCCGCCTGCCACCATTACACCACTGAAGAGGGTAACAGGACGTGCTCCAAAGTTGTCTACGCAGGCGCTGCAGATGGGACCTGAGGGGAAGACAGGGGAAGGAAGGCGAAGGGAGAGAAAAATAGAGTCAGAGGAAAATGGCAGTGTGATCAGCGCCAAAAATATCAACCTGAGAAAGAGCAGAGAAGATATAAACTGCTGTGTCATGTCCTTCATAACAGAGCTTTCTGAGAAGAGCAATGCACTGCTGCCTCTAGCCACACACTTCAAATGTGTCGTTAAAATACGACAAAGGGCTTGAATCAATTTTGTGGTTCTGACTTTCCTTTAGGGTGAAAATGAAAGGAATTCCTAACTTTCAGACAACACCTCTACAGTGAGTGTCTCTGCATGGAACCTAACAAACATTCTTTTTTCACTAATGGAAATACATCCATGTCCTGAAGCCGGTGAACTCAAACAAGACGTTCTTACACTCATTCCTCTGAGATCCCTTATAGTGATTTCTTTCCCTGCTGTCGTCTTGTAGGAACTGCCACACTTTAGCTGCTGACAGTCGGGACACGTGTCTGGGTCTTGCCCAGGCCTGAAACCAGATCTGTCCAGTTCAGATTTTCCCTCACACTCTCTTTTGAGACAGACAGCCAGAAGCCAGACTGAGAGGCGAGCTGTACCCAATTCACAAGTCTATCACTGCTCTTGTTTGTCAGCGTTCCTGGAGAGTAGATAAACGTCTACAGTGTTGGCGAACTTTTCAGCAAGAATTTGTTCTGACACATTTTAGGACACTTTCTTTTGTTTTTCTTTTTTTTTTCTATTTTAGATTTTCAAGAACAGGAAGAAATCCACATGTTTCTCCCTTATCTATGTCTTCCTCTGTGTCTCCTCTCCTCTTTCAGTGTCTCAGCGGTTGGCTCCAGGGCTAAACGATCCTCCTACGCTCACAGCAAGGATGACATGCACTCGCTTTGCTCTCTGGGAAAATCAATAATTGCAACTCTGCTCAGGGAGCCACAAAGTGCTCATAGTCATGATGCAACTTTGTCCATCTGTTGATTAATCGCCGTTATTAAAACTGTGCTGTGTTTCTGCTCCATAATGTAATGGCTCCTTACTCATCATTCAGACTTTGAACAAACACTGTGTTCCCTCTATTATCAGTGGCTCTGTGTGAGTGATTATGACTGGGAAGGAAAAGGTTGAACGGCAGGTGTAAGGGTGAAAGGGCTCTTCAGGAGTTCCACTTTTTAAACACTAAACACATTTAGTATCCTTATCCAAAACACAACATTCCTGCAAAGCATTGATCATACTGATAGCAAGCAGCTGTTTACAATCTAAAAGGCATAAGTTGAATTTGCTGACTTTGGGAGAATTTAATCAATCAATTAATTAAGAAATGATGAATGTCACAGCAACTGGAAAAGGTATATATAGGTTTATTGCATGACTGCAATGTTTGCTGCTACTCACTGGCTATTAATCCCACTCCTGCCACCAGAGAGCCCACCCAGGCCGTCATGCCCTTGCCCTCCTGGTAGGTGTGCAGCCACTCGGGGTACAGGACCCCCACGGACTGGGGTGATCCATAGGCCAGGAACTGGGCCATGAAGGACGCAGCGACGATCGCCCATCCCCAGCCTCCATCCAGGACTTTGGTGGACGAAGTCATGGTGCGGATGTTACCGGGGGCCGATGGGATCTGCCACAGCTTTTACAGAGGAGAAGTTCCTGGAAAAAAAAAGAAGAAAAAAATCTATATGTATGTTGTTAATTTTGTCTATATGATTGTAAAATGCAGCACATTTTTCAAAGCATGACCTGCGACATCTCCCTGACTGAGTACTTACTCCTAGCCTCGATGTAAGGAGGGCTGCTGCAACACCTGGCCTGGGCAGTTGGTCTGCAGCCTCCCACAGCCAGCTGTCCTATTTGTTGCTTTCTGTCTAACCACACCTTACAGGAGGAGGAGAATGTGTCTGATCTCCTCTCTCTGCCTCTGTGACCTGACGTTTTCATGATTCCTCTCTGATAGGGGGTCATTGATCAGTTACAGTACTTTCTATACATTATTTGGAGCCCATCGCATCTTTGCGCTGCAGCATAACAAATCCCTCCCCATATTACGTGTTTTTTTTTAAGATCAGGGCTATAAAAGTAAAAGTTGATACAATATGTTCTTTCATCCGCTGGCAAGGCAATGAAAATAAAAATTGTTGGTTTGGGTTTGTTTAAAGAATGTAAAAAAAAAAAATCCACTGAAATCTAATACAAATCAAGATGCCACAATAACTCAATATTCACGGAAAGCACTAACATTTTTTTTTGTTTGTCTTTTTTTGCTAAATAACATTAAGGAGGGAAACAAAGCGGGTATAACATTATTGTAAACAAACGTCGCACTCACCTCAGCATCTACAGCAGCAGACAGAGCCTGCGGAGCTGCGTGCTCCACGGGAACTTTTCATGTACAAAAACAAAAAAATCTCTTTACAAAAAAAAATTCGGAATGCTTTGCCTTATGATGATACGAGATATGCGTGTAAAGTGGGGAAACGCTCAACATCAACAGCGCTCATTGTGTGCTGGTTTTCTCTCTCTCTCTCTCTTTTTTTTTACTGCTTTGTAGCTGGTGACAAACCGGTTCAAAGCTGTTCTTGCTGGTCCAGCAGCAGCTCGAGCGCAGCCACGAGAGATGAGGAAGCGGCTCTTCCTCCACGCGCGTCTTAAAGTGCCGCGCGCAGCACACCGGTTCCGTCTCGCGCAGCAAAGATGTGCCGACTGCTTTCGTTTGTGGCTATAATTTGTTTTTTCCTTTTACTGTGTTTTTTTTCTTAAGCTTAAATCAATTACACACATTTAAAAATAAAAAAGCCCTAAGACAAGCGCGTTCACGCACAAAGAACACAGGCAAAACCACACTTATAGTTTTGATTACCTGCAAAGTTCATTCAGCCGCAGGAGACAGTCTTTCTTTCTTTCTTTTTCCTTTTAAGAATTCACCTTTTCAAATTAATAAGAAAAGTTAGCGATGGCAACCTGCATGCTTATGCGTGAAGCTTAAAAGTTGAGGAGGGTTTGTGAGTGGACTCCTTCCCTCCAGTCACATTTTTAATGCTGCCGCGAGTCCAGTCCGAACCGGTTGATGGACGGTAATAACGGCACCGCGCAGCACCAGCGGGGTTCACTACCTGAGGTCCCCGCGCTGAACCGCCTTCAAAACGCCCGAATCTGCTTATCTTTCATCAGTAATATAATGGAAAGTAAAAGGCTGGAGAGAATACTGTGGAAGAATAAGTGCGACTTAAGATTAGGCTGCAACACGTGAGTCCACCATAAATAGCCTGATCAAGTGAGAAGCGACCCTATGAATATAGTGTCAGGTGGCAGATGACGAACTGATTATGAGAAAGATAAATGTTAGTTACTTAGACAGATAAACAAAGGCCTTACTGTGACTTACAAAACTCCATAACAAATGTTATGCTTTTTTTTCTTTTCTTTTTTTTTACCCAAGTATTTTGTAAGATCAGCTTACCAAAAATAATAAGTAAAACAGCATTGAAAATTAGGGCTTGTATTTGCATTTAACCCCATGAGGTTATATGTTATAGAATCCCAGTTTGATCCAATTACAGCTGAAGCACATTTCAGGTTTGACTTTACTAGCTAAATTGCCTCATTATTCTTGGCAAAATACCCTCAGAGGGACTAGATGGAAATCGCCTATAAATATAAATTTTCAAGCTTGCCACAGTCTCAACCGGATTTACATTTGGCCTTTGATTGAGCCACTCCAAGACAGTACATTTGTCAATCCAAACCATTCAGTTGAATCTCTTGCTTTGTTTTTAGTGTTGTTGTCCCCCAGGGAAATTAAAGTAAGACCCAATCCCAAGGCTTCTACAGTCCTTATCTGGGTTTTCTTCATTGATTTCCCCTCTGAGCTCGAATCACCTTCCCATCAGCTCTCACCAAACTTCCCTGTTACTGCTGGAAAAGATAAAAGAAAAAAAAAGACCATTCCCACAGCATTACGCTGGAATGATCTGTTCAGGGCAGATGTCAATAAAACACATTCAATGGGGTGTAAATACATTTTGCAGAACATTGTGTCTTCTTGTTTCCTTCTCGCTATTAAGGTGTGAGGTCAGGGGGAACTGCTCTTTGTCACTATGCGAGTACCATAAAATTATATCACCCAAAGCGATTGTTCTCAAAAAAAAAAAAAAAAAACTATTGTCAGACACAGCGTACAGCATTGTCAGCAGAACACGCTGAAGATTAGGTGTGAGGTCACGCTGAAGCAGAACACGCTGAAGAGAAGGCATGTAAATAAAAGCGATGGGAATCAACGGCCAGTCGAAACGAGGACATGGGAGAGAAAAGGCCATAAATTGGAAGAAATTTTGGAGGGATGAATGGAGAGAGAAGTGCAAGTGGGTTTCAAGACAAAGACTTTTCTGGATCTTTGATGCCTTTTCCCATAATTGAGGTCAACTGACAAGAAGGGTGTTAGTGGAAAGGTTTTAGCGTCCATAATCCCCATTTAATTGTACTTTATACAGGCATTTCACTGACAAGTGCCTCCAGACCAGTTTCAACTAGACATAGTGCACCTCGGGGACATGGTGGAACAAATTCAGGGGAGTTTTTAGAGTGGATTATTAACCGATTCTGGAATTAATGTCAGCTGTAAACTTCAATGGGTCATTAATCCTGACAGCTTATTGACCCGTGAGTTTTAGGTTTTTAGGCAGAAAGCCACATTTTGGTTACTTAATCCATTTTCCAAAGTGCCCTAGGAATATTACATTTTTTTTATTCAGTAGCATTAAAAACAACTGAAGTTCAGTTAGATTACCTGGGGAAAAGAGGCAAACTGTGAAACCAAAGTTAAAATCTATAAATTACTGAAGTTATTGTTTTTGTCATTAATAAACTCCAGTTTGCAAAGGTCAGTGTTTCTCCACATTAACCATTTTATTGTATTGAAAGTTTTTTCAATTTGCATTTCAAGTATTCAATTTTTTTCAAAGTATTCAAAGCACTACTTCTGGACAAGTCATTTTGGTCTTTTAAGAAAAAAAATAGTAATTTCACAAGCCAGTGAAAAGATTTGTAATTGAGAAGCTTCAACTGCCAAAGATGCCAACATATTACTTTGAATTTGTTTTGACTCTGTGTACTGCAAAAACAAATTTTAAATAGGAAGAGATCTCCAGTCAAGGATGGACAAAAGTAAATCAGACTTTAAATTGAATCAGTAGTATAGTAGTATTTGGATATTTAGAAAAAAAAGAAAGCAAAGATAAAGGGAAGAAAGGTACAATCAAAAGAATCAACTGTAGAGCAAAGAAATGTTTCCACAAACATTTTTTAAAAAAGATAAGGAGTTCAGTTAACATCCCTCAGATGTCCTCTTACTGTAAAACGCACACTAGTAAACATAAACCTGGATCATTTTGTCCTAATCCGGGGAGGCTCTACATTCCCATCATTTATTACGTAAGCTGACGTTGATATTTTGAGTACTTCTTTTTGCCTAGGACTTTCGTGAGACCTGAGAAGCAGCAGCCTGCTGTGCTTTCTTGCGAGAGGTCAGAAGAAAGCAGGCCCCCCCCGCCAGCTGGATAAATCTCTCCAGTCCAGCAGCCTGGTTCCAGAGAGCCGCAGGGGTGAAAAGGTGACTTCAGCACCCAACATGGCCACCTGTGCCTCCAGCCTGGATTCCTGCTTGGATTAGTTCAGGTTACTGAGATAACGTGGCAGCATAATAAGAAAACTCGGGACATGGAATACACTTTAACTTGCTTCACAACTCTCAGCAAGTCCTTATAGAGGAAAACATACTTGTATCACATGCAGAGTATATTTTGCTTCTGGTGAGCTTCAACTAACAGTGTGTGTGTGTGTGTGTGTGTGTGTGTGTGTGTGTGTGAGTGTAAATGAGCTACATCTACCTGGACTAACCTAATGGAAGCCTAATGTGTCTCATTCTTGTACTTTTTTCCCCCCTCTCACATGCTGTTACTACACCCACATTACAAAGGTTTATGGTGTTTAATGATCCTGGGATGATTGATTTATAGAAACCACTCCTCCAGCGTCCAGCCAGTCAGAACCGGTTTAAACCTTGCCGACTACATGAAAATTAGATGCTAGCACAGGGGAAATGTCTTGACCGAGCTGTACTGCGGCCAGGAACGTCACACGATGTGGTTATATAACGATAGATATCAAAGAGTAACAGATTCCATATGTGTTTTTGTTTAGCAGTGCGGAAAGGAATGCCAGCCTGCAGGCACTGAAGCCAGGCACCAGTTTGGTCCCCAAGGTAATGAGAGATTTGAATAAATCTGCTAAATTTGGGTCGCTTGACATGTGATCATGAGTGCTTTAATGTGCCACGTGATTTCTGAAATCACCACGGTTCAGCTTACTGATTACCATTTTAAATTTCAAAAAATTTAATCACAAGTTGTTTTTCACCTTTTTTCATTACACTGATTTTTTTTTTCTCCCTTCTATAGTTCAATTCAACAAGTCATGTTGAACTCCACTGGAATGAAGATAACCATTATTGCTAATTATGTAGCTAATGAAACCCCCACCCAAACTGTTTTCAAGCAAATGATATAAAAGACCAATAAAACTTTTATTTTAAGACTGTTATGGCCCACACCATTGCGAGGAACACTTGGATTACTTTACAATTACCCAGCAGTCACTGACCTCTTCTACAAGGAAGTTAAGCCATATAAGGACACTGCCATTAAAAAAAAGCTGTTTTTATTTTTATCAAAGCCCATTTACTGTGAAGGAGGAAGTAGGGAAGGCACAGATACACAATCCACAGAGAAAAATGCAATTTTAAAAGGGTTGTGAAGCAAAGTCCTTTCAAAAATTTGAGGAAAGATTGACCAGATGCAGGTCACAGCTGGAGTCTGTGCTTTAAGACCCACCAGACACAGATGCACCCAGAACACAATTAATTCACTGAGTTAATCAACCTCTCAACCAGAGAAAATGTAAGAAGCATTTTATGTAAGGTAAGGAGAACTGGACCGAAGCCCCTTGGTCCAGAGTCCTATTTGTAAATTAAATTAAGCCGTTCAAGGTCTCAGAGTGGAAAGCCACAGAATGCAAATGGAAAGTTTCTGAAATGAGTTTGGGTCTCGTCCCCTGCTGCTTTCGGTCCATTATTTTATCACGTTCTACCTCAGTAGTCCGATCTACCTGGTAAATGTAAGCACGTCATGCTTCCTTCACCGACAAGCTTTACAAAGATGCTTTCACTTTTTTTGTAGGTCAAAATTTTGTACCAAGCCATCTTTTTTTTTATTGCTGTTTTATGAAGTATTTTATTCAGATCTTTTTGAGCAAGACATTTAAGCAGATGTGTTGTCAAACATATGTGCATCTTTGGGCTGTTTATGGTTTCATGAATGAGCATTAATGGCAAGCAAATTAAAGTAATCCTCAAGATATTACCAATGTCAGTTGTATTTATAATTGTTTCCCATTCCTTCATTTTCAGACATCGTCAAAAGAAATTTTAACATAGCAGCAGCAGGGGATGGGGGAGAAAGTTGACAAAGTCCAAGAAAGAAACCTGAGTGAAGATGGGTCCAAATTTATAATGAAACCAAACGTAATTTAAAGCCGTTGAAAATTCTGGATGCATCAGATATGTTGAGCCTTTAGAACTGAAGACTTTAAGACCCTCAAGGAATCCTGTCAGACCACTGAGACTTCAATAAACAAAATTAGAAATTTACACACAACTTGCAAAGTAAAAGCTGTTTTAATGTTACCGAACCATAACGGCACTAGGCTCTAAAATGGACTCACCTGTCGTACAGCGCTGGACATTTACCAAGAATCCCCTCATCAGAAGCATTGTCTTTGTACAGCATCACATTGGGCTTTTAGATGGTGCAGATTTATTTAAGGCACAAACATTCTCCATCAATTACTGTTAGAATGTAAGATATGATAACTTCCACAAAGAAACATTACAGGCAGGCTAAATACACAGTGATCTGATAAATATGTGCATTAAAAAAAAAAAAAAAAAAAAAAGATTTTTGCCTAGGAAAACTCATAACAGACAGCTGTAAGCGGGTTGCTTTTTAAACCCTCACAGGATTACAAACGAGAAGCAATTGCCCATAAAACTGACAAAGCGGGTGTCGTCATGTCAAGAGCTTTAATCATACATAGAAATTTAGTCAACAGTACCATTCAGTCAGAATGCTTTAGCAGTATGTATATTTAGTGTAAAGAGATTTATGCTTTTTTTTTCTTTCTTTTTTTTCTGATGAGAAATATCCATTAGGATGATAGAAGCTTTCAGAAATACACCAGATAGAGATCAGAGAGAAGACTGAGTACATGACTAAGCTGTAACACCTTGGACTATATTTGGTGACATTTATCTCTGGTTTATGTACCAGTGTCCATCTTCATAGATGCTTTTTTTCTTCTTCTTAAACTTTCATTTTAAACTCAAGGCTTTCGGGAACTAAAATAACTGCTTTGCAGGCTCTCTTTTGATCCAATGCCCTGTTAACGGAGAACATCCTT
The DNA here is from genome assembly GCA_033032245.1 of Poecilia picta. Taxonomy (NCBI): domain Eukaryota; kingdom Metazoa; phylum Chordata; class Actinopteri; order Cyprinodontiformes; family Poeciliidae; genus Poecilia; species Poecilia picta. The sequence goes on along the minus strand of CM065367.1, from coordinate 20,004,341 downwards.
CCACAACACTTTGAGGACCTAATCAAAGCCACAATTAACTTAGAGTCATGATGACACGGCTTAGAAGACAACAGGGGGGAACTGGAGTGCAGGAAATTACTGCCATGCCGTATTAGAGGCATAAAAAAAAAAAAAAAACATCTATCAATCTGTCCAGTTCTCTAGCTGTACATCCATTGATCCAAACATCCAACCTATAATAAAACACCACCATGAAACACACTAACTGTGCCGTTTGTGCTATCTTAGAAGCGCCACAAAAACTCCAACCAGCTAGAGTCCCAAACAAAGAACATAACAGGTACGAGACAGAAGGTGGAACAATTATCCTACAAATCCCAGAAGCTCTTATTCTGAAATCCATCCATTCCTTTTGAGAGTAGCTAAGTAACGCCACATGTGGGTTTGGCAGGCCGCTGCTGTCACCGAGGCCGAGTTTGCCTTCCTGTTTCCTTTTCCCTCCGAAACATCTGAAGCTGCGTCTTGTGGACTTTTGTTAAGAGTAAGAAACTTCACTTCCAGAGCTTGTAATGATGGAAGTTGCAGCGGTAGCATCGTGGCATTCAATGCGCAGTCATGCGCAGAGACAAAGAGACTTTGTGTGTGTGTGCACGCGCGCGTGTGTGTGTGGCGTTAAGGCTGGGAGGGAGGCTGTTGTGGTGGTGCCGTCGCTGCATGCTGTGACATGGCTGCTGGGGAGGACATGGACTGGACCATGGGCTGGGCTGGTGGGGGGAGCGGTGGCTGAGCCTGCTGGGCCCCTGAGTGCGTGTTGGGAGAGGGCGGTGGCGTTGGACGTTTGAATTTGTCGGGACTGGTGCTTCTTCTTGGGGAGGGCCTCTGTGAAAGAAAGAGAAAATAAATAAGTTATGTTTGAACAAACAGATGAGACAACCAAAGACAAAATATTACTGAAAGCTAATTGTGGCCAACATAGGTATGAGTTGGTAAATGGAGTCAATGTGTAGAGAGATTTTAAAAATTTACACTCCAAAATCCTTTCAAAGAAGCTAAAAAAAAGTGGAAATGTGACCAGAGTTATTCCTACATTGCTCATCATGGGACTCCCAGTCATCATTGCATGAACAGCATTTAAGCCGCAGCTAACACTTTCAACAGTGTTAATATGTTGCAATCATGACAAAATATAAAGATACTATAGCTGATAAGGGATTGCTGCTTCCCAAGAACAAACACTTGCAATAACCAGCTCATTAAAACATCAACTGAGTCATAAACAGTTATGTAAAGAGGGTACGCTCATTTCGCCATCAACTTATTGAAAACATGAACATGCAGTCAACTTGACTTTAGATCAATTATGAGCTGCAGAAAGTACAACCTATATCAGCGATGGAGTGCAGCCATAGTAGAACTAAAACCAAGAGCTTTCTCTTTCAGGCTTTAGTTTGAAATATTTGACTGCAGAACTATATGAAAAGTGAGGCGTTCCTAACAGAGGGTGGCGCTACTTTATGTCTGAACTGAGGCTGCAATTATGTATATTCAAAACATCTGCATGTGAAAACCTGTAAACTACAGCTGACAGGCAGAAAATACCTTTACAGTCATTGTTCCAAATAAGAATTTAATAGCTTGAGGTCTTGCTACTAGCAACATGATTTAACAAGCATTAAAACAATCTGCTGAGGTCTGTGACATCCTTTGCTCAAAAATCAAGAATATTTCAGTACCAGAGTAAAGTGGTTTTTACAGACGGTTGCTTTGCATCTGAAAGGCACCAATTATACTCCCTGGCTGAGCTTTAGGAGATGGTGATCCACATCAATTACTCAACTCCTCCAGGAGATACTTCAGTACTCAAACATTAGACACAAACCCCAAGAGCACATTAGTGCTCAACAGAGTCAGTCTTATAGTCAAACAGGCAAAGACTAAAATTAGGCCATGGACAGCTGGTAATGACAAATTACAAGCCGTCATTTCTTTGCATTAAAAACAATGTAAAATGTTTCAAGTAAGAAATAAATGAAAGAATATACAAAATATTATTAGGCTATTTCTTTTCCAAGTTGCCCAAATTATATGGACTGGCTTTTTTTTGCCTTCACAGAAAATAAATTTGTCAATTAAAGAATGATGTTTGGGTAATGTCTGGATCTTTACAGTTAACAGCTTCCCCACTGTTGCCAATTCAGCAACTTTCCTGCTGCTGAATATTGAGCAAAATTTCAGACTAAAGAAAATTGGTATTGGCCAAAATCGGAATCGGCAGGTCAGGCTTTTTAAAAGATTGGTAATCGACAATCGGTCTGAAAACTGCAATCAGTGCACCCCTAATTTAAACCTATTTAAATAACTTTTAAAGTTCATCTTAAAACCCATCTATTTTACTTTTTCTTCAACACCAGCGGGACCTCGTTTTAAATTGTATGTTTTTGTTTTTAATCCATCCATCCATCCATTTTCTTCCGCTTATCCGGGATCGGGTCGCGGGGGCAGCAGCTTCAGAAGGGAGGCCCAGACTTCCCTCTCCCCAGCCACTTCTTCCAGCTCCTCCGGGGGAACCCCAAGGCGTTCCCAGGCCAGCCGAGGGACATAGTCCCTCCAGCGTGTCCTGGGTCTTCCTCGGGGCCTCCTCCCGGTGGGACGTGCCCGGAACACCTCACCAGGGAGGCGTCCAGGAGGCATCCTGACCAGATGCCCGAGCCTCAACTGGCTCCTCTCGACGTGGAGGAGCAGCGGCTCTACTTTGAGTCCCTCCCGGATGACCGAGCTTCTCACCCTATCTCTAAGGGAGAGCCCGGCCACCCTGCGGAGGAAACCCATTTCGGCCGCTTGTATCCGTGATCTCGTTCTTTCGGTCATGACCCAAAGCTCATGACCATAGATGAGGGTGGGAACGTAGATTGACCGGTAAATCGAGAGCTTCGCCTTTTGACTCAGCTCTCTCTTCACCACGACGGACCGGTACAGCGCCCGCTTCACGGCAGACGCCGCCCCAATCCGCCTGTCGATCTCCCGCTCCCTTCTTCCCTCATTCGTGAACAAGATCCCCAGATACTTAAACTCCTCCACTTGAGGCAGAACGACCCCCCTGACCCGGAGAAGGCACTCTACCCTTTTCCGGCTCAAGACCATGGCCTCGGATTTGGAGGCACTGAGCCTCATCCCGGCCGCTTCACACTCGGCCGCGAACCGTTTCAGCGAGAGCCGCAGATCACGATCTGATGAAGCCATCAGGACCACATCATCCGCAAAAAGCAGAGATGCGATCCTAAGGCCACCAAAACGGATCCCTCAACACCTCGGCTGCGCCTAGAAATTCTGTCCATGAAAGTAATGAACAGAATCGGTGACAAAAGGCAGCCTTGGCGGAGTCCAACTCTCACCGGAAACGAGCCCGACTTACTGCCGGCAATGCGGACCAGACTCTGACACCGGTCATACAGGGACCTGACAGCCCGTATCAAAGGGCCCGGTACCCCATACTCCCGGAGAACCCCCCACAAGGCCCCCCGAGGGACACGGTCGAACGCCTTCTCCAAGTCAACAAAACACATGTAGACTGGTTGGGCGAACTCCCATGCACCCTCCAGGACCCTGCTGAGGGTGTAGAGCTGGTCCAGTGTTCCACGACCAGGACGAAAACCACACTGCTCTTCCTGAATCCGAGGTTCGACTATCCGACGGACCCTCCTCTCCAGGACCCCTGAATAGACCTTTCCAGGGAGGCTTAAGAGTGTGACCCCTCTGTAATTGGAGGACACCCTCCGGTCCCCCTTTTTAAACAGGGGGACCACCACCCCGGTCTGCCAATCCAGAGGAACTGCCCCCGATGTCCATGCGATATTGCAGAGTCGTGTGAGCCAACACAACCCTACAACATCCAGAGCCTTAAGGAACTCCGGGCGGATCTCATCCACCCCCGGGGCCCTGAGGCCACCGAGGAACTTTTTAACCACCTCGGTGACCTCGTCCCCAGAGATTGGAGAGCCCAACCCAGGGTCCACAGGCTCAGCTTCTTCAACAGAAGGCATGTTGGTGGGATTGAGGAGGTCTTCGAAGTATTCCGCCCACCGACCCACAACATCCTGAGTCGAGGTCAGCAGCACACCATCCCCACTGTAAACAGTGTTGGTGCTGCACTGCTTCCCCCTCCTGAGACGCCGGATGGTGGACCAGAATCGCCTCGAAGCCGTGCGGAAGTCTTTCTCCATGGCCTCGCCAAACTCCTCCCACGCCCGAGTTTTGGCCTCAGCGACCACCCGAGCCGCATGCCGCTTCGCCCGCCGGTACCCATCAGCTGCTTCTGGAGTCCCACAGGCCAAAAAGACCCCATAGGACTCCTTCTTCAGCTTGACAGCATCCCTCACCGAAGGTGTCCGCCAACGGGTTCGGGGGTTGCCGCCATGACAGGCACCAACGACCTTGCAGCCACAGCTCCGATAAGCCGCCTCGGCCATGGAGGCACGGAACATGGTCCACTCAGACTCCATGTTCCCCACCTCCCCCGGAACGTGTTCGAAGTTCTGCCGGAGGTGGGAGTTGAAGCTCCGTCTCACAGGGGACTCCGCCAGACGTTCCCAGCAGACCCTCACTACACGTTTGGGCCTGCCAGGTCTGACCGGCTTCCTCCCCCACCACCGGAGCCAACTCACCACCAGGTAGTGGTCAGTGGACAGCTCCGCCCCTCTCTTCACCCGAGTGTCCAAGACATACGGCCGCAGATCCGATGAAACGACGACAAAATCGATCATCGAACTGCGGCCTAGGGTGTCCTGGTGCCAAGTGCACGTATGGACACCCTTATGCTTGAACATGGTGTTCGTGATGGACAGACCGTGACGAGCACAGAAGTCCAACAACAGAACACCACTCGAGTTCAGATCAGGGGGGCCGTTCCTCCCAACCACGCCCCTCCAGGTCTCACTGTCATTGCCCACGTGAGCGTTGAAGTCCCCCAGCAGAACAAGGGAGTCCCCAGGAGGGGCACTCTCCAGTACCCCCTCTAAGGACTCCAAGAAGGGTGGGTAATCTGAACTGTTGTTCGGCCCGTAAGCACAGACAACAGTCAGAACCCGTCCCCCCACCCGTAGGCGGAGGGAGGCTACCCTCTCATTCACCGGGGTAAACCCCAACGTACAGGCGCCAAGATGGGGGGCAACAAGTATGCCCACTCCTGCCCGGCGCCTCTCGCCGTGGGCAACTCCAGAGTGGAAGTACGTCCAGCCCCTCTCAAGGAGACTGGTTCCGGAACCAGAGCCATGCGTCGAGGTGAGGCCGACTATTTCTAGCCGAAACCTCTCAGCCTCGCACACTAGCTCCGGCTCCTTCCCCACCAGAGAGGTGACGTTCCACGTCCCAAGAGCCAGCTTCTGCAGCCGGGGATCAGACCGCCAGGGTCCCCTCCCTCGGCCACCGCCCGTAACACATTGCACCCGACCCCTTTGGCCCCTCCGACAGGTGGTGAGCCCATTGGAAGGGGAATCCACGTCTCCTCTTCGGGCTGAGCCCGGCCGGGCTCCGTGGTTAAAAGCCCGGCCACCAGGCGCTCGCCATCGTGCCCCACCTCCAGGCCTGGCTCCAGAGTGGGACCCCGGTGACCCGCGTCCGGGCAAGGGAACGCGAGATTCAAAGTTCGTTTCCATCATAAGGGTCTTCAGGCTGCGCTTTGTCTGGTTCCTCACCTAGGACCTGTCTGCCTCGGGTGACCCTACCAGGGGCATAAAGCCCCAGACAGCATAGCTCCCAGGATCATTGGGACACACAAACCCCTCCACCACGATAAGGTGGCAGCCCAAGGAGGAGTTTTTTAAAACTCCTCCTTGGGCTTGTTTTTAAACTGCAAGTAAATTTTAATGTACAGCACTTTGTATCAGCTGTGGTTGTTTTAAAGTGCTTTATAAATAAAGCTGGTTTGGTAACTCCGGATGGTAATAAACTAGAATTTATGTATTGCCATCTAAACATATGTTAACTGAATGTACATAAAAGTACCATTTTAAACTTGCTATAATTGGATATTTTGTGATCTAAAAAGTGTACATGTTGATTTTTGTACTGTTGCTTTCCTTTTTTTTTATTATCCACATCTGTAAACCAGAGTCAGTATTTCAGGACTGATGTCATATTAGCTTTTGCAGCTCAACAAACTTGAATCAATGAATGAGCCTTTAGCAGGCTGCTGTAAAATTTGATGACATGCTGAGGAGATCATTCACCCTTTTGAACCTGCTGTGTTAGAGCAGAAACATACAAAGCAGACTGGCCTTTTAAGACTGGAGGTCAACACTCTCCCCAGGAGCTCCACCAATATTTTAAAGAGTTGGGGACAATAACTTGTGGATGTCACTTACTGCTACAGCATGGGAGGAGCTTCCGTGGATGTGCAGGGCGGGTGTGTTGTAGTGGGAAATGGCAGCTCTGGACAGCGTTGCTGGAGGGGTGAAGCCAACTGTGTGAGTCCCATATGAAAGCCCTGGAAGAGAAGGTGGAGTGAAATTTAGAGTAATAACGTATTGGGAGCGATATTTAAACCAGAGATATGGAAATGAATAGCTGCATGCGTTTAAATTATGTAATTCAATATCCTTGCTTTGTTTCAAATTTCAAGTCGTAAATTTGACCTTTCAACAAATGCTGATGGCTGGTGCCAGATTCCAATGTCACCATTCCAACCCGATGGAGTTGTGCAAGAAAAAAGCTATAAAGTCAGCAGGAATGCTGTGCAACATGTATGACTGGTGACCTAAACTGCACTTTGACAACTGTCAAAAGTAACACCAATATCTATAAAATACAGTTGGCAAAATGCAACACTAAATCACTTGACTACACTCGACTCTGCTTTGTCAAACCCCGCCAAATTTTTCAATGAAGAGTTGCGTGTTCAAACCGTTCTGGTTTTATTGCAACTTTCACTAGTAAATATAGCTTTCCTTAGTTTAAACTATACTCAAACTGGGTTCAGTAAAGCATTTGAAAGATATTAAAGATATAAAATTAAAAATAGGTTTTCTAGTCCAAAAGCCCTTGAGGATGCATCTTCAGTCAGATGAAGATCAGATAGGACTTTTGAGAAGAGCAGCTCCTGTCACAAACATTATAATACCTTGTTTATGAATGTTTGCAGCAGGTAGGAAACAGAACAATTATGAAGCAACCTTTGTCACAAAGATAAAACTTGGATCAAAGATAAATCACAATAGTTGACATCAAAGGTGCTTTTTATTGATGTTTTGTCCTCACCAGGAGATATGGGTCGACTGGAGCTGGGGGAAGGAGTGTAGGGGATGGGGCTGGACACGGTCCTCGCTCGCAGGCCTTGTGCAGACATCTCATTAAAGTACCTGAGAACAATCAGACAACCTTATCAAAACCTGCGAGAAAAAAACATAAACGCATAAACTGACTAAGCCATAAAGTCCAATGGAGAAACTGGAGTTAGATTAGTGCCATGACAGGTAAACGGGAAGAGCACATTCAAGTCAGTCTGAAGCGGTTCATTGTGATATGGGTGTAGTATTGCTAAGCTACAATAAACATACAGGTTCCTATTAATTTTTCAATATAAATCCAGTCCAAGTCTGTCCATTTGGATGTATCCTTAATACAGAATGATGTGACTGGTTTTTCCTATCTTATGTTAAAGCTCCCGGTCATAAAATCGACAGCCAATGACCTAGAATCATTTGGTTTACCTTCAGTCAGTACCATGATATCGTGCGTGTTCTCCACACCCTGTGGTGTCAAAGATGTGCCGCGCCCTAAAACTCAAAACACCCAGCAGACACCTGAAGCCAGGAAAATCTAATATTGCATTGTTTGGTGTTATTTTTAACTGCACACTGTTTTTCCAGTATCTGCATAAATGGCAGGCAACACGGTCCTGGATGTTGCAGCACTTTTGCCAATGAACCAGTAAAAAGGTTTTTTTAATAATTTGTGGTCATTGTATTAGCATGCCAACAACTAACAATCCCCTTAAAGCCCTAATGAGTTTGACAATCAGACATCGTAGACTTACAAACAAAGCAGGAAATCACCTGGAATCCAAGTATTTTGGTTTAGTTCCGAGTGGAAATATTTAAATACACTTGAACTAGGACAAAAACAAACTTACAAGAAACTGTTCTGCGAGATATAGGAGCTTGTTTCAAGTCAGTCACATTTTAAATGCAAAGTTGACAACCAATTGACTTTTAAAGTGAGTTTTAATCCAACTTTGCTTTAAAAGTGTTATTTACCAAATAATGCAAAATTGACACTTGTAATGCAAATTGAAATTTGCATTAAAAAAATGCATGTCATTTACCAAAGAACACTTCATGACAACAGGCAACCATTCATGAAGACTCCTCCATGTTTGACAGTGTCATGTCAGTCCTATGCACAGCCCTTTAAATAAAGTTTAGCAAAAAAAATTACTAGTTCCACTGGCAGATGTTTTTTGGACTTGGATCAGTTTAATGTTTTCTTAAGTGAAACAATACGTCAGCGAAACTAGTATTTTTTTTAATCAATATTTAAGAATTATTGACTTAAAACAAGCTGCTATATATTGCTACCAAGATATAAATTAGTTTTGTCTTATTTCAGGTGCACAAAGAAATTTGCACTAGAAAGTTGACCAGAATACTTGGCATTATGTGGTTTTGCAGTGCAAGTACAACCTGTGTGTTTTATTTACAAGAATGTCTGTCAGAGGCCCGTCAGAGGCGTCAATTAAAAAAAAGCTGCTTGAGAAGTGCAACATGTAAGCTTTGATGTGGCCGGAATGATTTGCTGCATTTTGCCTTGTTCTCGCTTTGCTTGAGGAAAAGAAACTCCTCTAAAATACAAAATGAGATGCAGCACCTTGCAAAAGTATAAATACCCTCAACTTCTTCAAAGATCAAGATGGTAGCACAACATTTTTTTATTAGGGTTTTAGGAAATAGAGCAACACAAAGGAAGTGGCAGGAGCTATATATGGGCCAATCTGGTAGAAAACCTTAGAGATGGCTCATTCAGGTTCCAGATAAACAATGACACCAAAAGTCCTGGTAGAGTTACAATGGATTAACAACAATAATAATAGAAAAGTTTTTATATTGCAGTGGGTTGATGAGGATGATGAAAACCCCAAGATTTAGTTTATTCAGGTTGGATTGGCTGGACCAGTCTCTCAGTTTCTGTCACAGAAAAACATCCCTACACTTTACTGAAGGGACACTACCTTAACATGTCCATCTGGCCACTCTTACATAAAGGCCTTTTGGTGGAGTCAATTAGCAATGGCTCACCTCCTGGGTGGTTTTATCTCTGAAAAACAAACACTGGTGCTCTGGCTAAGTGAGACTGGGTTCATGGTCGCCTCTCTGAGGCTTTAACACAATTAATCATGAAAAAAGTAAAGTAATACTCCTTACATTCAATCGAGAATTAAAAGAATTTTCATGTCACAGTTTTCATGATTGTATTTATGAAAAACATTGCATGTTTTCTTCCCACTTTACAATTATGCACTATTTTGTGTTAATCACATAAAATCCCGTTAATACTCAGAACTTTTCAGTGTCCAACTGTAACAAGACAGGTTTGGTCTTCTGCAAGGAACTGTACAGGTTCCAACTTAAAAAGAGTCAAAGCCAAATTCAAGTGTTTGGTGCCAAGTTGTAATCCGAACAGCAGCCTTGCCTTGTTATTCATCTTTGTTTTGGTGTTCAATCTCTTCAAACCAGGAGGTTTAATGACAAATTGTTTAATTTATAATGTTCACACTGAACGCCTACAAGTTTAATGCTTTCAAAACTTTGGTCAGAAGTCTGATGAAGAATATTTGACTTTTATCCACTGATCTAACTGGTGGATATACTTTTGTACACCAGTAAAAGTCAGAATTACTCTGACCCAAGTGACAACCTTTACTGTGTGGCATGTTGCACCCTTTACCTCTCATCATCCATCTCCAGACTGGACTCGCTCTCTGACAGCTGCCGGCACAGCGCCTCCCTGCGCTCCATTTCCCTCTGAAGCTTTCTCTGCAACCGAATGTTCTCCTCCCGCATCTGCCGCTCCTCCTCTATGTACTGCGCACGCTTCTCTGTGTCTAGACAGAAAAAAGAAAAAGATTTCAGCTTTATCACAGATACAATACAGAGTGGTAAAATAGAGATCACCTGAAGCAATATTCAGCTAGTCGAACCAGTAGCACACAGAAACAGATATCAGAACAATGGCACATTGTGTTCCAGTAATCTCACACAATAACCCAGTTTGTGCATTACAATGTTTTTGTTTTCCCTACAAAGTGGGTCAATGCTAGTTTTGGATAACACAGCTGCTAATAAGACAAGGAAAGAGAAGCAGTCTTACAAGTGTCTTTCACAAAGTTTGTTTAAATATTTAGCATTATATCTCCCCCTAGTGGTGAAAAAAGCAGAAAGAAATCCAAAGTCTACTTTGCATCCAGTCTGTTTTACTAATGATTAACAGAGTTCAGCATTTCTACAGTGATTTCCCCCCCCTCTGCTTCCTGTGTAAAAAAAAAAAAAAAGACCCACAACTATTTTATGGAGCAATTATCTTTGCTTAAAATGTTGCTCCTTAAGATGAATAGTTTTTAAAAAAACAGTATCTGCTTGTGAAATAAAAAAAAACACACACACAAAAAACTAGAGTTAAAGATCATATAATTCTGATTAGTGCATTTTTAAAATAATGCATCAATCCTTTATCGACTGTATGGCTGCAAAGGCGTAAATTATACAATACCATTAAAGACATGGATAACCTTGAACAGATTTTAAAATTATTCACTGTAAGAGCAGAGAAGAGATTCCAGTACTTTAGACTATAAAGACTTTAACTATGGTCCACTGAAAACAAATGTCTGAGTTAAATATTAATATTCAAAACATTTACAGATAATGTAGATGCATAAGTCGATCAGCTGTCACAATCACTGCATCGGCTTTGTTGTCACCCAGCCATGAAACGATTTCCAAATCTCACGCAGCAATTTCTGGTGATTCAAACTTCCTCACTTACCGTGGGACTTTTCTAAAAGTTTGCCAACAGCTAGAGTTGGGAAAGCAAAAATGCTGACAGTGGGATATGGAAACAGTATAGATAAAAACATCTTTGCATCTTTTTCTAAAAACAATCTCTACAGAGTGAGAGAAAGAGAGATCCCTGCCCAAAGCAAAAACCTTCGATCACGAGTCATCGTAAACCACTTTTGTTTACCTTAGTTATTTATTTTAACCGTTTTCATAGCAACATGTTGAAATGTGTGCTTTTTGATAAGGTTATAGTAATAAAGTGAAGACAAAACACTGGTTACCTTTTTAAAAGACCAGAGATAAACCCCATTTAAAAAACCGATTAGGTCAGTTTTGTAGACTTTCTGTCACAACATTGGTTTACTGCATCCAGAGAAGATCAAGGTCATGAAGCTGAAACAAACCTAACGCCATGAAACAGACAGATTGTTCTCAATGGTGTTTGTGATACCAGATAAAATGGGGCAGAACAAACTCTCCATCTTCGTTGACATGAGTCTGTTTTACTAGTCATCATTAAATCATCAAGGAAGGCCGACTTACACACCTTGGATCATGTGGTGGAGGAGAGTGAAAACTTACGCTGCAGCTCTGTGGTGCGCAGGCTTTTCTTGAGTCTCTCCACCTCGTTCTTCAGGAAACGGATATGCCGCATCATGTTCTCCGGTGAGTCTATTTCCATGGAAACGTCTCTGGGAGATGGAGGAGCCGATACAGGCTGGTCCAACTTTTCCTGAAGAATTCTGGTTTAAAAGAAAGATACAACTTTGATTTAGAAACATAGATGCTTTAATAAAAACAAAAAAAACCCCCATTTAACTCAAGCAACTTTACAGAAAATATGAATAGGAAAGGACTTTACACAAACGTGTTCTATTGATGTCTGATCATAAATTGCCTAAATATATTTGTTCTTTTGTTTTAAGACTTTAATTTGAATTAGAGCAACTCTGCCCATTGGCATTAAGTGGACCTACTTTGAGAAAAAAAAGGGCTTGCACATGTAAAATGTAGATTTAAAATTACATTACCAATAAAACAGTTAGTATAACATTAACACAAAATTTTAATGTTATATTTTACAATCTAAATAATCAACAGTGTGGCTTTTGCTTCTAAATAAAATAAAGTTCCCTTTGCTGTAAATTTAAAATGAACAAATATAAACAGTATTTTAATCACACGATAAACCTAATCCAGATAATAACCACATTCACATTTCTTTTAGGAGACACACAGTTCTGAAGTGCGGAGAAAAAAAAGTTCCGGTAAGAAAATGTCCTGTGTATGGAAGAAACATGTCAGGTAAAATGTGATCCAGCCTTGGTTTCATAAATTAGAACCATTCCTCACACGACAATAAAACATTCATCTTGAAGAAGTCATCTCAACAATTCTGTTTACACAAAGAGAGACTGTAGCTTTCTACCTTTTCTCCGCCTCCAGTTTGTCCATGCGCTTCCACAGCCTGTTGACGAGGGCTTCCTGTTCTTGCTCTAATGTGTTCTCAAGGTCAATCTTCTCCCTCCTCAACTGGGAAACAGAAAAGGCAAAGAAATGGCATTCAGAGACAGAAAAACCTCTGATGTTGTGAAGCGAACACACAAAAAAATCTGTAACTCGAACCCAAGAACTACATCCTGATAAACCTGTTCCATAAAAAACCACCGTATTTTGGCCTGTCACACATTTAAGAGCACAAACATGTCAAAAAATTAGCCAGTGCATGCGTTGGGGGTGCGGGGGGATGACAGGCAGCCAATCAGAAAGCAGGTGCAGAGTCCGCGAATCCCAAACAGCTGAAACTGCGCAACGCTAAGCCTGGCGGCGGGGCTAGCAAAGCATGGCGGGCCGCCATGCTTATAATACACTGGGGGAAACCCTGCAGTGCCATAAATGTCCTCCATGTTCAGACTCTTGGCACATAAGCCACACACACACACACACACCTTTGGGGTGGGGAGTCAAGAGTTGAAACCCCAAATCAAATCCACCCTTGGTGATGCCGACTGCTGCAAGATTGAAGGGATGGACTGTGTCTTTGTTTTTTTGGCTGCAGTGTGTACCTGTCAGTCTGTAAAATAAAAGCTCTGGCATATCGTTCCCTGAGGAGGAGGAAGAAGAGGAAGAGGAGACTGATCTGCATCAAGGAATCGAAGACGAGGGTAATATGATAGTCTGCTGGTTTGCTTGGCGCATTCACAGCGAGATTCATGAAAATAGAAACCAACTTCAGGTTTCAGGACTGGAAAGTATTTACCTCACATTGGTAAATACAAAAACAGACTTTTTGGTTTTTTGTGTGGACAAGACCTGTCAGCACATCCTCAGAGTAAAGCAAGCCAAATCAACTGTGCAGTACACAAAAAACCCATCGTCTGACTCTCAGACTGCTGATTAAATGATAACACAGAGCACGTGTTTTCCCCATATATTCAGTTGAATCCAGGTATGCTCGTCGCCACTGGCCATGCCCTTCAAACACTACAATTTTAGTCTCATCAGATCCCATGTCTCCAAAATGAAGGTCTGTGTCGTTGAAGTAATTTACAAACTAATCTGGCTGTTTGTTCCTGTAGGAGTAATGGCTTCCTCTTCTGAGAAGCCTTTTTAACCCTTATTAGCACGCACCTGATTTTACAGAGTGAGGACACCCTCACAAGCTTTCAACTGGCATTTTCACACCATCCTTGGGCTGAAATGTACATTTTGCAACAAAATATGGAAATGTCCACGACACTGATCCATCGCCCTACCAGCAAAACAACTGGGAATTAACCAAACAGAAACATAGAAACCTGCTGCATGCTCATCTGGGTTTTCCTAAACTGTAATCTTAAAGTGTGTGTACATTTTAGAATCCGACAATAATCATATACTTTCTCACAAAATGCCCAGCATGCTAATGTCATGCTGATGCAATATGGTCACATTGTAGGAGCTGAACTACATGGTGAAGGTTCTCCTGTTATACAAGATTCTGCAGAGGATAATCCATAGATTAATCTTGAAGCTTATTTTTCTGTAAATACAGATCGTTAATAAAAATTAAAAAAAAAAAAGGGCTGCTGCAGTAAAGTTCATTCCAAGCTGGAAGAGCCTGCTGCCGTCACAAATAAAAACATGTAAAGAAGAACGAGGAAAAGATGTAGACATTAAAACTGTAGCTGAGCCGACAGGCTGCTTATTGATGCTTTTGTCTTCAAGAACAAGCCTACCTGTTCCAGGGTTAGCTGCTTTGAGATGGTTTCATTCTCCATTTTCTTAATCTTTTTCATTAACTTGTTGACCTGGAACTCCTGCTCCTGCTCCAAGTGCTGCTCCAGCTCCGCCTTCTCATGTTGAAGCTATGACAGAAAGGCAAAGGGAAAAGGGGGATGAACAAAATGCATACAATGTACAAAAACAAAAAAATATGAGTTAGAGCAGCAGCATTTGGCTTAAATACTTGGAGTAAAACTAAATATTGTATTGAATTTGGGGACAAACTTCCTGGAGAGACAGACAGGAAAAAATTACATGGCAGCCACAGAACTTTGGGCTCATGAATTAAAAACAAAAACCAGGGTGCGGCCCAGCAGAGAAGATCAGAGCATCTCTGTTATGAATTACATAACTCGCTAACCAACATGGAAAAAGAATTTAAATTCACTTAATAGGAAATACTGGAAAGAGGAGGGAGGGGGAAGCATTTTTATTTTGATACCTGTTCATTAGTGGAAATGTTTCCAACATTGTGGATGCTACCAATAAGCTAAAATCACACACAATTAGTTCCAAGTCCACAGTATCCATGTGAATAGATACATTTAGTAAATTGTGGCAAAGCCAGAGCAGTCATTTTTAAACAACTTGCAGACTATTTTGCAATGCGTCCTCCCTCCTGCAGTAGTTTGCAGCTACAGATTTCTCTGTTCTCCCTCTTCAAAGGACATTTTATTTACCCCATTACAACCAAACACAACATTTAGCTGTTTCTATAGCGACTTCGCCAACACACAGGGCAGGGTTAAATTCAAAGTTGGAGATAGTCTGCTGTCCAACCAGCCAAATACTTTAAAGTTAATTGTCTATCTCCTACATTTGAACATTTGCTTGTTTGGATTCATTTCAGTCAGATGTTGCAGAGCTATCATGTTCCAATCGGTTTTTAGTTTTTCTTGCTACTGAATAAGAGAAAACCAGATCAGAAACAATGCCACCACTGGGGCTGAGAATTAAATGTTTCCATCCATTGCAAGTCTGAAATTCTTCAAATGCAAGTTTTTAGAAATTAAAAAATATTAATGTTTAAGTTTGGTTTGAAATTAGGGCAAATGAACAAAACTGTAAGATGTTAAAATAGCATCTGTAAGAAGTAACACCAACTTTAACCTTTGATCTGGTCACAAAGAAGTTGGGATTTTTAGCAATTGAACTGCAACTTATTATTCTGTCATAGCAAGAACCTTATAATTAAAGTCATTCTAATCTCCAGGTAAAGGTGTAACAGTAGTTGATTTGTTTGAAGATTTTGGTGGCATAAGCTGCTTTCATATGCAGCAAACAGACAAGAACTGGGCAGAGAGAGAAGAGGGGAGATATGAGGAAAGGTCCCAAGGTCAGGAACTGAATCCCAGGCGGCGGTGTCGAGTACTAATAGAAAGTGATTATGGGGTCTACCTCTTCGCCATGTGTTGCCTCCAGCAGTAGCTCAACGAATATCGTCAGAACCTTCTTATATGAGAAGACAAACTATTCAAGATTATAACCCGGAGCTCTATAGCCATAACTTGTGAATATTTAACAATGGTTATCCTCCACAAACGCTGAATGAGAAGCCTACACTTCATTTAATTCAGATTTCCTAAGTGTGTCTGACTTTATGAATGCATTTAAATGTCAGCTCACAGAAACATGGCTGGGTTTGAATAAGATGTTTGCAAACAAACATAAAAACTAGATTCAAGAGAAAATATGAACCCTCTTGATCCAATCACTCACTTGCATAAGTTTCCTTGACAGTTCATTCGTCAGAAATTCCTCCTCCTTTTCATAGTTGACTGCCAAGGTCTCCTTCTCCTTCTGGAGAGCTTGGATCTTCTTGAACAAGGTGTTGCTGATAAACTCTTCCTCTTGCTCGGCTCTTGCTTGCTGAGAAACGTAAAACAAATGGGGACAGAGCCAAAGGAAACATCAGTTAAACAGACTCCAGCAATCTGGCAAGAGGTAATGTTTTCATCTTTATCCTGATTAAATTGGAACAGCAAAAAGCAAAGAGTTCAGCCGTATATGCGGGAAGCTAAGACTCCTGCAAAGTGGATAATGTAAGAAATTTGACGAACGAAATCTTCAGTAAGTCATGGGATAGCTAAGGGTTTTAGACATTTAAACAAATCCATGTGCTACGTGCTGCCAAAGGGCTTTTCACACTTCAAAAAGAAGACGGAGGTAAAAATGTTTTGCTTTTTGTATGCTGAAGCTCTGAGTGTGACATGACCGGTTTCATACAGGGTTCTCTTTTCTGCAAAACAAACTCGCACCTCGTCTCTGCTGATGACGTCGGCCTTTGAAGCAGATAGCTTCCTTTCAGATAGTTATAATGCCATTCTAACCAAAACCCTTTAAAGGACGAGGTTGAATTTTGAGCAGGAAACATGTAAACCAGTGTTGCCCAAAGTCGGTCCTTGAGGGCCGGCATCCTGCATGTTTTAGTTCTCTCCCTGCTGGTAAGAAACCTTTTCAGCAGGTCAATGTTCTTCTTAAGCCTTCTAACAGCCACCATTTGATCCAGGTGCGTTAAACCAGGGAGAGAACTAAAACATGCAGGATGCCGGCCCTTGAGGACCGACTTTGGGCAACACTGATGTAAAGATTTCAATGAATCAGGAGCTTTTACACAAGTTCTGTCAAATACCGAATACCATGAGAAAACATATGACACGCCCTCTTTTTCCTTTTGGGTCAGCAGGTCAAATACTAAAACATTCTGTATTTAATAAACGCATCAGCACATGCAACTCCCACCGTTCTTGGACTATAAACACATCACCCTACACATTACTGTTTAAATGGAAGTAGTCTTGCATTTCTTTTATTATTTTCTGTTCGATTCAAAATCACCTCTAAAACAGAACTTCTTTTGTGCGTCTTAGTCCCTATAAAGAAAAAAAAAAAAAACACAAAAATTGGAAGGTCAGAACTAAAAAAAAGAAAAAGGAAAACTTGTCAGGAAGGACTCCAATCAATCAAAAATATTAACATTTCAGCCATCTATTTTACTATAAATCTGTATGTGTAAAAATTTATTAGATGCGTCTGTAAAACAAAATAGATGCTCCACCAAATCTGGCTGCAGGGAAGTTTGCAAGTCAACGAGGAAACATGCTTTTCTCAAAGGAGTCAAGAGGTATAGCAGTAGAGGTCGACTTTTTAATGAAAGGAAAACTGCAGCAGGGAAGGCAAAGGAGAAGCGTGTTGGGACAGCCAGGGCAGCTGGCATTACAGAGTGATGATATGTCTGTCCTTGCCAGTCTCATTTCCCATCTCTTCTTCAATGTCCTCCTGACTAAACTGGGCTCCATCAAGCAGAAACAATACGTCAACTTTTCAATACGACCGAGTCGCCCCGCATGTTAGCTACAAACAACTCCCGAAATTGTTAAGTGGTGAGCAGGGAGGTCGACCCGTCCACGGTAATGGCGTGGCGTGTCGCTACGTCGTAAAGTTTGGCCTAAATATCCCCCACCCGTCCGACAGATCGCTTTCACACATCTACGAAGCTTGGCTGATTAACCCAGCATGAAGACATACGAGGCGTCAGCATGTGCCAACATTTCTACACGGCTGTTTATTAACTTACTGTATCCTTCTTGGTAATAACGTAGTGACAGTACTAAGAGTAATCAGCTAAGTGACCATCAAGGTGTGGTGCACATGTTAGTCCTGGCGCTTTTTAGCAAGCCAAAGCACAACAAAGCAAAGTAGCTGCCAGTCATTGCCCAACCACCTGGCAAACACTACCCCGCTGGCTTACTTAGCAACAAGCTAACTATTAGCAAAGCTAGCAAAACATCCAAGAGTTGTGCTCATTTTTGAGTAATATCACCACATAACGCCCCAAATTTGCTAGTAAGGACCAGTCCCCATTGAATAAATCCCACCAGCCACAGCTAACTTACTGACAAATGCAACGTACTTGGTTGAATGAGAACAGCGTGTAGCTAGTTAGCTGGCTAACGTTACTCACAATGGTGACGCTAGCTTTGCGGAGGTCCCGATTCTCCTCCTGCAGGGCTTTGCACTTTAGTTTAAACGTCTCCAGCTCAATTTTCAGAACTTTGTTCTCTTGCTGCAACGATGCAAGACGGTTCGTCAGTTCCTCCAGGCGAAACTGTGAAATGACTATACTTGGTTTCCCAGAATTTGAGGCGGAGGATGACATCGGGGTGGCCGAGCTGCTCCCCGCTCCGTCGGTGTCGCTCTCGCTCGCGCTGTCCGCCATGGCTGTGCGGCAGTAACTGGAGAGGGAAGGAAGGGAAGAAGCTGCTCCAGCAGAAAGCGTGAGGGGCGAGTACGGCAGAACCGTACACGGTGTGACCTTGCCCCGGCGTGCCGACATAGCGACCCCACCAGGATGTCTCCAGTACTGCACAGTGAATGGTACGTTTTGCTTAGACATTTTAATTTCGCACTGGTGTCAAACTCCAGTCCTGCCCTGGAGCGCCACTGCCATGCGACTTTTAGACGTGCCTCTCTGCTGCACCACACCTGAATAGAATAATTAGGTCATTAGCAAGGTTTTGGAGAACTTATCTACACAAGAGGGAGGTAATTAAGCCATTTCGTTCCAGTGTTTTGTACCTGTGGCACATCTAACAACTGCAGGATAGTATATTCTCTATTCTTATGTTATGAGCTACAATATAAACTTTAGTTTCAAGGTCAAGGATAAAACACATCTGTCGACCTATGTTTATGGCGAAAACTAAGTTTACCAAAAGGGAACACCTCTGATTAATGTAAGGTAATTATTTCTGGCATGTGTCAATGTAAGAATTGCTTGATGACAAATAGCAGAAAATGTTTGTGTGTGTGTGTGTGTGTGTGTATTTTCACCAAGCGAATAAAGACTTAACAAAACTCTGTCCAGCGACACAGTTTGAACTGTCGATAAACTTCAGCCCAGCGTCTACAGAAATGCTTAGATATGTGGTTCATGTCAATGTGACACCCACATGCATGGCACAATTTCGAAGTTTCTTAGGAATCCCAGCAGAACATTGACCAATGTATCAAACTGCTCCTGCCACTTTATCTACCCTCAGCTGGAATGTGCAGACATTACACACAAACACAAAGAATATGTGATAAATCAGATCAGGTCACTTTGCTCCACTGCTCTTCCATTGCTTTGTAAGCACTGAGTTTATTTACATCTGGGTTTTTATGAACGAACCTCAAACACACCAAATCTTTGAGTAGAATCATTTAAAAATCAAAATAAACGAGGTAAGATTATCAGGAAGAGAACTGTGGACCACCAGATTTCTTGTTCAATAAACATTTTGGTCTTATCAATCCAAATAACTTTATTGCAGAAATGTTGACACTCGGCTCTGTACTGCCTGACGTATTGTAAGTGGGATACTGTGTGGCATTTTTGTGGTAATGTCTTTCCTCTGGTGACTCGACCATGCAGCCCATTGTTCTTCAAAGGCATTCTTATTGTGCATTTTAAAAGAGCCACAACACTTTTATTTAGCAATCTTGTATATCAGCTGAAGTTATTTGTGAGGGGTTTTTGTTGCATACTAAACAATTTATTTGGCATTTGTTGCTGAAATATGTATTAATCTAACATTTTTTGGTGGGAAATGTGCATGTGGTAAGAAAATGTCCTTATTTACAGACAAAAGACTGGAAGGTCACTCAGCGAAGAAGAGGCCATTAGTCTTAAAGCAAAAATAAATAAATAAAACACTTTCAGGCATGCTATATGTTTAGCCATAGTGAAAGTTATATTTGTAAGACTAAGAAGGGAGTAGAAACACAAACCCAAGTGAAAAAGTATGGAGGCGACAGGATTATGATGGTTTTGTTCTTGTTTGCCAGAGGGACTGGTTCAGTTTCCAAAATATGTGGCTTTCATGAGGAAGGAACATTATGTGACAATGCTATAGCGACGTCACAAAACATAAGTGAGGAACCAAAAGCATGGGTTTGCCAAATGGAGATTAGTTACAAAATGGCTTAATGACAATAATGTCAGTGTTGTGGAGAGGTTATCACAAAGCCAAAGAAAATATGTGGGTGGAACTGAAAAGCAAGGCAGCCTACAAATCTGACTCATCTACACTACATTAAAAAAAGGTATGAAAGTGTGTTATTGCACATCAAACCATTTATGGACACAAAAAAGAGAGGAGAAACAGCCATATTGCAAAATCTTTGCATTTTTATTTTTTTTGTAATTTTTAGGTTGAATTTTTTTTAAAGATGTCTGAAACATTTGTGGTGGCATCATTTGTTGCTGTAGCCTCTAAAAGACCTTGAATAACCAAAGTGCTAGAATAGTTAACATTTTCAATGGCTTCACTCTGTTAGTAAGAATTGTACATCAAAAAGTCTGCTCAGGTGAAAACACTTATCAAACAAAATTGACAAAAAAAATTATTTTTGAACCATATCAAAGGATCCGTACCCCCTGATTGACATAGCAGTAGAAGGGGATGTCATTATACACCATACCTGCCTTCCTCTAAACACTCCCATGCCCCTCAAAAAGGAAAATAAAAAACAGGTCATAGTTTTTTTTTGTTTTTTTAATCCATGTCCACAGCATAGACATCAGCATACTGAGGCTTCGCATCAGTAGAACACCACACTTTAGAACTACATGGGTATCTAATGAAAACCAATACAAAGATGGCTCCTAATATAAAATAAAATCTTCTCGGTGAGCTAGTGAGAACATTTCTATTTCACACTGCATATACAGTCTCTCAAGTCTAAAGAGATCACACAGTTTCAGAGTTAAACACAATTTATTTTTATGATTAAATTATTGTTTGGATCCATCCAGTGTTTTGTCATACATTATGCTATGTAAAGCTACAATCAAACAAATCATTTAAAGGAGATATTTCACCTCCCACCCACCCATGATTATATGTCCAAAAAAATAATAATAAAAAATGTCCCAATGCTTCGTCTTTAACACAACTCCAGCTGTTAGAAAACCAAATCGACACTCAGCTAAAAATGATTACAGTCTAACAGTGTACAGGGACTCCAACACCTTATCGCCAATACACACAGAACGAGTTGAATATTACAGCGAACCAGCCTAAAAGCATTTACATTCAGGTCACCTTGTCCTCTAAAGCGGAAGCCGGCCTTCTCTCGGTTTTTCAACACAGACAGACAAGACATCACATCCTCAACAAGCTATATATGTGTTTGTTTTTTTTCATCCCAACCCCAGCATTAAAAACATGTCAATGGCATCCTTTGCCAGTCCGAAATATAAAACTGGTGACAAGTTTCAGGGCTTTAGGTGTACAGAGATAAAGGGTTTTGTCACTTAAATACAGTGTTTGCAAACTTGTAAAAATTGTACCTAAAATAAGGTGAACAGCATGCATGAAAATATGAGTTACTCTGAAAGGCTGCTTTTTTCTTTTTGCAGGATTAGATCAGTTCCCAGATTGGGAACAGAAAGTTTCTGGAAATCCCCCACCCCCTTCTCCCTATTAAAATCAAACCAGCTTTTTTGTGTGTGTACAAACATTAAACCTGCTCTAATAATTAAATATACAAGAACTTGTGAAGTTACAGTCAGATCTTTGAAAGTGGAACTGCTTCTGTAGATTATGAAAGCACTTGAAAAGATCCATATCCTCAGTGCACTCTTATTACTAACTCGCCCTTTATTTCAGAAGTATACACAGTCATTTTCTATACAGAAAAAAAGCTCTTTTGTTAGTTTAAGTTTTAAAAAGGAGCAAAAACAAACAAAAAACATCCCCAAAGAATTTACATCCTGACAGTAATAAATCAAGAAAAAACTATAAGGCGAGTGTTGTAGTCGGGTCAAAAGTGTTTTGTAGGTTATTTTTGTGGTACCATGTCTGCTTTATCCTTTCCTTGAGCATTTGTGCCATCTTTGGTCACAGTTGTGCCTGTGCAGTCTTTTTTTATTATTATTATTTCCACAGCAAATGATGCTCCTCGAGAAGGTTCTCGCACCACCAGTGGATCCACGGCACAGACTGTTTCACGCAGAACAGGAAGAAGAATCCCTGTCTACTGGTCCACCACAGTCCCCCTGCCCCCAAAAAAAGAGAGAAAGGAACCTCCTGGTCCTCATGGTGACCAAAAGTGAGTTTTTCATGCTCATGCGTAGATCTGAGAAGGTGTGGCTCCTCTTACGGGATAAACATCATTTGTTTGAATTTTGCAGACTGGACCTTTATTTTAATCCCTCTCAGTGGATGGAGCTCCCAAAATGGTTTGAGCTCTTGATCCCAGGTAACATCTAACGTAGTTCCTGTAAACCTGCAAGACAAAATATTTTGTGAAATGTTACAGCTGATGTGACTATCTGAAACGCACAATTAAATATACAAATTCCAGTACAAAAATTCAGTATGGTTTGTTTTTGTAATGAGACAAAATGTGGAAAAAGATTAACTTCAGCAAGGCACTGCATGATATTTAATTGGAAGGTTCATGGAGGGGTTCTGCTGCACACTTGACATAATCATGAAACGGTAAATCTTGACTCGTAGTTGCTACCATGACCCTTGTTACTATAGAAACTATCTTTCTGATTTCACAGCAGCGCCATTCTGTTTTGAAGCGACGTGTCCACAGATGGAACGATTCCCAGCAAACATAAGGGTGAGCAGCAGCTGGGATTAAGAGTCTGGCCGGTGGGATAACAAACTCTTTTCGGATGCTACGAGGCTGTTCTGAGTCGGGGATTTGGTGGACAAAAACAGGCATGCAGGGGTATCAGCAACACGATGCAATGCTGATGTGTGTGCTATCAATAAGCCCTGTTTTCTTTGTAACTGGCTCCTATTCACGCTCACTTAGTGGAGCAGAAAAGTGGCCAGGGGATAAGCAGGCGCAGACCAGTCAGCCTTTTACACCGAGCACAGAGAAACAGAGCAAGTACTGTAAGTGGTTAAATTAGCTTTCTTTCTTTTTCCAGTCTCCCAAGGGCTGCTTAAAATGATAAATTACATATTCATATTCGATGCGCAAAATTGTTTATTTTCCTATGCGTCATTAGATGGATCCAATTTTCTGTAGTGCGGCACAAGCCAAACAAAAGAGTTTAAAGGAAGATGGATGGAGCTGAATGCAGGGTCACACATCTGAATCAAATGGTGAAGTTACCTCCTCATTCCCTTGAATAATGTGTTTTTGAAATCTACAGTGGCTCTGGGAGACTATAGTTACAGCACAGGATGTTCAGCATACCTTAGAAAGGCTAGTCAAAGTCCAGACTTAAAACGAACTGAGAATCGCTGGCAAGAAATGAAAAGTGGAGATCATAGATTTTCTCCTTCCAATCCGATGGAGCTATTTCACATAGAAGGATAGACAAAAACCAGTTTCCGGACATGCAAAGCTGATAGAGACGTACCCCAAAAGGCTTGCAGCTGCAACTATTTTACTAAAATAAAAGATTCAAGGGAGTGTAGCATTTTCCTTCCACTACACAATTATGCACTACTTTATGTTTTTCTAGCTCCAAAAAAATCCTAGTTAAATGCGTTGAAGTTTGCGGTTGTGACGTGACTAAAGCTTACAAGGCACTGTAAGCAAATAACGTCGTCTAAAAATAATGTTTGGATAACTTTTTGTAATTGAACAGCTCAGCTAGTCTGCTCTGTATGTGGCTGATTGCCAAGCAACTTCACTGGGATGGAAACAGACTATGCAAATCTGCTGTTCGACAAGAAGCTGCTAAAGCCTCAACTTCTGCTAAAGAATATAAAATTCAATTAAATAGACATCTGATGTTATTGACAACACACATCCTAACCAGTGATAACAATATTAATGCAAAGTTAGTCTATTTTAGTGCCATCATAAACCGTGATATCCAATTTGCACAAAAACAAAGCTTGTGGTTCCTGTTACTACATGCCAAACTATTTGCAGTAAAATATGAAAGGGAAAATGCTTAAATAATAGAGTTATAAGTTGGATATATAACAGATGAAATTATACAACTTTGTAAAAAAAAAAAAAAAAAGCCTTTATTGTTAGACTGTATTTTAATGTACCTGCTAAACCAAACCCATCCCTACGAGAGGTGCTTTTTGTCCCCTGATCGTCTGCATTTCCTCGCTCCATCCCCCGGCTGAAAAACACAAACACGCAGAAATCTCTTTAATTAAAACATCTTCGTCCCTTTAACAGCCAGCAACCTCAACATCTATGTGAAACCTTGAACTGGATAGAAAAACACCAGACACCACAGCACACAAAGGCCTCAACCTAAATGGTTTGGTTTCCTGGTGCTTTCATCCAAAGCAAAGGGTTAGTTATAGCTGTGTTACAGAAAATAAACAAATATGACCAATACCACACCAGCTACGTACCTGGAAGGAAAAAATAACAGATTATGAGCAGGGTTAGAAACAACAAAGTCACAGCACTCGCATCATTATTAACTGGTTAGGCTAGAAGAAAACGGCAAAAACACACACAGTGAGGAGCAAAGGGGTTCACATTCTCTGTTGTATTCACATACAGCATGCAAGGCTGCCTGTCAAATAAAAGCATTTTATCCCCATGAGTTGAAACAATGAGGACGGTAATATTAATGCAATTAACAAAAATGACCCTGCAGAACTGAAGATCCTAATAAAATAGGACTGATTCTTGTTTACCTTAAAGCTGCACACAGACATGAGCACCTTTTTCGTTTTTTTAGAAATGCTTTTTATTTACTTGTAATTGTAAAACAATTAAAACGATTTTTAATTTTTAGATGTTTTCTCACACAAAAGGGGAATTTTTTTTGTCACAATTTCAAAAACAGGAAGCCACTGACATATATGGATGATGTCAATGTTGTGCACCATCTTTAAACCTGTGATTCTACATGGCTGTTAAAAGAAAAAAGAAAAATAATCTTACAAACGAAAAAATGTAAGTCATTTAAAGTCAATTAAATGTGTGCCTTAGTTGTGTTAAAAGCTGTTTGTGCTCAGTGCAGCTTTAAGCCAAGCTTTTAATCAGCAGCTAGATCCCCCCAGATTATGACCTCAGAAATCCAAACACCCATGTAGATTAACCCTTCAGGAAGAATAATTAAAGGGTTATCTTTGTGCCAACCTCTGACCCATAATCCTGCTGAGTGGGACTGTGGTGAAGGTCACTGTGCCACCTGTCACCTCCTTGCTTTTCTGGAGTGGGAGTTGAGACTCGCCGAATTACCTTCCTGATCACCTGCTCAAGGCAGAAAGGCAATGGGATAAATAATCTGCCGTTTCCCGTTTCCTTCTAAAAAGAAAAACAGTACGCACTCTCTCCTGATTTAGAGAGATAAACAATACGTCCAAATGAACGTTGTGCATTACTTTTCTACTGATGAGGTTACCATCGTGGTCCATGTAGTGCTCCTCTGTCACAGACTCGCCCGGGATGTTTTTCGCTTCTTCTCCCTGTAAGTGTTTGCGGTTAGCAAATCATTCTACTTCAGCTCCTGCTACAAAAAGAAGTGAAATAATCCATCACCATCACCACGCTAGAAGAAAACCTCAGAAAACGAGAATGCCCCGAGTTAGTCCTCAGTCAAAAACGGCATTAATACAACCAATGACGCATGTGCTCTAATGTTTCTGCTTTAAAAACACAGACACACAAACATGGAGGAAAACCTATCGGGATAGAGACCAAAGCTGCAGAGCGCACACCAGAATGAGGCGGGGAACTATAAACTAAACCAAACCAAAGCCCATCGAGCCTGGACTCCAGGCTTATAGGGTACCTTTATAATGAGACGCCGCCTGTAGATTCTGGTCGTTACAGTCTGTTCTTCCTCTGAACCAGACTCTACACTAACCTGATGTGGAGGAATGGGTTAAAATATTACAAATCACATACACAAATTTGTAATTTGAAACATTTTGTAGATTTCCTCACTGAGCTCTTGCTGGGTTCTGTATTGAACAAGAAAACAGAGTATATAGGAGCATCTCAAGTTATGAATTATTTCAGTAATTCTCAAACTCATAAATAGTGCCATTGCACCCAGGGTAGTATATTTCAAGTATTTATTTCTGTTTATTTTCCAGCCATCCGTCACATATTATCTAATGGACATGTGACATTTGTGTAGCCCAAAACAATTATATACTATAACATATATGGATGAAAATCACATTTAGCTGGTTTTATGTTGCATTTATTTTAGAAACCTAATTTTCATTAGCTGTAAGCCACAACCAACTTCCATCAGGTGAATAATTTTTTTTTTCATTGCAATTCTTTTGTACGATTCCCAAAATAAATATTATTTACTGTAACATCACCTGCACTTTTTTCTCCGACACTGGCGTCCCGTCTTTTCTGCCATTAGATGAGTCTGATGAGGCGTCCTGAGGTGAGTGTTTCGAGTTATCACCGTTAGGTCTGGACCTCCCTGATTCAGCTCTAGATGAGGAGGTGATTGACTCACTAGAGTTTTCCTGACTGTCGGGTATAAAATAAAAACAAACAAATTTTCATTTAAAAAAAGTCAGTGGGTGTTTTTTAAATTTTTTTCCCTTTTAAGTCGTACTTAAGGTGCCATTCTGTTGTGTTACATTTGTACCTTTCCTGCTTATCGAGCAAGTCTGAGCTGACACTGCGGCCCGGAGTCGGCGGCTCAACATTCACACTGGATGAGTCGCTGTGCCATCCTGAAAGTGAACATATGTTTTTTTCTGCGTGTTCAACCTCTTCAAGTTTCTCCTGATTCCTGGATTGAGTCACCTTTTCGTCCTCCTCCTTCTCCTTTTCCTCTGAGCCTTCTTTATTCACCTCCTCCAACAGAGATCCTAATGCCTCCTCTGGAATTTCTCTGCCTCTCTGCTTCTCTTCTTTCTCATTGGATCCAGACTCATAGGGCTGCAGTTGCTCAAGCGCTTCAACCCAAGCTTGAGGGGAAAGGTCAGACAAAGTCTGGCGTTCTGTTGCCCCTTCTAATGTGTCACAGATGTCTTGTCCATCTTTAGACTGCAGTTCTGACTCAGGATCTTCCACATTTTCCTTCACTTGTACTCTTTCCCCAACATCCAGCGATTGACCAACAGCCTCTTTGACTACTTTATCTGTTAGACTAACATGGTGCATTAAGACATTGCGTTCATCTTCAGCCTTCTCCTCCTCACATGCTGCTGTTCTACTCCCATCTCGAATGTCGCCGTGTTGCTCATTGACATTATCTTTATCCTGCTCTGCGGACCTCTTCAGTTCCAGCAAAATGATCCCTTCCCCTACCAGCAGAGACCTGTCTTTTGCAACCATCTCACACTTTCTTTCCACATTTTTAATCAATTCCTGTTCTACCAATTTCTCTACTAATCCGTTCCTCTCTACCAACTGCGCTGTAACAATCTCAACCACTTTCTCGATTTCTTCTTTCACTTCCACTTGACCGCCTGTCTGACCAATATCCTCTTGTGCCCCATCTGAAGCGTTTCCCAACCGCGTAGCTATGCATGATCTATCAGGGGACAACGGGGTTATCGATGACATGGATGACAGCGAAGGAGAAGAGGTAGAGAACGCCGTGTCGATGTCCAATTCACACATTGTTGGAAACGACTGGGATCTGGGCTTGAGGGTGGGCTCCATTTCTTGAAAAGGTCTGTCCTCCTCTTCACTCAAAAGAAGCTGGTCGTTCAAAGCAATGTGGGGCTTTCTGACCTTAGGAGGAAGCGGGTCGGGAAGATCAAAGGTTGGGGCAGGCAGGGCAAGCTCACAGGGCCTGGGGGGACTCTTAGGTGGGCTGTCTGGTTCTTTACTACAAGGATCAACAACTGGACTCCAATCCGCAAACTGAGGCTGATTGCAAGAGTTGTCTGGTTCGGGGTAATGGAGATGCTGATGCTGGGCAAGGGAAGGGTTGGGGGTGACAGGGAGTTCAGGCTCCAGGAAGTGGGGGCTGGGCTGCAGAGCGGCAGGGGACTGCAGCTCGGCTAGAATGCTCTGATAATCTGTAGGCGACAGGATGACAAATGTACAGACACCGACAGAAGCATGCCACAACAGAACACGACACAAGCACACACAGACAAAAACACAAAACCCAATCCAAAAACCATGTGATGTGGACAATGACAGAGACTCAAGTGCAAAGCGAGACTCCAACCAAACACTAGCCGAGGTGAAATATGGTATAAAATCACAAAATGGCAAATCAATGTAAAAAAAATACATTCAGTGATAAAAGTGTAAATATTATCAATTAAAGCATCACAAATGTTATTTTATAAACTGTTTCTTGCAAAGTATGTGTGTATAAAGTATTTACTCCATTGGTTCTCAAACTTTTCATAACAAGTACCACCTCCTTAAATACTAAGTTATTTTAAGTACCATCAACAGGATTGAACATTTAAAACGGTGTCATAATAGGACTTTGATTAGTTTTTTTTTGTCTTAGACAAACTGGCACAATGGAACTATCCAAATAGTTAAGGGACGTGGTTCAATAATACATATTTGTATAGTTAACTGTGAATCTCTGATAACTAACTAAACCACATGCATCTTTAATTATAGAAAGTTAGAAGTTTGAACTTCCAGATTTGAATTTGGAAAAATGTACAGAGGTTCCTAGAAATTGTAATTCCCTTAGGAAAGTCTGACATTTTTCACCCAGCCACATTCCAATGTCCAAGGTTTGAATAGAATATGACAGCCATTCATAAAAGTGATAGCTGCAATAGAAAAACAAAACAGTTTTTTTTTATGGTATTTTTATTTTTTTCCCCTTTAGGATAACATATTTCTACGGTGACTGAAACAACAAAATGCAGAGAAATACGTTGTCATTAGCTTCTATTGCTAATAATTGTTAGCCTGGTCACTTCACTTACGCATTACCAAACCCTATTTGGTAATTGGTAATCAAACACTGATTACCAAGAGATCAGTGTTTGAAAGAACGTAATGCAGAGAAATGCAAGCAAGCATATATTTCAAAGAGCTGTTAGAAATGCCACTTAGCATTTAAATTAGGAAACCCCTACTGATATGCAACATGATTTGTTAAGTGATCAGGTTACTAATCAGCAGAATTCACTGGATTCTAAACTAGGAACAGAAATATTGTTAACTGGGATTCAGTGCCTTTCCCAGAGCCAAGTTCCAACGATAGAGGTAAAAATAACGCAGCATATGTATTGAACAGGCACTTGTTCTCGTTTCACTCCGTTGCTTATGTTAGCATGTTCATTTTCACCCTGCAAAAATTGGAATGTTCACTTTGTTCTGGAAAATCTGATGTTCTGAGTTCCCAGTGAAAAAGAAACAACAAAAAAACGATGCCTCTTACATCATTATTCTCTCTGGGAATGTCAAGCCTCACTAAGAGGTTTTATATCTCATATAGCTGCCACACATGTAGAAAGTAGTAAAACATGGGTGAACTTATTTATTAGCACTTCTGATGGTTTAACATGGTGCTGTGAAATATCAATGAGTAAACTGAACACATATGATAGAGTGCAATGCATTGTAAAAAAACAACTAAATTCCATGTGATGGAGCACTTTGGAAACAACAGAAGCTGACAAAAGTGCTGAACAAGTCAACAAAGCAATCCAACATTGGAATTGTTGGATTGCTTTGCTGTATCATATACATGATACAGCAATATACATCTAAAATATCTATATACAGCAATTCAGTGATGTCCTGCTCCCTAACTACATTCAGATAACAATTATTAAACTCTCTTTAGTCATAACTTTACCACCGTCTACAGGCAGGAGCGTTCCATACAGCAACGGGCGGCTGACTGCGTTTAAATTTGATCTTTTCATCTTCAGTAATCAACACAACCACGGCTGAATCTTAAGTCAAAAGCAAGAGTCCAGAGGTTTCCAGAATGCTCTTAACTCAGGTGTAACGTCATTCCCTGCTCCGACATATAAGACAAATCTAATTCTGCAAAGTTAATATCAGAATTTGCAATAAGCATCTATGAAAGCAGGTCATTTCTCACAAGTGATTCTTGTACTAGAGTTTGAGAACCATGGATTTATATTCAATGGAAGCAGAAAAAAAATTCTATCTTAGAAAATTATCACAAATACAGAGTGGTACAGTCTCTGATTTTCAGACTGTTACAGTTTCAGAGAGATAAGATGATAAAGCTGCACCCTGAGGTTACATGAATCATAGCGTGGGTAGTGGTAAGTGTAAGATCACATTATTTGCCAGGGTGTTGTGTTACATGCTCACATGACACAGATGACAGATGAGAGATGTGAGGAAGGAAGGGTTGAACAGAGGGAAAGGGGGATCAACCCAGAGCAAGCTAAATAAAAAGTTCCATCTTAGAAGGATCTGAGCGGGTTTGAGCGGGTGGCGGGTTGACTGAGGTCATGCATTTGCACTGGCAAACAGGACAAGGAGAGAGGGAGCGCAAAGGAGGAGAAGAAGGGGCAGGGCTGGGGCAACGGGACCCGGAGGGGGAAATTGGAGGAAGGGTGCATACGGAGAGAGGGGAGGCAGGCCGGGACGAGGAGTATGGTTGGGCAACTAATGACTCTTTGCTTGCAGAGTCACTGGCAGAGGGTGCTAGGGTGGTAATGGGCTGAGATAAATTGGTGTCATGAGAAAAAATATGGAGGTAGGGGTTATAGGACTGGGGTCTGGCTTTAAGGAAGATGTGGTTTGAGAAGACAATTCGGATAACGTGAGGGAGGTTGTGTTTGCTTGAAAAGCGACAGGGCAGGATGTGTTAGGTGTGGGGGAAGCTGGGACTGATGTGGGAGAAGTTGGGAGGGATAAGACTGAAAAGAATGATGGGGAGAAAGGTGCAGGGGACGAAGGTAAAGGTGAGGTGATCAGGGGGATTGGAGAGGAAACTTGGGGCAAGAAGGAAAATTCGCATGTATCAGAAGAGGGCCACTGAGGAATGGGGCGCAAGGAATGAGAGTGGGGGCAGTTAGACTGTGGTAGCTCCAACTGTGTAGGAGGCGCCAAGTCTTTGAGCGAAATGGACGACTCATAACTCGGAGAGCGGCGTGGTGATAAGGGACGGAAGGTAGCTGCCGCAGAAGGTGTGAGGGGAGTGGGTGGAGGAGTTGGCGTCGGTGTAGGGAAATACGGACTCGGTGTCTGCAGGATGTAAGCCGTTTCAGTGCCTCTAGAAGTTAAAGGTATAATGACACACACTACAAAGAAATAGCATAGCAGAGGACATACAGGGCAAAACAAAAGGGGATTTGAAGAAAGAGGGGGTGGGAAGAACAAAGTGCTGTGAAATAATGATTGTGCAACAGAAAAGATGCATGATGTTGTATTCAGGAGCAAGCACATGTGGATGACTCTTAAATAGTTAAGAGCAGTTTTGTGCCGTTATCAGCGACTCGTAGTACTGCGGGGAGGTGAAGGGAATGCAGGAGAAGGCAGTCTTGTTTCAAGGAGGAAGAATTTCTCTCATCTATCCAAAGAAGGCTCAGAGGAACTGGATGATGACTAGGAAAAACAAACTGAAAACTGTGCCTTGTAGTAGTATTCACACCCCTTTAACTTTTTCATGTTAGCATGTTGCGAACACAAACCTCCACACGTTTTCTTTGATTTACCAAATTAAAGTTGTTCCTAGTTGTGAAGTGAAAGGCCAGTAATGCATGGTTTTCAACACTTTTCGCAAATTAAAGCGTTGACTGATATTTACAGCTGTGAGTTTGTTGAAGTTACATCTTAACCAGCATTTCATGAATAGTTTTTTACCCCTTATTCTTCTGAGATAGAGAGCATCTGCAAATCTTGCCACCGGTGCTCAATTGGATTTAGGTCTAATCTGCGACTAAGCCATAACACACACACATGCAGAGTTTGATTAAAACTGCTCATTTCTAGTTCTGACTGTATTTTTAGGGTTGAGGTTGTGCCAAAAGGTGAAGCTCAGCCCAAGACTCGAGTCTTTCGTCCCTTGGAACCATTTTTTCTGAGGATTCCCATTTATCCATCCTCGCATAAACTTTGGCCAGCATTTTTGTGCGTGCTGAAGAAAAGTATCCATAAGGCATGATGCTGCCACTGCAGTTTTGGTCCTGTTTGACCAGAGCACAGTCTTCCACATTTTTGCTTTTCTATCAGTATTGGCTTTCTTTTTTGCCACTTTTCTGCATGAACTGAATCTATAGAGTCGATGACTCAGCAGTAGATTCTTTGACATAAGCCATGCATCTCTGCAGTTACTCTACGTTACTTGATTTAGGCTCCTGAAGTCAATTGGCTGCCCTGAACTTTGTTTGAGAGAGTCAAGACCAAATTCAAATGCTCAGCACACTTAAGATTTTTCATTTTAAAAGAATTGCAAATCATGTATATTCCCCTTTCACTTCATAATTAGGCACAATTAGCATCGATCTATCACAATAAATCCCAATACATGTCATTGTGGTTGTAATGTGACAAAATGAGAAGTTTAACAGAAATGAATACTTATACAAGGCACAATAGCGGGAGAAAGGCAGACTCTATAAAGTTAATTTCTACTTGGACAAAAATCAGCAACATCTAAAGCAATTTAGAGTAAGCATGCATTTGTAAAAGGGTTCTATCAGTAAAAATGATTATTTGGGACAACTGGATTAACCTTGTTGATCCTTATTGAGCTGAACAAGAATAGCTTAATTTAAATAAACAAACATCCTAAAATAAGTTGAAGAGTCATTAAAAAGTTTAAATATACATTTAAAAGTAAAAGATAATGTTAAGCTTTGTTTATTATACTTATTTCAATGGCAAATGTGCTGTGGAATTGCAGAAATCAACAAAGTGTTTGGAAAACAGCAGGACCCAGTTGTCCAAAGTACAAATCTTAGTGTAATAATATCTACTTGAGATATTTGCATTTTGTACAAAAGAAAAGGTAGCAGGGAGAGGTAAGAGGTCAGCTAGTAGAGCTAAACTTTACCATCAGCCTGATCCCGGAAAACAGCGTTATCATCGGCAAAACATCTCGTGCCTGAAATGTTACCATAGTCGAATATTGGGCCCTCCAGCAAAGTCACAATATCCATCCGATTGACTTTGGTCAGCACTTCAGATAAGGCATCCGCTGTGGAGAAAACAAAAAGAGAAAAGAAACCACAACTCTTTTATTTAATGACTTAAAACCATAATATATACATGAAAAATAAACGTCAGCAAAAGTAAATCACTTAGTAATTTGTATGTTATCTGTTAAAGTATAATCTGAATACTACATTTCAGAGCAGATACAAAATGAGATAGAAAGGAGAACAGCAGGGAAATAGAAAACAAAAGCTTGTGAGAATATTTCTTTTGAGGGTTAATCTTAAATTCAAGTAACTGTGAAAATGATAAGTCAGTTTCCGGTCCTGACTGTAGAAGAAAGTAATGTTTTATGTATAAAAATAGACTTACTTGTGGCATTTTTCCCTTCACGACTGACCCATTTCTTAAGTAGCATGAAGCTCTGTGCTGTCAGAGAGTTAGGGTTCTCAAGTCTGATGTGGTTGATCTCGTCCACTGTGAAGTTCATCTCTCGAGCCAGCTCTGTGATTAGAGAAAGAGACTCTGACGTTAGTTGTGAAAATAAAAAATTTAACATGGATAAAATATTTGTTTTACAGGCTTTTTTTTTGCCTCTTTCACATTTTGCATACCTCCATTTGTCAAAGCAACATAAGAGTACTAATGTCGTGTTAGGGTTCTATTACTTATTAGGTGTGTTTATGTAGTGTAGACGCTAGAAAAGCCACACTAGTTTTAAAATGAGCACCAAGTAATATGCCTCGAAGTCAACCAATAACTGAGTACATTGTAGATATTACGATTTAGCTAAAACGTGCATTGAATTAAAATAATGCAGTTGTCTGGCTGCAGATAACCTGAAGATGGCAGCAAAAAACACAGTTTGTGAAACAAAGGAAAGAGGAATTTCTTTAGGGAAACTAAGCAGAGGAGGTGTGAAAGTAACTGACCAAATTAAATGATTATGGGAAAGTTCATTTATTTCAGTGGATAGAAAAGGATCCTAATATTCTGCAAAGATGCATTACGCACAGAGTGATACATTTTAACTAATAATATATGTTAACACAACTGACTATGGTTCAAAATGCAGCTTCTCTGAAAATCTGATTGTTACATAAGACCAATTAAAAAGTATTTTTTTAAAATAAATTTATGTTATGTTATTACCAACAACATCACAAAAAAATGACTACCGAGTCAACAGTTGTCTAGCAGACAGTCAATAACTGTTTCTACAAAGACAATAGGCCAGGATTGGTCAATGATAAAGAAGTTGGCTGTTCACACACTGCTGTAAACAGGACATAAGCTACAGCTGTGGCAAACCTAATGGGAAGCCACTCCCAGACAATATTAAAAATATCTTACCTGAGCTAAGCATAAAAACATGGACTACACTGTTGATAAGATTTTTTTATGTAATATTCCAAACTCCCAAGAAACAGAAAATTGAGTTTTAATTAGCTATTCCAAATATTTACGCAACAGAAACAGATGCTTAACATACGTGTTTTACATAATGAATCTGCACAGTAAAAGTGTTTCACTTTTTAAATTAAACTAGTAATATAAATGCACATTAAGTGATTTTCAATTTTTTTAAAAAAATGTTTACAACAAGTTTCTCACCTGTCCAGCTGAGCCCCAGGTGATCTGCAACGATAGCCATGCGCAAGTCTGTTCGCTCACAAGGACTTTGGGGACCTGAAGGTGATAAAGGAATAACAATACATTACAATAATTCATATTCTTCCTGAGCTTTCACTAATGTGAGAGAAAAAACATGACATAATTTCCTTTTCTGGCCACTTGCTTTTTTCGTGCATAGGTCTGTTATTATGAGGTTTCCAAAATTTAGAAAGTTTTAAAAATGTGTTCAAACTACTTGACTAAAGCCAAGTGTTTGCCAAATTTACCAGCCATATTTATCACATTAACACATTCAAGCTCAAGATGGCAAGAAAAAGATATTTTCTACTAGACATTATGACTTAGATGTGTCAATAAGGTAAGTGGTGCTCTGTGACTGTTTGTGGTATGTATGCTCTAAGCAGGCAGTAACTGTCATGACAACTACACACACAAAAAAATGAAAGGCTTAAAGGTCTACAAATCTATGTTTATAGATGTGACCATGCATAGACACTTTTTTATTTTTTTTAGTTTTTTTGTAAACACTTGTTAGTCTCGACGACAATTGCATAAGAAGTTCTACAACAAACTACCACAATAAGTCAGTAACCACCCTGCACAGACATATAGACAGATAGACCAGGTAGTTTGTCAAACATGGGGCTGGTTGTGCCAGTGATCTGACACTTTTACTGGCATGCTTAGCCCCACGGGTTTATTCTTAACAAGGTTGAAAGAGGGGAGGGGAGGACAGAAAAATTTGTAACACTGACAGCAAAGTACATTAATGACAAAAAAAAGGAATTTAAATGACAGCTACTGCTTTGACGAGGATATGTAAACACGCCACAGGCATTCCAGTCAATCCATAAATGATCACAAAAATGTCATGCAACTAAAAGTGAAAAAATTTAAATATATAGATGTATTTTAAACATAGTGTGAAAGTTTTACAAACTAGGCTTGATCTCCGCGATGGGAGGCGTTCGAGACCCTGTGAGTCCCTGACTGCCCTCCTTCCCACCAGTCCGCCTACTCCTCCTGCTCCTCTCACTGCCGGAACCCCTGTCCGTCGTCGCCACCTTTGCCCTTACGGACGCGGCCCCGGCCTCAGCCCTCGAACCTCTACCAGACCTGGAGGAGCGGGAGGGCTGGGAGGGCTGGGAGGGCTGGGAAGGCTGGGAGGCGTCCGACAGAGAGGTGCTTCGGGAGGTGCTGTCTTCCTCCGACTGCTCTGTTTGCGTCTTTTTCTCCTCGTCTGACAGGCGGTCCACCAACTTTAGCGTCTCCCCGCTAATGTCTTTAAAGTATTCAATGGTGCGCTTACAAAGTTCACTAGGGTTATCCTGTCTGTTCTGTCTAGATGCTCCCTCACTGGTGACACTGCTGAACTGATGCCTGTCCTTCTGTGGTTGCCTTGTGGGCAGTTGTATGGCTGCTCTCCCTGTATTCAGTGTCTTTACTGGGGGTGAGGTAGTACGAACTGAGACAGGTAAGCTAGCTGTAGCAGCAGGACTACTCTTTTTAACGTCTTTGACTGGTATCCTTGACCTAGG
Source organism: Poecilia picta (assembly GCA_033032245.1). NCBI lineage: Eukaryota > Metazoa > Chordata > Actinopteri > Cyprinodontiformes > Poeciliidae > Poecilia > Poecilia picta. Next base: position 19,967,905 of record CM065367.1, on the reverse strand, counting down.
CTCTACTTTGGCAATCACTGGCTCTCCTCTTTTCCTGACCTCACCTGCTACTGCTTGTTTGGGTTTCTGCTTCCCAATGGCAGTTCCTTGTGTGTGAAATGACCAGCCTGATGCTTTGACTGGAAGCCTCGACCTGGGCTGCTTTGCCTCACTCTCTTTAACCGTTTCGGTCTTCTGCTCTTGAGCCTGACTGCCACTGGGCACTTCTACTCTCTCGTTCTTATCTTTACAGCACAGAGTTTCTATCCTGCTAGCTTTCTGTAATGTGGGCTCAGAGGAGGACTGCAAATTAAACACTAAACTGCCACACTGAATATAGTTGGCCTGGACACTGGAGGATTCCAGGTTATTATTGTTGTTGCAGTTTTCAGATGGGTAGTCTTTTTTTTCTTTTCTAACCTCAGAATGACTGCTAGACTGTTTCTCTGAACATTGACCCTCTATACTAATGTATTCTGGCACCACCTGACCCTCTGACAACTCAGCTTTGCAGTCTGTGAGATCCCCTGAGTCTTTTTTCACAGTTATAGAGGCAGCTATGCCCATTTTAATAGGAGTTCGTAATTTGGAATCAACCTTAGAGGCTGTGATTGTGCACGAAGAGGCAGTCTCAGCTATGGCTTCACAGGCAGGAATATCAGTAACGGCACAACCTATGTCACTGCCAGGCTGTGCAGGGTTGTATTTCGCTGCAGTTGTTGCTGGTGTTGTTGGTCTAGTGCTGCTGCTGTCTAAGGTAGTGTCTACAACTGTCATCTTTCCATCTATTATGGACCTCTCCCCAGTTTTCGACTGAGAGGAAGGTACCCCCAGGATCTTTCCCCCTCTCCCCTTTTCCCCTGTTATAGGGTCAGAGGAATGCTCACCAATCTGGAAAAACTGAAGCCTCTCTTCAACAAAGTCCCGCTTGCTCATGTCAATAGCACCACTGCGTGTCATCTCAAACATCTTCCCTTCATGGAAAGGGAAGGGGTTAGGCTCACTAGTTGGTGTGCTCTCATCAGTTGGTGTTCGAGCAGGGGTTGTGTCAGGTGTTGTAGCCTGTGATTTTTCTTCAGCCGACAAACTGTAAGGTTTGGGGTCCTCTTCTTTTGCTTTGGACTCAAAAAGCCCTTCATTATCAACCCCTTTTGTTGACCAAGGGTCAAAGTCCAGACCTTTGGTAGCAACAGTTTTAAAAGTTGAATTCAGCTCATCTTGGATTTGGTATCCAAAATAGTTCTCCCCAAAGCCCTTCCTATCTGGGTGTCTTCCTTCAAGGGTATAGTCTTTTTTTTCTCCACTAGCTTTAGCTCCAGTTGTGCCACTTTTAGTCTTTCCATTGTCACTTCCTTCCTCACATTTCTCCTCTTCTATCACTTCAAGCTTGGACTGATTAAATGAACGGTCAGTAGCTTTCCCATCATTGGACAAACTTGATGTTTTAGGGTCTTCACTTAGTCCATCATCTTCATCCTGAAGATCATATCCATCTAAAGAGTCAATCTCAGTAGCATCTGTGTCATGGGAGAACTCAGCAGTTGTTGCTATTGAGCAGTCAGTGATGGACTGATCATTTCCATTTTGTTCCAATTCAGCATCTTCTCCCTTTCCACCATTAACCCCAGATTCTTTAGCTCCATTTTTCTCTGACTTTTTGTGTTTTTGACGCTTCTCGCCTTCTTCTTTCATTTTGAAGGTGTACTTTTTGACAGGAACGGGGTGGAAGACAGACTCATCATCACTAGAGTCACTGTTATCAGCTCCTGGGGGAATAGGAGAAGGAGGCTGGACTCGAATGATAGGCTCGGCTAAAAGGTGTCTATCGTGCTCTTCTTGCAGATTTACCTCCATCATCTCTGTCTCTGTTTCAGAGGAAGTACATCCAGACCTTTTCTCAGCACTGCACTGCTCGGCCTCTAATGGAGGAGGGGTGGAAACTCTATATAAGCGACTCTTTTCTCCTTTGACTTCCCTCTTTCTCCTTCCTGCTTTTTACTGTGATTCTCTGGAGAGGCTAGCTTGGGTTTTGCTTTTAAGGGTTCTTTATAGATGAAGGTCTTTCCATCTTCCTCCTCAGACTCCTCTGGGATAGTGCTTGGCATGCTGGTCATAAAACCTATCACAGAGTCTGGTGTTCGGGATGTCAGGCTCAGCTCTTCTGAGCTTGGGGCCTCAGGGGTTACAGGGCTTTTCCCAGAGCTGTCCATGAAAGTTACCTGTTCTAAAGTGTCATCTTCTGGACTTCCTTGAGGAGAAGGAGACTGTTTTTGCTTGACACTGTAAACTGCGCCTCTCGTTTCATGCACTGTCCTGCTCTCATGACTCACAATCTTTTTGTATGTCCCCAGCTGCCCTGAGCTTGTTTCTTTCTCATACTGCTTTCCTACTTGGATGCTGACATACACTGGCAAGGGTTTAATATCTTTGAAACCCTCAGTCACAACTACAGGAGTTGCTTGATCCAAGTACTGCACTTGATCATCATCATCATCATCAACGCCATTACATACTACATTTGACTGGCTACTCTCTGAGGAGACTGTGGATTTCCCTAAGGATGATCCACGAGTAGACCTATTGGATTCAGAGCTACTGTGTAACCGATTTCTACCTAAAGTAGGGGTATGAGGCCCTGGTCTTTCACTTGGTTCTTCTAATTTTAAAGAGGTGGATTTGTGGTTTTCTGAAAAATTAGACAATTTTCTTACAGGAATTTGCGATTCCGAGTTTTTTTTTAGACCATCGTTGGTACTTGGACTTTCTCTGACAACAAATTCTGTATAGATTATTTTCTTTGTTGTTTCTTGTCTTTGGGAATCACTACTGCAATCTTTTGTGGAATCATGAGCTGAATAATTGGAAAGTTTTGGGGACTGAGGTTTACACTGCCCATAGCCCTGTCTCTCCCATGTTTTGAACGACTTATTCTCTTCCTGATCTTTGCCACTGGTCTCATGCTTGGGTGATGACTTATTTGACTCAATCTCTTTGCATTTTCTTTGGTTTGCTGGACTGTCAGGTGCTTTTTGAGAACTAGAGCCAGAAAACATCTGATACACAGGTAGTCTAGTTTCCTGGAGCTTTCTTATTGGAGGGTTTTGATTTTGACTCCCTGAACTTCCCCTATCTTGCCTCTGAGCCTCTTGTTCAAATTTTAGCCTGACTGCACTAACTTTGGAGGAAGACATTTGAAAAGATTTTGAACTATCACCAGCACTTCCCTGTAGTTTTCCATCTCCTTGTTTTCTCGGGTCATTGTCACTTAGCTGTAGCAATACTCTTCTTTCAGGACTACTGGGTAGACTGGAACATTTTCTATCACTAGGGCCAAATCTGTCTCTTAACCTTTCTCTGTTCCACTCCTCCCCACTACCCCCACTCCTATACGGTGACCTCTCTGGGCTACTTTGGGTTGAACTGGGCCCAGATCGGGATTCCCTGAAATCTGGTCTGCGAGATTTCTTTTCTGGAGATGACAGCTCATCATTAAGCTGCTCTGTTTTATCCCGAAAAAACTGAGATACCTCGCTAAGCTTCTCCTCTGCTTCTTTAACAGTCCTATCCACTCTGTCCTCGTATTCAGACTGATCTCTCTCCTTAATCTGCGTTTCATCTGGCACACGCATCCAGACAGACTGTTTTGGGCTACCAGGCTCTGACGAATACTGCAAAAGTGTCAGTTTGTCAAAGTTATCATCAACATTAGCCATTCGTCCTGATTTGTCAAAGACATTTCTTGATGACCTAAATACATACTCTGTCCTCGGCCCAGGTGACCTCGCCTTATTGGGGGTGCTTCTGTCAGGTGAGTGGTACCGAGATCTATCTCTGAGATACTCCTCAGTGTCTGAATGAGATTGATCAAATTTCTCAGACAATAGCATTTTTTCAGCAAAGTTGTATGATTCTCCTCTAAGCTCTGATGATTCGTCTTCATGAAACTCTACAGATTGCTGGCTAAGTAACTTTAAAGTTTTATAGGAGTCATCTGCCACTAGCTGAGCAGAACTAGGACGACTGTCTTCCTCCTGTGACAGTGGTGTGTTCACTCTAGGGGACTCAAGGTACACTGGAAGTGACTCCTCAGGCTCCTCGTCATCTTGTCTACTCCCTGGGTAATAATACATGTCCTTCTCTGCATGGTTTTTTGTTTCTCTGATTATTACTTCTGTTGGTTCTGCTTTACTACCCTTTTCTATGTGAACCTCAATTATTCTTTCAACCTTGGGTTTGGAGTTGATGTCCTCAAGAAATCTCTGTGAAACCTCCTCATTGCCAGACTTGTGTTCAAACAGTCCAGCTAGCTCTCTGGAGGGGTCCTTTCCTGACTGAAAAGCCTTCATGATATCATGCACCGACATAGTTTCCTCACATCTCTCGGATGGTGCTTCTTTGCCAGGTGGTTTGTGGTACACCATCCTAGTGGTGGTCGTAATGTGAGTTTCCTCTTTTACCCTCATTCCCTTCCCCATTGGGTCTTCATCAGGGCTACATTTTACTGAATGGCATTTATTCTGATCTGGAGTTGACAGAGAGGGCGTCTGGTGCTTTTTGAAATCTGAATCAATGTTTCTAACAGAATCTACATCTTCCATTTCTAGCTGTTTGTCGTCCTCTGGCTCGTAGCTTCTGATGACATGCACAACTTCAGTTCTAGTCTCTGTAATTACTGGTGGAACTGTTATATCCTGAAAAGGAGTCTTGGGACCTGTGCCTTCTGCACTTTGAGGAGCTGATGGCGTCCTCTCACTCCTGGTTTCAAACCCACTGTCTGAGAGAGGACTTTTATCCTGTTCGTGAAATATATCATCAGGGGATTCCAGCACAGTGTCTCCACTAAAAAGTGCATCAGTCACTTTACTTAATTCTTTTTCTGACGGGGAAGATCTAATGGTTGTAGGAGGCATTTTGAGCTTATGCTCCTGAACTGCTGTGGTTGGTTTGAGGACTCGTTTCTGCTTCTCCTTACCCTGTGCTTCTCTTTTTCCTTCGTCGGCTTTCTGTTTTGTGTCATGCATTTTGGAAAAAGAGCCATTATCATTGGCTAGGTAGTCAACCACTTTGGACAGATTGAAATCTCTGTCAGGTATGGGTTTTGATCTTGCTTGAGAAACTACCGTCTCATATCTTGGTGGGTAACTCCAGTTGCTTGGTGGCTGTTCAACTTGGACTTTTGAGAAATGTATGTCATCCAATGAACCTCTGGCAGGAGAAATTCTACCATCCTTTCTGGAATCTTTAGTCAGGATTTCACTTACTTTTACCAAGTCCTGCTTTACTTTCTCCACAATCTGATATGGCTCCTCGTCCTCTATTTTAACCTCTTTAGGAGAATCAGACTGAAACCCTTTACTGGCTGTAGAGTTTGGTTCTGTCTGTAAAATGGCTGACATTCTAATCAAGTCCTCTTTCATTTCAGCAACGTCCTTCAGAATTTCTTGGCTTGATGATAATGGTGATGCTGTGTTGGATTTGATGCCAGGCGAATACAGGGGTGCTTTGACAGGGGACAGAGTTCTGACAAAGGAGGACTGAACATTCATGTCTGAAGGAATACTTTTTCTTGGTGACAGAAGGACAGCAACTGAGGGGGGCACCTCAGATCTCTTCTTCAACTGGGATTCTGGGACCACATTAATCACAGAGTACACTGGAACAGTCATTGTACTTGAAGTTACAGCAGCGGTGACATTGGGAGGGGATCTCAGGGAGGGATAGAGGGAACCAGAAGCCGATGACCTAATGGACTGGTACGAGGAGGAGGCAGATGAAGACAAAGACTTGAGGGTGCCGTAGCCTGCAGAGCAAGAATTAAATGTCTTTTCAACCTCATCAAAGGCCGCATTAACACTGGTTGTAGCGGCATTGGTGGTTGCTTGTATTCTTTCTTGCAGGCTGCTGGCAAGATGAGATGTTGGTGATGAAGAGCGGTACTGTGCAGGTGACACAGTTCCGTTAATCAGAGCGGCAGCACTCGGAGAGTTGCTGGATTTAATAGGCGATGAAAGGGAGGAGAATAGGTTTCTTACAGGAGCAGTGGAATCCATCGCAAGGGAGCGCATAGATGTAAGACCAGGGACTGTTTTTATAGGTGAGGAGGACGGAGTTGTACCAGTTGAACTTCCCAAAATAGTTTTATATGGCAGGGGAGAACTGAACATGCTGAGAGAAGATTTGGGAGAGGTTGGTGGGGTCAGGCCCATTGACGTTCTCTCAAGATAAGGGCTTCCTCCTGCAGTCGACGCTATAGGAGTCCTAGAAGTCAATGCTGCTAATCCTTTCATGGACAAAGGGTCTGAAGCACTTTTACCAGGTGAAGCCAGGGGGCTGGGAGTAACCTGGACAGGGTACTGGGATTGGTGGATTACAGTTTTTATCGGAGATGAAATGGATCTGTAGGATCGGATGGGAGAGGCCGTGTCACTAACTGACTTGACAGAGGAGGCAGGTGATCCAGGGATGTTGGTCTTAATGGGAGAGGCAGAGTTGATGGACCAGACAGACTTTAAGGGAGAGGCAGAAGGCGTGTTTGATGATGAGCTGGAGAGGGAGCCAAACCCAGACTTGGCTTGGCCAGGACCGGTGACAGGAACAGGCGACCACGCCTGATAAGATCTTGTTGAAAAGACAGGTTTGTGAGGGTAGCCAGAAGGCTGTGTTCTCGGCGGGCTTCGATCAGTTGTTTCTTCAACAATAATTTAAATAAAATAAAACAAATTAAATGAAAAGCAATAAGAAATTCAACACAAAATTAACATAAAATAATGGAACAAAAACAACAAAAACCAGAAAGAGAAATTTGAGTCAGTCAAAAAGGGGATTGAACACACAGCAACAAAGTCTAAATTTTACACAATCAATATGAGAAATGTTCCTATGCCAAGTAAAGATGATTCAATGGAAAACTATACATGATACAGAATGGAGCAGGAAGAAGAATGCTTAACATATGATACAGATTACAAGATGAAATGATAAAAATATAAAATTACAATTCTATTGACTTTTCATGTGCTAATCTGCAGTGTGTGCCTCTAAGCAACAGTGTCTTTCAGAATGTAATGTGGATCTTTTCAAACGTTATATATTCAATGCCAGAGGACCCCACAAGTGTATATTGCTCACAAAAAGATTTTTGTTATTAATTTTCAATTTGTTGAATAAGAAGTTGCACTTTACCAAACCAGAGTTGTGTCAATTTTAACTTGCAATAAAATGTCACTTTTGACTTCAAAGTCAGTTTTGAGTTTCATCGACAATTAAGAAGCCACTTCTTGTGGTCTTTTTAAAACTTCAGTAAAAAAATGTATATGCTACATTTTTACTCTGCTATATGAGCACTATATGAAGGGAATCAAATTGATGTAAAGTGCAACCTGTTTGACAATAATATACACAGCCGCACACAATCATAAAGCCAATAAAAGATGCAATGGCTACTAAAACAATGACAATTCAACAGAACATTTTTATTTAACATGACTTAAAACAAGTTTGAATGATAAACATGTCAGTTCCCAGTGCTTCCACAAATGTAAAAATGACAAAACAGTTGAAACAAAGAGACCGTTTTTTTTTTCAACATGGGGTTGGTCAGCAAAGCTTAACACACAAAAACCATGCAAATATTTGAGGAATGGAGGATGACAGAAGAGCATATGTTGAGTGGTGAAAAATGATTAGTGAACTTGTTTTGGAGGTGAGAACATGTCAAATATAGATCTTTCTCTGTACATAGGCAGATATTTTCAACAAATTATAGAAACTATAGGCAATAAACTAATTAAAATTACAACTAAATATCCATCTTAAGCTAAATAAAAATGACTATAAAGCAAAAATCGGAAACTCACTCGCAGCTGGGTCAGTCAAATAGCTGTAGCGCTTACGCAAAGCTAAGGATGCAAAGGTATGACGTCGTTCTGGCTTTTCAGTCTGAAACAAACAAAAAAAAGAACAAAAGGAGCTTTAACATTAAATTAAATTAAACCTGGTTCTCATCTATCAAATTAACTTAACTTTAAAATAATAATTTGACACAAAGTAGAACGGTGGTCCTGTGTTTAGAAATGTTGTACAGACGGTTAGTACTGACACAATGAGGTACTGCAGGTATTGTGAAGATGAACATCATAAGGTATTCCTGAGTTCATTGTTAAAATGAGGAACTTATATGAATTTATCAGATTAAAATAAAATAGTAAAACTGTTTAGTGATCTATAAAACTAAAAAATATGTACCAATAACTACATTTTTTGCCAATTAATTATAAATGTTGTCATACTGATGCAAGATTGTGAGGTATTCTGATATTAGACTGTCAAAGATTAGAACATGTTGATAATCTACCAAAGGACTGTGATTTCCACAATGTTGAAACCATAGATGAAATTATAAAGTTTGACAAATAATGCCTCCATACATTTAAAGAGTATGTTGAATAGTTTTTCCCACCTCCCATCCCCAACAGTTTGTGTGTTTTTTAAATCTTTGCAATGATATTTATAGTGAAATTATTATTAATTTTTATTTAACGTTTTTTTATACAGGTTGTCTCATTGAGATCCAAGCTCTAATTTACAAGAGAAAGCCAATTCTCGGGTTAAGATTAAGAAAAAAATAATTGACAAGCCGAGTTATATAAAAAGAGAGGAATCATGCTAATGTTAGCATACCACTTAGCTAACTCCTCTGGTTTTACATCAGCAGGAAGCAGGTCTACTGAAGAGTTTGTAGCCAGATCTGGCAGGTCAATTAGCTTACAAATAAATGATAAAGCTAAGTAGTTTTCAGGTGAAGTGTCATTGGAATGTCACAGGATTGTAAAATCACATTTAAAACACTTTTAATTTACTGACAGGAGGAACTTCTTTTACACTCATTATTATTATTATTTTTGCAAATAAAATTTTAAGAGTGTTACAGGACCATTGAATGACTAAATTCTAACAATGATGGGCTATTTTCCTATTCTGCCAACACAGTTTATGTAGTTACCATTACATTTGACTATTTCAAATAACATTTGAAAGGAAGTTCAAAAAGATAGTATTTGGGGCAAAAATTATATTGTAAGGTCTTATTTGAAGCAGATTTTGCTCATTGCTGTTCTACAGTCTTGTGCAGATTCTTTTCCTGTAGCTTCATAACTATTTTGCAGCAAGAAGGAACTTAATCTGTCAGTCTTAACAGTTACTTAGGACACTCTAGTCCTAAGTATTACATTTCAATTGTACTGGACACAAATTTACAAAACTACATAAAAATGTAGAAATATTTTCAACATGTTATTTGACTTAAAAAAAAGAAACTTATAAAATTGTGATTTTACTGGGCAACAAAATGTCTATTTTCCATATCTATTTTTAATATGTATCATATTTCCATATGATTTTGCCACCTTACCCAGATGTACGAGTTTGGTTGTTTAATTTCTCCACAGCCACCTGCGAATATTTTGTTGTTGAACACACTGCAACGTTTCATGATTAAAATTTTAAACCAGAAACGTGCACTATTTGGTTTAAGTCTTTTAGGTTGTTGCTTAGAGTTTTCATATTTTTTTAAACTAAATATGGAACACTAAAGTCCAAACAAACCCCCCCATAAAAAAGCCCTAAGCAAAATTAGAAATAAGTGGACAAATGTCAAGAGTTATGGTTTTGTTTTTAGCTGACAAATATGACATCATATCTAGGAGGAGCAGTTAGTCGGAATAATGGGGCCAAGTTGCAGGTGTATGGGGAGGAGAAGGGGATGAACAACAAGCCGAGATGTGGCACAGCATTTTGATCCTCTGGGCTTGGGATGCGGACAAAAAAAGAAATCTTGGCTAAATAAAACAATCGGCATTCTCACTCATGCAGTGCATAGGGTTATTTTGTAAATGTCGCTGCTATGTAAAAAAATAACATAAAATGCAGTTAGCAGCATCTGACAGACTCGGGCAACTGCACAGAGACAAACTATCTGCAGCACACATACTTTTTTTATTTTTTCCCCCAAGATTCTGCAACAAAGGCAACATAAAGAATGACCAAGAAGAAGCAGTTTCATGTGATGATGAAGAATATGTTTACCTCATCATCAGGGTCAGACTCCATATCCTGTGGTAATTCCAAGATGCATTGCGGGAGAGGAGAGGAGAGATGACACAATGGGTAGCAGGGAGGTTATAGTGAGCGGGTGGTGGGCAGAAATAAAAGTCAGGGATGAGAATGGAGCAGCAAAAACAACAAAAGGCATCAGAAAAAATCTATGGGGTTAATAAATTAAACAAACAGCAAAACAATTAAAGCAAAAGCAAAAAAGATAATTACAGTTTATTGTGATCAACCAATGCCACAACAAGCATACAGATTTTTTTTTTTTGCGTTATTTTTGGACTGTCCACATTGAGCCAGGCAGCAGGTCAAAGCACGGTGTGCATGTGTGCTTCAGTGTGTACGTTGTGGGGTCTTATGACTGGCACAGGCTTTTCCACTATTAAAAAATAAGACACAAGCAGCAGGCAGTCGAGTCTGGACTAATTCAGCTTCAGAGGCTCTCTGTCTGGGAACGTCATTTACATTTAGATGATGTGATATGGTGTAACAGGATGAAAAGTACAAATATAGCAATGCTACCTTCTTGTGGGTTGGCAGTGTGATATTCAAATTGCATATGGCAGTCTGTGGAAGGCCTTTGGTGGTTTTGGGCTCTCTCAGGAAGGAGAGCCGGCCACATGGCTCCTGGCCTACATCTCGAACCTGTGGAGGAAGAAAAGACGAGAAATAACTGCCGTCACCTGATTTTACGCACTATAAAAAGGAATTCTGGATGGTAGATGGTAACCGATAAAAGATTGTATTTATATCAAGTTAAGTTCTACAAGTAATTTTAAATTTTTCAGAACCGTATCATGTTCTTTTGTTTTTGACTTATTTTATTATGGAAGAAAGACAGAATGATGATGTACTATAAAAATCAATTTTGGAAGAATTAAATATTAGCCATTGCAATTATTTCCATTTGACTCTGGCATGTTATTTTGTAAATTAAAAGGTTAAAATCACCACCATTAAAGAAGGTAAGCTATTTTAGACAATATTTTAGTGACCCGGACTAAACATTTCAATTATTAATTGGACATCCTGGCAAGGAACACTAGTGCTAATCTGGTTCTATCATCAGTGAATATATGAACCATGTAAAACAGTAAGAACTACCATGAGACTTGTGATTGTGAAACTTTCTGTGTTAGAGCAAGAATTTAAGCATCCAGCGCTGGCTAGCTTAGCAACAGCATCAATACATGAGCTAACAAGCTGATTTCCTTAAACTTTGGATGTAGCAACATTTCACGAATTCATCACAAACCAGCTCCTATCCCATTTGATTATTTCACAGTGTAAGTCAAACTAGATCAGCAAACTGATCAAAATAAGTTGGAATTTACCTCATTTAGTTAAGAACATTTTAAAAACAGATCTGTATACCTTTCAACTTTTCTTTAATCCATCCAAATAAAATGTGTGCAATTTGTGATAAAAATTTAATGACCTAAGTTCGAACAGTTTTGCTATATCAGTGCACTACATCATCTTATGTAGAAATGCTCCTGTTGTAATAAACCTCATGTCAAGTGTTAAGGTCTTACTTTCGTGGAGTTTGTTGGAATTTGGGAATCATGCCAAAAAACCTCATGCACAAAAAAGATATAAGTGGGAAACATTTTATACCTTGACGTTGAAAGGAAGTCTATTTTCCTTGAAAGAGTAGAAGTTAAAAACCAGCTGCTGCCCACTTTTGGTGAGAGGTGAAAGGTTGCCGTAACAATCCACAAAGATGGGCTTTCCCTCCAGAACCTGAATGTAGAAACAATTTAAATTTGATTAAAATTTACATCTGATTGCATCAAACATTCATTTTATTCAGAATACTCGCAAGTCAACGTTACCTCGATGTCTTTGCTGCGTGCCACTTCTTCGAAGTTCTCTTGTTGCTCTAAAGTTTTGTCCACCTTGTCGTCCGTCATGCAGAAGCAGCGCAGCCGGGCCTCGACAGTGTCATTCATCTTTGCGAACACCACAAACTTGGCCAGGTACGGCACGCAGATCAGCTCCCGGTATAACTGAGACGCTAGGCTTACCGTCTCAGGAATCTGGTGACAGTCTGCGAGCCAGAACCTGAGGAAGAGAGCCATAAGAGGAACGTCAAAAGATCCCTTGTGCTGCAGGTTTTTAGAGTAATCAACCTTTGCCAAGAGGAGCTGGCTATCTAGAGCAAGCCCACAGAGACGTGACCGCTGTTTAGCAAACTAATTGCAGATTAAAATTACCAAAGAGAGAGCTTAAACCAGGCTGCACTTTTGCCACATAATTCAAATTGAGCTAGGATGAGGGTTTGCAACTTTGCATAGTGTGACCAAGGAACTATAATACTCAGATCAGTTCAGCAGGATGCCAAAAGAAACTGTTGTTGACATCACTTAGCTTCTTATTTGTAGAGAGAAGGTCAGAAAACAAAGTATCTATTCAGATTTGGTTAATTACATTTTTATTTTGTATTCTTTTCTATGTTTTCTCTTAATTGTTGTCTGTTCACATGGAAACTAGAAGCAATATTATTCAAGATCATGCCTTTAGCTTAAAAAGTGTATTATTTAATTACATGAAGGATGATTTTCTTTTCAATTCAGGGACTAAGTGCATTTTTTCACATGTACCGTAAAGTAGTCTCACGTAACAAGCAGTTGACAGTTCAAACGTATGAAACCGGCCACAATAAAAACATTAAAACATTTCTATTATCAGAAAGTTGGCTTGCATTATTTATTACATTTAATGTAAAATAACTAATACTTCAAGCATATTAACAGTTTAGAAGATATTTAGAAAAATAGTCTTTTAATGCAAGTATGAAGAGTTGAAACTTCTTCACTATATACAAATATGTCTTACCCATGCACTTTGCGAAGAATCATTTTTTGACATCCATAAAAAATATATCCTAATTACTAGTAAAAAAAAAAATCTGTGAAGGTGTCTCACCTGGCCGATACATTTGTGGTGAAGGAAACACTGTCTGTTACAAAGGACAGCGGTGTGGTTCCTGTGATGTCCTCCCACTGTGCAGGAGACGTCCCTCCTGCATTAAACAGGGCCAATAGTTTAGCTCATTTGCTTTCCGGAAGTCTTTCGCTTTTCTGCTCATATCCAGTCCAAGCAGCAGATGGAAAACCTTTACGCTCTAATTATCTGCACGTCAACTTGCCTGTGATGCTGCAGAGCAAACGCAGGCACGGCGCAGATTCGCCCCGCTGGCCACTGGGATGGCCTTCTGCCGATCTGGGAGGGACGGGGATCGTCATGGTGATGGGCTTGTGAAACTTTCTCCTTCTGGGCTCTACGGTGACAATGGGGCTGAAAGTGGCTCTGTTTCCCAGAACCGCCCTGACTAATTCATCTGGTACCGGCTGAGCCTGCACAGAAACACAGGAACCAACTTAATGAAGCAAGAACAGAACTTTTTAAAGTACTCATATCAAATTAAAGGAGGCAGGCAAGTTGGGTAGAAATGAGATTTTCCACAAAGCTAAGTCAAGAGTTAGTAAGTAAGTGGATTGTATCTGCAGACATTATTTAAGATGATCAGTTGAGTCTTTTTGTACCTGCAAGCCCACGCGAATCCTCTTGGTTAGAGCCCCCTGCGGGAACGAGGCCTGGACCATGTTCACCGTGCTGCAGGACAGCACTCCTCCATCTGGACCCATGTGATTGGACTCCTGCTTGATCCTGGACACCACAGCAAAATACTGGGGGAAATCCCTAGTGATGATGCGGCAGATGCGCTTCTTCTCCAACTCATCCGGACTGTCCATCTCTGTTTGCAACAAAACATGCAAATTGAGGACAGAGTCAACAGCTCTTTCTCTCTCTCTCTATATATATATATATCTTTGGTGCTAAATATTAAATGCTAGATTTGACTAAACAAATACGCCTCCATCCCCAACACTACTGACTGAGAGCATAATGCAAAGTATTTACTTTCACACTGTTTGAGAAGTATTTATTTATTTTTTGCATAATTTACATTCTTAAGATAATCTTTGACATTTTTTGAAAAGGTTTTCTATGTTACAACTCTTTAAATCAGTTTGGATGTTTTTTCTTTTTCTTTTTTTTTAGTAATACAGAAATTAAATGTCTGATAACGTGTGAGAAAACCGGTTGCTGGGGCAACTGAAAAGCGATTTTAGAAAAATGATTTTTACAACCTAGTGCATTTAATTTAATTTGACTTAATTTTATTCAATATAGTTGCACAATACAATACAATAAGTCATTTATATGTTTGAGAACATACAACTGATTTAAACTGCAGTAAATTAATACACATTTCATTGATATCATACAGATAATATTAATATCATGACTGTATCCTAGTTTTACTCACATTCCAAATGTGACAGCATTTCATTTTCTTTTAGATATTTTCCTCAATATGTTATTCCAATGTTGAAATAATTAATTATCACTTTTGAGTAAAATAATTTTCTGTCTAACTACTGATGATAATGTTTCAAATACAGAATGGTTTATTAAAAGCTAGGCTAATGCTAGCATTTTTACTTTCTATTTTGATAACTTAGTTCAAATATATCATATGGCGGTTCCACTTAAATAACATTTCCAGATAAAATAAACAGCTGCCTCCTTAGAGATAAATATTAAATGCCAGATTTGACTAAGCAAATTAACATCCATACCTCCCACTACTGAGAGAGAGAGCACAATGCTTCACTTCCACACAGTTTGAAAAGTATTTTTTTAATTAATTTATTCTATAGTTTCCCCTACAGTGACATCTGTGTGGTCCTCTCAACAAATTTTTTAATAATCTGATCACTTTTACTTTCAGATTTTGTAGAAGATCATCGTTACCTTCATCCATCCCAGCTAGCAGTTCAGTGAGATCTTCTGGCCTGGTGTCAAACTGGTGCTCCTTCCAAGTGTCGCCGTTGTCGCTCCTCAACACAATTAGCTCCCTTTCTTTCCCTCTCATTGAACCAAAATGAGGAATCTCCACAATAACTGGACTGAGAAAGAAAACAGGACAGTTATGTTTAAAAAGCTACTCAAACAGGCAAATCAGTCATGGTGTTATGACGAGGACTTAATTGTTGGCTTATTAACAGCCTACCCAAGGAACTGAGCGCCAGCAGGTCCAACCTCTACCAGCCGACTGACCAGGCCCTCCCCCTCCACCATGGGTGGAGGGTAGGCCAGTTTGTGCCTTTTAGCCAAGCGGCAGGTGATGCGTGTAGGCGCTGTGCACTTCCTGGGGGGAATGATGATACGCAGCCCATTGTGGCGGCTTCCCTCTCCATTGATGCCGCCACGGGCGTACCACCATGAAGCTGACCAAGAACCTGAAGAACAATGAGCACCAATTCAGAAAAAAAAGCAAAAAAAAAAAAAAGAAACCCTATGAAATAAGAGCAGACATGGACACATCGGTAAGGAGAACGTTCACATGTCTGTGATCACCGACACCCAAATAAAGAAAGAGGAAGCAGTAAATTAACCAGAGAAGGAGAGAGAGACAGAGAGAGAGAGAGAGAGAGAGAGAGAGACAGAAAAAAAAAGAAAAAAAAACACAAAGATGCTTTGAGCTGTGAAACTTAACAGTTCTCACCGTCAGCCATCTTTTTTTTATTTTTTTTTAATAGGACATCAAAACATTGCCTGAAACTAAACAGGGTGTTAATGATGTGGCGGAAAGTTTTTTCCAGCTCTAAGCCTGAAGATGAGATGCATGTCAAAGCCCCTCAAAAAGCAGCGTTCAATGATTAGATGACAAAGATTTTACAATGTTTTCACCAGATTAGGTAACAAGTCTCCCATCTTATGTGTCCTATTTGTGACATGACGACTATTTATGGCACCCCATATTCAGAATATGAAAAGGACGAAGATTTGTTGAGGTTTTAAATACACATTTACTCTACTTTGTTACACGCCTCTTCAAAAAGTATTCAACACCCTTGAACCTTTTCGTATAGCACGTTTCATCTGCAAACCTCAGTGTGTGAAGCTCCATGAATCAGTGTATTCCTGGAATGGTAGGAGGACACTTCCCCTCCCTAAAATATTTTACAAATAAAAATTGAAAACATGTAGCATATTTTAAATGCAACCCAATTTATTATATGCATGAAAAATAAAACAACTAGTCCTTCTCTTTAACCTCAGTATAAGATAAAAAAACGTTTTGTATTTAATACATTTTGGCTGTGTGTAGAGGTGGAACATGGTGGTTTCACTCTCATGATGTGGAGATTCTTGAGAATCTGACACAGATGCTATCCATTCAGTTTGACAAAAAATGGCAGGAATTTTATTCTTTAGGTTCGCAAAGCTGGTAGACCAACATGTTTTTGTTCTGCGTATTAAATAAACTTGAACATGATTTACCCTTTTCATTCCTCCTTAGAGTCCCCCCACATCAACCAGCCTGCCCTGTGCTTATCTATTACAAAATATCGAAATAAAGCTCTTTGAGGTTTTCACATGACAAGAATTTGAAACAGTTCAAGGTGGATACACAGCAGCAGGACCGCTGAAAGTTATTTTTCAGTTCCTATCTCTGACGTGCACAGTGAGAGAGGGTGGCGGCACGTAAAGCAAAGACTCCCAACACACTTCTACTGTCTACGCATTGCAAAATGAAACACCAGACAACACGGATGGGACGAGCGCAGACTGGACAGAGAGGAGAAAAACAAAACAAACAAACATAAAAAAAAGGAACAACGATGAGGTGAGAGATGGAGGAGTGAGTGACATCACTGCGACACTGTGGCCGTGAGCAGCGAACTCAGTCGTCACCTGGAGTCGTACTGAGCGAGTGGGGACGAGACGCTGCAAAAGTAAACACATGGAGACAGTGCGCCCCCAGAACCTAGATTTAGTATCAAAGTCTCAGAAGCTCTATTTGGATCTACAACGGGGGACTGGGGATGAAAGATGGCTAAAAAACTAGAAGTGAGGAAAAAAGACAAGCAACCAAACAAATAACACACGCTGCGGATACAAACGACGAGGAACAAAAGGAACGAGCTACACGCACAAATTCACAAGACGAAAATAGAACCAAAGCTGGACGTGACACGTCGCCATACTTTATCTCTAAATAACACCGGCTAATATCCGTGCAGACACAGTGCAGTTTTGTTTAAAGCAGGCCTCAGCACTTTATGATGTCACATATTCAAAGTGTGCACAGGGACATGAAAGCGGCATATTATCACCGGATCCAAATGTAACACATTAGCCCGATGGAGTATGAGCTCATGTAGAGCCTGCAGTTTTATTTGACTAACAATTAAAATAGCACAGCATCGGCGAGTCGGGTCCTGCTTCTGGGCTGTGTCTCTAGGTGTGCGGCGTTACACAAGGGCTTCAGCAAATGAAGTGCATTTTTCTACATAGCTGTAACAACGTGATGGTTACAGAAGCAGGACTGCAGAATCTCACTGCACCACATCTGGTGCTGCTTGCTTTGCTGAATAGGAGTTTTTAACGGCAGTTTTGTGCAGTAGCGTTATTGGTCACGTTTGCATAATGCACTTTTTGTAAACGTATTAGAAGCATAACGTCGGCAGAGAAGATGAGGCAGCGCAGGTGCTCTTACCCGGAGTGAATGGGGCTGGACACGGTGTTGTGACTGTGGTCCATGGTGTCCGGAGTCCAGCTGTAGCGTCGCATGCAGTCCGAACTGTGGTCCCTGGTGACGGCGAGGTGCTGGGCGCGGAGTAGAAGAAAGACGGATGAAACGGCAGCGAGGACAACATGGACACAAGAAAAACCAAATAAAGAGACTTAGGAGGTCAGAATGATCAGACAGCAGAGAAACCATCAAGGAATGTGGAAAAAATAGACAGGAACCAAACAAAAAGAGACAGCAGTCAATGGATGGACAGAAAATCCCCTTCCCTGTGATTTCATGACACTATCTGCACAGTATAGAACCATTGAAGGTCAGAATGAGCCTAGATCAAATTTCAAATTATAATTTAACAAGGAGCTCCCTAAAGATCCACTTTAAGAGATTTCAACAAAATTATAGGTAACTGTGGAAAGAACACTTTGTGTCGATAAGATTATGTTGTGCAGCCAGTTATACCAAAAAAACCTCAGCAAATGCATATGTAATATTTCTCAAATGTTCCAGCTTTGAAGCAGTAAGTTAAGCAAAATGTATTCACAAAATGGGACTATGGACCACAAAAAGATCATGTTGGAGAGAAATCTAGACCCCTAATTCGTAAACAGAGTCCAATAATTTGTTTAACTGGGTAATAGAACGTTTTTCCCATTGGTTGGCATAAAATATCCCCATGAAATGGAAAACAAACAAAAAAAAATACTGCACTGATTTGATCCCACAACGAACAGAGATGTACAGAAAATACACTGAAGACAAATGGACGACGAAGCACCGTGACACTGACTCAAAACCAAAAAAGCTTCTGAATAAGCCTGACATCTGTCATGCTAAATACCTTATTAAGTGGGTCGACCAGGTAGGAAATGTCTTTACAGACACTCTGAAGCTTAGGGAAGATTAAAAACATCAGTTTATGGTTTACACTTGGGACAAAGGACAATAAAAGGAAACGATTACTACCAAAAGGATTTCTAGATCTGATTACAATTCATTGCATTTAATCATCAAATAACATTATTGGAAATGCTTAAAACACACACGCACAAATAATAATAATTTTAAAAAACGAGTAAAATAAGAAACTCCTTATTAGAAGAAAGTATAAATCGAGTTTAAAGAAGTTTTCTGGGCCTCTTTAAATAGACTCTTTGTTAAGGATGATGCTGACCACCATGGCTAAAGCTAGCATAGCCTCATCACTGCTTCTGCCTATGCAGGAAAAACCATCCTGCCTTAACCTTCCTGACATGCCTTGTGACTCGATTCTTAGTGGGAAAACAGAAAACAGAAAAGTTGTGAAGTCCATCAGGCGTTTACCAGCAATTCTCAAAAAAACACCTATCTAATAAAAAAAAAAAAACTGTCAGCGAAAGATCCTGGCAAGAAGGAAGAGAACTTTTGTCTTACCGTGTCTTTTGTGGGGGCCAGGATCTCCTCGATCATCATACTGTCTCTGGCAAAGGAGCTCCGGTTGAGCGTGTTGGACCTATCCGAACTGAATGAGTGGAGGCTACATGTTACCATGCAACCCGGCGCCACGGGCAACAACAAGTGATGGACAGGAGAACGGGGCACAAAACAGAGAGCGAGAACACCATTACAATATGCAACCTCCAGGGAACCAGAATTTAGTTGCTGGACGAAAGACAAGTCCAGTTGTCAAGAGGAAAATGGGGAGAGGCAGAAGAGCCTGTAGCGAGAGGAGGAAGAGATACTGTAGCAGGTTGCTCAGAGATGGAAATGAGAGTGAGGTCAGCTTGTTTGCTTTAGCAGATAAAGAGGGAAAGTTGGCCAGAGCAGAGAGGGGAGAAAAAGTGCTGAGAATATTTTTTCTGGGAAGGTGTGGTGGGTGTGCAATCATGAGCACGGACACAGCTAAACTAGACTAGATGTCAGAACGATGAAACGTGAGGGATTAGTGGACCTTGAGCTTCGGCACCTGGTTGACAGGTGACAGCGAGAAGATTTTACATTTGTGACAACAGAAAAAGAAACAAGGCCTCGGCTGTCAAATTGGCTTTGTTGCGACATCGGCCCTCTTCGGCCCGTTTCAGAAAAGTGAAGCATGTTTTCCCCTCAACCTTGCTGCAGTCTGTTTTACTGCTGTGTGCAATGATGTGTGGCTATTTCTGCAGCATTGATGCAGTACTTGTGGATTCCTTTACTCTTTTGCCACACAGACCTGATGAGACTGAAAGACACAAAATGTGGACTTCAATATCAAACAGTACCTCACAAAGGCATTCATACCCCTTGCAGCAGTACTACAGGAAACTTCAATGTATTTTATTAGGATTTCATGCAATTAAATTAACACAAAAGTAGTGCATATTTATCAACATTTTGTAAAGGAAGTTGTATATTTTGGGATAATATACCAACACTAACCTTGATAGTGTTTTCAGGAGATGAACAAGATTTGTTTTCTTCTACATATAATCTTAACAATTTAGGCTAAAGAGATGATTTTGATCTCATCTGACAAAATAAACAGCCTGTGGCAAACTTTAAATTCATGGATGTTTATTTCACAATGAGCTTGTTCTGGCCTCATAGTCCATAAAAGTCAGATTTTTGGAGAACACCTTTTCAGAAGAGCCGAATTTTCAGGTGTAAATACACACAGGTGAATTGTATTTATTGAATAGAACCTGGATTTTATTTAGACATAATAGAGTAAATGGTCCCAAACCATTAAGATTATAATTTTAAAAAAATAATAAAAAATAAAAACCAAGCATTCCTTTCACTTCAGTCATATGACACAATATGTTGCACCATCACATAAAATCCCAATGAAATACGTGACAAATGACATAAATACTTTTACTAGGCACAGAGAGGATTGCACTTAATAAGTGCCTCTGAAAATGATTAAACACCCACAACGAAAGGCTGACATCTTACTGCTGTGCTTCCCGGGACAGTCTACTGTATGTGTGTATTGATGCGCCATGTGCGTGAGTGTAAAATGGGGGTAGAGGTGGGAGGGGGGCGCAGAGAAATTGCAGAGCTCAGCGGGTTTAAGTGGGCACACTATTCAGCAGAGAGAGAAGGCCTTTATTCAGCAGAGCCTGCCTACACTGTCGAAGTAACCAAGCAACTCTGTACGGACTGAATGGACCTGCTGGCACGGCGTCCCCCTCGCCCCTCTCTGTTCACACCGGGACCTTGTTTGTTTTTCACAGCTTCCTCCTCTTTCTCATTCTGTACATCCTTCTTCCCCTCACTTTCCTTTGTTTCTTTCTAACCTTTCGAGCTCTCAGCTATCTATATTCCCGCGTAGCAGCGCTTCCGCGTTCACCATCTCGAGAAGGAATTTCTACTTTTTTCTTCTCAGTCTCGCTCTTCCACGTCCTTTTCTGCTCTCCTCCTTCCAATTGGTACACCAATTGACTTATTGTACTTGAGGTTGCCCACTCCGCACGCCTCTTCCTCTTTTTCACTTCAACATCTGCATGTGACTATATCGGTGTTCTGGCGGTTTCCAGTTGCTGGGGGAGCGGGTGCGGACGCACAAACACAACTGCTGACTGTTGAGTCATTGTGCATCCATGTAAGTGCCAAACGTGCACGTGATCACGCGTGCGTCTCCGCCAAGTCGTTCCGTCAGTGTGTGTAAGCTTTCCATCTCTGCAAACCATCACAGTATCTAGGATAATCCTGGGAGGAGTTCAATTACTGGCATGTCGACAAGATGTTAGGTGGGGGAAGACATTTTGATCCCTGGAAGTTACACTTGGTGACACAAAAGAAAACTTGAAGAGGTTAAGCCACACAATCACTCAAAACTGAAAAAAAAAGTATATAAACCACAGAGATGCACCGAGAATTACACCGGTGACCAGATTCAGGCCATTTACCGTTTGAAAGATCTATCTTGTCATGGTCAGCAAAAAACACCGTACCTAAATGTTAACATGTTATGCTAACAACAACACTTTTCCGTGTGAAAGTTGTCCACATGTTCAGTATCAGGGAGGTGTTTGAAAATGAAGTCAGGGGAAAGAACAAACACTGTTCTGCTTCTAAAAATAAAGAGATGTTTTTGCAGAGTCATGTGGGATGCTCTTTGAGACTAACTTAATTTCAGCAAGGAGGGAGATGTTATGTTAGCATATAGAATGAAGCAAATTTAGTCTGTTTCGGCTTTTTGAAGGGTCCAGTTTTATCTGTCAAGTTTGATTTAGATTATTTTTCAACTTGGTGGAAATCTCAGTTAAGAAACAGATCTACTCTATTTACAGTAAAAGAACAAAGAGACTTAGTTTTGAGAGTTAGCAATGTTAGTCACATTAACCCTGCTAATGGTGGAGAAAAAAACACTACAAGTGGATTAATTTTTTTATTTGTATTTTTTTTGTTGCTAATATCACTTTTGGAAAAAAAAAATCTTCTCCCATTATTTTATGAAACTGATGATATAACAAAACATGTTTTTAAGGACAGTATTTGTTTTTACACGTAAATATTTATTTTGTATAATATACATTTGCAACACCTGAAGTGAAATAGAAATGAGCTAAAAATCGGCCACAAATTCTCAGATTGGTGCATCTCTAAAATAAACACATCTAAAACAAAACACCACTAGTGCGTTCTCATCTTTTTTTTTCACACCAGTAACCCAAAAAAACGAATTCATTTTAAAGCTTAAACAGCACACGTGATGAAAGATTGTTAACAGGGATGAGAAATTGTGATGAATGCTAACCAGCTAAGTGATCTGAGCAATGCTGTAACAGTTACATGATGAGACCAATGTGCAATAGGATGACTTGTGGCTTTGGGTGGAGGTTCTAATACACGAAGGACACGACTCACACTTATGCTTCCTACTACTACTAATGCTTCTGCTGCCCTTTTCTTACCTGATTCTAGGGCTAGAATGAGAGACAAGAAAACAAGAAGAAAAAAAAAACAGAGCAGTGAAAAGCAAAGCATTTTGAAAACATTTAGGCATGATATGACTTTTCTTTAGACATAGGACACTGATGCTGTGCTTTTGCATGGTTGCACTACTCTAAGCATAGTTTGTTTAGATTTGTGTGTATGCGTGTGTGTGTGTGTGTGTGTGTGTGTGTGTGTGTGTGTGTGCAGCCCAGCAAAAGCAAAACCATGCAATGTCGATGTATAAACAGAAAGGTAAGGGAAAGCAAAGGCCTTGTTCAGCGTCATACGTAAACACAGATCAATAAAACATTATTTAATATATTTCACAACATTCACGTTCTTGTACAGACATTTGAATTGTTGGCAAGAAAAGTTTATCCAGTTTCAGAGGAGTAGAAATGCATTTTGAGGAAGAATTTTACGTGACTTTAATTTTGCATACTGTACATTTTTTTTATAAGAACAATTTAAAGTTAGAAATGATAATGTTACATTTCCAGTCCACTTCTCTTTTGGGATGTTTCTGATGACGCAACGATCCTGTGAATGTCTACAGCTAATGCTAGCCATACTAATCATACTAGTTGCAAAAGATAGTTAAAAAAGGTCAACTAATATAACACGACAAATAACTAGAAGTGCAATAAATTTATCTTCTTTTTGAAGTTTTAGCAAAACAAGAAAACAACTTCTCACACACAAGCTGTGGCATCACCTTCATTTCTTAATAACTGGTATCTCTTGGGAAGAAGTTTAGAAAGAATTATCTTAAATGTGGTTCATTATATTTTTCTAAAATTGAAACTGGAATCAGAAACATTTGCTGTCAGATAGTCAAAGTTTCGCAAAAAGTGAATATTAGAAATTTGATCAGTGCATCTCTAATATTAAACACAAAAAGTGAAGCAAAAAGCAGATAAATAAAATAAAACTAAATCCTTTCATTGTTCGGTATCTTAACATTTGAACAGCAACTACATTTAGCCACTACTGAAACTTTTTCCATCATTATCCTGAAAAAAAAAAAAAAACTTGTTTACATGGAATCTTTCCATCTAATTCTGGGTTTCCCTTGTTTGCCGAGCCCTGCTGATGCTAGCAGCTTCCTGTCGCCGCTCACCTCTCCGTTTCCTTTTTTTTTATCAATCCAGCCATCATGGTACATCTGCCATCTGTCACTATAGAAACAATAGCCTCTGATGCGTTTTCCCCTGTAGCCTGCCAGTTTTCCACAACAACCTTTTGTAGTCTCTTTGAAAAGTGTACTCATGTGTCTCGCCTCTACACTGTGCTACACTCTGGGCCGTTTCGTAGCTCTGGCCTGGGTTTGAATGAGGTCAGGCAAAACGCTGAATCATTTTTTTTTTTTTTTGTCAGGTTGAATCATTAGATGGCAACTTTCCAGGCTCTTGTTTTAAGATGATTTCTATGTTATTCTTTATTTGTTTTGTGTTCAAATAAACCAGAAAGCTTCACAACATGCTTCGGTTTTGTAAAGCAGCGGCCAATGCAGCGGTTATACATCTATAATGAATGTGATTACAGCATCAATGATCTCCCAATAATCCAGCTAAATAAAATAAAAAACTTAACTCAAATGACAGGCGCCTACCTGGCAGAGCGCGCTCCTATGCTGAAGCCCATGTAGCCCTCCTGAGGGAGAGAATCATCCCCCAGCTCCTTGAGGTCCTGAGGTCGCAGGTATTTGTCAGTGTCACCGGTCATCGCATCCTCACCTGGATGGGGGGTTGAAATCACAACATCCAGCTGTTAACCTCACAAGCGGATAAAGGAGGAGGCGATGCAGCACCTCAGAGAAGGAAAATAAACCAGAACAGCCAGCATCCGTCTCTTTCTTATTTGATTAGAGGATTTATTGAGGCCCTGGGGGCCAATTATCAGCAGCACTGTGACGCTGAACCCAAAACATCACTGCAGATACACAACCTACAGCTACTTTTATTTGAATCTGTGGCATACAACAGCCGTGAATCACAAATGACTGCAGCTCGGAAGAGGATTTAGCAGAAGACAACATGAGAGGCAGCAGTAAAGCAACTTTGCGGTAAATCTGCTGCTGTCCTGTAAAAAAAAAAAAAAAAAAATCAAACGCACCTCCTCCCATCACAGCACTCAAACACAGAAGACAAGCAAAGCCAGAAAAACAATACAGCAGCGGAAAGTTGAGCAGCGCATCGCACCTCGATCAGCGGACCGGTGGACGATGACACGCCGATCAATGAAGCCGCCGGAGCGGCCGTAGTGCTTCCCCTTCTCCCTCATGTCCGTCTCTGTCCTGCCTGCAACGCTGTGCTCCTTCACCGCAGCCCCTCCCCCTCCTGCCTTCAGCACTGCCGCACTCGGAGCAGACGCCACAAACCGGCGTCAAGGCAGCGGCGTCAGAGCACTTCCGGAGTCCGATTTCAAAATAAAACCCTATTCTAACGCACGAACAAGGGAGGAAATCTTTTTTTTTTTTCCATTGCGAAAAGAGCTCGTTTTAGTTCATTTTCTTGAAAAAGAAAAAAAAATGTGGTGGAAAATTGACGGAACAAGAAGAGTGTTCAATCCAAAAATAAAAAAAAGACAGAAAGCAACAGTTCAAACTGGTTGTATGGATTTTGTGTTTAAAATTGTATTAATTTTTTTCCACTTACAAATGTAGACTTCATTGACAGTAAATATCAGAAACGGATTTATTTAAACAGGAAAAGAGTCTTTGCTTGTGTGTGTTTGGGTCAGCTATATCACAAACCAAGATTTGAGCTGATCAGCTGCAATAGCAAACAACAGAGAATGAGATGTTTGGTAACTTGGATGCTAAAAAACAGGGGTGTCAAACAAACTCATTGTCATGTTGGGCCTTATGAAGATCAGAAATGTCTTCAAAGGGCCAGTTGTACTAGAACGTATGATTTGATTGATTTATTCATCAGATTCATGGTCCACATATATTTTTTTTAAAAAAGAACATGATACACAACAATAATACATAAAAAATAAGGATAAAACTACCTAAACTGCTAAAATATTAATAAATGGCTTTCTCTTCAATGGTAACATCTTGCAGATCTGGAAGTATACGTAAAAAAACTCCTTCTATTTGGTTGATAAAATAATATTTCAGCACACATCTGTTATTTGTGTAGAACCTGGAGGGTCACCTAAAAACTTATGGTGATTTGAGTTTGACACGTACATGCTAAAATGTTCAAATTGCTTTTTAATGTGTTTTTTTAAAGGTGCACTTATGTGTTTTTCTCCTCAATCAGTCTTTATTAAAAGTAGGTTATTTTATTATTATTATTATTGAATGTGGCACTACTAAAAGTAATTTGGAAAACATAAAATGTCATTTCTGACATATTGTGCATTAGAACACCAATCTTTGTTATCTGGTAAACAGCTTAAAGTGGCATGTTTGAAGCAGAGTTTTACTTCAGAGACCCCTAAACAATGGTGGATTCTGACAAAATTTAACAGGACTTTGTCACTTGCAGCGTGGGGCATTAAATGCATATCCAGGGTGACATCTGTTACTGACTGACAGACGACATAATGGAACCACTCATCATAATTGCAATATCTATTATTCTAGGTGTTGCTGTGGTTCATTTAAATGAACTGTTTCCATTAAAGAAACATTAAACTACAAGAACTATGTGCAATTCAGGCAAGTGCTAACAAAAAAAAACCCTCGAGTTTTTATGTTCCCATCAGATTTCCAAATGTTTCAAAAATAATAAATAACACATTAAACCGATGAGCTCTACATTCTTGGTGGAACTGACTACTGAACTTCCTGTGTTTTCTACACTTTTTCTGTCTGACTTGACCAAACAAGCAATTCACTTCTTCTTTAAAGTAACGTTCCACAAACCCATTCAAGCGCAGACACACCGAATCGGCACAAACATGTAGTTTTATGCTCCATTAGCATCATCTCCGCTAATAAATGAAATATATAATAAATAAATAAATTCGCCCTAAAATAAAATGTTTCAGCTACCTAGATGGCTCATCTCAATGTAGCTTTTTTTCTTTTTTTTTGTGTTAATTAGTGTATATGCTCGACGTCCCTTAATGATTAATACCGACTTACCTTTTTCCACCGCAGCCATGTTGATCGCAGCTCCGCTAATTATTTCCTCTGCGACTTTTCTCGATCCCCAAACTTGAAGCAACTAAACCCCCACATAAAGCTAAAAAATAAAAGATAAAAAACTCAGGAAGACCTACACCGAACAGTCCATCCGGTGCGCTTCTGGCGCAGACGGGGAAAAGTTGCGCTCTTTCTTCATTCAGCTCCTGCGCCTAACTGCGTTCGGACAACAACAACAACAAAAAGTTGCGCGTTTGGATCCGCCGGTGCGCGCCATCTCTCCCGTCCTCTTTTCGCAAATAAATGAAACAAATCTAAACTCTTGGAACTTTTGTGTCGCCGTGAGGGCAGAAATGTCAGAAGTCAAAAAGCCGCCTGACCGCAGGAGTTAATTCTCCCGCAGGCGGCTCAGAGAAAGCTCATCTTATTGGATTTAGAGAGAGAGAGAGAGAGAGAGAGAGAGAGAGAGATGAGAACTCGTACAAGCAGAGTCAGAGAGCACCGTCACTGGAAGAGTTTAGGGCTCCGTGGAGAGAAGCAACAGTCAGCTGACAGGTTGTTTGAGCAAATGCCTGAGAATCTCACTGGAGAGGACAGTGAATGAGAGAGAGAGGGGGGGGGGAAGGAAACTCTTTATGCTGGAAGCCAGGGAGAGTTTGGCTGCATGTCAAACTGGGGAAGTAGTGTCAGTAATGATGAAATACTCAGCAGGCACGTTTTTTTTTCTTTTGCCATTCTTTAAGAAAATATTGAACCACAACTCTTCATCTTTCAGTTTTTTCTGCATGCTGCATCCAGTGATTTTGAACACACACACACACAACACACACACACACACACACACACACACACACACACACACACACACACACACACACACACACACACACACACACACACACACACACGGAAAAAAAAAAAAAACCCACAAGACCAGATTCGGTAAACATGCCTTTTCAGTAGGGTGTAACAAATATTAAACGTTTACCCATCCGCAGTACAACTGGAAACTACAGAAGCCTGCTGAAAGTTTAATGTAAGTAAAGGAAAAAACCACACACACAGTAGAAGCAACACATACTACCCAACCTGCGCTATAATAGGATTTCCCCATATTGGATTAAAGAGAGTTGTGGTGAGTCTTTACATTCTCCTAAGACAGACCTACACACAGACCAAAAACCGTCCGGCAGTGAGGAGGGACTCCACTCCTGAAAGCAAACACCCAATCTGTCCTCGCTTCTATTGCGCTGCCATCAAGTCCACTCTGAACAGGCTCACTGCAGATGAATTATGTACACACACCACAAACAGTTCACACACAGCACGAGGAGGATTATCTCGTCTTTTTTTATATATATATTCGACCACGCTGGTGGCAGCGCACAAGACCAGCGAGGATCCAGCTCAAAAATAAATTCATCCACCATCACTTGATATGTTTGTGGAGTCCAACCGTATCACCTGACAAAGAACCGCCGCCCTCCCAACCGGCCCCTTAGCAACGGCCTGTGAACAACCTCATCAATTTTACAAGCGCGTTAGCTCGGTGGTTCCAAAACAAACTGCAGCGGACTGAAGGTGGCGGCTTTAAACAGTGTGACTCGTACCATAAACACGGCTCTGAAGGGATAAAGGTGTTCTGTAACCAAGCCTGTTGCTGCATCATGTGAGTGATGAAAAATGCAATTTGTTATCTCTCGCATAAAGAAGAGCCTTTCTAAAGTATTTATATACCATTCTATTGTCAACATTGTGTTTCATTAAAACTGCAAACCTCAGTGTATTTTCTTGGGATTTTGTGGGACTAAGACAAAATAGCACAACACTGTGAAGTGGAAGGTGAACGAATCATAGTTTTCTAAATTTAACAATTAAAATCTACAAATCCCGAGTCATTAGTATTCAACCCACTTTTTCTTTAAATAACATAGTTACAACCAACTATTTTAATCACACTAAATCCTGGTCACAGAGGCCTAATGGAGATCATTCGTAAACATGACCAGGGAACACAGGAACACATGGCTTTAATGGAAGAGAGGCAAGAAGAAAGCCCACTGTTGGGGAAAAAAAAGTCATATGAAGCAATGATTAGCGTTCGCTATAAGCCATGTAGGAGACACAGGAAACGACACGGTCGATGAGAAAAACAATCTGGATCGTTGATCAAAAGACACAACAGTACATGTGAAAGGATAAAATGAATACACAGTGAAACATGGCGATGGCAGCATCATGCTGTGATGAGAATTTTCTCAGGAAGCAAGTCAGAGTGGATTGGGATGGATGGAGATATGTACAGGGAAGTCCTGGAAGGAAACTTGTTGGAGCCTTTAACAGACAGAACATCATTTCACCTTCCACCACTACAGTGACCTTAAACATGCAAACAGAGCTACGATGGAGGGGTTTGGATTATCAGACATCCATGTATTAGAACCGACACCTAAAGCCACTCAAAAATGTTTGTAGCAAAGCAAAGTTTGTAGATGCTCCCCATCCATAAACATTAATCAAGCTTCAGCTATTTTGCAAAAAAAAAAAAAAAAGCTTGGTTCTACAAGAATTCACTCACAGGGACCGGAAAAGAATGCAGAGGATTTAGAAGTTTTTAATGGTAAAAATGTCAAAACCATATATAATTGTCTTTCCACTTGTGTTGATCTGTCACATAAAATCCCAATAAGTACAGAGAAGTTTGTAGTTTTACTGCGAGAACGGTCTAAGGGCATCGGTATTTTTGCAGAAAGTGTTTTTGACAAAAATAATCAGTGTTTGATATTCCTAGACCGGCAGAGTCAAAGGATAAAGCTTGACAGAATATGACTTTGCAGATCTCAAATAAAATGTGTGCAGCTTAAATTATGCAAAAACAAAACAAACAATAAAAACAGGATGTGGTTTCGTAGCACAAGTGGTTAATAGTCTATCAGCAACTACAAACAAACCACTTCACTCAGCTGAATTATGAGTTTTGAATGGTAGTAAAGCAATGGCTGCTTATCACAGTGAGCTAAAGATAAGAAAAGCAAGCAAACAACACAATACATATTCAAACTGGTCACCAGTACCTTCCTCAACATCAGAAAAAGACTCTTCTCTGAGAATCTGTGGCACATTAGTCGGAACTGCGTGATTTGGATACACATACAGTTAGGTACACAATTGTCAAAGACATCCACCACACAATGTAGGTGGCAATCATGATTAAAAACAAAGTCAAAAAAAAAAAATCTGAGATACTTTAACAATAATTCTCTTACCTTCGTCATCTGACATGTCCAGGAACTCGTTTATGGTCTCCGGGACATTGATTTTGTGTTTTTCCGAGGCACTCTGAATTAACAAAAAAAAAAAACAAAAAAAAAACACACACACAAAGGGACATGACATATAGTTAGAAGCTGTTGGAGAAACATAATTCTTTCTTTCTTCCTTTCTTTTTGTCTGTATGTTCAACCATTTGACACTTGATTTTACCTTGCGCAGTCTTTTACTTCCTACCACTCAAAAAGATTGCTTCTCACTGGCCATTTCCCCCAACTTTTCCCACTAACTTTGGTGCTGCATCGTGTGGAAACACTTCTCCTGTGGGCCACCCTCACACTCCTCATTGAGCCTTGTGTCAATAAGATCGCTGCCGGTGACCTTGGCTAAGGAGAAGAAACCTAAGCTCCAATCTAAGTCTTCTCTCTGTTTCTTAATCAGGGCAACGTCCCACATGTGACATGGCGTGACGGACTAGCTTGCCGGCTCATGATGCCACGTTTGCTCACTCGCTCCATTAACTGTGCTGCCGACTGGAGGGACAGGTTTGATTTGGACCAGCCGGCACCGACACGATTAAGTATAGCTCAATTGCATCAACAAGGTTTTTCTAACATTAAACAAGAAACTGCCGAGTCGAAGACAGTGTCTCACCATAGCCGAGAGGTTTTCATCAGTCATGGGCCTCAGAGTGTCCACTACAGAGATGTACCCCAGACGGCGAGCCACTGAAAGGGCAGTGTTTCCGTTCTAATCATTGTGGGGCGGGGGGAAGAAAAAAAAAGAAAAGAGAACGATATTAAAGCTCCGGAAAACATAGAAAGCGTTCAGCATTTCAGCTTGTCCGTTCGGCATTCGCACCGCGGTGAGGTCGTTGGCTGAGGCTCCGTGCTGAAGCAGCAGGTTGATGATGTGGGTGTGACCCTGCTGAGCTGCTTGGTGGAGTGGAGTGTAGCCGTTCTAGATGGAGACAGACAGAGTGAAAACGTGTGACTTGAAACAACTTATTCTTTGGTGAACTGAGTTTGAAACGTGAAGGAACGTTTAGGATTTCCTCCTCAGCTCAACTGCTTTGAGGAAAAGCTGCAAGATCGATCTTTTGTTTTAAAAAAAACAAAAACATAAAATTGGTGCTGCTATAGATATTAAAGAGATTTAAAGTGACTGATACTGGCTGCAACATTGAGGAGGTTCACCTTTGTTTTGGCGTTGACTTTGGCGTGGTTCTGCAGAAGAAAGTTTGCCATCTTTGCGTTGCCATAGTGACAGGCCACATGCAGCGGAGTGTATCCAATCTGGAGATGGAGGGACATGAAAGGGAAAGGAGATGAAAGGGAGAGTAGGAGGTAGTTATGGACGGTCAAAAGGAGCATGAAACATAACTTCTAATAGATATCTCTCTTTTTAGTGATATTTCTTTAAAAAATATGGAAACATGCTGATATAGCCAATTTCTCAGCAGGCTATCACCGTCTTACAAAAAAACAGAACGCTGCTTCATGTCTCATGGTGAGTTATGATTATGAGCACAACACTTAGAGATCAGGGCAGGAATGACCTTTCTGCTATAAACATTTGTCCTGTCAGCACAAACACTCCTCAAATAACCTTCATCTGGGGGACATCAGCCTCAGCGGAAACATACAGGTTGACTTTTTATTTCAATGTGTTTGTTTGATGCAGAACAGGATGATCGGTAAACACATTTTGTTTATTTGAAATGTTAAAACTCTAAGTAACATAGAAAGAATGAATCAACAAAAAAAAACTACAAAAACCGAATAAGGCTCCAGTTGTTTTTTTTTTGTATTTGCAGACTGCACTGTTCTACCTTTGTTTGTGAGTTGACATCAGCCTCGTTGATTACAAGGATTTCTGCAACGTTGACCTTGTCTTCCTGAGCTGCTAGGTGCAGGGGCGTGAGACCACTCTGTGTTAAGTTAAAGTACACACACAATATGAACAAATAGGTCCTGGATGTAGCTACGAACAGAATCACATGATAACAAATCTATTAACAAAAAAGGAGCTCCAAAGATCCCTCTGGGGAAAAAAAAATAAAAATCACATTTTGTACATTTTGGGATCGAAAGCTAAACATGTTTGTTTCAAACAACATCGGTTTACGTGTTTCCAGCAGGGATTGTAAAAACTGGCATTGGTCACCTTATTGCACACATTGACGTTAGCATTCTTGGCCAGCAGCAGGGACACAAGGTCCACGCTGCCCTCCTGCGCCGCCAGGTGAATTGGACTGATGCCCTGCCGCGTCACTGCGTTGGTGTCTGCGCCGTACTCCAGCAGTGTGGTCCCAATGTCCATTTGGTTTTTTTTGGCAGCAATGTGGAGAGGCGTGTAGCCGTTCTAGGACAAGGAAGGGGAATTGAAATACTAATTTGATGATTCATTTATATGATCAACCTCATTTGAATTCATGGTTCAGGTTTATACTCAAGGTAACAAAACATCTGAGATTTATTTTTCTCTCTAACTTATCTATTTAATTCAGAGTCATGAAACTGTCTTCACACATAATGGATTAAAGCACAAAGACTTCAACATGTGATAGAAAAAATAATAAAAATTGATGGTTGATCCACAATCACTTATTTTTACTTGATCTAAAATTGTTGGATGGAGAAAAGTTCTGCGTCACTTCAAGATTTAGTAGACTGTCAATCCTTAAAAGCTAATTAAAGATAATCCTAGACCTAAATTAAAGAAGAAAAAAATGAATAAACTTCACACTTGTTTTACACAAGAGCAGAAGAAAACTCTGTTAATTGGAAAACTAGGTTGCAACCTCTCAAAAACTGCAGGTCTTCTGTCAAATCAGAGTCACTTTACCCAAGTCCAACAATACAGGCATTGCAAGAACCACCACTGATTCCCATAGAATGAGTGACATAGTATAACCGGCCCTGTCCCAAATATACCGGATCATCAAATAGCACAACAAACCGCACCAACCCTCACCAGTCCAAGCTGCTCAGGGAAGCGAGGCATAAGTTAAATTAAATCCAGGTTTGAAACTTGAATCCTCGTCTCTCATTTGCTGGTCAACACTTATCAAAAGTGGACCTATGAAGAAACATTTTAGGGTCTGCAACAGGGTCGACCCTAAAGGGTCAGAGCCTTGATGAACTTAATGAGTTAATCAAGGTTCATTGATGAACTTTGGCTGAAACATGCTCCTAAAATAGCCAACGATGCTAATACTGGTTTTAATGGAACCAGTATTTGCACTGCAGGGGATTTCATTGGGAGCCGTAACGTTATGGCTGATCAGAGTATCATCCCCTGACAGAAACTGAGGAGGGTTTATTCAAATTTGTATGCAGCTTCAAGACTCAAAAAGGAGATTAAAGCTTAAATAGAGCTAGTAAAAAAGATTAAGAGAGTGTGCAAAAGGCATCTGTCACATTCGGTAAATTTAGAACACGTTCTAAAAATATACAACTAAAGACACACTCTCTCTTTTTTTTTTTAAATCGGCCTCCTTCCAAAAATCAACTCAGAGTTAATTTGAATGGTTTTTGCTATCTGAGCACATGATGTCTCTGAAAAAAATGTACAGTTTGCATTTGTATGAAAGATTAGGCAGACAGACTCCTCCAGAATAACACCAGTAACAACTTGCCAGAAGTGCTTAAATTAATCCAAATGCACCCAATACACACTCAATGTTTTATTATAAGCAAACGGCAAAAAAGAAAGAAAAAAAAAGACGTGCAGGAAGGAATGACTGGGTGAGAAAAAGGAAATGAAAAATAGTCTCTCAAGTGCTGCATGATATCTTCTCTTGACAGAAGCATTTTTTTTTTATTTTTCTGTTCATCACTCGCGTACAAAAGCCACTGCCAAACTGTAAATCAACAAATATTTCAGTGCAGAGCAAACTGCATAAAGCATCAACATTGAGAGACAAAAATAAATGGCTTCCTAGAAGTCTCTGCCCGGCAAAGAAAATTCAAAGGAAGCTAAAGATGACCTATCATTTTAAATCCAAACTTTACAAAAAAGTAAAGTAATATCGACAATATGAGTGTTTACTGTGTCTGTGTGGATACCTTGGCGGCAGCATGAGGGGAAGATCCCTGATCCAGCAGCAACAGCGCCACTCTCTGATTATCGTAGTGAGCGGCTACATGCAGCGGAGTTAACCCACTCTGAGACACCCACACACACACACAGACACACAGGGCATGCAAGACAGAATATTAGAAATCACTTAGCATGTACTATTAGAAACATGTTAATATAAAGTTAGAGCATCAAATCAACAGAATACGGAAAGAAAACTGGAGGAAGACTGGGAGAGTAAAGCAGGATGTTAGCATCTGCAAAAAGAGGAATACTAAAGGAGAGTGTGTCATTGGTCAAATCCTTGACTTTGTTCGTTGTCTTTTTTTTCCTTTTCTTTTTTAGATTTATTCTGCTGTGGTAATGTATTTGAAATATGTAAAAAAAAAACTGCAATCACATTTATAAGATGCAGAAGAATAAATGCTATGAACGTTTTCCATTTTGTCATAACTTAAACTGTGATATTAAATGAAAGTCTCTGGAAGTCCCACATTTAAAAGAAAAATTAAATATTATCACCACAGCAACATTTTAGAGGTTTGCTTGTTTATTTTAAAATCCTCCACAAAGCTTATTACTGCACAATAATAACTTTGGTTCCAAAACTGCAGCGTCAAACTTGCAAAACATGCGATTTATTAAAACATGCCACAACAAGGCCGACCTGGATGCATGTCGGGATAAATTTCAGTGTCAGAAAATAAAAACAGGAAGTAGGCCAGCTTTATACTGCCAAAATGTACCAGAAATAACCTGTTGGGCCATTACAAACATCTGCAGAATGACGTCAAACCTGCTTGATGAAAGCACACAATGGAAGTGGAGTCTCTGCTTTCACCACACGTTTAGGCTCAATGAGTCGAACTGCAAACTATTTCCCCCAATATCATTTCAAGGTAGCCCACAATGCATGGCGTTGGTGTGACAACGCCATGCATTGTGGGAGCTTCATTTTCATACATGAGTGCTATTAGGATAAGTACTTTCAGGTGGTGGCTGACTGCCAGTGGGCCTGTCCTAAGAAAGAAAGTGTGTCAATGTGTGTGTTCGAGTGTGTCAGGGGATGAAAGGTAAATCTGCCCTCAAGCTTTATGCAACAGGAAGAGCATCTATTGTTTGTATTGGATGGAGATCAGATAATGTCACTTTGCACATTATTCTCGACACTTTGTTGAATTAGAACAAGTTGTTACACCTGCTAAAGACTTTCAGTCTTTTACTAATAATTCAGAAATACTAAAACCACCAGATCTGGACAACTTCTTTTATTTTTTAGGCCTCTTTTTACCCTCTGGTAAATTACATATGGAAACATTTAGATCTTCATGAACAGAAAAGGCACAGTAGTTTTGTCCTCACTTTTCCTGCAGCGTCAGGCGGGGCTCTCTTCTGAAGAAGCAAACTGGCCACCTCCATCTTGCCGTACTTTGCTGCTACATGCAGCGGCGTGAACCCTTTCTGTTGGACGCAGAGCAAAATCCAATCAGTGGAGTTAAATACAATGTAATTAAGAAGAAAAGAAAGTTCATAGGACATTTTTAATGCGTTTGTATATTAGTTTATTTTAGTGATATAGCGTTTCATATAACTCTCATCATGCGACCTAAGTCTAATCTAATGGTTGCGCCATAAAAGTAGCGACGCAAGAAGATTCATTTACTAAGGGTAAGATAACAACCAGATAACATAGAAGAGACTCACAGTAACTCCAAGGTTTATAGAGATGAAATGTGATTTTTTTTTAAAACCACACCTCTAACTGTTCACTGTCCAGTTAAAATTAAATAGTCATAGCTGAAGCTTAAGTCAGGCAACTGTTTGAGAGAAACGAGGGACAGTGAAGTATTTTTTTCTTTAATCGGTTTGATGTGTTGTCTGTCTCTTGCTTAATTCGGTCTACCGGACCCTGACAAGATAATGAGCTAAGAAGGTTACTGAATGTAATTTGAGTCCAAATTGGACTAGTAAGTGGTAGCACACGGGTGCAAAAGCAATCTCAAAAAGCATAGGAATAGATGATATAAAAGGGGAAGGGAAAATTCCTTCCAATATAACGGGAAGGAATTTTATATAATATGAGAATTATGTTTCCAAAATGGTCATTAAATGTCGCATTTAAGTAAAATGGATCATTAAAAAGTGACTTTAGCCGTTGTGTAAAAAAACAGCATCAAAATGATTAGAGAACCCTAAATAGCTACTACCTACTTGAGATTTTTTTTTTGTCCAGAGTGATAATTAAGTATATGTCTGCTTTGCTTTGACAAAGAATTAACTGCACAAAAGAAACACAGTGGATCAAAAACACCTCAGAAAATGAGCCAAAAATGCTACAAAATGAGCAGCACTTGGTTTTCTGTGTGTGTGTGTGTGTGTGTGTGTGTGTGTGTGTGTGTGTGTGTGTGTGTGTGTGTGTGTGTGTGTTGTGTGAGTAGATATTTAAAGACATTTGGTCATATTTTCCAAAGGAATGTGGGACTCCCACAGATTCCCACTTGCCCTGAAACACATGACCTCCTTTCTTTCTGACTGCCTACAGTCAGCATTCACATGACCTCCACACACAGTGAAGGAGAAGACAGGCTGCTGGATGGAGAAGCTGCTCTTAACAGAATTGCTCGGTAAACATCACACATTAACTCGTAGTTACTGTACTCTAATTCCTCTCCTCTTACATGCAGCTGCATCCATTTCTTGCTCGGTATCCGTGGGAGTCCCCAGAGGTATAGAGTGAGTGAGTGTTGGAGAGAAAGAGCCCACCATGGAGTTCGCCCTCCATTAATCTGTTCCACCGATAGAGGTGACCTTTAAAAACGGCCCCCAGCTACACATTGCACACTTCCACAAACTGGCTGCATTAATTCTTCTCCTCATCTCTTTTTTCTGGCCCTGATCTTTACTTGGATATGCAATCTGAGCTAGAACCAAAAATCATAATTAACTCCAGGAACAGCTTTAAATAACAATCCTGATGCTACAAATCCTCCCCCCCCAAAAAAAACATACAATTGTCAGAATTGAAATTGGATGTGGAACAGAAAACAGGACAAGTAGCCCAGAGGCCTACTAGTGGGGAAGTGTGGTACTGAAACCGGACGACCTCCGTTCTGTTTCCTGAGTGTCTGCGTTTGACCTGACCTCTGTGGGATTTACCTTTGTGGAGGAGGAAAGCGAGGCACCTTTCTCCAGCAGCATGGAGGCGACATCCTGGTGCCCTTCGCGGGCGGCCAGG
Organism: Poecilia picta; assembly: GCA_033032245.1. Taxonomy (NCBI): domain Eukaryota; kingdom Metazoa; phylum Chordata; class Actinopteri; order Cyprinodontiformes; family Poeciliidae; genus Poecilia; species Poecilia picta. The sequence continues at coordinate 19,930,624 of CM065367.1, read as the reverse complement.
TGAAGGGGCGTGTAACCTGAAGTGGTGGCAGAGTTGGCAGAGGCACCACAATGTAGCAGCTGCTGGACGATGTCAACCTTTCCCAGCCGACTGGAGATGTGCAACGCTGTCTGGTCATCCTACACGCGGAGCGACGAGGTGACCGTTAGCGCTATCCACTGGACTGAGTGAATCACAGCGAGGCGCTTTGCACCAACCTTGGACTTGGTGTCCACCTTGGCTCCGTTCTTCAGCAGGTAACGAACTACATCTGCTTGGCCGGCCCTCGCCGCCATGTGGAGAGACGTTTCCCCTCGCTGGAGGACACAAACAAACAACGCGTTTCAAGTCGGAGTTGGACAAACCCCAGAATCGGCACCATTTAGATATCGTCCACTCACAACGTTGGTGGTGTTGGGCGACGCTCCGTGGCGCGTCAGTGCGTGGACGATGTTCTCGTGGCCCATGAAGGCTGCCACGTGGATCGGCGTTAGGCCGGACTGCACGGAAACAGTAACGATTCAAATATCTGTCTGTAAAGCACGTCGAGCTTGAAGGGCAAAACAAATCAGATTTTGTTAGAACTGCGCTCCGGCTCGGTGCTGCACCTCTGTTACGGCCTGTATGGACGCCCCGTGCTTCAGCAAAAGCTCCATCACTTTTACTCTGTTCTTCTTGCAAGCGATGTGAAGCGGAGTGAAGCCGTTCTAGACAGGGAGAAAATTAATGTTACAGTGACATCTAGTCAACGTTGGACGTTTTGCAGGAGGTCTTCTAGAACTATTGATACATATTTGTGATCGATGTTGAATTGAAACACCAAGTTGGGTTTATGATTCAACTATTTGGCCTGGACTGCCACCTCTGTTTAAGAGCACGCATCAAAATAACTTGTTTTTTGGTTCACAAACTAAAATTCAACAATCATATTAACCCATTTTGGGCATAGCATACGTCCACATCGTTCGTACCAGAGCTTTTGCATTGGGATTGGCCTTCTTGTCCACAATGAGCTTGGCCACCTTGTAGTGCCCGCAGTGCGCGGCGACGTGCAGCGCCGTCAGGTAGTCGTTGGTGACGTCATCCACCGGCACGTCGTGCTGCAGCAGGAGCTGGACGCAGTTCAGGTGGTCCCCCTGAGTGGCCATGTGCAGCGGCGACAGGCCGTTCTACAAGGCGTCGGAGAGAGGCAGAGAGAACAGAGGAGAACAGAGGAGAGGGGAGGAGACGGAGAGATCCAGACAAAGAGAGAGAGAGAAGAAAAAAAAAAAAAAAAAAAACCAGACGCACGCAGACAGACACGTACACAGGTGGACAGACAGACAACAGGCAGTTAGGATGCACCCAAGCGCTTGTACAGGTAAAACTGCGAAGGAAGTTGCTGTTACAGAAGCATTGTTATAACGAGGCCATTACAACAATGTCTATGTTGTTACACTGGTCGTCCTGCGCGGTCAAACGGCAGGGTTTACGCAGCGAGGACAGGCTGCTCTGGAGAAGTCGCACAGACGTTATGGAGACAATGCGACAACGCTACAGCAACAGTTCTGCTGTCTGATTGGATAACAGATTTCAAATCGCTCTGTGTGATTAGAGGAGCTGATTGAAACAAACGTGTCAGTGTTAATGATGAAGGTATGACTTACTAAGACCTTATTTTTAACAGCCAAGAACAAATGTGATGTCTTTGTGACCTCTTCCTTTAACGAGCAAAGCATCGGCTCACAAGCTCATCGCTCAGGTAGCTACCTTGGTCTTGGACAGGATGGGCGCTCCTCGGTCCAAAAGGATTTCTACCACCTGTTCGTGGCCGCTCCTCGCTCCACAGTGAAGAGGCGTCAGACCATCCTGAAAGCATATCGATCCATAAATATTCATCCCCTTTATTATATTTAACAAGGTCTTTCACGGATAAATTGTAGTGTAATCTCACCTTGGTCTTTGCATCTATTTTGGACCCTCTGTCTAGTAGTAACTTCACCATGTTGCTGTTGCCCCTTTTCGATGCCACGTGAAGCGGAGTAATGTCGTTCTAATAAAAGAATAGGAATGTTTCTGTGAATATTTAACCGCAAACTGATGTACCTCTTATTCGCCAAGAGCACCAGTTGAGTAAAACTGTAATTAAAGTGTTTGATCACTTATCCACTTCTCATTTAACCAGCAATTTTAACAATTAAACAACCATAGGCCAACCCCTCAGTGAAAACAAATGGTGTAAATTCAAAAACAAACATCTGCTGAGCCTCTTCCTTGGGTGATTCTAACTATCCCTTCTGCTCAGGCAAGACGTTGTAAACGTGTAATCAGTGTCAAAATCGGCACAAACACCAGCAACCCCTTAAAACAGCAGCCAACACCCAGTAATTAGGCCCCTATTAAATATGGTGCAGGCAGCATCTGATGAGACAGAGGATTTGGTGGCACCTGCCCTCAGATCTAATAGTGTTGCTGTGGAAAATATTTATAGGATTATTTTGGAGGAACTGGGCAGGTGCATTTGAAGTGATGAACTTTAATTGCGCAGAGTAAGACCTATGAAATCTACAAGAAATGCAAAAAGGCCATTAAAGAGGTATAGTTTGATTTTGTCCCTTCATGGCCACTATAGTGCCATCCACGTTGTATCAAAGTAGTAAAGACAACCTTTTGGTTTATAATCAGCTTTTTCTGATGCGATGTGACTTTCCTCGCTGACTTAACAAAGTAAACATTTAGAAATGAAAAGATTTTCTCTGTTGCCTGAGCTGGCTTGTCTCTGTACTGGAAGCTGGTAATACCAACACCAGACAGCAGAGGGCAGAGTAAACTCACTCGAGCCATGAAGTCCACAGCAGCCCCTCGGTTAAGCAGCAACGTGGCCACGTTAATGTTGCCATAATGAGCTGCGATGTGCAGGGGAGTGAAGCCGCTCTGAGGAACGAGAAGAAAAAAGAAAGAAAGAAAGAAAAACACAACCAGACAAACAGACACATCATGTTAGAAAATGATTCAACCAAATCATCAAACGAATTCTTAATCTCAGCCTTTTGTCTACATCAAACGAGGACAAATTAAATGGTCACTAACACTTGACGTTTTCTCTAAGAGAAAATCTGTACGGATGCATTACACATGGGTCCAGCTACACGCTAATCAACGTTAGCGCCTCCTCTCTCATAGATATGCGTCTTTAAGAGCTGTTGGTATAAAATCTAAAGCACAGCTTGAAGTGTTTCAGAATTTCTTAAGTAAAAAGACAATTATTTCAAAAATAAACCTCAGTTTTTATATTTTCTCATTATGTATTGCTTTTTTATCTTCATCATCTTATTATCATCATTAGTGCAATTATTATTATTATTATTATTATTATTATTATTATTATTATTATTATTATTATTATTATTATTATTATTTGTGTTGTCTGTAAATAATTAGGTCATTGTGAATGCACGCCTCTGGTGGTTTTATGTCCATCCTTCTGTCTTAACATCTATAAATTAATGTTTACAATAGGTGCTCTATAAATAAAGTTTGAGTGACTGATTAAACTTTGACATTCTGACCATTTTACTGAAATGTCTAGAAATTAACTACAAATTCAGTTCTTTACATTTTAAATGGCAGACATCATGTAGGATTACATTGTTAGTTAAAACTGCTGATAAAGGCAGAAAAAAACAACAAAAAAGAACAAAAAAAACTGGCAACCAACTAACTGAGGGAATCTCGCACAAAGATTTTTAGGCACTAAAATTAAGAACTTACTATGTACTAGCAAGGCAGAAGATTCACCCTGAATATATGTAAAACACTGCATTTGCAATGAATTTGAAATGTTTTTCATTGATATTAAAACATAAAATTGTCATCTAATCCTTTAAAAAAAATTGAGAGATAAACTAATAGAACCATCAAAAGCCCTTCATCAGTCTGAACGTTAAGCACATTTGTTTACCACAATGCTCAAGCTTCAGGTCAGCAAAGCCATTTTTGGGTGAATCATACCAGATGACTGTCAGCCCTGCCAATGGCAGAAATAAAGCCAAGCCAAACAGGCACACACAGGAGGTGGCCACCTGGCTTTGGTGTGACGAAGGGGCCCTGGTTATCGCAGAAGCAGCGTCATGTTTGTTGCTTTGGTCCCATGCAAAATGCTTCAAGTGGACAAATTTAGGACTAGAGGTGCAGTGCCTTGCCAAAGTATCCATGTTCTTTGGCCGTTTTGCTGTTTTATGAGCAGAAACGTCAGTATATTTCATCTGGATTTTATTTGATAGACCAAGGCACAACACCGCTGGTTTGTGAAGTGGAAGGATGATCATTGGTTTTCAAGGTTTTTAGGTAGATGAAAATACGTAAAGTCTGACGTACACCTATGTAACTAATGCATGTTCCACCTCTATGTAATCAATTTCAGAATAAATATAGCTGATATTTCAAATGTGAGCAGATCCGTCTTTATTAAATACAAATCTCTTGTTAAAAAATGTCTTTTGAAGTCCTGTTTGTAGTTTACCATGAGCCATGTGGTGTCATGAACTTTCCAGCAAACATGCAAACCAAGATGTGTGGCACATTAACCCCACAGTGAAACGAGGTGGTGGTTACTGCATTACGTTTGAGTTTTTAAGGATCTAAGGTTAGACTTAAAAAAAACAAACATGCCCACATATTTTTTCCAACTGATCTCACTGGCCCTGATTCTTCACAGAGACAAAAAAAACAGCAAAGGTTTTAGCCTCTTGATGTGCAAAGCTGATGGAGATACATCCGCTCAAGATTTCGAGACGTAACTGCAGCAAAAGGTTGTTCTGCAATGCATCGACGCAGGTTTAGAAATGTAAAATAAAAAACAAAGATGCATTTTCCACTTCACCAAGGATGTTCCTCTGTGCTGGTTTGTCACATAAAATTGTAATAAAAATGCACTGAAGTCAAAGTGCGGAAAAGTTCAGCGAATCCTTTTGCGAGGCACTGTATGCTAACGACCGAGTTCTTCTGCTCTACCAACAGACCCAGCGGCTGTTGCTAGACAGCGAGATGTTTAACAGCTAAAAGGGGTTGCCATGCAGGTTACAGACAAACTGCAGCTTCTCAGTGGATGATAACCACTTTTCATGCGGTCACTGGTTATCATGTCGATCAGTTTCATGGACACATTAAGACAACATTTCTGTCAACATTCACAAATCATTTGCCAAAAATAATAAATACATAAAATCTTTGACATTTTTGGACACCATGAAACCATTTAAATCAAGGAAAACCTTGATACCCAAGCCTCTAGCTCCAGATTTTACTTTCTCTTTTACATTTTGGTATAAACATGCTTTTTTTTTCACTTTGACTCTTCTCCGTGATTTGAGGTATACACCATAATGAAGCAATGAAGAGGAGGAAGACATGAGCTAAAATGGAGAACGGGGGTGAGAGGATATAATATAGGGCTGCAGAAACACAACTGCATCAGGTCGAGGGGCACTGAAGTGATTGTTATTTGTTTTTATGGACTGTAATGAGGAAACTACATAATGTACAGATATATATGTGTACCTCTGTTGTTCTATTCACCATCATCTACAGAGTCAGCCAAAAGAAGAGAGAATGGGCAGTTAGTGGGAAAAAAAAAAGCAGAAAAGGCAAAGCGGAGAGAATTAGCTCAGTGAGAAATAATGTACCCTGAGTCTAATTTGCATAAGATTTCCGGCTTGAGAACAGAGTAGCTTACAATAATATACCTGCAGAATCGTGCTGAATTTATAGCGGTTTGAAAACATTCAAATAGTTTAAAACAAAATACAAAAATAGAGGGATAAATGGAGATCTTTGCAAATTAATGTACCTATGATGCATTTTAAGTGCTGTGAGGTTGGATTTTCTAAATTCCAGTTTGAAATACGACAAAAGCTCCACCTGAAGTCGGAAATCTTGACTGGGACAATCAGACATCCTTATGTCGTCCTAAATTCAGCATCCAATATGGCCAATCCAATATGCCGTGCATCCAAAAGGTCAAGAACGTTGCTGGTATAAACTATTAGTTCTTTGATGGTCTGTAACGCCGTTAGTATGCATGTTTTTTTCACTATATAAACACATAAAATTGAAAAACAAGACTATTCTTGCACGTATTGTCTTGTTTTAGTTAACACCAAAGCAGATAGCAAATCACTGTCCCAATCAGTAATCAAGTTTCCTCCAAATCACTTTACTTCTTTCTCCTTTTTGCCAGAAATAAAAATAATATAAATAATTGCAACAAATTCCAATAACAGGAAAGGAAAGAAAGCAGGAGACAAAACAAATAGAAAAAGGAAAAGTCATTTGAGTTCAAACAAAAATCTGACATTAACCAGCCGACTGAAGGACCCGGATCAGAGCTGAACTTCCCCATCGCTCACCTTGGACTCCACATCGGCGTTGTGGTCGTTCTGCAGGAGCAGGGCCGCGGCCTTGGTGTCGTCCTTGCGTGCGGCGATGTGCAGGGCAGGTAGTCGCACCTTGCCCTTTGTATCGTTCTCCAGCAGCAAGGAGACCACCTGGTCATGGCCCTGCTGGAGGGCCACCGCCAGAGGGGTGAAGCCGTCCTGCACACCAGGGGACAGAGAAGGTCACCGATGCCAAACAGATAAATGCTTCACTTAGAGCTGGAATGGATGAAGAGTGGCAGGTTGATGGTAGTGAAGCAGGTTTTAAAGCAGAATATGTAGAGATTTTGCTCGCACATTTTTACATGTCTGACTTGCTGTTGGAGTGATGGGCAAAGAGACACAAAATAAAAGTTTAACAAATGAAGTCAAGCTTGATTTGTTTAAAAGACATACTTTACATTTAGAGTGTGTCGGAGTAGTTGGGATTTTTTGAAACGAGGTTCTATGAAGTCATTATTGAAAGCATTTTCTCTTAACCCTACAATAGAAAGACACCAAACTCTAGTGAGTGTTGTCTAATGCTTGTTTCTACAAAGGATGCATTTACTTGCAGAAGAGTGAACAATGGAGGTCAGTGTAGCTGGTTGGTGGATATTCATTGTGCACATCTCATGGTCTGTGTGGTTCAGATGCATCGTTACTTCCAACATAGCTGAGTTAATAACTAGAGACACCTGATCGATACATCATCTAGTAATAAACAGACCATTAATAAACCACTTATTAAATTTAGATGTGTTGCACCAGAGGAAGATTTAAAAAAAACAAAGGATATCTGTTTTTGAGGATTTGATCTAATTTTCTTTTTAAATCTGTGACTGTTTTCATTATTTCATTCATTTTAGTTGGACAAGGTTGATGTTGTTGAAATTATGTTGGTGGAGACTACTGCCTGATCAATTGTGATAAAACCCCCCAACAACTATAAGATCCCCAAAGTACATGAAGATACAGTCTGTTGCCCATGGATACATAACGGCACAAACCTATCAGTATGTGTTACATAAGTCAGAGGGACATCCCATTTTGTAGCATGTAGCTGTATACTGCCCTCTGCATTTGCACTAGCAGCTACCTATCCCTGTTTGTGTGTTTGAGTCCCACAGACTGAGTGGCGTTAAATCACAGCAGCAGCAGTGGAGGAGAGGCAGCAAGCGGAGCCGACCACGTCTTGTGACCGACTCAAGGTCACTCTGCCTCCACCAACATACACTACCAATCAATGAGGCTCTGCCATGGCCCTCATGAAGAGATGGGGGGGGAGAGAGGGAGTGGAAACAGGAGGAGACAAACAGAGTGATGATGTGAGACAGAGAGGATGAGGGAAAACACCACGGCAGCAAACAGCCGAGAGGATGGAGGGACAGACGGAGACACAGGAAGGTGCAGAGCGAGTGGGTTGGGGGGGTGGGGGGGGGGGGGCGGGACAAGAAAAGGAAGGAGGGAGAGGAAACCAAAGGAGGAGGTGAGAGGAGAGGAGAGGAGAGGAACGTGGTTAGTACAACAGCTGTGAAGACCACAAGTGACTGAGGCGAACGCATGGAGACAAACTGTACGACAGCACCGACACAGAAATGCACCACCGAACCGGCGTGCGAGTAGGACGCATGCGCACACGTTTACCTCGGTGGCGATGCTCTGGCTGGCGTTATTCTCCAGAAGGAACCGCACCACCTCCAGGTGGTTCTCCTGTGCCGCCATGTAGAGAGGGGTGAAGCCATTCTGCACACAGCCCAGAGTAAAAAAACAACAACAAAAAACACAGGCACCCAAGCAGTTACAGGTAAAAAACAGGTCAACACAAGGGACTTGTTCAAGATCACTGGATATTTCAACCAAATAATTCACTTAAGAAAAAATATCATCAGTTCCATAAGATGGGCTGTGATTACTCAAACGCAGCTGTGTTTTGTTCAGACTCAGCCAATATTTCTTACAACATTAGTGACAAAAATCAAGCCAAAACAAAAACATCCTCACGAACACCCTTAAAGAAATACTTTGTCTTGTTTTTGGCTATATCTGCTGTAACGAAGGAATGTCCAACCCCAGTTCTGAAGAGACACTGTCCTGCAGCTGTTAGCTGCATTCATGCTTTAGCATGCTTCAATCAAGAAACCCAAAAGCCTCCTTAACGTGCCATTAAAGTGCTGCGGAGGTGTGGTAACGAGCCATCCATTGTATCGGGGTGTTCCTGGAACAGCGGTGCATTTAAGAGCTGCTGAACGGCGTCTCTCAAGCAGGGAGCTGGAGACCCCTGCTTCAAGAGAAGCAGTCAGACTTCTGTCACCTTGATCTGACAGAGTTAAATGTAAAATGCACGGACAGCAGCTTTCCGCAGAGGCCTAGTTGGCAATTTGCCACCTACTGTCAGTAAAATCCTTTCCGCTGAGTGATTCCCACAATGTCACTGACTGCCTGATACACTATCAGGCCCAACAAACGTGTGCATCACTGAAAGTGTGATTACATTATATTGGCTTCAGGTCAACGGAGCAGGGGCAACTTAGTTTCTTTTTTTTAAATTTTTATCTGTAGGCGAATGTTTGTGTGTGTGTCCCACCTGAGATTGTGCGTTGACGTTGGCTCCATTGGTAACCAGCTCTTTGACGACTTCCGCCTGGCCAGCCAGCGACGCTATGTGCAGAGCAGTGTTTCCTTTCTGGATTACACACAACAGCCAAGGGAATGCACGTTAAGCTCTGGCCCACCTGTCCGACCATTTTTGCTCTTTGTCACTGTGGGTCACATCCATGTGATCTCGTAAATCCCATCCCCACCGATCACATGCTTGAACTGGTATTTGGGGATTCTGGCCGCACTGCCAACAATGTGTCACTTCCGATCCCGACATCCCACACGTAAATGAGACCCGGCCCAAAAATAAAACCTCGCCAACCTTCTACGAATGTGTCCGGGTCAGAGTGAAGGCAGAGCTGACCCTCACATCGTCCTCTGGCTATATGATATGGAATGAGCTTGTGGACAAAACAGCGATTGGTCACGTTCACCACATTCAGTCGCAGTGAAATTAAGCACACATCTGGTATTCAAAGCAGACTCGGAGTGAGTTCAAGTGACAAGTACAAGTGACAAGTTATAGGTAGTGACTTGACCACTTGAAATGCCATTACAACCACAAGCTTCGATGTATTTTACTGTTATCCCATGGGAGAGAGGAACATCAATTTAGAGCAACATACAATTGCAGAAATAGTGGAAAGAATACAGTGTAGACATTTTTTATTTTTTGCAAATAAAAAGACTAAAAAAGTATGGCATACATTATTCAATGAATCAAAGTAGAGCATGACATTGTATTTTCTCCCCAACTACTCAGAAGGCTGGCTACACACAACATCAGAAATCTCTAAATCAAGGTGTGCTCTCTACTGCCCACAAAAGCTGAGCCAAATCCTAACATCTGATGACATTAAGATGCACGCAGCATCCAGACTAATCCCTAAGAATCCTCAGGGTCACAGTACAGAGATATTTTAATTGGAGATTTTCTCCTTGATCTTAAATATTTTATTGCGTCTCATGTTTATGTCAGCGCCAGGCGGGCGGCCCGGGGCAGAGACGCCGAACCAGTCGACAAAATGGGAATAAAAAGCCTTCAAGGTACAAATGTGAATAATGTTTCCGTTGGCTCCGCTTTTGAACTCTTTTCCACGTCAGAATAGTGATGTGATATCTTTTTGAGTATAGGATATCTATTTATGCAGCATATAAAGTATCCTGCCTCCGCTCCTTGTGTTTGACTTGCTTTATGCAGTGGTATGGAAATCTATTTGTTTTTTGGGGGCTCACTTAAATGTTTCAAATTTAAACAAACTTTAATGTCAGACAAGGCATGCCAAATAAATACAAAAAGCAGTTTTTTAAATGACGACTTCATTTGCTCTAGGAAGACGTCAAAACAACTCGACTTCATGTGAAAACTAACAGCTGGTTCTGAAACCCTTGGTGAAAACAGCTACCATGTAGTAGCTGGCAATGAATCTTTTATATCTCTGTGGAGGAAATATTGCCTCAGTCTCCTTGAGAAAATAGTTTTCTTTCAGCCACAATAGAGGGTTTTCAAACATCAGCAGCCCGTTTAAGGTCATGGACTAAAGTCTTCACTTTGAGTTTGTGTTTCTGAGCCATTTACAGCTGGTGTTGCTCAAATATTCTGTTACAAAAGCTCAATTTGTGTGAAAGTAATGTCAAAAACTGAAAGCTGGACAATTTCTGGAAAAACAAAAATCATAGTTAAACCAGTTACGTTAAGTTGTCCAAGTCCTGGTGCAGTATACTCTCATTTCTGCTGTACACCCTCTCATATATAGTTATGTTACACTTTTCCAAAAAGGTCTAGGGGATCATCAGGATGTGTTTTGGTGGATTTGAGATGAGCCTTTGTGAGATTTTCTTTTTGTTTTGGTCAGCAGTGGTTTTCATCTCGAAGCTCTCCACTGCATGACATTTCTTCCATTTCTTTCTTATTGCTGAATCACAAACACTGACCTTAAATGAGGAAAGTGAGACATGATTTTTTTAAATGTTTTGGATTCATTTTTGACCTCCTGGATGAACTGTTGATGCACTCTTGGAGTAGGTTTGGTAAGCAGGACCACTCCTAGGAAAGTTCACCAATGTCCCATGTTTTCTCCATTTGTTGCAGCTTTCACTGTGGTTCACTGGGGTCCTCAAAAATGACTTTGTAACACTTTCCAGACTGATAAACATCTATTACCCGACTTCATGCAGTCAGACATTTCTTAATGAACTGATTTATTGATCCTGCAGGTCTGGTAGTAATTGCCTTCAGCTTTCCGAAATGTGACTAATTACTGTAACTGTATGATTTTGTAAATTGAAACTGCATTTCGTATTTGTTTAGATTATCTGCATCTGATATCCTTCTTTTTGATGATGATGATGTTGAGAAATGTTTGTGTCAAAAAGCAAAAAAGTGACAAAAAACAGTAGAGATACGTTTTTCACAGCCATGTGCCTTTTAGTCCAACAGATCACACCGAATATGCATAATGATATAAATGTACCTCTTGGCAGAGGAAATCCCCAGGGCCTCGTTAATTAGAGATTCTGCTTTTAACTCTAACAAAGGCGGCCATGTTTTGCCCACTTTCATGCGAGGCTGGGCGTGCCTTACCTTTGTGGCTGCATCCACAGTGGCTCCAAGCTTCAGCAGCTCAGCAACAACCTCTACATGTCCCTCTTTGGAGGCCAGATGAAGAGCGTTTAGGCCATTCTGGGGGAGAAACATTATTTTTGAGTAGTTAGAGCGGCACAGTCCGTTTTTACCTTTCCTTTACAGATGAAGTCAGACATTTGTGCGAAGGCTGGCATTTTAGTAAAACATACCTGATTGCAAATATTAATCTCAACTCCAGACTTGAGGTAGTCAAGGACTTTTTCAAGGTTCCCCGCCCGGGCAGCTCGCAGGTAACTAGCATTACTGTCAGACTGGAGAAAAAAGGAAAAAAAAGAAAAAAGAAAGTCAAAAAAAAAAGAACAAGAGCAAAAGAAGAGTGATGCGAGGTAAATATCCAACCGACTGTTGGAAAAAAATATATTCAGAAAACAGAAGCAGAAGCATCACTGTACCAGGTAGAACTCTGACATTATTTCTCAGGGACCTAACGGCATCTTGACGAAGGCAAAAGAAACACCAAAGTCAGCATCCACAGACAGTCACGGTAAAGGAATCCAGTTGTGTCCACCAGCTAGCGTTTCAAGTCACATTTTAAGAAGTCCTCCACATCCTGCCGCCTCAACAGTCCGCCATCGGATCCCACACTATCTGTTATTTCAGCTTTGCTCCATCCAAATGTCTGTGATTCCCCAGCGTCGGAAGTTCAGCGACCGGGTGGTCCTCCCAGCTCCCACAAAGCCCTCCTCTTTTCCACGCAGTTCTCCAGTGAAACAGTCACTGTGCTACAAAGAGCAGCGCACCCTCTAGTCTGCTCGGCTGTCCTTTATCCCAATACAGAAATAGGGCTTTGCACACCAAAAAAATGATGAGGTAAGCATGTTCGCACCCCTGTTTAACAAACGTGGAGAGTACGAGGGGGTATGGAAGAGGAGAAGAGAGCCAGAAAAGAAAAAAACAAAGACATGGAGAAGGCTAAAAAAAGAATCAAAGGTTGTACTTCTTGTCTGTATCTATGCTGGCTCCCAGGACATTAGATTTGACATGAAATGACACAAAGCAAACTCTGCACATTTTTTCCCCCCTCTTCTTAGCAGCAGCATTGGAAGGAGCATTTTGTAAAACTCAGCAGCGGAGTTGCTGAGATCAGGACGGGCGGGGGAAAAGCTCCTTTATAACAGAAGCTTAAAGTCCAAATTCCTCTGAATTATCAAAAGGTCCAGACCTGCTAAATTTAGCCTCACACCCAGAGACACTTGGAAGAAACTCAGCTGGGCCAAACTGGACAATCCAACGCTTTATCCTCCTCCTCCTGCTCCTCCTTCCTTTCTGCTAAGTTTGTCCTGAAATAACAGTGACTCAGAGCCAAATTGTGACCATGCAAAACATCCAGCCTCAGAATTTTCCACTAACAATCTGTAAATGAAAGTGCAGGAGGAAAAATATTGGCGCTCGTTTGTTCATGGGCAGACACGCAAATTAATGGCAAATGAAGCCACGCTAACTGGAACCAGTCATTTCCTGATTACAAGAAACCATTAAGCCAAATGTCATATCGCTGAAGACCATCAGCTGGTGTGTACACATTTGTTCTTCCTTGTTTTTCCATATCCTCAACTCTCAGAGGACGGTTTGATGGATCGCTAATGATGTCTCTGCTCTCACGGCTGTGAGAAAAGTCAGGATTCAGGCCTGAGTAGCCATCATGTCAACAACAAAACCCTCTAACGTTTAACTACCACGAGTGGTTCAGAAGCGATCAATGAAGCCAAAGCAAAACATGTTTTCATCGAGACTGCAGCTAGATGACGATAAGTGGGAGAAATACGGTATTGACTGTGAAATCTCTGTAATGTCGAATGCCCCTTTCTACCCTTCAAACATAATTACATACAATGTGGATCAGAAAGTTTCTCCAGTGAGAGGTAGCAGAACAATTAAACATTTATACCTTCTTTTGTCATGGTATGGCTACAATCTTGAATGAAAACAGTTTTGTTATTGTTTTTTTCAACTAAAAGTCTGGGGGGAAAAAAAGTCAAGCTTGCTTTTGTCTCTAACCCCTTTTTACTCTGGTACCCCTATTAAATCCTGTGCAACAGCCTGAAGTTAATTAGTAAATAGAGACAACTCCATCATGAAGCCTTCTAAAACACAACAAAGCTTGATGTTTTTGACAAAAATTTGAAAAGGTGTAAGTGTATGAGAATGTGTGTGATTCACTGTGAGAGCAGGACTCAGAATAAGGTGTGAAAATAAAGTCTTCTGAAAGTCACGGACATTGAGCTATAACTGTAGTGAACTTCGTATTGACCTTTTGGAAACATTTTGTCTGCAGTTCAGCTTTGACTCCACCATGCCGTCACCACACACATGCACACATTTGCTGAGGTAAACTCTCTGGACTTTTATTGTCTTGTTAAGATGTCTACATGTTGATATCTATGCAATTAACAGAACAGGTTTTTCCCTTAGAGAATGGAAATAATGTGACTCTGATGACAAAACTGAGCAAGACAGGTTGTCTTTCCATTTGTTTCCCTACTTTATGTTAGCATTGTCTTGTGGAGAGACTTATAATATTTCTCATGAAATACTTTCTCGCTTGAACATTGACCAACTAAAAAGGAGAATTGATGTGTCTCCTGAATGAGTTTAGGTAAAGCTTACACAATCTAATTTAACTAAATAAAGGAACTGAGCCAAAAATTTCAAGGTTGTCTCAGACTTTTAAGTGCACATCATATTTCCATAGCAACACTTACTTTTGCTCAGTAAAACATTCCTTCATGTAGAAAGCAGGAAAGGCAGACAGAGGAAGCATTTAGTGTATTAGTTGCTCCAGATAACTTATCCTGAAAGGACAAAGTAAGTCCATAGCTCAACTCTCACAGCATCCAATTCATTTGCTGCATCTATTCTTTTCTCTTTTTTATAAAGTTAGATAAAGTAAACATTTTTGCTTCAAGCAAAGAAAAAGTCTAGTTTTCAAAAAAAATAGCATTTCACCATGCGACATCTTTTCTCTTCTAACAATGCCTGTAACATACTGTAAGTATTTTTATCTGTTGGTTTTTTGCGTCTGAATAAAACTCAAACAGATGTCCAGTGTTTTACAGAAACTGAAATGCATGCTTGTTGTGACGCAGCCTGAGTTTAGCGTCCAGGTGTGTGACCCACTGAGGCTTTGTTGCTACGCGGCAACAAACCTGCTACCTGCTAGCATGTAAACATCGCAGTGCTGTGTGATTTTTAGATTCAAGACAAAACCTACGGTGTTATTGTAGTGACATGTATTACAGTCTAATCACAGAAATAGCAGAACACACTTTAATTATGGGTATTGAAAAGCTATGTAAGTGCTGGCGTCTGAGAACACTTGCTAAGCTATTCTTTATGAGATCCTCAAGTGTTTTTGAAATGATTATTTATATAACATGCAACTGTCAACACATCTTTAAACAGAATAAGTAGATTTTACCCACAAGAACAACACTGTTTTTGTACATTTATGCATAGAAGCCTCTAGAAAAGCTGTGTGACTATAACTTCAAAGTCTAGAATGAGGGGCGTGAGGATCTTTGTGAATGAGGAATTACACGCGGCAGGAGCGTAAAGCTAAGAAACGTCATTGGACGCGGTCAGATCAAACGTCAAAGGAAACTGGGCCATTAAAATCGAGGTTAAGCCTGATGGAGAGCATTAATCCAGTGTTAGCTGGATGGGTGAGGATGAGGGACACAAATCTGACACACAGGCGACAAATTGCATGCACTGTCTCCAAGCTGCACTCCAAACAGCCACAAATGCAGGAAAAAGCTCAGCCCTTTTATTCTCTGCTTAGTGGCTGCTGTCTGTGAGTGTGTTTCAGAAGAAAAACTAAACGCCGAAGCAATCCAGTTGGTCCTGCAGACTTTTGCGGTTCCCAACACTTTGCTGAACTTTAACGCTTCACAGACAGCGTTTTAGTTCTAGCTGGGAATGTCAGCATTTCATTCAAATTTTATGCTGAAAGGGCCTGAGCTGACTTTATCGGTAAAGCTTACGGTAATTTAATCACATTTTACAATTTATTACATATTTTAGTACAGATATGCTGGCTATCCAGTCCGTGTAAAGACAAATCCCTGGGTGGCATCTCTTCCTCGATTTGGCACACAGCAAAGTACAAACGAATCATAAGGTGTGTGCACCCACTGTCACCTTAAAAACAATAAAGATATGTTATTCCAAAAGTCTTCAATCTCTTTTTAGGTTGTTTACCTGCATGGAGGTAGCGGCACGCAAAATAAGCACACACACACAACGATGTCATCACTGTGGGCTCAGTGGGAGCTTAGAGGAGAAGAGCCAGACCAGCAGCAGCTGTATTGTTTAACTTGATCCTCTGCTCTCCTGACAGCACAAAACTCGGAGCTGGGAGCACAAAGCCAGCGGCGTCGGGATGAGGGCCACAGCGGCCAGCAGCGCCAAAACACTCCCTCACAGCAGCAGTCACTTTACCACAAGAGGTGAAGCGAAACAAGTTCATTAACTTCAACAGATTCTCACAGAATCTGCCTCCCGCGGTTCAATACGATGAGCCTGTTAAAAATTATTGGCTGTTGACGTGTTTACACTGTAGGGTGTTTTATGGGGGGAAAAAAGTGCAAAATTAAACTATGCAGCCTTTTTAACCCTTGGACTTTTTCAGTGCTTAATTCCTAAGTGCCAGGAAAACAATAATTGGCTTTCCCACAGCATGATGCTTTCGTCACCATGTTTCCTTAAGGAGATCACGTTTCCCAAAGGGATATGGAGAGTGAGAGTCTTCAAATAAAACTACATGCATCGACCAAAAGATTAACTTTGGCTTAATCTAATCAAAGCAAGTTCTACTATATTTGTTCTGAAGTTGATGTGCAGCAAATTGTCAACATGACACCATGAAGTTTCCTTTGAACGATGACAAACTCATTTTTATTCTTTGGCATTTTATTGAGGTCTGATACAGTAGCTCTTCTGTTGTGATGTTTTTTTTTTTGTTTTTTTTCCCCCATCAACTTATTTTATTATTGTTTTTGTGCAGCACTTTGTTGCAGTTTGGAACCTGTTTTTAAAGTGCTATATAGATAAATTTGACCTTGACAGCACAAGACTTGGCAGGCAGTTTTGTCATATTCTTTACATTTTCACATGACCAACTAAACTTTGGGATCTTTTTTTACGGCCTAACTCTGTTGTCAACTTCAACCTTCTGTGTTCCTTTTTGTCTTGTGTCATTTGTTCACCGATGCTATCGAACAAACCTCTGAGGCCTTCAGGGAGCAGCTGGATGTATACAGAGAAAGCAGACATAGTCCCTGCTGGCGTCATGCTGACATGGGGATATTCAAATTATAATTCAGCCTTAAGTTACAAGTGCACATGTGGTAGCATCCTAAAATACTGCTGGTGGATTCCTCAGTGCAATAAATAGACCATGCTTCCAATCTAAACCAATAACTGGTTCATGGTAGATAAATATGTTTCATTAAATTTCTTGCAGAGTGATAAATATAAAGCAGATACCTGATGTTTATATGTAGCTGAGCATGAAAGCAGAGAAACACAACTTGAGTAGTTTTTGATCACGTTAGAAAAAAGCAGAATGAGAGCTGCCTAAAAGCATGTATGCATACGAAATAGATAAATAGTCAAACCATTCTCTTAAAATATGCTTGCATCTTTATCACTTATATAAAAACAAGAAATAAAAATGCTTTTGTTTTTTTTTGCATAATGTTGCACTGTTCATCAGATCAGCTGCAGTTCCAAGCTCACAACCACCACTGCCAAGAGTCCTGGTCTCTTTTACAAACCTGCATTCACAACTTTTGCAATTCTAATCGTGTAAGTATTTCTCTAACATCAAGCCAAAATACAAAAACAACAACAAATAATAAATATCACAAAATATAAGCCTAACTATCAATAACAGCATTACTTACTCGGGCTAGAAAGGCTGCACCCTCCTCCACGGCCATGCTCAAGTTCTTTGCCTCTTTCTTTCTCGCCTCTCAATAACGAAAACTGAAACCTGAGATGAAAGTGGCCAAGCAGCCAAGTAGCCAGCCAGTCAGTCATCTATTCAGCCTGTCAGTGAGCTGCTATCTCAGCCTCACAATCTTCCATCCCAGCCGGAGTAAAGTGCAACAAGGAGCCATTGGCTCAGGTGACAGAGTCGGGAGGAAGAATTGCAAGCGGTGGGAATCTCTGGGCTCCTTCCGCTCTGTGGTCGATGCGCATCAGGGCGGGCGAGGGTTGGACAGGAGGGTAAGGAGGTGAGCAGAGGGGAAAGGATGGCAGGAGGTTTTATAAGGAGAGTGGAGTCTACACAGTGAGTAAACAAAGCGCTCACGCCGCAGAGAGGTCACACACGCCAAATCCCCTCTGCTGCCCTTTCGCCCTCCCCGTCCCTTCCCGCCCGTGCTTCTCTCTTTTTCCCTTAAATCTGTAAATGAGGGTAAATCCTGCCTCCTCACAGACGCAGGAGATGGGGATGCTGACTTACCATAATAGCCGAGTCTTCTCCATCCCTGTCTACCTCCTTTCTCTTCTTCCTCACCTTCATTTACTCTGAGCATATGGGGGGCAGCGGGCGTCCGAAGGGGGGAGCCGTCAGTGTGATCTAGATATCCAAGGTTACGAGCAGCGAGAGGGGCCAAACTGAAAATAGCAGCTGAAACAAATACTTTCACCCAAACACCCCCCACCCTTAACCGCCGTGTTATCCCACCCACTCTCCCTCTCTTTCCCTCCCACTCATTCTCTCCCGTAGTGTCTGCCAGCCCGCTCCTCTCTTTATTGTCGCCCTCCTAATCAGCTTTTTTTTTTCTTTTTTTGCTCCCCAAACAAAGACCAGTGTCAGTGCTGCTGCACACACACACACACACACACACACACACACACACACACACACACACACACACACACACACACACACACACACACACACACACACACACACACACACACACACACACACACACACACAATTGGGCTTGCTCTACCTGGAATCCCAACACAGTGCTGATTGTATGCATACTGGAGATGCTTGGGGGGTTGGGGAGGCTTTGAATGCAGATGGGGACAAACAATAACACCAGACGCTACTTCGAGGGCACAGGACCTTGCAGGTCCCCCTCTGGCGTCAACTGGGAGACGTTAACATAGGATTATGGGCTTTTCCTTCAGCATTAGGGACACCCTCCGTCTCTCCACTAGGCGCACCGCTGCAGTCCGCTGAGTGGGAGCCGCACATGGAGAACTCACACCTCCACTGATTGTTCCAGGCACTCAAAGCTACGCCTCAGCACAGCGAGATAGCATCTGTAACCATCATGGTGTAGAAGAATGTGCACAGGGATCCACAGAGGGGGAGAAAATGCCGCATTAGTTCTGCATCTAAACTTTACGCTTGATCTTGGGTAATTACACCTGAGGGTGAAAGGTCATCTGATGAAGTCTTATAGGAGGTTCTACAACACTTCGGTGTTCCTCGACTCATTTTTCTGTGGCTATGACAATGCAAAGTTCAGCAACAACTCTGAGTTCTTTAATTTTTGCAGTCTGGCTCATCTGATTATATTACAAGCATTAAAGGTTTATAAAAAAAAGAACAGAATGAAACATCCTTATTCAATAAATTAGAGTTAATTTGTTTCAGTAACTCAATTCTCTAAGTGAAATACATTACATAAAGACTCCTGAGATTTGAACTACTTTTTAAATTATTTTCTCCTTAAATGTAAGAAAACACAGGATTTAAGATTAGAATATTACATCACACCAAAATAATAATAATAATAATAATAATAATAATAATAATAATAATAATAATAATAATAATAATAACATTTTTAATCCTAAAAAAATATGTGGCCTTAAGGAAAAATATGTTGAATACTTGCTTAACAAACAAACCTAATCAGAGCACTGTTTTATGCATAAACTGCATAAAACTCTAGAATTACCAAGTATAGTTTAAGGTCCTATGTTAGAATTGCAAATTCTGACTAATATTTCTCTAAATCCAGTGCTTTAAAAAAGAAATCAAACGTTTTTTTGTCTGTGTGTGAGACAGTTGTCCCGCGAAAGAACTACAACAGATGACGCCGTCGACATGCCGGCTATTTGAGATTGAGAAAAGGAGAAACGCAAGAAAAAAATAAATGTTTTATAATACTGGCATTGTTGCGGGTGTATCCCCGTACTTTGAGATGGGAGACAAAACAAGTGTGACGACAGCAGGGCATTTCAAACCGAGGGAGTCCTGGAAGTGAGCTGACGGAGTGACAGATGCTCTGGACCAGAAGAGGCGAGCGCAACGCGGGATTGGTGGATCACAAGCTCCTTCACGCTAACACCATCGCGAGCAGTCCTCCTTGGGAAAAGCCTGGGTTGCCATAGTTACGAGGGAGGGTTACTGAGGAAAAGGAGGGTATTCAGGCCTGGCTGTGGAAAATCATTTTGGCACAGTTAATTCCTGCCTTTTCAAACAATAACGCACGTTTTTGATCCCATGCATCAAATGAGGGGACTTGTTTTTTCTACTTGCATTTCTATTTACAGCAAATGCTTCCATTTAATCCTGTGAATATGTGAGAATAGTCTCTAATTAATGAATTTAATTGCAGTGAGTTGGTTGAAAGGTCGCTCTTCATGTAACAAATATTACTATAAGGCGTGCAACCTCTGTAGAACAGTTCATAAGTTATTCTTTTTCGAGTGATCTTTGACCTTTTCTCTCAAGATCAACCCTCGCTCTCTCTTATACTCACTTCTCTTCAGCTTGACTCTCAGTATTTATTTATTTTTTACAGCATTTAGATTTGGACACTGAGGCTGCCATAAAATAATAATAATTTTTAAAAAAATCTGTTGAAACAGAAAGAAAAATGGCTTCTGGCTGTGTGCATTGGTTGTCTTGCATTTCTCAAAGCTCAACTGGAGGAATGAGAAACCCCAACATCCTCATTCCGCGGAGGAAATCTTGATGTTTATGCTAAACCCAGAAGACAAACACACTCAGAGTGGACAGATATTTGCTTCTCTAGCTGTGCAGAGCGTGTTCAAGGACACGGCCCCCCCTCACCTGGGACATGAAACCGGCAACGGGTGGCGGGGGGACGGGAGAGAACGTGAGCTGATAGAGCTCGGAGGAAGGGGAGAAATGGGAGACTCGGCAAAGAGAGGAGGGAGGGACGAAAATGGGTGCATGATTTATGTTGACTTTTTTTATCCAATCTCACACAGATTCAGTTAAAAACTAAAACAATTTGCTATCCAGGGCTTAGTGTTTTCCAAGCATGGAGTTATTCTGAAGCTGAACTTCAGAAACATCCTGTGGCATCAGAAACGGGGAGAACCTGAATGCCCTCCTGGATTTCATCCAACTGGCTTGTCAGCTGAACGGGTGAAATCTACACACTTAAGTTTCACGCATCAATATATCTGCCTGTGCAGCACACTGACCTGTCGTACACAGGTCATCCTACGGGAAGGAAGGGGCAAGTTTATAGGAAGGTTATTGAAAGGACAAACGGGTAAGGACGTAAGCGCAGAAGACGAAGGAAAGATTAGGTACAGAGTGAAAAGAAGGAGAGAGAGAAATGCACGTTGACGTGAGAGCACAGCTTGTGCACATGATCAAACACAAATACAATCAATATATGTAATAATTTAAATCCGATCCGAAGACTTGGGTGGATTATTGCATCTGCCTCTCTAATCTCGGCCTGATCCGGGTCAGGCTCTGTTACGCAGGCAAACACTGGACTCTGGTGGACAGTCTCCTGCATCACAACTGCAAAACATCACAGCGATCCCACTGAGACCTCAGCAGTGTCCCAAAAAACCAGGAACCCTCCTGCGACTGAAGCCATCTGTTCCTCATGTTGTTTTAAGAATAATTTGTGTACAAAGTGATCTTTGTATTGCTGCTACATTCATTACAATAGATGCTATTGTACATAATCACCAGCATGTTGACAGTGTGACCGTTTGTTTTGGTGTGTGGTCAGTGCAGAGCATCTCTAATGAAACACAAGAAAAGAAGATAGGAGATTTCATTTTGATTCCAAGTAATTCAGATATAAATAGTCTTAGACAATTAAAATGTAAGAAAAATAGATTAATGCTTCATCTAGAGAACATTCGCTCCTGATGTCTTCAAAGTGACAGAATCTTGCAGAGCAGAAGTAAAGAATCCCCCGATAAATTATTAAACATGGGGTACAAACACACGATTCTGCGCAGCCAGTCGTAAAACCCTTAATTGAATATTTAATTGCCACAAGGAGGTAAACACTAACACATATGAACAAAAAACACATGTAACGCCTGTAGATGATATTAAAAGAAATGTGTCGAAATGTGTTTTGTGGTTTCCATCGTAACATTTTATTTTCTCATAAAGCTGTCTTAAAAAAGGTCAGGATTACAAAAATGCATGTTATTTTGGCCGTGGAGCAGATCTGAATGAAGCAGAGCGCATTGAAACTGTTTTCGCCCGGTCCTTGGCAGACAGACAGGACCAGACGAGAGTAAACTACAGGCCATCTGTCCCCTCTGAGCCCCCCTTGGTGTCACACGCACACACACACACACACGCACATTTAACCACAATCTGGACAAAACTAAAAAAAATTTAAAAGACAATATTTCTATTTCTCCACAATCACCCTTAGACTCGAGACCAAACAGAGCAAACGCTCCATTTAGAACGAAAGAAGCACGAGAGTTTAGAGGGATTCTTTCAGGATTTATTAATCCATTAGTGGTCAAATAAAAGATCTGGATCATATATATATATATATATATATATATATATATATATATATATATATATAAGATTAAAAAAAAGCTTTGACTGTAAATACGTTCTACCCAGAACTCCTTAGGCATCACAGTTTTATGTGATCCTTTGGCTCCTTTTTTAAAAAGAAACTCCTATTAATCAGTTTATCACATTACTGAAAGTATTTATTTAACTGTTGACGCATCCTTTGATACAAATGATCAGACATACTTTAAAGGAATGCTATGCTATACCATTATAGGCAAGCAAATGTTTATTTTATTATTTGAAAATGAATTGGTAACACTTTATTTGACGGGGTGCGCATACGACTGATATGACACTGTCATAAACATGAAGAAGTCTTTATGAATGTGCCAAATTTGCATTATTTTGTAAATTCCTTCATGTTCATAGTAGGTGTTATGTCATGTTTATGACAGTGTCACATCAGTCGTATGCACATCCCATCAAATAAAGTATTACCAATGAATATTTGTGTATTTCCATCTTTAAAATATTTCAAATATTGTACAAAACAAGGCTTACAGGAATAAATGAAACATCTCCAGAATGTGGCAAGTTTTTTTTTTTCAATCCGATTAATCAATTGATCATCAGAATAATGGACAAAATAATCCCCTTTTTTTTAAATCATTAGTTGCTAGAACAATGTTAGTAGGTTGCTGTTTCTCAAAATCTGCCTTTCTGCTCGGCAGACAGTTGGCGGTTCTTTGCTGAAGCAGCCAGCCGCCCCCAAGGCATCGCAAAGTAATAGGCTGTTGAATAGGGAGCCATAAATCCATAACAGCAGGACTCAACCAACAGGAGGGGCATTGAACAGACTGAGTAAAGAAATTTACTTGAAAATTTTTTTTTTGCCCTTTATGAAGTGCTAACCTTGACAGCTGCTGAGTATTTAGTATCAATGAAAACGTGTTTTAGCCGGTTAGATTATCCCTGGGATCAACTTAGATGTTTAATAGAAAGCAGAAGAAGTTCAGCCAATAAAAATGCCATAACTGAAGCTCAGAGGCCACTGGAGGTCAAGAGGTCAGCCGGGTCAAGCATGGCCTCCGGAAGGATTTCAATACATTTAAGAGGACAGAACAACAGGGGGGCCTTTCGGTCTGTCTGCTTTGAGCAGCTAATTTAGATAAATAATCGGCAGGTGAAGAAGAATCAATGGAAACTTATAAAACAAAAAGCAGAAAATAGAAAAATTCTCTCTGTTGCTTCAGTCTGAGTCAGATTGTGTTAGTAAAGAAAACCCTTTCTTTCTTTTTTTTTTCTTTTGCTCGAGCTTTGTTTAGCTCAGGATCCAGAAATCAATAAAGAGAGAGGGAGAGAGAGAGGATGCAGGGTAATGCACAGCTGATTTATCCTTGTGTCTTTGAGTTCAGTTTGGGCGGCTATTTTTTCTCTGTAGGACTCTGCGATGGGAATCTGACACACTGGTGTAATACAGTAACCAAAAACTTGTGCTTTACACTTTGGGGACAGTTTGCCAGATTTCTTGAGTCAAAGTCAGAAAGTTTACAAAAAGTTATCTAAGGGGATAAAAGGCAAAACGAGTCGAGTGTAGAAGTTATCAGTTCTGTCCCGATGATCTCACAAATGTCCCAAGAACAAGAGCTTCTCTTCATCAACCCGTGTGCTGCTCTCCTTTTTATTTGCTGAAATCATTCATTATTCTCTGTTTACACATTAAATCCTGACATATTAAGGTAACAAGGTTTGGCTTCGCACCTTTGGCAATATCTGGCTTAGAAATTTCAGCATAAATAATAAAAAGTTCAAAACTTTTTTGTGCCAGATATTGAATGTCATTTTATTCAACAGCCATGTTACATGACAACAAAACATAATTTTTAAGATAAAAATATTGATAGTGAATACTATAATTACTGATAAAATTTATATATCAAAAAGAAGGTTTTAAAATTAAAAAAAATAGGAGAGTCTCTCACAAAAATATTCACACCCCTGTCACATTTAGGGGTGATACTGGTTGTATTTTTGACCTTGATGTATCTTTTGGGGATTTTAGACAAGCGTAAATCAGTGTGTTACTGTTAGCAACATGAATCATAAATTCAAACTTTCGAACAAGAAAAAATCCGAAAGGTTCGGTGTGGTTTTGTATTCAGTGCCACCCGATTCAGTGCTTGCGAGATCTGCCTTTTCACTGCTAGCATAGCTGCAGTTGTTTTGGCGCATGTTTAAGTTTAGTGTGAATATAGAGAGTTGGGCGGTTTTACTTTAATACAAATCTTTGAAAATTGATTAAAAACCTGCTCAGATCCAGAGGGAAAAATCTAGCCAGCGTTTCCTTCTGCCACTAAAACCTGTTTAGTGAAACAAACTATTTAGATGAAAAGAAATACTGACAGAATAAAGTTCTATTATTTGTTGTTGAATGAGACACACACTTCAATAAGCCAACAGATCTTATTGAAACAGTCAAAGCAGCGTTGCTATGTGAAGAGTAAAAGTTATACGTTTTAGTGCCGTTTCCCAGGGTAACCGAGAAGCGGCAGATGGGTGGAGCTTCTCTCAACGCATCCCATCAAGTCCCGTCTGCCGCTGGACTGAGAACTCGATGAAACACTGGTTTGCATGTTACCGTGCATCTGTCAGACTGGGTAAGAGGAAAACAGCCGGTAGATGGCTGCTGGCAGCTCAAACACAGCCTACATGTCCTGCACAGCAAACCATATTTTATTGTGGGCGGCAGCACTTTTACTTCACCAGCATCAGTCCTGGTGAAGCACTAAATCTGACCCTGAAAAGCTTCCTTACCGTCCGTCCATCTGTCCATTCCACACAGCAAAGCCGACTGTTTACGAAGTCCCCGGTAATGTGTGCTGTTACATGCCCACATCAACACTTCAGCAAACTCTGCAAAGCGTCACAGGTACACACCACACACACACACACACACACACACCACACACACACACAGACATTCTGTGATTTTGCCTACCGTGGTACGTATAGATGCTCTGTCCAGTTGTGCCAAGGTCGCAGCTGAGCAGAGAGACTAACAACCTATAATAAGACACACAACCTTGACTGATGGGGACATTCAGTTTACTTGGCTGAAGCAGTGAACAGTCGCAGAGTCCTCTGCTCCTCACAGCTCTGAATCACTTTGTCAGGTTTTGTCCTTTGCTTTTGCCTCTGTTCTTCAGCTTGGGTTTCCCTCTCTCCTTTGTCCAGATTTTTGTCTTTTTAGTCGGTTTTCTCTGGGATTTTGTGCAACAGTTCACAGATAAGCAAAATACACAAACCAGAGAATTTAGCTGATGTAATTATCTGAGTAAGAATAAAATAACTTTATAAAATATTGCCTGTTTGAATTGCTGAATATATGTTGGCCACTCTCAAAATTAATGAATACGTGCTTAACTTGACATAAAATAGTGGCACTGAGTTTAAACTGAATCAGTCTACTTCCCAGTTTTATCTTCGTGTTTTTTTCTTAGCATTAATTTGAAGGTCACATATGACAAAGATGTAAAGTCTTTGTTTCTGTTTGTTATTATCTATCTAATCTAAAAACACCTATCAGTTGTTAGGACAAACCAACATCTCATACTTTGATGTACTTTTCAGGTCATAATATCAGATAATATTATGAATAAATGCTTTGAGACATAAATAGACATAGACATAAAAATCTTGTAATTCTTCTTGTAAGTCATCTTTTTTTGGATTTTAATTTAATACCAGTTGGTACAGTTTAGAATGAAAAAGTAATATTAATCTCAGAAAAAGCTTAATCTCTACTTGCAGTCTAAATTTGTTTTGTACAAATCTTTACATTTTAGCTGCAAAGAGACAAATCCATTTATATTTTCTTCACTTTCATGTGTCATATTCCTTACAAAACTCTGTTTTTACACGTTCTTCCTTGAAGAAAACCAAAAGTCTGAACTATTCAGGAAAAGCCTGACTGGTGCATCACTAATTATCACAGGTGTCGGCTCCAGACTTCCATCCCACCTGCATCATTTAGATATCAGCCTACCAAAAACAAAAAGTCATTTATGCAGAAACAAAAAAATGGAAAAACTGTACAGACACTTCACTGTTAATAATAACAACACACATATTTAATAAAACTGTATTTGTTTATGAAAGGATTAAACAATTGAGCTAATAGCTCAAACAATTGAGCTAATATTTTTCACTTGGTGTCTACCTGGACATTTCTGCTTAGTTTTATTTATTTTTTTTTTTCAAACTGATCATCTCAGCAATTCGTGTTTTGCACGTCACTGGTTATGGTTGGTGGCTGTCCGGAGGGAAGGTCTCTGAAAACATAAAGGTGCCATGAGGGTGTCGAGTCGGCTCACACACCGCTGACAGCCTCTCACACGGCAGACACACACACACTCACGCACACACACCGACACATATTCTGCTCTGTGACAGCAACCCAGTCCGCAGCAACACCACCAGCAACCTGACTTGTACTGCTGCATCTCAGAGCATCACATCACGCCTTCCAGGCTGACAGTTAGCAAAGTGTGCAATTAGTCAGAACATTCATGACCAAAGCAGTTTTAATACTCCGATCTCCCGCTTATCCTTGCAGGGTTGCTGGTTGTCTGTCTCCAGCAGCCATTGGGCGAAAGCCAGGGTTCATCCTACACAAGCTACCAGTCCATCACAAGAGCGATTTATTTTCCAGCACTCAGCTGACCTAACAGTCATGTTTTTATTTTTTAATGGAAGGAAGCAGGAGTGCCCAGAACAGCCTGAAGGTACTGAAATTAAACCCAAACAAAGAACCAGACTATTGGGATCATGGCTGACTCCTCTGGATTTTTTCCATGATGTCACAAATGATGTGCTTGAGGTGTTCAAATATATCCACAAGCGCTTAATTAAAATGTTGTGAGTTGTCCTATCAGCAACTTTACAAAGTGATGACATCATCACTCAAGCTTTTTTTAAAACTGTTTAAAGGGACAATAATCAGCGGATGTGACCTAAATCAAGAAAAGGTCGGTGTGCTGCAAGGTCTGACAGCCGGGGGAAAAGAACATGTCTTTTTCTTCGTTGTACGTAAATATGTGGCTCTATTCTGCCTAAACATTTGTTTTCTGGAAAACAAGGTCAGCAAAGTGAAAGTGGATAGCTTAGTAATGTTGCGTCTTTTGGGTTTCAGCAGTGTGAAACAATCTGAGCTCTCATTACCACTATGCGATGATGCAGAGATCAGATGGATTGCAAACAGAATACAGGGTGTCTCCGACTCAGGCTGCTCTCAAAGTAGCGGCCAGGTACAGAACCAAAAATATGTGGACGCAAGAACGTCATCGTGGAAATGCACATCGTCGGTGGATCAGGGTGGAAGTTGCTGCGGATCCATTCTATTTTTAACAAGCATGTTTGCGAGAGCCGAACAGAGGAGGAAGGATCAGCAACATGAGACACATCAAATATCAAAAAACAGATGGAAAAGTGATCTATTACGTGGATTATGAGAAATAAGCATGACTCAGTGATGTTGGAAAGCACAAGCTGATGTGCTGGTAACGACCCGATTGCTGAGAAAGGGCAGGTTAAGTTTCACCACCATCATCATCAGATGATAAATGCCATTGCTGTTGCTTTGTCTCTGAGACAAAGTCTTATTTTTTTTTCTTCTTTTAGATTTTCAGTTATTGTTTTTCTTTTTATGTGTGTGCACGCTTATCGATTGTGTTAAGTATGTCAAACTGCCTTGTTGATTTTAGTTGCAGATATGTGGGAGGGAACCCAATCCCAGATGGACAGGAAACGGTCAAGGGAAAACATTACTCACAATGACACACAAAAACCTGTTGGTGCACGCGTCACCGAAGGTCAGCGGGTTGTAACAGTCGTAATTGTGTAGTGTCTCTTTAAGACACTCTAGGGTGCGTTCAGACTGCACCTGAAGTGACCGAATTCTGATTTTTTTTTTGATGTAATGCGACCTGTATCCGATCTTTTCATGGCAGTGTGAACAGCACAGGTCGGATTCTTTTTCGAATGTGACCCATAACCGATTCAAATGCGACCTAAAGTAGTGATCGCATTCATCCGAACTGAACGTCACTGATTCTCAACAAATCTCACTATTCTGCATCCTGATACGCGCAAGTGGGAAGAAAAACAACAACCATGACGGACTATATGATGATTAAGTTGTTAATATTCTGCTCCGGCCAGATAACAACTTCAAATATGTAAGCTAAGCTCCATCGTTAGCCTCCATGTTTACTCCCGCAAACACAGAGAACTTCTTCTTTTATGGCAGTTGGCAGAACACAGAGAACGCTGATGCTATTGCGCCCTCTACTGAGAATGCGGGACACTTTCAGGTTGTTTGCCCGTTTACACTGCAGAACACAAACAGGTCGCATTTACTAGCAGTGTGAGGCCCCAGCAAAAAAATCAGAATTGCCAAAAAATCGGAATTGAGTCACTTCAGGCTGCAGTGTGAACGCACCCTTAGCATCCCTGATGATGTCACATGTATGCGCCACTGCTTCTCTGTAGAGAGTGTGGGAGAAACCTGCTACGATTGGATACATGGACTAAGACAGACATGTTAGCTCTCTTAAGTTTAGTAACGTTACGGGTTGTTTGGACTCTGCTCACTTCATGTTTGATCGTATAGCAGCCGTTCAACCGGGCTTGTAAGGTTGGTGAAAAGCGTTTTATTAAAGGACAACACTGTGGACTTCCCAGTACCAGAGTAGTTGTGAGTTTGTGACCGTCCTGACGAGTCTGCCACCTCCTTTCCTCCTGTAAACACAACCCAAGCATTATAGGGTTTAATCAAAAGGAATAACTGTGCAAAAATAAACTACCTCATGCTAAAACCACACAAAAACATTATTTTATCGCTGCAAATTTTATGATTCTGGTATGACTTCATAAAGCGTTTTGAAGAAAAAGAAATAGAAAGAAAAACATAAAAATAGAGACGCTAACTGCTAACTGCAAAGGAATGAGCATGACAGCTCATGGCAGAAGGATCGAAGGGAGTCAGACAGCCAAGGTTTTTTTCTTTTTTTACCCCCACAAACTTCTGTCTTGCTATTCTTCAGTATTCAGCTGGTGACTCAACCAGGACAGTGCTGTGGGCGCAGCTGGATGTCTTGTTTGAGGATGATCCAGGACAGGCAATATCAGAGCGAGAGAGATAAAAAAAATCTTCATCCTTCAGGGAGATACTGAGCTTCACCTAGAAGCACAATCGAAGGTGAAGCAGGTTTGTGTTTTTCGACTCTTAAAGCACAAGGATATGCACTTTGGTCTTTTTTCCTGCACAGTCCATGAGGTCATACAGGAAAAAAAACTTGAGACAATAGCAGGAAAACCACACAGTCATCTTTAAAGTGAATCTTTTATTTTACATTTTTTCTCATTCGTAAGATTCGGAGAACCTGAAGGGAAGAGGCAGAGGACAGAAAAGCTGGATCACTTTTAGAAGCACTGGCTTAGAAACTGACATCACCAGGAGGCTGGGAATAAAAACAATCCATCTATCAAGCCGCCACACTTACACACTTGACATTAAGAGAAGAGACAACAAAAACCTCAACATGTCAGGATACACCGACACCAGAGCACACATGCAAAGATGCCTGTGAATAATTTAGCATCAAATACAAGATTGAAGGAGTGCTCTTCTATTCAGGCTTTGGTTGCATATCATTGCAACCAAAGATTGCAGTGATACGCAGCTGTATATAGAGTATTATGTTGTCTAAAGGTCTATCTTTTCCATGATCTTACACATAGCCACCCAGAGTGACAGAATGCCAACACCACCTCGCAGCTACAAGTAACCTTTTCCTATCAGTCAGTTTTCTGTTGAATCACAACATTTTGTGCATGCATGATTTACACATTTACTCTAGAAGCCAAAAGATGATCGAAGCTTTCCAGTTCCCTCTGGAAGTCTTCAATGCCGCAAGATATTTGATGTGCTTGGTTTTCCCAGTTTATCTCATCTATTAAGGTGGTGGTGAGTAGTTAAAAAGCAGAAAAAGTTGAGTTTTGCCTTGAGACTGTGTAAGGTAGAAGTAGAAGTAAGTAAGTAAAAAACTTTATTAATCCCATAGGGAAATTAAGATTGCCTGTTGCTCACACATTCACATCCACACAGCATTAAGAAATTTCGTACACAATATACACGCATTAAAAATAGTCTAGTAAAAGAACTTAAATACATTAAAAATGCTAATTACTCAGTCTCCCTCCCTTAATCCTCCCAGAAATCACAGCATTGTGAAGTATATAGAACCCAAGATAATGTATTAGCTCACATTTCTATCTGCTTAAACAACACAAACTTGAACGTCCACATAAAGACGTCTATAGATGCCTGAATGTGGTCGAAAGGATTCTGGGGTTGATAAAATGGCCTAGCTTTTATTGTTTTTGTTTAACCTCAATCGGGGGGGTTTGGATCCCTGGCTGTCAGTTTGTTAGGGTAGGCGAATGGAAAGGGGTAAAAAGATTTTCTCTACTCATGAAATGAGGCATATTTCTATTACTGAGGGAACCCTCTGCATGCACCGCCCTCCCATGATGGCCCCCCTATTTCTTTTCTCCCTTTTGACAATGCTTTTCTCTCCCTCCCCCCATTCGAGGGAGCTAATCGTGAAGCGCCGTGATTACCATCGATCCGTCCAAACACAGCTCATTTCCTCGGCTCCTGAGCCTCAGAGCAGCCACAAGGCCAAGACCACATGTTTTTGTCCTTGGCAAAAGAGCCAGACTTGCTTTTTTTGTTTGTTTGTTTGTTTGTTTTCCAGCGCTATCGCACAGATGTGGCAGCATGCACGGACCTGATAAGTGTACTACTTAAAATACATCCGCAGCAACAAAAATCAAAGAATGTGACAAAAACAGGCAGCCGGATGAATGTGGTTTATCGGTGCTCATCACGGTGGAGTGGCAGGTGGTTAAGTGGAGAATGGAAGAGATGACAGCAGTGGGAGTGGGGGGTGAACAAACGAAAGTAATTATCAACCCGTACAGGCGTGAGTCCCAGGGGTCAAAGGAGGGGTTGGATGTGTGAGTGTGAAAGAGAGAGAGAGAGAGAGACAGAGAAGCAAGGCAGCATTATTTCAATTACAGAAGCGTTATCTGCGTGTGGATGAGGAACACCTGCTGTACGCGCACAGACAACAACACATCCACCCAGGCTTGTGACGCAACATTTGGCTCTTTTAAGAGCTTGATGGAACATGTCTACTGATGGTGCCCAGCGGAGCCTTACTGGGTACGACAGAGAGGGGGGGGCATTGAAACGAGCTGCAGCAGACAACATTATGGAAGTGTACAACAAATATAATACAACATTTAGGAATGTGTAGGAGCATTGCATCTTTAGTTGTTTTTTGTTTTGTTTTGTTTGTGATGTCTCTGGTTTGTTAGTGTGAGGTATATTCCTCTCTGCAAGTCCAGATGTATTTGATTATCTTAAAAAAATCTTAAAAATGACAGGAATTTATGCCGGCCTTTTGTGACATTGTGAATTTTTGTCATGTTTATCCTGTTGTGACAGAGTTATGTTTTTTTTTGTCTTGTCCACTTGGGTTTATCTTCAGTTTTATAACTTTACACATATTACTTTTGTTCATAAGAGATTTGCTTAGTGGAACGTAACCACAGAAAATTTTTCTCTAACACTTATCTGTGTCATAAACTTCGAAATGCATTCATTTTTCTTTTTTATTTGGATCGTTTAAGATAAAAGAAACTAAACTGTTCATCAAGAGGATATTCAGCTCAAGAACTCAAAACGACCAAGGTCTCATTAAACCAAGGTCTTATTTCCAAAACGTCTGTCGTGTTATAAACGCCTTTTTCTCGTTCGTGTAAATCCATTTTCGTTAGGATATTAAATGTGATGACGCCAAGTGGATTTTTGCTGTGGACAGTGATTATCTCTGTGGGTAATTATTGACATGTCAGATGTGAATTCATGTCCTGTCCTTTTAAACAGGACAGGACATCACGTCAGCACTTGTGTCCAGGAAGCACGAGGCGCGCTGATGGTTTGCCGGAGCGGCAAGAAAGACACTGATCACCTTCAAATGACATTTAGGCTTATAATCCTGCTCTCCCGCTAATTCTCTTTCGTTTCTTCTTGTCTCTACCTCTCTCCTTGCTGTCAAGCACACAGACACACACACACACGGCATGAAGTCATTTCTTCCTCTCTACTCTCCGTCTCATCTTCTTTCCAGTGGGATTCTTCGGCACAGAGGGACACTGTTGAGCTTTGAAAGCAAATCAGATTTTATTTTTTGAACAGAGGGGAATCCCAACGTCACAAACGACAAAACCTTCACAAGCACAGTTACAGAGACTCCACGCAACATGTCATCACCGCCTTCTCATACCACAAACACACCATCCTCCCTCCAACAGCAGCAGCTGTCTGTAAAGACCCTTGAAGTAGATCAATAATTAGAACAATCCTTATTGCATCTTTTCATTTCCCTTTAGAGACCGGAGCTGATGTGGAGGTGCAGACAGGAGACGGGATGCTCTGCTGCACAATCTGGGACTCCTACTGGCTTTTGGACACATGCACTATAGCAGTTACCATGACAATGGACTAATAACCGTGTGTCACAGAAATAGGTAGAATATGGTTAAAGAGGAAACTTTTGAAGTCGGGAATGTCTTTAACAACGAAACAAACAAACAAAAAAGTTCAACACTGGAAGCATCTCCTTACATGAAGCAAAGCTTCGGTTCTTTGGCTATAAAGATATCGGTCTATAAACTCAAGCAGTCAGCAGCAAAACTGGGTTTGAGTCGCAGCTTTGTCTTCCTAAGACCCAAAACAAAAGTCGCTGCTGTCGAAGAACGACCTCGAGAAGTTAACAGCGATTGTTAATGTTGGACTTGAACGACTGTGAAATTGAAAGTGACTCTCCATCACAGGTCAAAGCTGTAGGAGTTTTAAGGATAAAGATTTTTAAATTTCAAAAACACTGTATTTGAATTGATCAACAAGATCAATTCTATATCAAATCAGTAAAACTCAAGTAACCTACAAAACAAGCTGTTCAACTTGTTTTGCTTTTTGTTGTAAATCCTGATGGAACATCTTGGTGTTGCACTGCAGAATGGAGCATTGCTACGACTATTTAGATTTTTATTTTTGTCATTAGTCGATGCTCACTCTTCAGAGGGGTTTACTTTTATCCTGTATGCCTGCAGAAAATCTACTGAACCATATTGTGGGGAAACTGTTCCCAGATCATTTTGCAAAAACTAAGCAATGAATAGCTTAGAATGGAAACAGACAACAAAGAGAATCAGAAGGAATGAAATAGATGTCATGCGGGGGTCTCCGAAACAACTGTGTCATACAACATGACTGCTACATCATTGGCTGTCAAAGTGAGTACAAACTGTCCTCACTGTCTGCATAAGCTGACACTTTATTGGAAACAAATGACCAAAACCTTTTCAGGGCTTTTAACATAATTTTTTTAGGGTCATGTGGCATTTTTGCTTAAAGAAATGGTTTTGAATTCAACAAATGAACTCATCTCTGCTGAAAAAACAAATATGTTTCTGTTTTTCCCCTCTATGCTGCCCTTAAATGCTAAAATCTCTGTCCTTACTCAATTCTCACTCTATCCAGTGGCCATCTTGATAGTAAAAACACTTAGCAATACAAAGAGGAGTTTCTGGTGCCAGCGCAATTAACTGAGGCACGCATGAGCTTCTGAATTCATTAACCTCCATATTTGATGGGTTGATGGTAGGGGACAAGGGCAGGGAAGAGGTGGAGGCAGGAAGGAGGGTCGCAATGCATATGAGAGAAATATGATGGAAGGGAGGCAGTCGGAGGAATGAAAAAAAAATTAAGGACATAAAAAACGCATTTATTTTATGCATAAAGAGCATAAGGAACATTTTCCTCTCTTTTAGTTTTTCCTCTCAGGGTAAGAAAAATCCCAGCCTTGCCACATTCCCTCAGGGCCAAACTCAAAGTGCAGCATTAAGCTAAAGTACTGTTTCGACGCTGCCATTTTTCTGGCGGCATTTATTTAATGCTCTCTTTGATTTACTGATGAGATAGACTTTTAAAAAAAGGTGATAATAATAAATAATAGCAACATTTACAATTGATGAAAGGGACATCTTAAAGTTGTCAGAAGGTTGAAAGCATTATCACCGTTTTACGATTGAAGGCAGATGGAACCATCTCTGTTCGTACGTCTTATTAGAGGAATAACTAGTACTGAGAATTGAGAACAAAGCATGTTCTCAGTTCTGGGAAACCTTGTAAAACTGGGGCACATCAGGAGGAAAATTATGCTCTGCTCTGTCTTTGTCTGCTTGCGTCTGTGGGAATCCACTGGGAGACCCCAGCTTTGGAATAATGACACTGAATCTAAAACATGTTGGAGAATTCATGGAATGAAGGGACAGGGATTTCCCGTTCAGATAACAGGAAGGCCGACAGAACAGTATGTATCAGTGCAATAGAACGTCACAGGCTGACCTGAAAATTTCTATAGGTGCATCTATAAATGTAAGACGGCAGAAATGCGCAGTATTATCGTTCTATTTAGGGGGTCATTTCTAACAGCTAACGTTGTCTTTGTTGAAAACATTTGATAGTAAGCAGTAAGGCTACAGGCATAAAGCTAAAAGCTCAGTTTAACTTTATTATACAAAGTGGTACTTTACATAATGGATTTACTTTAGAAAGAAAAAGAAAATATACAAAAGATAATCTGCACTCCACCATATGTCGCCAATCAGGCGATCAATCAGAGCAAACTGGCTCTTAACATCTATTCAACCTTTTACACCAATAAAAGTCACACTGCTACCTCACATATTTCTAGTCATGGACAAATTTGTGTCAAAGAGTTGACATAAATTTAATTTTTTATTGCAATAGCTCAATCTTACAGTTGAAAAAGTAGAAAAATACAGCATTTAATTTGAATCAATTTCTTTCAGTCTGTTTCTTTGGCTGTCCTGACGTAGGAATCCATGACTTTAAGTTTCCCCGGTGCCAAAACGTGTTGAAGTACGTTTAGCCATTAGCCACCAGACTGAAAGAGGAGGACTAGGATTTATTTTTTATGCCATGAGGATCATAGGGAAGATAAAACTCTCCAAAGCTTCAAGCGTCTTCAATTGGCAATCTCTTTTTCAACACTTAAATCTTCTTAAAAAAAAACCTTATTATAAGCAATTGTTCACATATCTTCACCGCGTGTGCCAACGAACATGTAAATGCCTCAAAGCGTACGACTAAATGAACTATGATTCTGCCAAAACGTAGTATGGCTTTCTAACATTCTGCATGCAGTAATCAGCCTGATGGTGACTAATGCAGCTCTACATTTACAAGTGTCCTCCATGCAAAGTTTTCTACCTGCTCTGATGTCTAAATATAGAGGCTGTAGGAGCGGTGGAAAGCAGTGACTCAAAGCAGTTTGTTGTACAAGTTTGCAGCCGGGCGCAATATCACTTTGCAGCAATATCAAGTTGCATAATAGAAGAAATTTAATCATAATGTAATGTTTTTTTTTCATTTGTCAATTAATCCTTAATCTCAAATTAAGCTATTAGTCGTAACTTGCATTTTATTGGCTGTAATGTAATAAGTTTTATGCATGTCTCGTTTCTGCTTGTCATCCGTGACGCTGACAATGCTTAGTCAGTCAGGACTCTAAAGACAAAAGGAGAGCTGGAAGGCCGGAGGTAAGAGTTTAGAAGCAAGGGCATCCAAAGAATAAACCGAAATCAGTGAAAAACTCAAGTTACTTTCTGTGTCGTGCTCAAAAGTACAGCGTAAAAACAGAAAAAAAACTTACTGGAGGAGGATGTTTTGTCTCTTTGCACAATTATATCATCCCAGGACGGTCAAACTGAATCACTATTGGTATAAAAGCTCACAAATAGGAACCAAGCCCAACATTAGAGCTGAGCCACAAGTTTGAAATCCTGATCTTTACTTCAGACATGTGAAAAGCGAGCAGGTTCTCTTGCATGTGGATCACGTTTTAACGGGTTCGAGGAAAGCCGCTACTTTCCTCGAAGCATTCGCAATCTTTTCCCCGTTTCTGAAAGATTTGTCAAAGACAGCTCACTCCTTGTATATGGGAAGGTCAAATAACATTGCCAGCAGCATAATTCAAAACCAGGCACCCATAGGCACAAAGTACACCGTTATTGGATTGATCCCTCACGGTCAAATGTGCCACTATCAATATGGGGAATGCAGCAAATGCTTTTGGAAATATTCGCAGCTGATAAACACATATTTGTGCTTTTAGAAGTTCGATGCTTAACGTTTACTGTAATCCCGTCGACCGTCTCTTTGTTTCGGGAGAAGTATTGCACTTTGCTCAAAGTTCAAGAGCCGACATGTAAGAGAGGCGGATGGCCACAGAGATACACGTGCATTTCACTTCCCGTCATACGAAAAAGCCTCGTCATCAATAAATCAGTTGAGTATGCATTAAATATGGCTGTCTCTGCATCCGAGGGCGCGCGCGCACACACACACACACACACACACACACACACACAACCACACACACACACACACACGAGGCTCCACAATGAAACTGACTGAAGCCAAACAAAAATCATAAAAGCAGCAGTTATTCACATCTCGTGTTTCTGCCGTCCATTCAGCGAACATGCAAACGCACGTTCTTTAGAGAGCAGAGTGAGCAGATCACATGTGCACAGTGGTGTACTTCAGCAAAAAAAAAAGAAAAAAAAGAAAGAAAAATACGGTAAATGATGAGAGAGCTGGAGGACGGCAAGGAAACAAAAGCTTGAGAGTTCAACAGTAGTAGAGAAGTTATCATGTGTGTGGACAGGTGGTAAGATTTTTAGAAATCTATTAATTGGTTAGAAAACTGAAATCGGTCAAT
Organism: Poecilia picta; assembly: GCA_033032245.1. Classification (NCBI taxonomy): domain Eukaryota; kingdom Metazoa; phylum Chordata; class Actinopteri; order Cyprinodontiformes; family Poeciliidae; genus Poecilia; species Poecilia picta. The sequence continues at coordinate 19,893,319 of CM065367.1, read as the reverse complement.
TTTTCCAAAGATTTTAGTCTCTACATGTGTTGAGCCAGCAGTTTGCACCTTGAGTTTAATGAGACTCTGACAAAGGTTAGGGACATTTGGATTTGAGATGATAAGACTGTGGATAGTCTTCTGCTTCCATCATCTTTTTGTTAGAGTCAAAACTTCATCTTTTTTGTTATAGCCCTGGAGAAAACCCAGAATTGGTTAATTTCTCCTTGATTTATTCTGATCGATGATTGGCAGATCAAATACTGAAAGGACCAGATTTTTTTCCTGATTAACCACATTTATTGAAAGTAAAAATGTCCACAATCTTCAGTTATCACCTGCATCACCCAACAGCATTTCGGTTTCTGCAGTTTTTTTCTTATGTTTAAATAAAATATGACAAAGTCTTTTCTCTTTCAAAGGATGTAGGTTTAAGAAAAGAAATGTCAGAAAGGTCAAAGTCGGAATCCACTGGTCAGATCACAAAGAAAACCAGAAACCGGCATAACCCAGAGAAAAAAATAAATAAAAAACTGATCGCTGCACCTCCAATAATTTTGACATTGAGTTACGCAGCAACGTTTAATGCACCTGCTCTCACGAAAGAGTTATTATAACACATGTAGCACACATAATTAGGCAGCCAGCAGCAAATAATACACTTACAAGAGCAAATCCATGAATAAACCCACGTGAGTCCTCCAAACCTCTCCGATGGAGCTTAATGAGCACACACACACACACATGCACACACACACACACGTTCAAGGCGCTACGCTCCAGCGACACATAGAGAGCAGGACAGATGAAGCCACAGCAAGCCAGCCAGCCAGCCAGGCCGACCAGGCGACCAGCCCTCGCCTGTTACCTTTCTCTTTTGTTCCCGGGACGACGCTCTCCTGCTCTTCCTCCGCTTCTCCTTCTCGTCCTCTATTGCATTCACATCCACTTCCCCCGATTCTTCTTCAGCTGGGAGGCCGCGTGAGCCATGATAGGTAGTGAAAAAAGACGGCAAAAGCACCACACACTGCACACGCGCACCTCACCTGAAATCCCAGAGAAGTTCAGGGGCTTGCTGGTGGCAAAAAACAAAACCGGGACCTCAGAGGAAAAAATCGGGGTAGAAAAGGAAAGGGGGGGAAAGGGAAGAAAAATGCCCTCCTTGAAAAGGAGAATGGGGAAGAGTAGGGGTTATTATGATTATTATTTATTTTTTGCAAGTATGAAAGTAAATCCTGTGTGTCCTCTTTTCTTTTGGTTGTTGCTCTGCTCTTTTCAAAGTGATGGAGTGATGGGAGAGAAGAGGCAGCTGCTTCTCCTCGTCTCCTCTTCCTCCTCTTCTGCTTCCTCCTCCTCCTCCTCCTTGTGTATCCTCCGCTGGCAGTGTGAGAGGAGCATGTCCAAGAGAGGTGAGGACAAACCGGGTGGAGAGAGAAGAGACGCGAGCATCACCAGCACAGAGGTGGATGGGAGGAGAAAGACGGTGGGAGGAGGGAGGAGTGCAAGGGGAGTGGTTTCCACGGTAACGACGCTTCCGTTTTTTTTCTTACACCATTCTTTGAAATTGACATTATTACTGTTTTTTTTCCCCCTTCAGCCAGGCTAGCAATAAACGTATTTGTCCAGAGCCTAAAAGGGAAGTACGTATGAAAGAGATGCAAAGTAAACAAAACAAACAATAACATGTGAGTGGTAGCAAGTGTATGAATGAACCAAAGGCGCTAGTGCTTCTAGGAGTGGGAAGGAGGTGGGGGAGCAACAGTAGTGTGTGTGCTATGATCCCCACAGAGTACAAGGTGGAGGTGACCAAGTAACGGGATGGTGGGCGGGGGGTGGGGGAACACGCAGAGGACACGGGTGAAAAAGACCGAATGCACAACCGCATAATTTCCAGCCCCCGCTCCACACACACAACATGCAACAAGCATGTCTGCGAACATGGAGAGTAAGCTAGCATGCATGCAAATGTATAAAGAAAGCCAGCTGGAGTCCGTCTTGTCTGAAACATTCAAATATTCAAAATAAGAAATGTTACTAGAAATGCACTGATCCAGCGTTTCCTTGGCTGATACCCAAACACATTTCTCTAGAGTCCAGTTGTTTCCGCTTCCACTCTTCTCGCACGCACACAAAAGAGAAAAGGTGCTGCAGGTTCTTTGTTAGAGACGGTAGCTTTGATTTAACGGAAAATGACGGAATTTGGAGACTAGTCACATTTTAACTTGTCTAATTTGTAATGAATTAATTACAGGAAAGGTTGCAGGTGATTGTGTTTGTAGTCTGTAAATAATGGATGTTCTTAGTCTTGATGCATGAGAAGAATAGAGAAAAATATCAGATATTCACAAATTGACCTTCCAGTCAATCCTTAAATACTAAGATATATGTAAGCATAATATGACCATCATGGGCACTCACACCTGTGTTTCAATCAGACAAGTACAACACACACACACGCACTCACACACATACTCACTCACTCTTAATCTAAGAGCAGTTCAGTCAGACCCTTTAACCTTTCAAACACGCCTTTTTTTTCTGACTGTGAAGAAAGTAGCCAGAAGAAACCACAGATTTACAGAAAGAACAAACAAACTCTGACTGTAAAAGTGAATTTAAGAATGTCTAAACGTTGTACTGTTTTTAAACAAATTCTCTGTGGATCAACAAGATTTTGTCAGTAGGCAGAATCTCCTTTATGATGGACACAAACTTTGAATCTGGTGTTCCCTCGCCCGGACGCGGGTCACCGGGATCCCACTCTGGAGCCAGGCCTGGAGGTGGGGCACGATGGCGAGCGCCTGGTGGCCGGGCTTTTAACCACGGAGCCCGGCCGGGCTCAGCCCGAAGAGGAGACGTGGATTCCCCTTCCAATGGGCTCACCACCTGTCGGAGGGGCCAAAGGGGTCGGGTGCAATGTGTTATGGGCGGCGGCCGAGGGAGGGGACCCTGGCGGTCTGATCCTCGGCTGCAGAAGCTGGCTCTTGGGACGTGGAACGTCACCTCTCTGGTGGGGAAGGAACCGGAGTTAGTGTGTGAGGCTGAGAGGTTCCGGCTAGAAATAGTCGGCCTCACCTCAACGCATGGCTCTGGTTCAGGAACCAGTCTCCTTGAGAGGGGCTGGACGTACTTCCACTCTGGAGTTGCCCACGGCGAGAGGCGCCGGGCAGGAGTGGGCATACTTTGTTACCCCCCATCTTGGCGCCCGTACATTGGGGTTTACCCCGGTGAACGAGAGGGTAGCCTCCCTCCGCCTACGGGTGGGGGGACGGGTTCTGACTGTTGTCTGTGCTTACGGGCCAAACAACAGTTCAGATTACCCACCCTTCTTGGAGTCCTTAGAGGGGGTACTGGAGAGTGCCCCTCCTGGGGACTCCCTTGTTCTACTGGGGGACTTCAACGCTCACGTGGGCAATGACAGTGAGACCTGGAGGGGTGTGGTTGGGAGGAACGGCCCCCCCGATCTGAACTCGAGTGGTGTTCTATTGTTGGACTTCTGTGCTCATCACGGTTTGTCCATTACGGACACCATGTTCAGGCATAAGGGTGTCCATACGTGCACTTGGCACCAGGACACCCTAGGCCGCAGTTCGATGATCGATTTTGTCGTCGTTTCATCGGATCTGCGGCCGTATGTCTTGGACACTCGGGTGAAGAGAGGGGCAGAGCTGTCCACTGACCACTACCTGGTGGTGAGTTGGCTCCGGTGGTGGGGGAGGAAGCCGGTCAGACCTGGCAGGCCCAAACGTGTAGTGAGGGTCTGCTGGGAACGTCTAGCGGAGTCCCCTGTGAGACAGAGGTTTAACTCCCATCTCCGGCAGAACTTCGAACACGTTCTGGGGGAGGTGGGGGACATGGAGTCTGAGTGAACCATGTTCCGTGCCTCCATTGCCGAAGCGGCTTATCGGAGCTGTGGCCACAAGGTCATTGGTGCCTGTCGCGGCGGCAACCCTCGAACCCGTTGGTGGACACCTTTGGTGAGGGATGCTGTCAAGGTGAAGAAGGAGTCCTATGGGGCCTTTTTGGCCTGTAGGACTCCAGAAGCAGCTGATGGGTACCGGCGGGCGAAGCGGCATGCGGCTCGGGTGGTCACTGAGGCAAAAACTCAGGCGTGGGAGGAGTTTGGAGAGGCCATGGAGAAAGACTTCCGTACAGCTTCGAGGCGATTCTGGTCCGCCATTCGGCGTCTCAGGAGGGGCAAGCAGTGCAGCACCAACACTGTTTACAGTGGGGATGATGTGCTGCTGACCTCAACTCGGGACCTTGTGGGTCGGTGGGCGGAATACTTCGAAGACCTCCTCAATCCCACCAACATGCCTTCTGTTGAGGAAGCTGAGCCTGTGGACTCTGGGTCGGGTTCTCCAATCTTTGGGGACAAGGTCGCCGAGGTGGTTAAAAAGTTCCTCGGTGGCCTCAGGGCCCCGGGGGTGGATGAGATCCGCCCGGAGTTCCTTAAGGCTCTGGATGTTGTAGGGTTATGCTGGCTCACGCGACTCTGCAATATCGCATGGACATCGGGGGCAGTTCCTCTGGATTGGCAGACCAGGGTGGTGGTCCCCCTATTTAAAAAGGGGGACCGGAGGGTGTGCTCCAATTACAGAGGGGTCACACTCTTAAGTCTCCCTGGTAAGGTCTATTCAGGGGTCTTGGAGAGGAGGATCCGTCGGATAGTTGAACCTCGGATTCAGGAAGAGCAGTGTGGTTTTCGTCCTGGTCGTGGAACACTGAACCAGCTCTACACCCTCAACAGGTATGAGTATGGGGTACCGGGCCCTTTGATACGGGCTGTCAGGTCCCTGTATGACCGGTGTCAGAGTCTGGTCCGCATTGCCGGCAGTAAGTCGGGCTCGTTCCCGGTGAGAGTTGGACTCCGCCAAGGCTGCCCTTTGTCACCGATTCTGTTCATTCAGTCGAGGTGTTGAGGGGATCCGTTTTGGTGGCCTTAGGATCGCATCTCTGCTTTTTGCAGATGATGTGGTCCTGTTGGCTTCATCAGATCGTGATCTGCGGCTCTCGCTGGAGCGGTTCGCGGCCGAGTGTGAAGCGGCCGGGATGAGGCTCAGTGCCTCCAAATCCGAGGCCATGGTCTTGAGCCGGAAAAGGGTAGCATGCCTTCTCCGGGTCAGGGGGGTCGTCCCGCCTCAAGTGGCGGAGTTTAAGTATCTGGGGATCTTGTTCACAAATGAGGGAAGAAGGGAGCGGGAGGTCGACAGGTGGATTGGGGCAGCGTCTGCCGTGAAGCGGGCGCTGTACCGGTCCGTCGTGGTGAAGAGAGAGCTGAGTCAAAAAGCGAAGTTCTTGATTTACCAGTTGATCTACGTTCCCACCCTCATCTATGGTCATGAGCTTTGGGTCATGGCCGAAAGAACGAGATCACAGATACAGGCGGCCGAAATGGGTTTCCTCCGCAGGGTGGCCGGGCTCTCCCTTAGAGATAGGGTGAGAAGCTCGGTCATCCGGGAGGGACTCAAAGTAGAGCCGCTGCTCCTCCACGACGAGAGGAGCCAGTTGAGGTGGCTCGGGCATCTGGTCAGGATGCCTTCTGGACGCCTCCCTGGTGAGGTGTTCCGGGCACGTCCCACTGGGAGGAGGCCCCGAGGAAGACCCAGGACACGCTAGAGGGACTATGTCTCTCGGCTGGCCTGGGAACGCCTTGGGGTCCCCCGGAGGAGCTGGAAGAAGTGGCTGGGGAGAGGGAAGTCTGGGCCTCCCTTCTGAAGCTGCTGCCCCCGCGACCCGACCCCGGATAAGCGGAAGAAAATGGATGGATGGATGGACAGAATCTCTCCCATCACACCAGAGCACTATATAGACAGAGACTCAAAGTGGATGGATGCACATTATTCCACTGCAGAGCTAAAAGCTGCAGTTTCCAGTGGTAAAAACCCCCCAAAAAACATAAACAATGATATTGTCAGAGCTACAACACTTAATCGTTTACACCGGGTCAAACATTCATCTGCATCTGCAAGTAGTTCTACTACCTCAGAGGCAACGCAAGAGCAGGTAGAGTTACACTCTTCGAATAAAAATCTAGTAATAAATTTAGAATAAATCCACAATGCTAATAGTCCAATACCGTAATAAAATTCATTCAACTTTAGAGGAAGTTTGTAATATCCACAGATACATAATAGCCACAGCTTTAGACGCACATCAAAAAGGCCCATAAACCAGACGAAGTAGCAGCATGAGCAGCACCTTGTCATGTAAAACGCTGTTATGGATCCACAGAGCTTACTCCATGCTTACCCACTTTTCCTACAGAGCGCTGAAAATAGCACTTGATGTTTTAAAAAGCTATAACAGTTAAAGTTAACGGAAAGAAGGGTCTTTTATCAGGGTTTATTTGTGTTCTTTTTTATTCTCTTTTTGGTAAATGCTTTGGAAACATAGAAAGATAACAAACACGTCAGAAGATTATTGTTCGTTCCAGGAAAAGGATCCCCAAGTGGACATATGAATGCAGGTCCATGTGAATTTGAAATGACATACGGTAGGTACAGAACGTACCGGGGCAGATCACATCGTCTCAGACCTGAAAAGATCTGGAAGAGAATGAGAAGGACTGCAGAGCACTCAATAGCTAATGTCCAAAACAGCCAGTACCTCAATTTTGCATTTACCACACTCGCTCAATAATTTGCTCCCAAACTCCGTGTGAGGACAACGGGTTCATTTGAAACATCCCACCCATGAATAGACGCCGCAATGAGCACAGAGATAATCTGTGTTGTTTTTCTGTATACGTACGTACATATGCAAGCATAAAGAAAGTGTCACATAAATGGATTCAGGGAGAAACTACAAGGATTTTCTCCAATGACAGAAGAAGTCTGGCAGATTATAAACAGGAACGCTCTGGCTTTGAGAGTGCATCTAAACCTTTGCCTGCATGCTTATTATTAATGTCCCAAAAACTCAATGAATCACAGAGCGACTCAAAAGCCAATCCAGTAAATGAACAAACTCGTCATGATGTCATAAATAATTCTGTGAGATGAATAAATGAATCATTTAAAAGAACTAGCAAGCTTATTCCCACGATTTCTGATTCCTCGGCGCTGTGTTTCTCTACAGTCTCAAAAGTGGTCACTTTGTCCGAGAGCAGCTAAAAGGTCAAACGGGATCCAGGGAGCTTTTGGTTTGCGAAATCTTTTTTTTTTGTTGTTGTTGTTGTTGTTGAAAAGTAATAACATCTAAGAACAAGGAATATACAGGAAAACAATCTACCCCACAAAGAAGCAATAAAAATATAGACGGAGGGGAGGAAGAAAAGCAACACTAGGAATGAAAAAAAAAACATCTCGATCGGGATGTCCTTCACAGCTGCCGTGCTCACGTCAGACACAGCAGCGTGGAGACAGATGGAGCGGCCATCTTTGTGTTCCTTCCCCTGCCTGCCTGCGTGTTAGAAGTACCTATGAATGTTTGGGTCCTCTGGATGTAGAAAGGCTGCCTCGTTTCCTGCCTGCCCACACTGCGCTAAATCTGTCTTTTTTCTTTTTTTCATTTTATTTGTTCATGGCTCCACATGTACATATGGACTAAACCGGAGCCATGTGGAGAGAAGCTGGGAATAAGAAAAGAGACAATCAAGATGCTTAGGGGCAAAGAGAGACGAAAACAGCCCTCCAGGGAGCGAGATGACAGGTTGAGCCGCCGGACACCAGTCATGTAACGCTGTGAGCGTGAAATCCCCTTTTCTCGCCCTCAAATGTATTCAGCCTCCCCAGTTCATCTGTCTTCCCTTTCAAACACGAGCACAAGCCACCAGCTATAAAAGAGGAGGGGGACGTATGTTGACTTACAACCCCTATCTACTATCATGCATCAGGGGGGTGTCACATTATACCAAATTATCATGCGGTTGCTAGGCGAGGGCCAATGGGATGGCTCTGGGGAGGACGGGATGGATGGATAAGGAGCGTGGAGAGGCAAGAAGAGGGATGGAGATTGGTGGGAGCAGGGAGGTGGAAGAAGTGTCTAATAATCATTTGGAAACAAAAACAAATCACGAGTATAAGGGGGGGAGAAATCTAGGAATTGTGTAAAATTGAAAGAATTTTGAAATTGTATCTTCAAATAGTGTAATATATATTTTAAAGCATTTCAACAAATAATCTGAAATAAATAAGTAAATAAAAAACTCATTTAACACCATAAGCCCCCGACTCTGATCCAACAGTTGTAGTAAAAGCCACTGCTAAGGTGTCCCAGATTCCAGACACCAGCCTTTTGCCAGCAATGAGAGAGAGAAAAAAGGCTACTACTACGGAGCAAAGTTGGCGGCAAGACAGTAGACTCAAGAAGTGGAAGAGAATTGGATGTTTTCCACTTTTCTTTGGGCACAAAGCCACACACAAAGACGGGATAAAAACGACCACAACTACAGAAATAAGTTATATTTGCATTTTTCAGGACATTTCAATGTAGTTGTGAGAAACTGCAGCCGTTTTTCAACTGATGCATTTTGAAAGAGTGTATTCCTCAGCGATGGTTTGATATGCTTATTCACTAAGGATACAGTTCCAAGTTATTTCATTTTTTACTGTAGTTCACCCAAAGGCTTTAGTTTACATAAAAAACCTTTTTAAAAACTGATAATGATCCATTAAAAGCATTGTGCATCTAGATTATGATTGAGTCATTATTTATGCAGAAAAATCTCATGAGACTCGTTGTCTCAGTTGCAAGAGACCCGTTCCACACATCAACAATAACATGTAAAACAATAATAATACAATCTACACTTCTGAAAATCAATACCATAAAATAGATATTTTATGGTATCTTCAATCAATCTCTGAAAGGAGATTGATTGAAGCTGTTCAATAGTTACAGTAAAGAAATTAGTTCAAACGCCAAACTGTTGTCACACGATAAACAGGGCATTTAAATCGGTCAGAAATTCAACTTGACACTCTTGAACCCAGAGGTCAGCCGGCAGTCAACGCTTCACGTGTGTCCATATGTCCCTGGTGTCACTTTGTTTGACTCAGTCCATTGTCTGTGGTGATCATCGTGTGTCTTGTGTCTGTCTCCTGCTGCTTCGACTCCTGTGGGTGCAACACCAAACAGCAGCATCGCTCTCAGTGACCTTTGTAAACCCCTGCGTACACAAAAACAGCGTAACCCACCAACACAGCAGCACAAAGCAAATGCATCTGTCTGGGTCTGAGCTTCTCGACTCACTTAAAAGGTAACACATAAATGATGAATATTAATACGGACAGCGTACTCTTGGAAGAGTTTGGTTAGTAAAAAAAAAAAAAACACAAAAAAAACACTACTTTGTTTAATTTGTGGGAAAGCTTCCAGGAGTCACTTCTTGAATATATTGTTTAGTACGTTTTTGTGACAGTGCTGGAGAATAAAGATGTGTTTTTGTTTTAGGTTCAATTTGATTTTATTCTACAGCTGCACAAACACAGTTCTCTCATATGCCAGGTTATACAGAAGAGATGTTATCATTGTACAGTTTTATGAGTTTAAAACGTCCAGAAGCTGTTTCTGAACTGATGGAGATGGAATCTTATGTTCGGCTGAGAAAGTTGAAACAAATTCTTAGTGCTGTGCTGCCCTCTAGTGTTCAACAACTGCAATCCAAAAAACACAGGGACTGAGGATGTGATACACCTACTAGAAATAACTAGAACTAGAAATAGATACCTGTAACTCATTTGCCTTTGCCTTAAAGGTAAAAAGTACCGGGAGGGACTCTGGTAAAACTTATAGCTCTGGCAACAGAGTTAAATGATCTCTAATTTTAGAAATCCAATCAAGATGTAAAACAGAAAATTGCAGAACAAATCACAATTCAATACTCAAGAAGAATCCATTAGTGTGTGTCTTGAGCAAGGTTGTTTTTAGACTCGAAAGTGGCACAGGAAGGTTAGATATGAAGGAAAAATATATTCTGTGTTGCTTTTAGCTCATCATTTATTATGTTACATGGACGAGCCATTCAAATCGCTGACCCTTTTTTACTTAAACTCCTCTCAGTGGCCCCCATGTTCCACAACTCCATCATCACAATTAATGTAATATGTCCCCCTCCGGATAAGAAAAATATGCCATTAGACGAGCGCTTTAACCCAGTTAGCCACCAATAACCTACCTAAATATGTGTCACACAACCAAGCAGCGCCCCTCATAACAAGATCAAAATGTCCTTGCTTGTTTTCCCCACAGAGGGGCAGAAAGAGATTTACAGCTGAAGACACACACACAGACACACACAGAGAAACGCAGTGTCTACTCCATGGTTTGAAGTCGTCTGAAAGGATGAAATGATTTACTGACTGCAAGAGGAATTATTAGATAATTGGATGGAGCTTTGGCACCAAACTTAACCCATATAACATATAGTCAATGTAACTGATATGACCTAAAAAGCAGACATGGGTGTCATGAGTTAGCTTGAAACTAATTAATAATTAATTAATCCAAATAATAATAATAATCACTTTCTACAACTATTATTGATTTTTCAGGACTCTGACAGAGAGACATATACTTCACTTTTACCTCAGAAGTAAATGTTTCTATAAAATCAGTGAAGGTAAAAAAAAATTAATAATAATAATAATAATAATAATAATAATAATAATAATAATAATAATAATAAATACTTATTTTATACAAAGTATTATTTTCATATTCAAAAAAAGCACCCTGACCAAACCAAGTGAACAGAAGTCAGCGATGGCATAATCAGCCGTTCTCCTGACAACATCTAAACAGCGCCAATCTCAAACAGCGTCCCGCTTTGATTACTGACTCGCTGTAATGAACGTTGATGTCAATTTGTTGGCTGAAACAAGGGTCAGTCTGACTGTGATGACTGTGCAGCGGAAGAAAGAGAAGCTCTTCCTATTTCTCACAGAAAATGGCAGCAGAAGAATAAACAATTTCACGGTCTGTTGGAAGCAGTAATACTCACACCCTGCGTGTCGCTGCTCACAGGCTTCTTTATATCAACCTACTGTACTGCAGTAGGTTTACAAGGCCGAGATACAAACCAGCTGCTTTAAAGGTTTGTAATGAACATAGCAGATGAGGAGGAATGTTGGTCGTTTCAGATGTTATTATTCCTGCACGTTATCCCTGTGTACGGTTTTTCACCTGAACGCAAAGCACTTTTGTTGTTCTTCCACAGAGAGTCAATGATTTAATGAGGAACACTTTCACTTTTGGCTTAGAGGATGCCAAGTGATCTCAGAGATCCATATAGAAATAATAAAGATAATTATTCAACTACCAATTCAACTACATTCAACTACCAATGGCCGGCCGTTCCGAAACTCAAATATCTGTGATTTTCTTGACCAGTGAAAACACCGTACCAACTCACAACCAGGCAGCGACGACAATTATTCAATGTAGAAATCATTTCAGAGGGAAAAAGACTCAAAGTTGCTTTCAGGGTCAGTTGGTTGTTTCAAAAATAAGTCAGAGAAACTATAACACACACAAGAAACTTCTACAAAGCAAATATAGCTGTTCATTCAGGCTTCCACAATAAAGTTTGAGACTTCAGCACATTTTCATTTTTCCTCTTTCTACCATCAAATTTGCTTTTCATGCTCATCTTTTTCAGGTACAAGAAGAAGTTGCCTCCCACAGGATTTTCCCATGAATTAGCACATTGACCCAGAAGTGACTTCCACAGACACCATTTTAACCATTTTAAAAGATTGTTTCAAAAGTTTAGATTTGAACTGTTTTAAAGGATGTTTCTTAAAGAGGCACTGGAAACAGTTGAAATGAAAGGAAATATCTGTAGGATTTTTCTTTTTCTACCGAGTTATTAAAGTCAATTAGAAACAGTTAAAGAACGCATTCAGTCAATTAATTCAGTTAAGTTCAAATGAATTTGTTTACAACTAGCATCCCCTCAAGCCACCTTATAAGAAACAAAATACTCCCAAACCAATTAAATCCTAGTTGTAAAACAATACGATTACATAAATTTTATTATTATAAAGGCTTTGAACAAGTCTTTTACTTTTCCCGAACAAGCAGATTGTCACAGAGGGCAAATGATTGCATTTTGTTGCACTCTTTGCATAAACCTCTTGTAAAGTGTAAGCATATGGTGACGGTGGAAAGTAAACTCCAAATTTTAACAGGAATGAGCCTGTAGCAGAGCCGGTTCACTTCATGATACAGTTATGTAGCCACTGGTTATATGATCAAAGTAAAAGTCGCCTAAACATTGGTTGTGATCTATTCTAGAGTCTAATATTTACACTAACATGCAGAACACAGTCTGTTTATCGCAGAGACATTCCTCAATTTTTCCAGCTAGCAAACCTCCATTGTGAAACTCAGGTTAAAATGATATAAAAGTGCTGTGGGAGCTTGTATTAGGGCGTTATTAAACTATGTCCTACTTTAATAAAACCGAAGGAAACTGGAAATCGGTTCATTTTTCGACACTGTGCAGTGCAACCTAAATGTATATTTTTAGATTGTACTTTGTGTGCTCTGCTCTATGATTTGGAGCCCGATCAAAGGCAAGCACAGTGACTTCCTTCCATGTGAAGCAGCAGAAGCCACCAGCACCATATGTGTGAGCTCATCAGTGGGTCTACATGCCATATGCCTGAAAGTGCTGCTGTAATATTTTCAGTGTGCCCATAATCTCACGCCCGCTCAGCAATAGGGGTGTTCATTGCTACAAAACTGGGAGCTGGTAGGGTGCGCATAGCTGCATATAGATCTGAATGAATAAGGGGGCTGGGCAGTTTCTGGATGAAGTTCGTAAATACTTTCGTGCACAAACTTCCGCGTCGAGCCGACAATAAGCAGGAGTGTGCATGAATCTCTGCATATTTAAACAGAATCTGTCACTTTAACGGTAAGAAGCGGCTGTCTGTTCGGTCGTGCTCGTCGCTCTAACCTGCTGGCCAGTGGAATATCCTCCCCAGTGTCAAGTTTCGCGGTCATGACGGGATTATAGAGTTGTGCCAAGAGGCACTGTGCCTGGGGAGTCTTGCTCACTCTTGTGTAGTCTGCCAGACCCAAATAAAAGTCTCACACACACACAAACACACGCACACACATCAAACCACCACCTGGAAAGTAGTCAGGCCCATCAAACATGAAAGACTTATGTTGCTTTGAGAGACCAGTCATAAACAAAGAAAGGTACATTTACAGAAGCTTCTACACAAAACAGCAATTTGATCTTTTTTTTACTTACTGTATGTTAGAAAAGATATTTTAAAAATGTAGTTTAGTTGTCTGTGTGTAGCGTTTAGGTCTTAATCCAGCTCAAAATGCGACTCCATAAGTTCTGGTCCCAAGAACTCTGGTTCTATAGTAGTTCCAATACAAAAAAAAAATAAAACTCACTGAAAAGTATTTTGGGTGTGTATGTATTTCTTTTTTTCTCTACATTAAACAGAGATTCTTAATGTGTTGAATAGACTTTTAGTTTTGCATCAATATGAAGAAGCGCTGAAGCAGATGTACATATTTATACTTGGTACTATAAACATTGTCAATTTTAAAGTGATTTTCTCCTGAAGGGTTTTCTTTTAAAGTGTTTCTGCACTCAGGTGATGTGCTGTACCCATAAAAAAGAGTCTTAACATAGATACAGGGTGATCTTCATATCCCAGGTCAGTGATGATAGTTTACACTTACTTCACCATATAAACTCCCATGCCAACAGCAAATGGGTATCGTAACAGGCTTGACTTTGATGTGAAATATCATAGCGTTTCAATATCTTGAGATGTCTTGCCACGAGATCCTATCACACCTTTAGTTAAGTCCACACAATTCAAAAAGCCTTGCACCAGAAAGGTAAAGTCAGGCCAGTAGTTCATAAGCATTTCTTCCTATTACAGTCGATGTCATGGCAACTTGACTTGTGGTTTGCTAAAATAAAAATAAGTTATGCAACTTTCCTCAGCTGTGCAGAAATATATAAAATTTCAACACATGATAACTAGACTCCATTCTTTCTGAAGAGACACAATGATGAATTTTCAGAGTTAGTTGTCCAGTGGAAAAAATTTAGCCCTACACTTATTACATAAATAACATAGTTAACATAAAATATAATCCACTGCCATCTTAACTAAGAACAAGTTTTCTTAGGAAGCAATAATAAGTCCTGAGCAGAAAACGCACAGCTTTGATGCGTTGCTAACAAAGTAAACCATGCTTTGATGCGTGCAATGTCCCTTAATTATCTGTCCAAATTAGTCATGTGCTTAACATCAAGCTTTCAAATTACACATCACTAGATGATGTAGCAAAAAAAAAAAAAAAACTAGCATGGATTTTGCTCATCATCCCACCCCTAACCTCCACATCACACCCTCCATTCCTGACGACGTTCTGTGTTTTCTGTCACATGGCGTGTGTAACATGAAGCCTGGAATTAAACACAGGTTTTCCGGTTGTAACCTTTAGTCCGGTCGCAGTAACAGCTAGAGCGTTTTATCACATGCAGGATTCATTTCCATCCTCTGGAAAGGGAAGCAGAACTGTCAGCCAAAGACGTTCACTATCCAGACAGAAGACTCTCCGTGATGGAAATGCAGCTCTACTACGCTTAGCTCGTTCCGGTTCTCATAAAGCGCTGCCAAAAGCTTGACATTCTATCTGATACAGTATCTGGAAACTGGACTGCATGTAAAGGTTACCAACATAGCTTGCTGGAGTTTTAAATGGACATAAATCAGCTAATTAACAGCGAAGCAGCGAACGGCATTAGCGCTGTTCCCCAAAACACCCCCACAGTCTGGGGTCGTGTGCGTCCAACGCCTTGATTTTTCTCACACCTCTGCAATGATCATCGTCCATGAACGCATGCACACACACACATACACACCCACTGGACAGTGTGGATCTGGGTTAGCAGGATAGGGCAAATCAGAGGTGGTGCAAATGTCAACTCCTTTCACATACCAAAAGTGATGCAGGACATTTCTGTAAATTTAAACTCCACCAAAAAGGAGGTGAAACTAAGGTGCATGGGCAGTGGTAGGAAGAGACCAGTAAGGGACGGCGTGACCTTTTGTGACCCTTGCACCGAAGAGGTAATACTAAATCAATATCTAAAGAGGAAAACTATTTGTTACTTTTAATTTATTATTTGTTAACTTTACAGTTTTAATTTAATGAAAGTGATTCACTTTTAGCTTCAGACATATAAAGAAAGGGTCATGCACTAGATCAGGGGTCTGAAACATGCAGCCAAGTGGCTCTTTGGTTCACTTAAAATATTAAACAATAGAATATTTTCCAGTTCTTTTGTTATCGTTTTTTTATTTCATATTTTCATAGGTCGTTTTTTG
Organism: Poecilia picta; assembly: GCA_033032245.1. Taxonomy (NCBI): domain Eukaryota; kingdom Metazoa; phylum Chordata; class Actinopteri; order Cyprinodontiformes; family Poeciliidae; genus Poecilia; species Poecilia picta. The sequence continues at coordinate 19,878,020 of CM065367.1, read as the reverse complement.
TTCCTGGCCCTCAAGAAATGTCACTGTTAAAGAGATCTTCGGTATAGTCAGCATGAGGAGAAAGCTGACTGACGGTGTATATTACCTTCTTTTCACCATTTACAAATCTCCTCTTTTTTTTAAAAAGAATTCCTTTTTAAAAAGCAACTCAAAATGTTTATTACAGGAAAAAAATAACTATTTGGCACATTAAGGTAAAATAACTGAAGTGGAGAGCTTTGCTTCATAAAGAGTCCTTGACGTCATTAGAAAGCAACCGTCACGGATGATCCAAGGGCCGTAATCATTCTTACCTTTTCTTCATGAGGTAAGTATAAATTATCCATGTCTTCTTAAATGAAAAGGCTTTCATAGAGCAAATACAGTCCATTCAACAGAAAGGTGAAAACTACTCACGAGGCATAAAATAGGAAGGGTAAATTAGACGTTAGCTAAAAACCCTGAGCAGCATTCATGCATTTGATCAAAGTGGCAAAAGCCAGAGCCCAAATCATATGTTGTCTATTTTTGCCTGAAAAGCAGAACTGAAACTTTCGAAAAGAAAGTTTAAGCAGAGCTTTCAGCTGGCCATACACTGCAGCTCAACCTGTACGACTTCACAGCTCACAAATCATGTTCTCACACTGTATGACCCGATGCTTGGACGTGACCTGACTGCTCACACGGTGCGTGGATATGTAACAGGTCAGACCTTTGAAATTGCAAAGAAGAAGAAGAAAAACCCAGAGGTGAAGAGAGGCGGGCCTGAGTCGACACCTACGAGGTGCGAGACATTATTTAACATGACACACAATTAAACCAAAACTTGGCCGATCCTGAAGATTTATGGACAAGTGGAAAACTGTCTGAAAACTGCACAGCTTTGCGGTAACAGTGCAGAGAACAGGATTACAAAAAAGTTGCTTTGTTTGATCATTTTGAGCTTTCAACCTTGAATATGGATTATCTGGAAATTTGAAAGAATCTGACGGTACGAAAATTAAACCTAGAAAATACAAAAGAGTGTGATTACAAGTGCTAACCATGTTGAAGGTGTTGATTGCGTCTCAATTTGTCTCACAAATTGAGACACGGTGCATTATTGCCTATAAGGAATGCATGCCATAGAAAATCCTCAGTTAATTATTTACAGCAGAAAGTCTTCTTATATTTCATTCTTATCAAGTGACTTTGTTGCTGTGTCTTGTAGTTTATTACACTATTTCACTGTCATTTACACTTTATATGGGCCGCAGAGATGAGAGCAGAAGTTTTTATTTTATGCAAAAACAGAAGTGTTGAACTATGGTCCGCACGTATTGTCCTCCCACTTTAAGAAGCCGCCCTGATTCCTCACTCTTTAATTACAGCTAAGTTGCCTCTTCAGCACTAATTAATTGTTTCAGGTGATCATAAGTAGAGAAACACCCAGAAACAAGAGGACACATGAAAAAAAAAAAACGACGTTCAACATCAGCCTGTGGTGCTGATGTTGATATTAATATGTCGCACAAATATATAGAGGAAATACATTTGGATCCCATCAAATATCAAATAAGAAAAAATATGAGTAAAGTACAACTTAGGTAAGATCAATCTATTGTTAATCTATTTACCTTTTATTTGTCGAAAATGTTACATAACATCAAACATCAAGCTCTGACGATGACTAAATGTTACAAGAACATAAACTTTAATGAGGAAGAATTAATAAATGTGGCATAAAAAACTGTTTATCTCATCTTCAGCCAGGAAAAAGAAAAAAAAATGTCATCCCGCCTGATGAGTCTCATGCTGCCTTCATCACAGAGGCTATCGCTTTCTCTTATCACTAAAAGCAATAACACAGAGACGGGCAGAGAAAGGATGGCAGCGAACCATCAGTGTTCCCCTCTGTAAGCCAGAAAAGCTGCACGACCTCAGCAGGTCTGATAAGCAACACCAAACGCTCCTCGCTCTTTCCTTCTCATTTCACTCCACCGGGCCCTCTCCTGCTGCTCCAGCCTTACCAGCTGGGGCCCAGTCCCCACATCAGTGGAAATTTTCTGATCTGTCACTCCAGCAAGACAAGTCTTGAGTGATGGCGTGTGCTATGGGGAGTATCTCTGCAAAGGCACAGACGCACGCGCACACCCACCCACACACACACACACACACACGCACATACGTATACGATCTCCCCGCCCTCAGCCCGTTGTCCCCGGTCCCCACACGATGGCTGTCATCCTGGCTCCGGCGCGTGGAAGAAAAATTTGTCTGACGATGCGTGTATCTCTCCATTTCAGACCCCCATCTGCAACTCGCTTGCCTCAACCCCTTCACATTGTGTCCTCACCTGTTACATTGTTGCAGCCCAGCCTGTCATGATAACTCAGACGAAGGCCGAAATGAAAAGGTGACGAGTCAAAGGCCAAGAAAATGGAGGGGCCCCTGAACATTAATCTCCTACCGTCCTGTATCTCAAAGGCTAAAACTACCTTGCAGTTGGATATTGAGTAAAAAAAAAAAAATGTAATTTCAATCTGCCTGATCCCCTGTGAATGCCCTTTAGGAGAAAAGGGTAACAGATTACTGCTCCACCTCTTTTCTCTTTGCAGTTCATCCCTTTGGGTTCACCTCGCTGAGTCTATTTCTCAAAGGTTTCCAAGCATGATGCATTTACGAATAGATCTTACTCTGATCTGATGATAAGAAAATGGAGAAACAAAATGTATTTCTCCAGGCGTCTCCAAAGTGAAGCTGATCATGAAGATTAGGTTTAATTAAACAGTCATAAGTGACTCATAGAAGACCTCAAGAAACGTTCTCAAACGTTTGTGTACTTTATTATTAGGATTTTTTTAAAAGAAAATACAAAAATGAAGGGATTTTACAGTCAGCCGCTTTTACTTTGACACCCAGTCCGATCAATGACCTTCAGAGGTCAACTAATGCCTCTTGTGTTGTGATGCTATCATTATGCTTTCCTTCAGGGAAGCTGGTTTGAACTGATGAGGAGGATGGATAAAGCAAGCAAGAGGCTGAAATCATTCTGTTTACATAATGTTTAAATAGTCTCAATCTAAATCCAATTACGTATCTGTGGCTAGATGTGAAAATGATTGTTTCCAGGCAGTCTTACTGAGCTTGATGCATTTTACAAACACGAATACGCAAAGATGGACGAGACACACCCTAAAGTTCTGGCAGCGCTAAACCCAGTCGATCTACAAAGTTTAGACTCTGGTGGGCTGAGTGCAAATTCATGACACAAAAATGTAAAAACTGCATATTTTTTTCACAATTAAGAGCAACTTTGCAGTTTTATTCTTTTCATAACAGATATTTTAAGTTGCAACATGGCAAAAAGTAAAAGAAAGGGGTATGACTGCCTTTGCAAGGGACCGTTTCCTACCTCATGCACATCCCAGGTAAACAAAAGCACTACAATCTTATTTCACCTGATCTGTCTGCTAAGTTCCAGACATGAGTCCTGATTAACCCAACACAACCTGAAAGTAACCCTACAGTCGCACCGTAAACACAGAAACGGGTTGCCAGAGTACTGACATCGACCGGTAGCTTTGTGTTAAGTCACTTTGTTGCAAGATCTTACTGTGGAAATCCCCAAACAGTAGAAGAAAACACACACACACACACACACACCACAAAGCCCTTGTGGTTGTGTCTTCAAACTCACCCTTTCAGCCCCCCTCATCTTCAGCTAATCTCACCCGGGTCTGACATTGTCCACAAGCTCATCAGGTGCAAAAAGGGAAAGCGTGTTGTACGCCGCGAGGCGGTCGGTCTTAGCTGGGACGGTAAGAACGCGAAACCCTGCCTGGACCACTCTCTGGAGGTAAGCAGCATTACTAGTTGGAGGCTGTTAATCAGACAAGTGCTAATCTGGTTAGGAGATCAACAAATGAGCCTCTCACAGCGGAAAAGGAGGACACAGCTTTAGACAATACAGCAGGTCAGTGCCATTGTTGAAGAGAACAAGGGGAATGATAGACGGGGTCACAATTTAGACAGGAATGAGGGCAAGTGTACAGCAGAAGCATTAGGATTTTTTTGGGTGGTGGGGTTAATGCTGCTGTAAAAGAAACATTTTTTCCACTTATTTTTGAAGTTGATTTTTTTTATTCTTTAAATAACCAAAGATGTCAACGAGGGTTCAACATCGCACCTCTTGCGTTCCTCTTATTCAGTGCCGTCATGATGCAAAGCAAAGAGGACGGATTAGAAAAGCGACAGTGGCAGACAAACTGTGGTATGACAAACTCAGCGACCACATCGGGGATTCAGGATTCTCCACACCTCTTTTGGTCTCCATGGAAACAAGGAGACTGCAAAGAGGCCATCACAAGGCATTAGGAGAAACACGCATCCTGCTGCTGGAATTTCACAGATGCCACTCCTGACAACCCCTGGGATCCAAGTGTTGTTTATAACCTACAGACTGAATGTAGACATCAGACGGCACATGTCTTTCAGTGTTCAATATTTAAAAAAAACCACAAAATAAAATAAGAAAAACAATAAAGAAATGCATTGGATACAACAGTGTGGGGAATATCTTGCAGCAGGAACTGTCAGGTATTTCATATTTTAGCTCAAACTGACTCATGGAGGGATGAGGCATCTTTTTCTAGCTTATGCAAATTTGGCCTCAAACGTCAGAATAAGAAAAGGGCAAAAACAGAATATAGATGCAGGCTGTATCTTTTGTGGACGAGCAAACGCTGCCTTCACAAACAGCACAGTACTTCAGTTTTGGGGTCAAAAACTGCAAAAATTGATGATGTGGAAGGATTGCAATCATTTAAGTTAGACTAAGAAAACCATTACATAAAATGGTTTAGTTTTTATTCACTTTGAAACAGATACCTATAATTACGCCATACAAACCTCCTCGACATGGGGAAGTTATGAATTATTTTCTCTTTGTTTCAGACAGCCATATGTTGTTTCTACTGCAGAACATCACAGTGACAAATGCTTTGCAAAAAGGAGCAGATAATAAAACGAAAGGACAAACACAGACCTCCAAATCTGAGGTCTTGTGTTGTATTTATTGCAAACAATAAAAAGAAATCTGTAAGAAAAATACGTTGTTGTGGGAAAAACTTGGGATGACTTGTAAATTTATATAAAAACTGACTAAGACACATAATAAATAATAAAGTCAAAATAATGTCAAAGTTATTGAACAGAAGAAGGGAGCAGTGTTAGCGTAATAAAATCACAGGTCAACACTGTAATGAGGTACAAGATGAGCCTGACATTAACTGTAGTGAGATTCTCACTGTGTCTTAAGTAAATAATAATTCAATGTAAATTTGATTATCATCTTACTGCTTTTATTTTAATTAGAAAAGAAAGCAATTATCCCCCTCTTACTGATAAATAATAACACACAAAGTAACACAGTCTTTAAAATTATATTTTTCAAGTGTATTTCTAAATGTCATCCCTCTTTCTGCTCTGCCCTTTATAAAAGTAACAACAGCTAATTTCAATTTGTTTTTTTAAAAAAAATAAATAAATAAAGCTCATTTGCTCACTCTGCCAGCCTGCAATCAGCCGCTTAGCGAACATGAAGCTCATAGATTGATACATGTGGTTTTAACAACTCTTACCTTAGAAAGAGGAATGGAAACCAATGCTTCACACCCAAAGAGAAAACTCACTAGGCTCCGATACCAATTATCAGCACTCCAAACAAACTCAGCCTTACAGAACAAGACTGGATGCCGTTCATTGGTTGTTTGGGCAAAAAGCTTGGAATGCATTTTAACAAGTCAATATTGCTGAGAAATAATGTTTGATTAAGGGACTCAGAAGTGTACACAGCAGTAGCAACCAAAGTAGTCAAGATCTTTCCTATTTATCCATGGAATAACTTTCTCGCCACCTGATTACAGGCAGGTTCTAGATGCCACATGCTGGGCTGCAGGGCTGCCAGCGAACACACGCAAGGCCTGGAACTGCATACTTTGAAATGCAGACAAGCACATATATAATCCTGCAGTGAGGGTGAAAAAAAAAAGATATTTTTTTACTGTAAGATGTCTCTTTTACATCCCCTCTCCAACCTCCTACTCCTTCACCTATTCTCTGGCCAGCTCTCTGGGTTTCCAGCAGGCTGAGAATGACAGACAGGAGACTTTGATGTTCAGGCAGCTCTTTCTTTGCATGACTCCTGCGTGAGCTGCTGCTTCTTCAGGGAAAATGCAACTCTCCTTCAGGTTTTACTCCGTGTTTCAATGAGAACGGAGCCAAAAAATAACAAGAACGATGATACCAAGAAAGGTGGCTGAAAAGATGAGAGACAAGAAAATAAATAAAAATGAAAGGAAAGGGGTTGGGGGAAGCAACAGAAATTGGTTGAAAGTGTGAGGAGGAAAGGAGGTCACACAGTGGACCAATGTTGTCTTCCGCTGAGCCAGAGAGAACGATTGCCTGGAGGAGGGGGATTCTGCTTTGGCAACGGAGACAGAGAGGGACAGATGAGAGGGGATCAAATTAAGATCAACAATATGAAGAAATGTTTCGCATAAGATATCTTGTATTTATCATTTAAGGTGAATATTTCTAGTTGGCAAAGTTACAGTATATATGCAGCATCTCAACATTATGCAGTTTACTACAGAAGTGCTGGAGCCTTTTTACATTCCCAAGATATGACTATATAGAGTTTCTTTTTAAATTGCCACATATATTAATCTACATTTGGTCTTTTGATATCCTTCCTAAAAGTGTGCTGTTTTGTGGTCCGTTTCTGACCATTATGGGAAACCTCAAAGCAGTTAATCAATCTTGAACTAATTTCCTTTGGGGAAAAAAAAGTCTTTAATTACGTCCTGATTATTCAGAAGAATACATGAATTCTAAAGACACTCTAATGTGAACAAATTTGCATGATCCACCTAAAAAGAGTCAATAAAAACATCCACAATGTCTTGGTCTAAAATGTTTTTCTTTATGATGGGGGTTTTTTTTATTTCCTGTGATACCTCATACTGATACCTGCTGATGAATCCCAGCTCTCAGCACATTACCCAGTCTCTGGACTGTGCAGAATCAATACTAATGCTTCCTTTACAAAACTCTTAACTGTGATTATATTGGTAACGAACGCAGCAGCAAGCTGCCGGCTTCTGTTAGGAAAGGAAGCGCTTTAGCACACACCGACAGATCCGTGCAGTACCGTTATTGAAGGTGTGATAATATGGAAACTTTCCGGGCGGTGATGTTATTTGATTTAATACAGGCTTCCTGCAGTGGGTTGTCATGGAGCATGTAATAAAGTGGATACTTGAGCAAGAACGTGCAGTTCTCCTGCCTTCTGCACACCAAGACGTTCAGGACAACATTCTCCTCCCAACTTTGCTGGAGAAGTTTGAGAATGACCCCGTCCTGTTCCACCGTGAGAGCACACCAGTGTCGACATGGTAACCTCATCTTTGGGATAAATTAGAGACTGCGAGCCAGGGGTCAAACGTCAATGTCTGGCCTGTGCAAGAAAACCCATAAACCTTGTGAAAAGCCTTTCCAGAGGAGATGAAGCTGTTCCAGCTGCGAAAGGTTAGTCAACATCATATTAAGACATTTCAATCAAGGACAAGATGTCACTCGACTTGATATGTGTTTGATAGTTTGGGCAGTTTAAGCTGTAAGGGATGTGCATTGTAAGGAGTACAGTCCTGAAGAAAGCAAGACTTCCACCGGAGGTGTTTGGACAAATATGGCTGAAGCAGCCAAGTCATCAGGAAGAATTAAGATGAAATGCTTCAGTGATGTTTGATAATAATCACTATAACAGTTTCACCTGTGTGCTATATTTGGAGGTGAATGAACCCAAACTGATGTTCACGATTCGAATCAAAAAGCTTTAGCCATTCCTTGCAGGAGAAGTTAAATCCAACGAGACTTTCAAATGGGATTTTACACCTTTACCTTTAGTGTCACTTTATTAGCGTCCAAAGCTGTTAATGATGCTAAATCACAGATAGACACACAAAAAAAGAGCTGTGGCGAATATCGCGATTGCAGCAGAACCTAGGTCTTCCTTGAACTACTCAGTCCCTCTCTGTGCTGAACAGTGAGGAGGATGTCTCCAGTGTTTAATCACACCGAGGGAAAAAATTGTGCCTTTTTGTTCTCTCAGAACTTAGTCATCATTATTGCAAAGCCCTACAGTGCTGACAAAACTTTATTATTTTGTAATTTTGACTTTTTTTCCCCTCCCTTTTGGCAGCGATTTCATCTTCCCACTCACTTTTTATATAACACCCTTTGCTGTGGATGTAACGTCAGTAATTTTTAGAAAAATTCTTCGTGTTGCAGAACTCGGATGACTTTTTTGTCGGTTCTTTGAAATGTGTTTTTTCCAGCTGCTTCCCCTATCGTACGATTGTTTTTATCTTTCGTTCAAGTGACTCCAGTGGCAGGGGATGCCCTCTTTGTTCGTCCGGGGTCCTCGGGTCGACCTCAGTTGTGCCGGGTAATTCATGATGGATGAAGCAATCAGAAAAAGTCCCCAGCTGGTAAATTATGACTTGGCTTATTCTCTGTGGGTAAACTAGGCCATCTGGGATGAGCTATAACTATGAAAGCATGCTGGTCTGCACTGGGCCAGACACCAAGAAGATCTCAGCAGTGATTTATTCATGACACAAGTGGGTGAACGCTGAGCCTTCCTCTCCCCTCCTTGCTCTTGCAGCTTCCTCCTCAACACAATCACATCATTTTACACTTCCTCTGTGCTCTGCTGAATCTCACCATATTGGCAGCCTTTGAGAACCCTTCCTTCTCTGTCTACCTACTCATTTTAGTCAGATTTAATCATCAGGAGACATCAGCAGCTCTCTGCCTAGCTGCAAGTCAGTGTTTATAACTTCCCGCGATCACAAGAATATTCAGTTTGGGACAGATGTATTGTAGAGAAATTATTTCAACTCAACTTTATAATTTGGAAAATAAATAAAGGAAATAATCTACAAAGATGTAGCCATTTTATTTTAACCGTTGCTGCTGTTGCTGTCTACGAGTCGGACTGAAACTATGACTTGACTACCAGATGGTCAGACTGGTAATTTCCTCAGGTGTGAGCTGTTGAAAATAAGTTTCCTACTTCTGGAAAGGACTGTTTTGCTCTATAGCCTGCACCTGTGATGTGTGTTGCAGTAAAACCGAATCTTAGACTCTTTCTGCGAAGCACATGGTTCCAGTTCATGCCCCGGGAGAGTTTAACAAATTGTTCTAAAGCCTTCTCTATAATTCAACTAGTAGTTAGCTTACTAAAACTTTTTTGTTCTGGTTAAAATCTTTCAGGCTTTTTATTTGTGAGCCATTTTACATATGTAGCTGATTTCTTGTATACATGGTGAAGACTGACTCAGCTGCTTTACCTTAGTGGCATGTTCTCTTGTCTTTCCCATGTTAGAGTGGCTAACAGAAACAGATTAGTAACAAAATAAAATATAAAAGTCAAATTTTAAAAAGTATGACTTAAAATTACTTTAGTTTTATTTTTTTAGAATGAGCTTTAGCAGGATCCATAAGTAAAAAGAATAAAATAAATATTGGGTTGGAAATGTGAACAAATTACAGGTTGACATTTTCTAAAAGTTTGAGTCAAGAATAAAAGGCAAATTTCACTTTAAGGTTTTCCATACATACGGACGTATTCAATAAATCTGAATATTACTGAAAAGCCCATTTATTTCAGGAACTTTATCGCTATGTTCTAACACATTATATGGATTAATTACACACAAAGCATGCTATTTATAATAATAATCCACTTGCATCTTTTAAAAACAGTTAACTTAAAATTAGAATATTACATTAGACCAATGAATAACATATTTTATACAGAAATCAGAGCTTAATGGAAAGCATGTTTAATACCAGCTTAAAGGTTGATATTTTCTAAAGGTCTTAACAAATGGGTCTCATCTGAACTCTAATTTGTTGAGTATGACTGTAAATAAACCAATAAACAGTGAATGCTGAAGGCATTTAGTAAACAAGATATCTCATATTCTTTCAAAAAGTCTCATTTTGTAGAGCTCTTAAAGGATCTACAACATCATTACGGAGTTTGATGCTGCAGAAGATGACAGAATAATCACCTCTTGTAAAAATGTCCATTCAGGTCATTTCATGGACAAACAAGTCCACACACACACGCACACACACACGTGCAACCACATACAAAGGCTATCTCATTAGCAGATTCACACCCTCACAGCTGGAGTTTGTCACGTTGTGTGTTTGCTGCCTCTGACCCCAGGCCAGGAGAAACCCTGCCGCTGTCCAGAAAAACACAGGGACATGCTACAACAAAACACACACAACAAAACACTCAACACACACATGAGACTTGCAGGCTTTGCCTGTTTGACTCCCAATGGCCTGATTCTGGTAAAGCAACAAATTTAACAATCATAACTTTTTTTTTGTAAAACAAACATCTAGAAAAACATTCTACTATTAATTTAATTCTTAATTTTTACATTTACATCCCCTCAAAATGACACTTTCGAGGGTGAACTCATTAAAAAAACAGCTCATGTGGCCTGCAATTGATGATTCTAGCCTGTGTAGCAAAATGTAAACTAATTAAACCAAATGAAGTAGGCAATGACTACCAGAATTGGTGATGGATGGTAGAATACATTTAAATGTCTGCTTATAAACGACAACAAAAAAGTGCTATTATCAGTCACTGAGCAGAAACAGAAAGCATCTGGGTTTAACACAGACAGAAATATCTCAAGGCAAACAAAAGACAGATCCAAACAAAGCAGACAGCCACCTTTACTCTCTATCAGAAGCGCATGGCGTATAATCAAATCAAAGCCACATTAGTCTGTCTTCAGCACAAATTGAGATATCAATATCAAGTGAATCCCATCTGTCTGGATCCTCTGCTCCGAGGAAAGGAGAGCAGATGAGTTGGAGAAAGATTTTTTTTCTCTCTGTCATAATAAAACTCAACAAACGTCAAAGTTTTACCAGAATACTGAGGAGACTTTTTTTTTTTCTTTTTATGTAATACTGTGGTAAAGACGCCTCCTTTGTGGCTGTCACAGAGACCCCTGGGAATATCCTGGACGGAAGCTATTTCAGGTTTACATCCAAGGATTCAGTACCTGTTGGGAATCTCTGTCCTTTTATCTCTTAAAAAAATGTTCCCCCTTCACGTCTCTCATGACACTCATCCATTATCTTTACCCACCTTCCTCTAGACTACCTACCTGGTCCTTTCAATGCATTTTTCAAAAGGTGTGACAGTCCTGTAGCTCAGGTCATGTTGCCTCAGGGCTCACATGATAAGCCTGTCAACCCAGAGCTGGCACCCGAACAGAGGAAATGCAAACTTACCGGGCTGCCCCAAAATAAACCAAACAAACAAAAAAAATGTCTTTATTATGTACAACACAATAAGGTGGGTTTTACAGCAGAGCCCAGAACAGTTGGCTACATTCAAGGAATCTTTTACCCTTTGCAGCTCTACCATGTACTCGGCAAACTTATTTTTCCTTCAGGAAAAACAGTTATCTGATAGTATATTTTTTTCAACTTTAAATCAGAGCCAGATGTTTCGGATACTCTGGAGGAAGTCTTACTTCTGTGGCTGAAACTCTGTCCTTAAAAACTAACACCCTGATCCTCTTCGGTCAGGTTTTGAGTAAGAGTAAGCAGCTCGACACCTTGCTGTTATCAGAAGACTGAAATTGTCTGGTTGAGCTTTGAATTTATCTTCAATTTCCTGGGTTCTTCTCTCAATTTTTGCCAAATACACTGACATACCTTTCTTGTTTAGCAAACCCGCTCTCATACAGTATGTGTGAAGCACCATGAAGATTATGGCCTAGCTTAGACTATTTAATGTAGATTATTGCTCCTTTCAGCAACTTTCTGAGATGTAATCCTCAGATTGCACCATGACAAATTATCTAACAGAGGGTTGTTCAACATAAGACTAAAGAGACTGCTCAGAATCTGTTTGGGTAACTTCTCTAGAGATGTGAAGCATGACATAGATCTAGAAAATTACAACTTCTTTCAGTAAAAGTTGTCTCTACAGCGGTCAGAAACATCTGAGCCACTGAATGAAAGAAAGTGAACATTGTTCCAACCTCAAATGGCATTTATTGTCTGAACACAGGTAGGGTGTAGGCTGTAAATTCACAGTATCCAGAGCGAAGGTAACCATCTCTGGGCCCACCATCAAGCAGTCATCTTTTATACAACATGAGAACACTTTGTATCCTGATAAGCTATCTAAATAAGTCAAACCCAGCCCGTAAAACAGAATGATACAGTGTTTAGAAAAGCAGAATCATGCTGAAATTTAGATTTAAACACAGAAAGGGTGATTCTTAATAAAACACTGCACGTCATGTTTCCAGGATATTTCCCTCACCTGGTTTTCTGGCACTGCCTCGCCCTGAATCGTGCCAAACTGGCAATCTGCTTTCTATTACAAAGCACACATTTTGATTCTTTTTTGTTCTCCCTTAAATATTTACAATTTCCTATCCAGAAAATCCAGGACCCTGCTGTTAAACGCATCTCCAAGCAGGAAGTTCAACAGCAGGGTCTTAACAAACTGCAGATTCGCTGTGAGACAGCCATCTCCCTGCACTTCTTTTTCTTTTATTTATTCATCCTACTCTCCAAGAAGCTCTTATTCTTCATCCAATGGCAGAAGCACTAGTGAGCCATCTGGAACGGCTCCACTGGAAGTTTTCCTGATCCTAAAATACATCCACTACTTCAATAAACGACACCTGAGAACAAAAAAACCTGGGTACGAGGGATGCAGCTTGTCCTTCACAGTAAATTATCTTTTCTCAGTTATGAACAGCATCGTAAATGTCGCTGGCCTGATGGAGGTCGCAGAAAGGTCACAGCTATACCTTTTGAATCTGTCATCTGTTCTGTTCGCACCCACAGTGCTTCCCATGAATATTTACTGCGAGTGCAATCAATTCGCACATCAAAAATGACAAGACAGGAATTTACGTCACTTGGCAATGATGTCTTCACTGTGGGAACTGGGGTGGGAATAATGGGATCATTGTTAACGTCTTCGTGTAACGTCGTCACTCTGTCCAATTATTTTCATAGAACTGGTGAATTATTGACACAGTTCTTACAAAAGCAGAAGAACAATAAACCAGAGCCATTTCTGGCTGATTAATTGAGAAACAACTAAGAAAGAAATGTACAGGTTTCTACACTGATTGCATTTCAAAATTCAGTGCATGACCGATTTAGATTAATGAATTTCTTCTTTCTATAAGTGTCATAATTTTCTAGACACTGAGTATCAAAAATGCATCTTGAAATTAGATCACCCAACACTAGCCAGGTTCTTAAAGCACACATTTTTAACTACATTTTTAATGTGTTCTATTTTATTTTATTTGCAAACCTACTTAAGAATCGACTATCTAATTTAAAATCCTAATATAAAGTTGCTTATAAGTCAAAACGTATGAATTTGTCTACACCAGTTAACTCAAAAGAATGAGTAAAATGACTAAAATGTTAAACTTCAGGCATGATATGGTAGCCTACATCAAAAATATACGAGTAATGTCATTGAAATATATCCTTATATCATCTATCTATTGCTACACAGACTACTGTAAGCTTCCTTTGTAGGACATAACTCTGCACCGTATGTCCAAGGATGAGTCCAGACACCACTATTAAGTAAGCTAGTATCACTCACTAATATCCAAGCTGTTATTCCTTCGATCATAATCATTTCTGATGACAGTAGCTGTTGTCAGAACGTATACAGACCAATAAATCAGGAGCTCATTATCGTAGTTCTGACAGAAAAAAAATATTTATAGGTTTTACAAGAGATTAGAAAATGTAAACCAAGTCTGACTGATGCATCTCCACTTTTAAAAAATGTTGTCATCCTGCCTAGCTCCGCTTGACAGTTGCCATAGCAACAGTGCAGGAAGACTCAATCCCAAATAGAAAAAACAATGAGAGTTGTGAATCTGACAGGAAAAATCTTTTGTTACTTTTTAAAATTTCTTGTGTCATAATGCCATGTACTAAAAGGAGATAGAAAAGAAAGGAACAGAAACAGCTTAACAGAAGGAGGAATAAAGAAAAAAAACAAGCCCTCCCTCTCAGAGCTGCTGGGAACGGAAAACGGTCTCCGATTCAGGCAAGAGACGCTGCCAGCAGAGGAAAGTACCAGTCAAGTGGATACCCGAGCGCACATCATTACACTAGATGTCTCAAAGCAGCTGCATTCTGGGTCACCAAGCAGCCCCAGCTGAAAATCTTCAGATAGTTCACATCCAGTCTTATCCAGTAATTCAACAAATCTATTTTTAATCACACAAAAGTCTTCACAATTTTTTAATTAGACATTACGTTACAGCTCGGTAACACTTTTTTTTAAATGGAGAAAAACTCTTTTAAATTACTCTGTGGCCTCGGTGTTATTGATTCATTCTTGCAGACAGACATGAAAGAAAACGAGAGACGAAAAAAAAAACTAACCAAGGCCAGTAAGATTACTTGCTTTTTCATCTTGAATGTGGAGAATATGAAGAATGAACTGAAGCAGCCTGAAGAGTGGGTTGTTACTGCTGGGTCTATTTGTTGATTAGATCTAGTTCAGGAGCTTGTTAGCTCACTCTGTTCTGTCTCTAATGTTGCGTTGCTGCGACTGGACTTCAAGTGTCAGATTTATATGTAGAAAGTAGAAATAACTCGGTTAATCAGTGCCAAATTATTTCAAAAGGATAACTTCTTTAAAGCTGGTCAAAAAAATGAGACAAGTTCACATAAAACACAAGGTGTATAGCAACATCTGGCAGTATTTCTCATCAAAGTGAGGTCTGTCTCATGAAGTCCTGTCCAGCTGATGCTATGCTTTTATCTTGAAGGATAAGAGGAAGTACTTCTTGAGTTGAACGCTTGACTACAAAAATACTCAAAAAGCCTCATCTACTTTTTTTAAAGAGTCTTTAAAGATTCAGTTTCTGACACTGGAAACTGAATCCAGGACAACCATGTGGAGGAATACAGCCTCTGCACATGGTGTGAGCTCTAAACTGAGCCACACAGCGGTCACAAACAAAACAAGCCTCCATCACTTAAAAAATGCTTTCAAGAGATGTATAAATACCAAAATGGCTAACTGTTAGCTGCTAAACACACTGAAAAAGAGATTAAGATTAACTTTAGCACTTAAAGAAGTAACAAATAAAAACTCAATAATTCAGGACTTTCTCCTGTTTTATATCTTATTTAGTTGATTGTGTCAAATTCCAGATATGACTCAAATAACTTTGTCAAGAATTATTTATGATACAACAAACGTAAATTAATGAAAATGCTCAGCTATTATTTAAAAATCTAAATATTGAAAATGTTGCAAATTTAAATATTCTTATTCCAGAACCGAGAAGTTACTCTGATGACGTCTTAAGCTAAGCAGAGCAAAAATGACTCTGATTCACTCCCGTCACATCCTTTTCCCTTCTCCTCTGTCACTGCCCGAATCTCACCTCACCCTCACTTCGCCGTCTTTTATCGCTTTTTTTCAGCCCTCTCTATTTCACCTCCTTTAACCCCTCCTTCTCCCCTGGCTCCTCATCTTCATTTCCACCTCCTTCTCCTCCTCCTCCTTCCCCAGCTTGTTGGAGGAGCAGGGACGCTTCATCTGAGATTGATGGAGTTCTGACAGGCTGATCCCTCTTGCCCTCTCCTGAGGGCTTGCAGCTGTGCCCAAGCTCCCAGACGCCTACCTACCCAAAACTCACATCCACAGAGAAACGGCAGGAACGCAGCCGCCCACATGGGCACGCATGCCTGCATTTATAGAGCACCAGAGGGATGGCACATGTGGATTCACACACACCTCCACACTGACTTGTGGAAGTGTGTGGACTGCTTTATATAAGTAATCACATTTTAGTGTTGTGCGTGGAACATGTTGAAGATAGGGCTAAGAATCTTGGGCTTTTAAAGCATAAAACTAATATCAATCAGGTTAAACTTTTAAGCTCTGTATTTTTCCATTACTGCTGGCATAAAGTTGTTTTTAATAATATGACTAAGTAGCAGAGTTTCTGATCATTTTCATCTGCACTCAGCATAAGAATGTGATGCTGCTCTTCCTCCGCCTGCTGAATGGCACTGCCTAGTTGGCTGAATGAAGGATAACACGTTTGGTTTTTGTTCATAATATTTTGTTTGTAAAATACACGAACAGTTATAGTGTGCGGGAACTAAAAAAAGACCAATCATTTTCATGTTGCTACCTCAACGCATAATGTTTAGTGAGAAAAGCATCGTTCTGTCTGGCAATACAAAAAATACAACAAAAACAGAACAGAGAGGACTCTCTGGTATCATAAAACTCTACGTTTTGGGGAACATTAAGGTTTTTCATGCAGTTACAGTGGAGAGGTACACCGCAACAAAACTTTACGTCAGAGTACGCGTCTTTCAACAACAACATATCTCTGCACGCAACTGAATTACTCACCCGAAACAACTTACGTCCAAAATGGCGACCTGCTAGCATGCAGCTAGCGCAAACTCCATACAGCTACAGATGCCAGTCGGAGGAATCCCCGCGCACGAGAGGGGATTTCCCCAACAGCTGCGCGCGCTGCATCAGGTACAGCTGGCACACAGGTTGACGACATATCAAAACAACTCCAAAAGTGATATGAACGTGTTTTACTTAAAAAATATATCAAAACATCACCCTTGAACATTTTTTTTCAAGCGGTTGATCTGCTCCAACCAAATCTCAAGTGAGCTCTATGTTTCCTGCTGTTTTAAGTTTTAGAACCTAATAAAATCGAATTAATTTTAGAAA
Organism: Poecilia picta; assembly: GCA_033032245.1. Classification (NCBI taxonomy): domain Eukaryota; kingdom Metazoa; phylum Chordata; class Actinopteri; order Cyprinodontiformes; family Poeciliidae; genus Poecilia; species Poecilia picta. The sequence goes on along the minus strand of CM065367.1, from coordinate 19,861,171 downwards.
TTGAAAAATGTTTTTTGTTTAGCAGTGACCATAAAAAAAACAAGTTATTCCCTATGTGGGCTTCTATGTGTTTTAATTATGATTCACACTTTGATAGTTATTTAAAAAGTCGTTTCTGGAACAAGACTTTCATTCATTCATTCACTCTTTCATTCTCTCACACCCTGCTGCATGGTTCACCAGCTGGTCTCAGACCATTTCAGTGTTTTCCTCTTTTCTTTTTCCACATTTTCTCTCCAGTGGTCTATGAGGCATAACCTCTTTAAGGATTTGTTCTGTGCCAAGTCCATTAGCGTAATCTCCCAAACAAAAGCCGCACCTCGTTTGCGCTCTCTCTCTCTCACCACACACATGCATACACACACATACACACACACACACACATCCTCCATCAGCACATTTACCAATGTTCCCCTTCCTGTTATCTGGGGAATGTGATGTGCCATTTCTCTTTGAAGGCACTGTCACAGAACGGCTTTATTTCGCCTGTCCTCCAGATGCAGGCCTCTCCATCTCTGGCAGGGTTTTTCCAGTCAAGACAAAGAACAGGGCCAGCCGAGCTTGGAAGCCCGGCTGGCTGACTGTCTCATTAGGAGCAAGACAACACTGAGTCGACACAAAAGAGGGGGGATGTATTTAGTCCAGTGAAAGATGGACTAATGGAGAAACAGAGGCTAAGTCATCACATTTTGTGTTTAACTGGTTGATTTTACCTGGTAAGTTCAGTAGGCAAGCAGTGTAGGCTTTTTCTTCTTTTTTTTTCAAAAACAAATATAGTTTTTGTGTCACAGGTTGCTCAGCAGCAGCAGCAACTTGTTTGTGACAGAATTTCAATGTTGCAGTGATAATGCATTTCTCAGCTGTCCCAGCTTGTCAGCGTGCCTGACAGGCACGCAGTCAGAAGGTTCAACTGAGAATTTTTTTTTATTATTTTCTGACACAAGCGCCGTTGTTTCTTACGCAACCCTTTTTCGCTAAGCAAATCCTATAAATAAATCTGTTCACAGATTGGCTCGGCTAAATGGTGCTAATTTTGGTCTTAACAGTTTTGCAGGTGTCTAATACAACATATGAACTCCATTCATGTGCATTTTTTTTAAATAATCACAAAAATGAAGGGCTAATTTTCCCTAAATAATGGATTTATGTTATTGAGAAAGAGCTTGGGTTGTTGTACTCAAATATTAAAAACACACAAACAAACTTGACCCAGTTTGTTCAGTTGGAAAAGCAGGAGCCTAAATCATTCTTCTTAAGGGTTCAATTTTTAAGTAAACAACTTGATTGAATTTTGTCGAGTCTCTTTCACAAAGAAATAAGAAATGGCATGATGATAAATACGATATATAATTGTGTCACAGGATTGTGTTAACTTTAACTTGAATCAGAAACAGAAACTTTCACTTAAGTTTGCATTAGTGTTAACATGTAGCTAGTGGTCTATTTTGTTAAAAATTCTCACTAAAAATACAAAAAGTAACTGTTTAAATATTGTTTTGTAATTCTTTGGTAGTCTTGACATTACAGGCATTAGTCTCTAAAGTGTAGTTCAAGCCTAAATTTGAATTCCATTGCAAGACTTTTTCATATCCCAGAATGCCATTGTTATTGGAGCACATCCTGCTTTGGTATTAGGTTAAACAGGTTAAAAAAATGTATCAATCTGTATCATCATACAAACCACTTTTGTCTTTTTTCCTCAACCCTAAGTCGAATGGATGGTTAGTTAGAAAAGAGGGTTCAGACAGTGTCATTGGTGCTGAATCATAGTTGGACAAAGGAGGTAATTTTATTTGACTATTTTCTCTCTAAATAGTTAACCTGATTGTAGATTCTGACACCGACATTCCTCTTTGTACATCCACTGGTTTCTTTTTTCGAGCACATTTTCCTTCCCTTTTTTTCTGTTTTACGTGGGTAAAGAAAAGTGTAAGTTCAGCTACTAAACAAACCGACTCAACTCTTATCCAACAGATGCCTTCTGACTCGTGAGCACTCAGCCAAACCGCACATTGAAATGCTTCAAGAAAAGATTCAACTTGGCCCAACCACAGCTTCTGTGTGACGACGAGGAATGCAAGCAAATGAATTTTCTGTTTCTGTGCTTGTGCGAACATTTGTGTTATGTAAACCTCATTATCTCTGTAACTACATCACATTCTTGTTATTAAGCCTCTCGGAGATCATCTGGCACTTGAAGGAACATCAAAGTGTTTCACAAAAACATTAACAAGAGCACACACACACACAGCAGCCATGTTGTTCTTAAACACACACACACACGCATTCTTCAAAAGCAACTAATGGTGACAAAACGACTTGAGACGGGTGTTGATTTATGACGTCCGCCGTAATCACAATCAGTCTAGGACCCCGAGTCGAAAAGATGCTCGATTGTATCCTTGAGCTTTCCACCTGTCACCGGAGATGCCTCATGAAAAATATATCCATCTTCTGGTCACTGTATTCACCTCCTCCCCCCGCCTGCCTGCCTGCTCTCACCCTCGACATCATTCGCTCAGAGCAGAAACTAGTTGCCATGGCTACAGTCATTAACACATCTGGCATACTTATCTGGCATACGCGCACGCTCACACGCGGCAAAACACAAACCCACATGGGTGCGTGCTTGCACAATAAACGACATACATTACGTACAGAAGACGGCGGAGGAAAAAAAAAAAAAAGGAAACATGAATATGTATTACTTTTTCTGTGCTGCTCTCAGTTTCAGGGTCGAGGTCCGCAGCACGCGTGTGTGAGCGGGAGATAACGGTGTCGAGGTTTGTTGGGGAGAACAGTGAGAACTTAGGGCCTCCGACTTAATCCCAGAGCTGAATTTAGCCTCCTTTATCTACATATGACAGGGAAGAGAGATGCAGCTGGAGAATCCTCATGATACTGAAAATATGCCCTATTCAATGTTCACACTTTCTGTTTTCTCTGAGCTAACGCCTGCATCCCTACTGAGAATCTTTTTTTTTTTTTGATTATTGATTTAATCGTTGTTGGAGCTTTTTCACATCTAATAGAGATGCATTTTGGGCTGAGTACCAGCACACTCAGATATAGTCCTGCTTTGGTGGTGGTTTGATGTCCACCTTTGACACTATTTTTACTTGCATGTAAAGTAAAAGTTGAATCAGGTCAGGTCTTTTTGTCCTTTTTTGATCTTGCTATCTCTTGCTTTTTTTGGATGGTTCTGTCTGTGCAACATGCGATATTCCATGGATACCAGCTCTGACTGCCGATGATTCAAGGTCATTTTCTATTTTATACACGTAGTCTACAGTAAGGAAAAGGGTTTACTTGACCTCAATACACAACAATTACATTAAACAGTCATTTTGGTTTCAGCCGATGTTATAATCCGTCATATTTTGAGTCAACAGGTTCATACAAGAATGGGAGCCCAGATATATGAGAACATATTCTAACAAGGTTTTTAGGAATATAGTAATATGTGGTTTAATTTAATTATACTTTAAACATGAGCATTTTTCTTGTGGCTGTGGCTAACACATTCTAAATTTATAACATTACAAGAAATATTTGTAATAATTACTGTTTTTTTGGGGGGCCTGAGGAGGTGAGTCCGGGTTTATTGGGTTCACTTCCCTGCAGGTTTTAGATTGTTCCCGTATTCGAAACTCCTGATTCATGTTGCAGAACTCGATGGTGAACTGCTGAGGCAATTCATTCCTTTGAGTCAAGAAAACATTTTAAATATCCACAAAAAAACAGTGCCTTGAGGACCGGGATGAGTAAAAGCTGTCATAAGAGGGTGTGATCCATAATGAGCAAAGATGAAAAAAATATTTATCAACAGAATGAATAATGGTGCTTAAATTTTTATTAAGTACTTAAAGAAAATCAAATATTCATCTAGACATAAATAGATGTTTTTAAGTTGAGTATTTGTTTGCTGGTTCTTTCAGCAGCGTTAAAACATTTTCTTTACATAAGTGTAGTTAGAGGAACCAGATTGACAGCTTTTTTTTTTTAAACCACTGAGCACTCCTATAAATTATTTAATGGGACACACTGAATGTGTCTGTGTCAGATCTGCTTTCTTTGTCTTTATGCTTTGGATTTTTTCTCCATTCTATGACTTCCTGATGGCAAAGGTCTCCTTTGAAAACAGATGAGTTTAGATGGAGCACATCCTTGATTATCTCTAGTGAACAAACATTTATCTGTAGGATTTAGACTTGGAGATGGAAGAAGGGTGATTTATGGGTATTTTTCTTTAAAGAAGTCATGATATGGATCTTAAGATTTCCAGCGTATTTTAGAAGAGGAGGTCCTTTTGGAATTCTTGTTGTCTAATAGATCTGTTTTGGGCCACGATGAGACCTATGTGTATTTTCAAATTCAGTAAGTAGTACAGTGCAGTCATTAACAGCTCTTGCCTGAATGACAATCTGAGTAAGCCCCTCCTTCTTTGCCAGAAAAAGTGACAAGTGGTTTAATGATTATAACTGGGTTTTGAAAAAAAAATTATGTTTCTCCATAGGTTTGAAACCTGAAACAAAGTTTTGGCCAACAAAAGATGAGTGTAGAGTAACTCACATAAATCCATATCATACTTTTAATCCTATAAGGTTGGCAAAAGATCAGAAAATGACTTTTTATTTCATACATTCTACACAGTGTTTTTAAGAAATCAATTTTCGGTAATATAGTTTGAAAGGTAGTTAAATAAATAAACTCCAAACAAACTTTGCAATAGTTCTCTAAGAAAGGGCTGATAAGGAAACAAACTTTATACCCATTTTAGGACCAATGCCTGTGTCTTTTTATTTTTATTTTTTGTGCACAACACAGGAGGATTCCACTCCCATGATTTTGTAAGACTAGATTATATTTACCAATAAGCAAATGTTCAGAATTCAACTTGAGCTACTAATTTGATCACTTGTTAATCCGTGTTTGAGCGTTCATGCCGTCCCCTGACGCAATGACACCCTGGTAAAGAGCCAAATGTCCCATCTTACTGAGAATACAAACAAATATTATGCTGTAATGCAGTGAATTGATTGGAGCAGAATTTGGACCAGTAAAGATTATTAATAATGACTGCATATGAATTGGACTAGTTTGTCTTTTGGGTCACCATGGTGAGCCAAAAGCACTGGAGCAAGCCATAGTTGTAATCTTTTGTAATTTTGAAAGAGAGAGAGAGAGGAGAAGAAAAACAATCAGGATGTTGAAACACATCCAGAAAATTCATCAAAGAACGAAACATTCCACGTCAGAAGTCAAAACATGTTCAAGCAGCAAACACCTTCAATTATAAAACCATTAAAAACAGGTCCGGGAGAGCAAAACGGGACAGTGTTTACCAGACATTGCATGTGGCTCAAACACATTTACACACACCCACACACACAGCTGTGAGAGAGTTTGACAGCCCAACAGATGCCTGTGTCTTACCTGCGTCTTGTGCCCCCACCCTAACCCCTGAGGACATCCCCATGCTCTGCTCTCTCTCTTTTTCTCTCTCTCCCTTCCCACTTCACATACCACAGCTCTCTTAGTCACTAATTTTCAGCAACAACAAATCAACCAGACCAACCAGTTGCAGCATCAGGAAAATAATAAGTGGTGATTGATGTGCGGTTCCTCGGCTTGGTTTGGTAGCATTCCAGGTGAGGCTGAGCGCATATTTCTCCTTCCGTCTGAGAGCGCGCGCAGAAGACGGGCAGCAATGGAAGAGAAAAAACAAACAGAAGCACACGCCGTGCTTCCAAATGTACTGGCGAGAAACCTGCACCTGTTTCAAAACCTGGTGGTCTGAGACAGCAAGTGAAAATAAAATTGTTTGAAAGCGATCAAAACAAGTCTTCAGCCACTTTTGCCTTGCCCACCTTGCGAGTGAGGCGCACCTCAAGCAGAAACCTCAGACTTCGTTCACAACAAACCCAGCCACACAGAGAGAGCTTAAAAGGAAGCTTTTCCGCTCTCTTACCTTTTTGCCTTTCTTCTTGCGATGGGCTCCTTTCCCGCCGCCTGCTTTCTCCTTAGCCTCCTCACTCATATTCAGAGATCTCCCCCAGTTCCTCTCCGCTCCCCACTTGTGTTAAAATCCAGCATGTAGGAGCTTGTGGAGCAGAGCTGCCTTCAGCGACTCAACGTTGCCACAAAAATGTCCATTTAGGAGCAGAGGAGGCAGATTCGCTCCCATGCAGACTGGGGGTAGAGTGTGAGAAAAGAGGAGAGACTGGGGGAAGACTGTGCTGATGCTTTTCTTTCTCTCACTCCCTCCACTCCACCTACTCCCCTTTCTCCTCCTCCTCCTCTTCCTCTCTTCTTCTTCCTCTCCACATTTGCAAAAGCGCACGCAGGCACACACTTTCTGCGAGCAAGCCTTGCTGGTTTGCTTGAGGTCCACTCCCACTTGCTGCCTTTGGTGAGCACAATTGGCGAATCTCACCAGCAGCACCCTCACGGGCGAGGGTGTGGAGGCAGAGGGAGAGAGAAAAATAGAGATGGAGGAAGAGAATGAGAAGGTGGAGGAGGACGTTGGTATATTCTAAGGAAAGTAGGAGAAAATAGAAGGAAGTAGAAGGAAGGAGAGTGCTGCTGGAGGAATGTGCTGCCTACCTGAGGATGGAAACTGGAGACACTCTCAAAAAAATAAATAAATAACTGAGATGGAGATTAGATTGAAAGAGATGGTGGATGAGAAGAGAGAAAGCTACTGGTGTTAGTGGGAAAAAGGAAAAGCTGAACGAGAGAAGAAAGAGGCGTCATCCACGCAATCTCCTCACTCTGCCGACCGGCTGACTTCTGCTGTTCCTCTCTCCACAGACGTTGGGAAATGAAACGAGTCTCTCCACAGACAGCCTGGCAGAGAGATAGAGCGAAAGAGAGAGGGGTTGGGGTGAGGGGGGAGCAGGGTTAAGAGGCAGAGGATCACTGACACGATGCATCAGGTCCTTCCAGAAAAGGAAGTGTCTCTGGTAGCCTCTGCCAGGGGGATCAGCTTACCGAAAACTGGAACAGACTCAGTCACTGGGCCGAAGTGTGCAAAAGTCATTTTGTTGGAAGGAGAAACACAGCTGGCATGCAACATACATTCAGTACTGCTACCAGCCAAACAATAATCCAATCAATGGCAAATGAAAAAAAAACCAAACAAAAAAAAAATCGTCATCTTCTGAGCTCCAGAAAACTGCACCCATGGAGGAAGCTCTTTCTAATGAGGCAGTAGGAATCAGAGGGGAGGAGGAAGAATGGAGAGAGAAAAAACCGGATGAAATGGAACGAGACAGGAGAGAAGAGCGAAGGGTGGGGTGTGTTGAGTGTGAAAAACGGGAGGAGAGAATTTACGGTGGGAAATGAGGATGAGAGAAGAAGGAGGGAGGTGGGGGGGGGCAGAATGGGATATTAGTCAAACAGTCAAAGCAAGGAGCTGAGGAGAGGATGGTGAAGCAAAGGGATTGAAAAAAAAACCAAACGGGGAGCAGGCGGAGGCAAAGAGAAGAACCAGAGATTTGTTGTGATTGTCTTGCGAACAACACCTTCTTTATTCCAGGGGACCAGGATGCCTTTAACCCCGTCGTCTCGCCCTGGCTCCTCCTCATGAGCTGCCATCTCCACCAAGCATCAGTTTGGCCTGGATACCCCAGCATGGAAACAGTAGAGTATGATTAAAACAATTGTTTAATATGCTTTGCTTTTTGTGTTTTTGTCTTTGTTCGCTTAGCCAAGTAATAAAATTAGAGCAGCGAAAGCTGAAGCTGTTAAACTCAACCGAGATTCTTCAGGAAAACAGTTTGAAACTAGTTGAAACCTCTTCAAACAAATCGTCGGAGAACAACACACCGACGGAACGATGTGGCCAGCGGCGGGAAAGATGGGCGACTTGTTTCCCTATTATCATGATGTTCTTTTTTTAAAAAATGCTGTCATTGTTTTACACCAGATCCAATGAGATGCACACCTCCCACTATTATCTCCCCAGCCCACCATTGACAGAAAAGCCACTGTGTCCTTCTTGGTCAGCAGTTTTCCTGTCATGCTTTCAAATGTAACGATACATCAGGAACCCTGACCTTAACGTTAATATAACTATGTGTTTGGACTCGTCATGTGCAAACGCCTGATCTGAAATACCTCAAATTGATTTTTTCCTTTCTTTTTTTTTTCTCATCATTTTTTTGAACATCTTTGTTTCTTTACCTAGTTCAGCATCACAGGCTGCTCAAGCTTTTTCCAGTTGTCAAACAAGTGCAAGTGGTGAGCCTAGAGAGGTCAAAAGGTCACTAAGGGAATAAAAATGGCTAAAATTATTGCAAAAAACACAAATAGTATGGATAATATTTTTTACAGCCTGGTAAGTTCCCTATTTCTTTTAAAACTGTGATTGAACCTGGAGTCCCAGCAGAAAACGCGTGTTTACCACATCAAATAAAACTGTAAACTTGACTTTAGTCAAACAGAAAGAGTTTGAAACCAGGATTTGCTTTTATTACCGGTACCTTGCATTTCCCACCCAGCAACATTTCATGTCATCCAATGACAACCCTCATCTATCTTACTGTCATCTTCTCCTCACCGTGCCGCCCCCACGTAGGATTACACAACGCCGCACATTAATCCAAACCTGGAGAGATCCTCTTTTACTCCGGTTTGATTGCTAACCGAAGTTGATATGTGCACATTTGATTCTGCTGGCCATTGTGATGGATATTGCCGCCGCTGTGCACATTGTTCCGTTGGTGTGTGTCGTTCTCCCGTCCGCGACAACAGTGTTTATTATTGATTGCCGGGAGGCAGTTCCATCAGCCGGGCGCTTATTAGGATTTATCAAGCACCATGAATCACACAGGGAAAACTTCACTTTCATGCAAAATTTAAAGCCATTCCCAATGTTTTTTTTCTTTGTGTGAACCATAAGAAACCAACACAATTTAAGCAGAAGGAAATTGCTAATGTGGGTACAGTATATACCAGCTGAATAACATACACTCAGTTTCCACGGATGATTTCCCTTGTCTGCAAATAGGAGGCTTCATGAAGACTAAAACCAATGGAGCAGCAGAGAGTGCACTAAACAGCTTATCTCTACTACTACTATTGTATTTGCATGGTCATCAGTCATTCTGGTAACCGGCAGTCGCTGATCAATATTAACTGGCTTACAGTTCCCATGTCATCTTTAATTACCTAGAAAGGACGTGATTGCCGCAATATGTGAGGCAAGGGAGACTCATAAATATGCAAAACAGGACACCGCTTTAATAATCCAATAAAGATAATAAACACAGATTCATGGTTTTCACTTATTATTAATGGGTAGTCCCACCTTTATGACAACTTTACACAAATGTGAGAAAATTCACACAATGCTTAGCAAAACGCAACCTGGCATTCGCTGAAAGTTGATCAGAAACGGCTCGTGTTAACCATCAGCCATGATTTCTAAATGACTAAATGAAAATAGTGTTTCCACTATCCGTCAGCATTGGAGTCCTGTCCTTGTGGCGCAGACCAGACAATGTCACGAGACGAGACAGTGACCTTTTGACTGTAATCATATATTTTATATTAATGTGACTTTGACCTAAAATATGGTTAGACACGTAATGCCTTCTTTATGGAGCTGTGAAAAGGGGAGAAAAGACATTAAATAAAAAAATGCTGCCTTTTGAAAACAATGTAATAATTTGGAAATGATTTTGTTTAAATTTAACTGTAAATGCTGTAAAAAATACATATGTTTTGAAGTTACTGAAGAAGCTATAGAAATTTTTTCTCATTGTGTTGCATAATGTCTTCTCACAAAACACTGGAAACACGATTTACATCTAAAACATATTTAACTTTCATCTTAAGAAACTTAAGTCCTGTCATATTTGTGAAGTAAAGTATGGCTGCTTTTGAAATTTCTGGACTTTGTATAATGCATATATATTGGGATGAAAGGTTAATAGAGGGTAAAATAACTAATACAAACAGTTAGTTGCTTTTTGGAATAACATCACTTCGTTTTCTACCCCTCTCTCCCTCATAGTTAATCATTATCTGAGCATGTAGGGTGAAAATGTTCCACAAATTGCCTATAAGAGTGTTTAAGTTCTCATCTCATCATTAGTTGAATTAATTGAAAATAGCCAAGGAGCGTTAGCATTGATCGACGCAGACAGAGCGTCTGAATAATGTAGAATGAGATTAAATGTTATAATTGGATGCAACGTTTGAATTCTCCAGCAGAGGCTCAAATTTGCACTTACTGTAATACTCACAATATTTGTGACATGTACCAAAAATGCTTAAGTGCCTGACTTACTGAACTATGGTTTATATTTTCATGTCAACAAATGCATTTTCAAAAATCCAAAAGGATGTGTACAGTAAAAAAAAGTAACTGATGGAATAAGCAACACTTGACAAAAAATTTTCACCCTCACCACCTTTGAGGTTGAAATATTAATATAGTTATTCGTGGATAATTTAGCTCTGATTCTAACCATTTTAGTAGCTTTCAGCACCAGACAGTTCCCACTATATACAATTGTTATACAATTGTTGGGAGAAATCTTGATGACAGCTGTAACTCAGCAGTGTCAGCTACTCAGTCTGCAGCTCAAGCCACCCCACAAGCCTCTACAGTGTCTTCTCACATCCATCACGCTCACGATCGAACATTTCTAATCAAAGTGCTCTGAGCAGAGGCCAGATAGAGGCTGACAGGCAGCTCTGCCCGGGGATTCTGCCGTCTAATCACAACGTAAGGCGCACCGTGCAAATCAGGCTCCAGTTTGCCTAAAAGAAATTCAAAAACGGATAATAATAAAAGTAAATTCGCAGAGCTCTGGTTCAACAATGGCTGTGAATCACAAAGTACGAGAGACTGCGACTTTCAGCTTCTGCTTATGAAGTGACTTGTGCTTAAATAGGAATCAAAAATGCAATCTGAATCATTATAAACCCATTCATCTCCCAGCAGAAGCAGACAGATCTGCAGTAATCCACAGATTATACGCTGGGTCACAATCTGCAAGAAAAACAAATCTGATTTAAAGACCTCGCAGACCAATTACTAAAAAGGATTTCTCAAATATAGATTATCCACTTAGCATGCTTTTGTTACACAGCAACTGGTCAAACTGATAGCAGTGAAAAAACACATGACCCTGTAGCATTTTAAGCATCAAATAAGAATTAAAATAAATGTTAAAAAAAGACGCATCCTGTATAAAATGAGCAATGCTCTAAAAATTAAATTCAGAAATGATTCATCCAAGACTCCTTAAATAGATTAATTTTAATATTTAAAGCAATTATGCACAAGATGATATCATCTGGGTCAATGCAATAAAATGTCAAACAAATGTTTCAGTAGTTATTCACTCAACAGTTCAATTAGCTTGCATTAAGCAAAAAAAAAAAGACTTCAGTTTTGGATGAGTAATTGTCAGCAATAATCCATTTAATTTTTTAATCAAACATTTATATACCAACTCACATGCAATTTTTATATTCCTATTTATTTCCCTCTATAAAAGAAAGATATTTTATTAAGTGTTTCAGTCCTTTCCCAAAAAACATGAACCCAGACTGTCCTCACATCTAAGTCCTTTTGGGGTAACTCAGCTGCAGTGAGGGTAAAATCAGACCTAGTTTCTCTGTAATCAGGTCAGGTCCAGACAGGTACTTCCTGACTGATAAAGAGCTGAGGGGATAGAGGACTCCACTTTTATTGATGATTTTACCATTTGGAAGAATATTTTTGGGTAACTCGGTGGCTTCAGAGAACAAATGAGAGCAACAAGCAACCAGACGAATATATAAAGTTAGCTTCAATGCACACGGATATATTTGGATTCGAGGGGAAAGGCATCATCACAGTGTAACAATGCAAAGTTATTCATATCCATTGAACTTTCAAACATGGCAACAACAAGGTCTAATGTATTTTATTGGAGTTTTGGGTGAAAGTGAAAGACAAACACAAAGTAGTGTGTAAATGTAAGGTGAAAGGGGAAGGATGCTTCGGTTTTGATTTGTTTTACAGGGAAAGATATAGCTGTATGTTTAAGGTTTAAGAAAATGAACCTGCACCTCGGTGCTGTTGATTTTTTTAAGGATTGTCCTCCATCCTTCTCAACTCTGACCGGCTTCATCTGTCCCTGCTAAGAAAGAAAAAAATCTTCCCACTACATTATTCTGGGAATATGAATCCTGTCTGTCAAATTAAATCAGTGTTTTTGTTTGTTACTTATTTTTACGAACTGGACATTCATGCCACATATCGAAACATTTTAAAGCTCTAAGACGACTGACAGTATTTGTTTATTTTTCTTGGTTCATCTACCCCTGAAGAAACTCTAAAGCGTTTATTTTGTTTGTTATATTTACGTCAGTGAGTCTGCATGAATCATAATGTTAACTCAGTAGTGTTGACTAAACAAAAATAAAATACTTTATGTAGCAGAGATGCATTTTATCTTTCTAAGAAACATATTTCTATATTCTTATATATATTGCATTATTCAATGTATTGTTCCTCTTGGCAACTACTTTCATCACAGCAGCATGTCATCCCACTGGAAGTGGATGCAACAAGCAGTGCAAACACGACAAAAAGCCAACAATTGATTTCTGAATTTTGATTTTACCCTTGAGACAGTTTTATTGGGGCCGTGGCTCAGGCTTTTCCTATTCCTCTGGGTGAGGAGTGCATGCTCTGGGAGGCATCTGTATTTGTCTCGTTTTTCTTTTTTCGTCCTAAGTGTAAGCATGGCTGTTTGACAAAGATGTGTGTTTGTCTCAGTACTGCGTGTGGTCTGCAAAGTGCAAAGGGAAGGTTTGCTGAGAGTCTTGCACTTGCAGTGCTTGCTGCTGACATTGCAATGTCCAAAGGTGCCTCTCCTGTCAATCGAGCCTCAGCATGTTGAAGCTGTTAGGGTGGAGCAGGAGAGGAGAAATGAACAACATGAACAGGCAAACATCTTCAGACATGAGGGACGACAGTAACACCTCTAATTACTCTTTATTTCTACACAATAGATGCTATCATGATATTGGGGATACTCCCAAAATAAGGTAAAAACCGTGCAGCAGTAGTGCGATTTAAAATAGAAATGAACCATCGTGTCAAATTGAAAGTGTGAGAGAAGCACTTTTTTTTTAGGATCTTCCAGTTATGGTGATGTTGCCAAAAATTCAGCTGATGTTTTCCAGTTTTGGTTGTTTAGTTGTTCTCTATTACATTTAAGCATAGATCCAAACTCTTTTAGACAAAATGCGGTTTAGCAACTGGCAGGTAAAAAAAAAAAAAACATGTTATGTTGAAGAGAATAAGGTATCACTTTGTAGTTGTAATTTTGTAAGAGTTTTATATTGTCCGACTTGCTCATATGCTCAGGTGTTGGGCAAGAACTGACTGTCAGAACTGAAAGGCCGATGGCTAAATTACACACAGAACATGTGAGATTATTGTAAAAATGAGGAACAGATGCAATAAGCTCTAAATCACACCACCATTAAAACAACAACAAGTCAGCGCAAAATCAGGGAACGTCAGATGACTAAAACTTACAGACTGTTGGTCTTTGTTTGGGATTTCTTTATTATTGTGGCTACAAAAAAAATCAATTCTTTTTTGATAACATTATAAAACCAAAGCATCCTAAAGGCTGTGCAGAATAATCACAGTTGTGGTTGTAAACAATCCTGACAATCAATGATGCTTTGCAGCTTGTTTGCTCTCCACATCTATAGCAGCTGAGTAATGGAACTATTGAATAAGACGGAAAATGGATCCGACCCATCTATGCTGGGAATTGTAATCATCCCCACGACTCAGGACGCAGCACCATTACTGCGTACCTCGACATGTTGAAACGGCAGAGAGTTATATTTCCTTGCCTTAATGGGCCATTATGCTCCTGACAGCATTCCCAGAAGATGGAGGACCGCATTAAAAGAGCTGTTTTTGTGTACAGCAGGTAGAGAGGGAAACCAATGGATGAGCTGATGAGAGGACATTAGAGATGTCATGCAGACAGAATATAGAGTTATATCTTGCTAAAATTGAGATTTAGAAACATTTATAGCCTATATTTGCTTACAGGAGGTCGGCATCGGTCCCCCATTGGAACGTTGCAAGAATCAACCTGTTTAGAAAATGGATGGATGGATGGATGAAAGTTTTAAAAAAGAATAGTTAAAGTTACTTTATTTTTGCTTGCCCCCTTAACCTTTGTCAGAGTCGCATCCAAAACAATTCAATGTGAAAACTGTTTCCTGCCGCTCGACAGTTTACTGTGCAACAATGAGTTTGGACACTTGGTTGTAAAAATGTACCTTTGCGAGTCTTGAATTTGCATTAAGTCTGTCTCGAGTACTCCTGGACCTCTGCGGAGTGAAGTACACTCGAGTACGTGGGAGCCTCTAAAATGGACAACATGTCAGATACTGAAGTAGCCTTGGATAAAGCGGCAGACGTACTTGATCGGTGCTCGTGTTTTGATAACTCCTACTGTCCTACTCACCTGTGTGGTGGTCTGAGAGAATTATCCAACCGTGCTGTGACGGCTTCCTCTGCTGCGTCCTCTGCTAATGAAAAATAAAATGAAACAAACACTCTGTCATATAAAACCCAGCATTGTCCATTTCAACATCCTCAAAAAATTAAGAACCAACTATTAAAGCGTTCATTTAAACGTCTGCCTGCACAACACTGCTTCTGTAAGGATGAAGGAAATGTACGTCTGATTTGATTTGAGATCAGATTTTGATTTATGGCCGGTAGAAAACTGTTTTTCAGGGACCGGCTAAAAAAAAAAAAAAATGCTCTTTACGCAATCAAAACCCATGCCCCCATTTTATTTTAATTTCCTGTTTTACAAATTAGCCATTCTGGTTGTAAATGACTGGTTGCTTTTTTAGCATGAAAATAATGAAGTCTCTTTATGCAGTCACAACCCCAGTCCCAGTTTATTTTCATTTCCTGTTTGATATCAAACTTTCTGCAAATTAGTTAATTGGTTGGCAATGGAAATCAGATCATTTGTTTTGCCATGAAAACAAATAATCTAATGAAAGCCTATGGCTTTTTATTATGTACTTTTAAAAAAATCAGATTCAATATCCAAAGTGCACTTGTGCACTTTTTGTGGCAAAATCCCAAGTTCTCAAATTTCTGGAGTTTGCATTTTAGTTTCAGCTATTTCTTTACAGCACACGTAGTTACATTGATATCAATAAGTGATAAGCACCACAGGGTAAAACTAATAAATTAATAAACAATAAAGAATTAAATTAAGAAATAACCCGAATTACAAATCAAGCAAAAGCATATTGACAATAGTAAAGTGTTCCAAAATCTGCAGAACGTGTCTGAAGTTTGTTGTCTTTGTTTCATAGCAGAACCGATAATCACCAACCACGCGATGTACCGCCTTCAGGACGATGGTGGAGCTTTTTTCTTCCACAGTCTCACGAAAATAATCGTCCAATTATTTTGTTTCAAAACTTCAAAAGCTCTCTGCTCTACTTTTGCGTCGCTTTATGAGATAATTGATCAAGTTCACAGCAGTCTGACCTGCCAAAGCAAGAAAGGAACATGAATTATTACCACCGAGCCTCAGGGGTTTCGTGTTTTCTCAAGTCTACATGTTTGTTTAAGGGGGGGAAAAACCTCCTAATGTGACTAAAAATATGTTAGTTGTCTTCAAGATTTTCCAGTTTGGAGTAATTATTAACATATTAAACACCAAATAACCTCAGCGCCGTCAGGTTATCGCAAACGTTTATGTTTGTATCTGTAATGCCTGAGTCTAAAACCTTTATTTTACAAATCTTTAACTAATTGAGTCTGACATCCAGTGACTGATTCCCCAAAAGGATTTCATTTCGGAAAGAATTTGTGGAATCTAACTAGCCTGCAGCTTTTTTAGTCTTACTGGCAGCAAACCTTCAGTCAACTAAATACCTCTGACAAAATCTTGAAGAGCTAAAGGTAAAAAAAATAAAAAATAGAAACTTTTTTGCAGGACGAAAGTTGAGAAAAAGTTCATTTTGATGTTTCTTTTTTCTCTCCAGCGACTTCTATTTTCTTGTCATAAACAAATTGATACATTAATTTTTAGTAATTGCTAAATTGCCAAGAAAAACTGTGTTCCTAGGGTTTGATTTTAAAGTGCTATAAAAATAATATTAACATTTTATTAACCCTGATTGGAAATCTGGGCTAATACAAATTAATGTGTGCAAAAAGCTTTACAATATTTCTCTCATTCCCCTTTTCCACACTCAGAGCATCATGCAGTTTTGTAACAGCATACATTTAAGTATTTTTTTGTTTTTTGTTTTTACTTTTACATCCTTCTTTGCCAGACATTCAGCCACGGTTTTATCTGACCTTAATACTGTTTTTCCAAGCCAGTTGACGGCTTTGCCTGGGCCCCATTTAACATAATCTTTGTTGGTTTCCATAACTAGTAGAAAAATGGTTTGCATTTGTCATTATTTACACTATAGTTCTTCCATTTTTGGGTAATGGCAATACCTTGTGATATTGCTTTAGAGTCAAATTTTCTTTAACATTTTCAGAGTTGTATCCTGGCCTGTCATGATGCTGTTTTCTAACTATTTCTCAAGGCTTTCACAGAGCAGCTGCTTTTACTGAGATTAAGTAATGAGGTGACATTTATTTATTAATTAGATTGCTGAGAGAGAGAGAGAGAGAGAGAGGAGAGAGAGAGAGAGAGAATGGCACAGGAGGTGAGAGAGCGCAGATAGGGGACTAGGAAATAACTTTAACGTTAAAGAATGAGTAGACTTAAGGAACATTTTTAAAGATTTTATCAGCTCTGGTGGTCTTTATTTGATAGTTAGTTGACAGGAAAGTGGGTAATGAGAGAAGGGGAAGACATTCAGCAAAGGTTGCCAGACCGGGAATTGAACCCTCGACGGCTGAGGCCTCCATATGTGGACTGTGCTTATAACCTTGCCACACAGCACCAAGACTTAAGGAACGTAATTAAATTTGAGTTAAAAAAAACAACTAGACACAAGAAGTAGACAATAAATTAGAATCACTAAGAAAAAGCTGATTACTAAAGTAAAAACAATAATTTTCAACTAAAAATAAAATTCAAGTGAAAAAAATGCTCAAATTTAAGATAGGCTTTCTAACATTTCTCAGCGTGACATTCTGCAGATTATTTATTTTTAAGAGTAAACACCACATGCAACAACTGAAGAGAGAGCTGTGGATGTGAATATGGAGAAAGGTTTAGCTGGGGATAAAGTTGAGACACTGACCAATCAAAGAAGTTAAAAATCTTAGACAGGACCTAAACTTCCCAAAGCGGTGACTATAATCATTTGTCTCTCGTGTTTAACCTCTTCAGGTCAGACCGTAAATTAGAAGCGCTTGTCAGCGTCACGTAACATAAGATTTGGGAAAAATCAAGCCCTTGGACTTCACACTTTGCATAAATACTCTCAACCCTTCCTAAACAATGACTAGCTGTTTCTCAACCACACTTTCCACCTTCTACTAAAATTGGCATTTACACCTCTGTTGCTTTGGCGTCAGAGCTTTCAGACGTCTTTTAGTGAGGTGGGTGAGCAGCAGGTCAACACAAAAAAAAAAGCATTTTCTGTGTGAAAGCTTTGTGCAGCTGCAACAATGTCACCACTATTTCATTTTAGCTCCGTTTCTTTCTAAAAAAAAAAAAAAAAACAAAAACAACAAGAAAGGTGAAAAGCAAAATGACAAATAGTGGCATTTAAAGAGGCAAGTAGTAAGAAATTTTGAAAATAACTGGTCTGATTAAAACTCTTCACACACACACATTCTATGTCCCTACTAAGAATAGCAGTAAGTTGTTCAGGAATAATAAGTATATTACATAATTGCAAAGTGCAAGGAAAAGTATGTCTTTATTTTTTTAATAGTAATATTCCAAAAGATGTGGCCGACTTTTATAGTCCGAATCCTGAATTAAATGCTTTGTAAAGCAAAACGTTGCTGCAATTCCAGCCACAAGTCTTAAACTGTTTGCCTCTTAAAAGTTTTAAACATTTAGAAAGTTTTCACTTCATTTTCTTTGCAAAACTGTTTGAGCTTGTTCGGATTTAAAGGAGAAAATGTCTGAAAACAACAATTTTCAACGCAGTTCCTCTCCTGGATTTAGACCTGGTTGTTGCTCTGTGAGATTTTTTAGGATATCGTTTCTCGACTGATCCGGTGCCGAACGTCTCCACGTCTTCTGCGTTCCTCGGTTTCCACGATGCTGTTTAGTACATCCGAGGGCCTTTGGGTGCATGTTTTAATGTCAGAGACATCAGAGTAAATGTGGATGAGAACAAAAGCATGCCACACATTTCAATTTTTCATTTGTAAAAGAGCTTGAAAACCATGCATCGCTTTCCTTAACGTTCACGGCTATGTTGTACTTGTTGATGTAAATTCCCATTGAAATATGGGGAGGTCTGAGGTTGACAAGATGAGAAGGGGGATGGAGTCACAGGACATAAATTCTTTAAGGTGTTTTTACGCATTTGTGCTGTTTTTCTTACGTTCCATTCAGATCCCTCTAAGGATTTCTGGTTGGACATTTTTTCTCGCCTTCAGGCCAACCTCGGCCGCGTTAAAGAATGAAAGATGTGACTCGAACCTTTATTTTGACACCCTGGCAGCTGTTTGATAAATGTACCTTTTTGCTCCCTCAGATGTAAATATCTGAGAACACGGCTGACGTGCAAAATCAGTCACACTCTCTGCTTGGCACAACGGGCACCATCGATCAACGTGGACCAAAGCACCAAAGCTTATTGATACGAGCTGTCTGCTGGATTTGACAGGTCCCATCGCGCTGCTGCTGCTGCCGCTGCTATAGACGACACAGTTGCTGCTTCTGCTGAGGAATCTCCCTCCGTGTTTGTCGCCGGTGATCCCACACATCCACCCAAACACATAGTGAGAGACACATGGTTGATTCGGTGCTGCTGTTCTGCCAGCAACATCGCCACTCTCCTCTTCCCACCCTTGTCTCCATGGAGACAAGCTTCCAGAGCCGGCTGGCTCCGGACCGTTGTGAATCAGCACAGAGACGGGTGTGGGGGGGGGAGGAGGGAGGATCTTTTTGTATTTAAACATGACCAAAAAAAAAATACAAAAAAAAAAAAAAACTCTGTAATCTGTGTGTTATCATGTTCCCAGCACTGTGGTGATCAAAGTCCTGCTCCTACATGCAGACAAGACAGAATAGCAGAGAATGGAGGGGAAAGATGCTTGTTATTTATACAGAAAGTGTCACAAAATCTATATTACATAAAATGTGATCAATATTATTCAAAAACATCCAAGCTCTGTCCGGTGAAACACCAACGCTTTGGCTTTTGACTATCTGAATTAATAACCACGCATTAATTTTAGCTTTTACGTATAGGACGTACAATTAGTTGAGAAAAATATTGTTTCTATTTGAAATCAGAGCGTTGTGGTCATTTTATGACAGTTTAACTCCCCGAAAAGTATGTGTAGTTTTATTTGCATACATACAAATTTACTTGCACCTTTTCCGGCACTGAGAAATTCAAGCAATACAAATGAAATGATTGAACTCACACATGCGTATCACATGATGTGAGCAATGTGTTCAAACTTTATTTAGATTGGTGTCCACAAATTCAACCCTATAATAAAATCAAACAAGCTCTCTGAGACCTTTTCTTTATTTAGT